>CM071874.1:13145862-13206144 GCA_036759665.1 Gynandropsis gynandra
CAAGGGTCTTATAGGGTTGCATGAGTCGTCCATGGGTCATATGTGATCATATTGGGTCGCATGAGTCGTACAAGGGTATTATGTTGGTCGCATTAGTCGTCCAAGGGTAATGTTTGGTCGCATGAGTCGTCCATGGGTCATATGTGGTCGCATGAGTCGTTCATGGGTCATATGTGGTCGCATGAGTCATCCATGGGTCATATGTGGTGATATAGGGTCGCATGAGTCGTACAAGGGTCTTATGTGTTCGCATTAGACGTCCAAGGGTCATATTTGGTCGCATGAGTCGTCCATTGGTAATGTTTGGTCGCATGAGTCGTCCATGGGTCATATGTGTCGCATGAGTCGTCCATGGGTCATATGTGTGGTCGCATGAGTCGTACCCATTTAAACTGATTATAATTTAATCCGATTGAGTGTTGCATAACGGGTCATAATCTTACGAACAATAGATGCAAAATAAGATATTTTCAACGTTTAAATATTAATTACATAAGGTCTCAAAGGTTACAAAGGTCACAAGAGTTACATAAGGTTACATAAGGTCTCAAAGGTCACAACGGTTAAAACAAGGAAAGAAAAAAGTTGAAGAAAAAGAAAAAGGCAAAAAGAAGTTCGAGAAAAAAAAGGAAAGAAAAAAAGGTCAAATTTGCCGAAGATAAATGACTCATCGGAGCCCTTCCCCGCAAGAAATGCTCCATTGACATTTCGGGCTTTGAGTCATGTATGGTGAGTTCCACGGTAGCAAATGACCTCCAACCGTTACCTTAGGTAACGCGGATGTCTGAGTCCGCCGATTACCAAGACCTTATGTAGTGCAGATACATCACAAAGTCCTCCATCCAATTTGTAAGTACTTGTGTGTATCTGCATACAGATTGAGTCCGACGATTACCAAGACATTGAGTAACAAATAGACAACACGATGCCCTGGGTCGATCATGTGACCTTAACGGTCACAAGGTAACAAGGATTTTTCAGTGAATTTAGGGTTAGATGTTAGAAATCGCCCTTTTGAGAGAAAACAAGAGATGATTGTTGAGATGATTTGGTGCTTGTTGTAGCTTTACGGTTTTTCCTCCTCTATTTATAACGAAAAATAAATGGACTCCTACAATCCAGAAAGACAATAGTTTCAATGTGGCATTGGTAAAATAAAAAGAATAGCTAGAACCTGGAAAAAGCAGTAGTCTGACATTGAAAAGACTAGTCGAAAGGGTCGGAAGGGTCGCAATGGTCGGAAGGGTTACAATGGTCGGAAGGATCGCAATGGTCGGAAGGGTCGTACGGGTCCAACATATTTTGATTTGAGCTGTATTTTCGAAATTTTATTCATATTATATGTAAATAATTTGTAAATAATAAATTAGTATCGCAGGGGTCCAAGGGTCGCAGAAGGACAAGGGTCGCAGGGGTCCAAGGGTCGTAGAGGAACAAGGGTCGAAGAGATATAAGGGTCGCAGGGGTCCAAGGGTCGCAGAGGAACAAGGATCGCAGAGAGACAAGGGTCGCAGGGTCAAACTGGATCGGTGGGTCGAACTGGGTCGTAAGATCGTAGGGATATTTTGGGAATATCAATATTTATACGGATACTTTTGAAGTTAAAAATTTTTTCTTTTTCGGGAAGGGTATTTTTGAAATGTTTTAGTACTAGAGATATTTTCGAAGTTACCCTGCCTTCTTAATATTATTTATATAATATATATTATATATTTTTAATATATAGTTAATTTTTAACAATTATCGAGGATATTATTTTTAAGTGTGCATAGAGTTGAACAAAGTGATTAATCCAGTAAAGCACCCCTTCGAAAACCCTCTTGTTGTCTTCTTTCGTCTTCCAAAACAAGGAAATCACAAATGTGGCGGAGAGTGATCGGAGATTTCGCGGTTCGCGGCAATTTATGGCGTTCTATCGCTAGTAAAGCCACCGTCGGTGCTGGTGTCGGAGGGAACGTTTCGGCGGCGGTAGATTCAGTGATACTGCGCTCCCTCAAGGAACATTATCTCGAAGTCTCTAAGATGACACCTCCTCCTGTTCGTTTCTCTTCTCTCTTCCTTCCTCTGCGTTTTAATCTTCGCAATTTGTTGTTTAGGTCTGCGAATAGTTTGTTAAAACCTTGTTTTTTATTATAACTTTTAGGGTTTAGGAGGGTTTTGGGTTACAATCCATGAATACGTGCGGCTTCATTGGCACCTCACTGTCATGATTCGAGAAACATTTTCATGGTTTTCGTTGTTTCCCGAGCAGGGTTTTAATTGATCTTTAATTGCTTGTTTTGCCGAGTGTGATCACCAGAGTGGTTTTATGTGGTCTTCTGTTTGCAGAAAGTGAGCCCTCCGTCACCATTTCAAATAGTGAAAGGTTCGCTTGACCAGAATATTCCTGTTCTAAAGAGGGTTTTTGGCAAGGAAGAAATTGGCCTTTACGTCATGCGGTTGTCTCACGTTGTCAGCGATGGAGGTGATGATGAGGATGAGGATGGGATCAATCAATTGTTCCTCCATGTTGATGTGTCAAAGCCTGGTCAAGCTGACTCCTTGCATTTCCTTTGTGGGCTTTACCCGGATGCGTTGGGGATCCACTCAGTATCCATGAGGCCAAAGCTTGAGAACGCAGAGATGTTTGATGTTTCCACACGATACACTGGCCCTGCTTTTGAGTGAGTTCTCCGTTTTGCCTTCCCTTATAATCCTTGTTTCCATCAGAATCCTGGTTTCAGTGACTTCTGATATTTGCTCAAGCGTTCAACCTATTAAGTTCCATCAATAACTTAGATGTTTTCACTATCTTATCAGCTATGTTTTGCTAAGCTCAATACCGGAAGATTTGTTCTTTTCCAGTTACCTTTTCCTGATTTTGTTCACCGATTCGAACTGCTACCAATACATGGATTCTGATGATATAGACTAATATGATTTTCTGCACTTATTGATGGGTGTTTTATTGAAACAGGTTTTGATGTTCAACATTTTGAACTTATCTACTTTTGACATACTCATATATTACCAGATCTGTTACCAATGATTTGCTTGTAGTCAAATCGTGATTTCAAGGAACAATTTTTTCGCAAAGCCTTACATATGTATTGCTCTCTGTGATCTCCCAGAATTTTCTGGTCAATATTGAGAGAATGTTAATTTAGAACGTATGATGTCATGCATCTAATTTATACTGTAAAGAAGTGGACATTCAGTTATTACGATATTAGTCGTTGTATTATATGTGTAGTTACTATGACTTGTGGTCGAGTATAAGATTTCTGTTTCGTATTATTCTCTGGAAAGCTCACTCATTGATCATTGATCTTTACCTTGTTTTGTTTTCTTCTTTTACTGTGTCTCTGTTACCCTGAAGAACTTCTCTGATCAGTTCGTTCAACTCGTTTTGAATGCATTCTGATATCGAACCAATTCAAATACAATGTACTGAGTGACAAGCGTGTGTTTTTATGCACATTTGCAGAGAGCTCGATGAGAAGGTTAGGGATGCTTTCCATGGTTTCCTAGAGGAGCGAGGCGTGAACGAGAGACTTTTCCCGTTTCTTCAGGCTTGGCTTTACGTGAAGGACCATCGCAACCTGATGCGCTGGTTCAAAACAATCGGCACATTTGTGCATGAGAAAACATCTGAAATTGATGCTTAGCCTTTAAACTGAAAGACAATTTTGGGGTCTAGATTATGTGTGATATTTGGCCGTTAACTTGTTTGGTCTGCATTAGAGGTCAACAAGTGTCAAGTGTTCTCAGGAACCGAAACAATGTTTTCTTGTTGTCAAATCGTCTGTTGAATTTGATATATGGTCAGCTGGGAAAATATCAAAACTATGTTTTACCTATAACTTTCTTCGTGGTTTAAATTTCTGTTAAATCTACTACTTCAATCCGATATTTTAAAAAATAACTTGTTTAAATTTCTGTTAAATCTACTACTTCAATCCGATATTTTAGAAAATAACTTGTTTTTTTATCCGAAATTACACAATTTTTTTCCGATCCGATTTGTAATTGATTTTGACGTGGTTTTTGGAGCGAGTGGTTTTTGGAGCGATTTTGACCACAATGGGATCCATTTTTTTACCTATATTTATAGAGACTTATTTTATTCGATTTTAATTCGAATTTAATCCAATTTTGCTTGATTTAAACCCAATTTTTATCCAGATTTGATTTCATTTTAATCCGATTTAACAATAAACTACTAATCTATTTAACAAAAAAAAGATAACAAAATAGCTTCAAATTACAATAAACACAACATGTTCCACTGTAAAATTTAAGTATGTTCGGCCGATCAACAACTATGTTCGGTTGAGTCCATCCACGTCGGTCGAGTCCTGTTGGCTCGGGTTGAGCGGTGCAGCCTTTCGCATACTCCATTGGTCCAAAAGAATTGCTCGGATCAAGCAAACCTCTTCTCGGACCGAGTGCATTGGCTTTCTCCTATCCAACGGGTTCGCTCGGGTTTATTGCCTTTAGCTCCTTTAACTTCTTGGTCTTTTTGGCGTTTTCTCCTTGTAGGTGAACCCTGTAGTCTTGACTCAGCTCCTTTTGATATCCTCGTCCACCAATTAGATATCGTTTCACATCCATTTGAATGTGCACTTTCCTCAGTTCCTTCGTTGTGGCCCTTGGATGAACCCTTGTATGATCAGTGGTGGAGCCACGACTAGGTTCTCATCACTAAGGGTCTAGAAAAAAGATAGGCGGTGTAATTTGAGATTCAAGAGGATGCGAGGATTCTACGACATCATAGTTTTGTTGAAAATAATAAACAAATGAAAGAATTATATATTCACTCAAAATGTACTATGGAATGTACATAACAAAAATTATACGGGATTTCTATGGTTGTTTACACCATCGTACATTATACCCGGATGCACCACACGACTACAATTACCTTTGATGCCATGTTTGCTCATTTTAGATTTTTTTTTCGTAGAGACTCGTTCAAATCCCTTTTCCTATGATATATCTTAGGTCTACCTAACATATTTCATATTGATGGCGGCTTGGTTAAAAGATTCCCAGAAGATTTTTTCCAAAAATTTACACCACAAAGCGAAATAAATATTTATCAAATATGCCTCTTCCCATTTACACACCAAATAATAGTAAATAATATAAGACTCAACATTCTATCCATCATCACACATGTTGGCAAATAATCCCAGTCAAATCTCATCTTTTGCATGTAGATTGCGTAGCTGCAAGTTAACCACATACGCAGTTCGAGCGTGATCAACTTAAAATCTCTCGTATGAACTAGGATATGCCACATTACTCCTACTCATTAAGTCATCTTTTTCCACCGACCGAATTATATTTGGAGTGTAAATACTCGTTTATTTCTCTATAATTTGTAACGTCTATGAGAAGAAATAAACCTTTTGTTTTCTTGATCGTTGTCAAGAACACAGTGTCTTTAACTCATTTTGGAAAAATTCGAAGTCATATCCAACGCTATCAAAAGGCTTTTGCACTTCTTGTAGGTTCTTTTGCTTCACCTTAAATACCTCGTTAACCACCATGAATCACCATTAACGAACGAATCTTAAAGTGGGCCCTTAGCCCAGTCAAGAGATCTTTCACCATCAACCACCACCATCCACCATTAACGGAAAAATTCTTGAAGAAAGCCCTTAGGCTAGTTAAGAGATATTATTTGACCGACGAATCCTACTGAAATGATTGAGGTATCAAATTCTCCATACACATTCCAAGATCCAACACCTTAGGCATCTATCATTTTGGTGTCACAGCTCCATTCAAGAACCAAAGATACTCTTGTATCCCTTTAAATTCATTTTAGTACTAATCCATTCTTTTTTTATTTCTTGTTAAAAAGGAAAACTAGAGAATATGGTTGAACAAGGATAGAATTCTACACACAACAATCAACTCGACACAATTATGCAAATGTTCCAACAAATGGAGTCGAGAATGAATCGCGTTGAGGAAGAACGGAGGCAACCCCAACGTGATGCACCAATGATTCACGAAAACTGAATGAAAGAACCAGAACAAATAGATCCTCAACCTAGACTACGAGAACGTCAAGCACCACCTTGACACGATCTTGAGGAGGAGGACGGAGAGTTACCAAGACAACTAAGGCAGACGTCGCGTCATCCACGAGGATGAAGATTTTGAAGAAGAACCACCTCAGAGACAACGACACGAACACAACATAACACTTTAAAGTTGAAACCACCTACTTTTGTTGGACGTGGTAATCTGAAAGCCTATCTTGATTGGGAAAGGTGGATGGATAATATTTTCGAGTGTTACATGTACATGAAGCGCAAAAAAGTGCAGTACGCAGCGACACAACACCCAAACGATGCCTTGACTTGGTGGGATTAAGAGGTAAGCACTCGACGTCGTACACGACTCGAACAACTTGCAACATGGGCAGAAATTAAAAATCTCATGCGCAAGAGGTACATACACACTTCAATAGGAAATTACATCGTAGATATAGAAAATTAACCAAGGATGTAAAAATTCAAAGAATACTTCGACGAATTTGAGCATCTTCGCATTAGACTAGAAATTGACGAAAATAAAGAAATCGTGATGGCTGAATTTTTAGATGGATTGAACAAATGAATTGCTAGAGAGGTAGATAGATTATGATATGCCAGATATATTGCACTTGTTGATTGAAATTGCGCAACAGATCAAGAGGAAGCAAGCGACAAGTCGAGGAAGGACACAACCGAGATTGTCGACCGAACAATTGAAGGATGCCAAAGAAATTAAGAACAGAAAACCGTTCCAAGGGTAAAGCTCTCGAGACATCAAGTGATGTCAAAAGAGAAGGTAACAAGTTAATACCTTCTAAATCAATTTGTACTCGTGAACTGATATATTTTAAGTGCAAGGGAATACGACACATGGCACGAGACTGCCCTAATTCGTGTGTCATGATCCTCGCCAATTTCAGAGACTACGAGTCCAGAAATTAGGAAAAATCGTGTGAGGATGAAAGTGATGAGATTGAGTACCCGGAAAGTGGTATACTACTCATAACATGACACGTTATGAGCACGATGGTCAACCCTCAATAAACAGCCCGACATGAGATGATCTTCAACACAAAATGTCTCGTCAAGGATAAGGTATGTGGACTTATCATAGATCGTGGTTCTTGTATTAACAATCTAAGCGCCTATATGGTGAAAAAGCGAGGTTTGGAACCGAAGAAGCACCCCCACCCATATAAGCTTTAAGTGCTAAAAAATCGAGGGGATCTAAGGGTAACCGAGCAAGTAACGTGCCTTTCAACATAGGCAAGTATCACATAAAGTGCTTTGCAATGTCGTGCCAATGCAAGTAGGACACATTCTACTAGAGCGGTCATGACAATTCCACTACAAGGTAACGTATGACGGAAGAATTCTTTTTGTATTCTTTCGGCATGAAAAAAATGAAGGTAACACTAGCACCTCTTAGTCCTTCACAAGTACATGACGTGCAATTCAAGTTGAATTGTGAGGACAAACCCAACCAAATTTTTATATTAAACCTAGTGCGATTTGTAAGGCTTCGAGTATTCAAAGTATGATATTTCTAATGGTCTACAAAGATCTCTTGATACGCCAATGTACAATATATTATCCCCCAGAGATCACCAACATACTATACAAGTATCACGACTTGTTTCTCGAGGAGATACTGGCCAAACTACCCTAACTACGAGGCATTGAACTTCGGATTGATTTCATTCCGGGATCACCTTTTCCAAATCGACCAGTATAACACATGAATTTGAGGAGACGAAGGAGTTACAATGGAAAATCTAAGAGCTAATGGACAAAAGCTACATCCAAGAAAGTGAAATTCCATGCGCTATTCTCATACTACTTGTATCAAAGAAGGATGAGACTTGGAGGATGTGTGTCGACTGTCGGGCGGACAACAACATCACAATCAAATACCTAAATCTTATACCGTTGACATGCTTAACGAGTTAAGTGGGGAAACGATCTTCTCAAAGATCAATCTTAAGAGCGGATATCACCAAGTTCGCATGAGAGAAGGCGATGAATGGAAGATGGTCTTCAAAACGAAGCAAGCGCTGTACAAATGGCTCATCATGTATTTTAGGCTTTCGAATGCCCCCTGCACCTTCAATAGGCTCATGAACAATGTTCTAAGAGCCCTCGGTAAATTCATCATAGTTTATTTTGATGATATTCTTGTTTATACTAGAAGTCGAAGTGAACATATAGTCCATCTTGAGGAAATACTAGAAATGCTCCGAAGGGAACAATTCTACGAAAACCTCAAGAAGTGCTCCTTTTACACTAATGATATTGTTTTCCTGGGTTTTGTTGTAAGCTCAAAGGGACTATGCACAGTCGAAGACAAAATCAAGGCCATACAAGATTTTCCCACAACAATCACCGTTGCACACCCACGATGCTTTCATGGGTTAGCAAGTTTCTATCGATTGTTCGTGAATGACTTCAGCAGCATATTCACGCCCCTCATTGAAGTTATCAAGAAGAACACGGCTTTTGAATTGGAAGAAACATAAAATAAGGCATTCAAAGCACTTAAGGAAAGCCTCACCACCACGCATATTCTAGCATTGCCAAAATTTGACAAGACGTTCAAAGTGGAGTGTGATGCTTTATGGATCGACATTGGAGTGGTCGTAGTTCAAGAACGATGACCTATGGCATATTCCAGCAAGAAGTGAAGTGGAACCACACTTTACTATCCCATATATGACAAGGAACTTTATGCTCTTGTTCGATCATTGGAAACGTGGCAACACTACCTATTGGCGAAGGAGTTTGTCATCCACACCACCATGAAACCCTCAAACACATCAAGGGTCAAACCAATCTCAAGAAAAGACATGCCAAGTTGATGAAGTTTGCTGATTCATTTTGGTAAATAATACAATACAGTAAAGGTAAAGAAGTCGACACATTTTCATGGAGACACACTCTCATCACGATCACGAAGGCCTGAAACTTGGGGTTCGAGCACATCAAGAAGCTTTATGAACATGATCTTGAGCTTGGAAAGATAGTTCAATTGTGCAAGGAAGGAGCTAGCGGATCTTTCTATATACACGACAGTTAACTCTTCCATGACCGATGGCTTTGAATTCCGCAAAGCTCAATAAGGGAGTTGGTGCTTCAAAGAAACACATGAAAGAAGCTCTCATGGGAAACTTTGGCATAGAGAAGACCTTATCCACCATAAAGGAGCATTTATTTTGCCCACCCTTGAAGCGCAACGTAAAACGGCTTTCTACATAATGTATCACGTGTCACCAAGCTAAGTCCCTCATCCATCACCACAATTTGTATTTTTCTCTATCCATCCCATCTCACTACAAAAAAAATAGGCGTTTTCCAACGGACGAATCCGTTGGAAAATGCCCAAAATCAATTGGAAAAGGCACTTTCCAATGGACGTCAACGGATTTCAGCCCGTTGGGAATCGATCGTTGCAAATCTAGATCCGTTGTAATTCGCAACGACATTGCAATGGATAATATCCATTGCAAAAGTGTAACGGACAGTCCAACGAACGGAGCCATTAAAATATTTTAACGGAAGCCCGTAGAAATATTTGTGACGGATGCCCGTTAAAAATTGCAATGGATGCCCGTTACAAAATTGTACCGGACGACCGTTGAAAAATTGTAACGGATGCCCGTTAAAATGTTTCAACGGACGTCCGTTGACATCGTGGCGGGAAAAATGAGCGGGAATTTGAAATTTTCAATGGGCAGTTGCAAATTGGCGAAAAAGGGCAACGGACATTCGTTCATTTTAGATTAAATCTTAAAATTGTTTACAAAAAATTATTAAAACTAAAACTAATCCTATTACATCTCATTTAGATCAGTGCGTCGATATCATCTCCGTGATTACCACCACCTCTAGACGGCGTTGCATCCGAATCGAGACCCGCTTCTTGTTGCGGCGTTGATCCCCTCACGTGGCTAGACAACAACTCAATGACGCTCTCCAACTGCTGTATTTGGGAGGTTTCTCGCACCACGTGGGCTCGAGTTTCTCGAAGTTGTGATTCGAGCTCCTCAATCCGTCGTTGTTGCGTGAAACTCTCTTGGACATCAGGTTTACCGTCGTGGCGTCCTCGATGATAACTTTTTGAAGCGCCCCGAGATCATATAGGCGCCCCTTATACGGTCTCACCGACTACAAGACAAACAAAATTAGAGTTAGATTTTTACAAAACATTTTATTAATAATCGAAAAACAAAAGAAACAGTTTTTACCTCTAAATAAATTTTGTCCTTTTGTAAAGGACTCAGCTCGTCGGGAGTCGAACCGCAAGCTTGTGATTGCTGTGTAATCTTCTCCGTCACAGCTCTCACGGTTCTCTCCGCTCGAGGATCGACGAGTTCAAGTTCGTCGACCTCTTCTCCACGACCGGCTTCTTCTTGGCGTGGGTTTCCAATACCAACTCAAGAAGAGTCGGTTCTCTTCCTATCCGTTGCATCTGTAATATAAAATAAATGTAATTACATAAATATTTAAAAAAACAAAAAATTTGAGTAAACAAAATTTTACCAATTCGTGTTTTTTATCGAGATTGATTTTAATCCCAAAATATGGCGATGCAGACCATCTCCGGGAACCTTCTCGACGTACCGACATTGTTTGGCCTTGTCGCTCTTGGCCTTGAATTCTGCGAACTCCCAATGTTGAATCATTTGATTGAAGACCGCGTTCGTTGTCTATGTCGGTTCCCGTTGTTCATAATCAGGCACATCCGAGCCTGCATGTCCTGCATCCATGCTGTGTAGATGCGCGTTATATCCTCTCTCCGCCATCTATATGAGCGCTGCAAAATAATTTATAAATTTTTAGTTTTATAACATATATATAACTAATAATTTGAAACTAAATGTAATTCAAAACTTACGATAAAAGTGTGCCACCATCGTTGGCGCACAGCTTCTGGCACAACTTGCCAGGAATAATATAAGTGGTCCTGTAAGAACCCTTGGATAATGGTGTTGTTCGTGTGTTTGAGCACATCATCCATGTCAAACCTGCAAATTAAAATTAAGAAGTTAGATAATATTTATAACTTTAAATAATATAAATGCAAATAATAACTTTTTTTACCATAACGTCCCGGCAGGACGTTTAGGATCGATAATCGGAAGGGTTGGACGCCCATCAAAATCATCGATCAAGGAATCGATATCTACCATATTGTCCTCTTCATCAAATATCGGCGATGCCAATATTGGTGAAGGAGGACGATATGGTGGTGGTGGCAGCGGGGGATGAGCTCCCGCTGAACCAGCCAACATTCCCCCCGATCCTATAAACCGTCTAGCCTTCATTTTTTTTCAAATGTTTTTAAATGTGTGAAATGTAAAGTTTGAGAGGATTTTGAGATTGTGATTTTTGTTGAAAATGAAACTGTCCAATGGGTTTATATATATAGAACTTTCCAACGGGCATCCGTTGGGAATTCCAATGGATGCCCGTTGGAAAATACGTCATCTCAACGGACACAGTAATTGACGTGACGTTCTGCCTTTCCAACAGGCATCCATTGGAATTCTCAACGGATGCCCGTTGGAAATGTGTGTTCCCGAGGCAACGGACGGTGTAATGGAGGCTCGGCTCACTTTGCAACGGTCATCCGTTACATTTTCCAACGGATGCCCGTTGGAAATTTGCACATAAGGGTAGGCATCATTACACTTTCCAACGGGCATCTGTTGGATATTTGTAACAGACGACCTTTACAAATTTCTAACGGGCATCCGTTACAAATCACCAACGGATGCCCGTTAGAATTGTTTCGACTGTTACAGGTTCTAACGGATGCCCGTTGGAATATTTGTAACGGGTGTCCATTGGAAAGTGTAACGGATGCCCGTTAGAAATGTGGAAAACTTAGAATTTTTTTAGAAGTGTCGGGAGCAATTTTGTGTCTCAACGGGCATCCGTTAATATTTCCAACGGATGCCCATTGGTATTATATAATTCTAATTTCCAACACATTAAACATTATTTATATAGACTGTTTGATTGTATTAACATTTCGATTAATCGATTACACATTATCTACATTACTACACATCATGTACGTTACACGTCATGTACATTACACATCATCTACATTGCTACACATCATGTACGTTACACGTCATGTACATTACACATCATCTACATTTATTACAACACATCATACACATTATTGTATTTACATTTTTTCTTCAGTAGATTCATCGATGGGCGAGTCTTCCTTCGATTGTTCATTAAATTCATCGTTGTTTTAATCTTCAGCATCTTCTAGTTCAACGTCTTCATAATCACATATGAATTCTCCGTCTATGTCTGTTCTTGCAAGAATCTCCTCGCGATCTATATCAATTAAACGAATCGGCTACGGATGATCGGGTTGCAACAGATCTTCTTTATCATCAGAGCTTATGATCCCTCGTGGCTTGATCTTTACTACCACCCACCACTCCTATCTTCGACGTTTCAATGTTGTGGGATATTGCACGTAACATACTTGATTTGCTTGATCTATTGTGATGAATGGATCATACTTACCATATTGTCGTACCGGATTGACGTCAATTCCTCCCCAACGGTTTTTTCGTATTCCACGTCCTACAGTTGGGTCGAACCACTAACATTTATAAAGCATCACCTTCAACCCAACGAGACCGAGATATTCCACTTGTATGATTTGGTGCAAAATTCCGTAGAAGTTATCACCCTCTATATCACTATTAACGCAAACGCCATAATTGTATGTGCTTCTATGTTTTCCATGTTCGTACGTGTGGAACGTGTAGCCGCAAGTAAACAATTTTGGCCAACACATGAAATTTCGTGCGGGACCATTAGCCAAATCTTTTAACCACGTAGGAAGTCTTTCATCAGAACATTTCACATGTACGTATAATAAAAACAAATTAATACTTTATGATAAATGCAATTAATTTTAATAGATGTGTACACGAGTACTTACGTAGTCTTTCAACCACGAGCCATAATCTTGAACTTTCATGTCTGTGAGTTCATTCGCATTTAGATGAGGATATGTACCAAGTACTTCTTTATCAAATATCATGTATAATGAAAATACGTTAAAATTATGTATACATATATATTTAAAAGATTGAAATTAATATGTATCAGTACATGTCGAACGGTAATAACTCTTATCAATTTAGTAGTATATATGTGTGGACGTGATTATATTCCTCTAGTATTAACCAATATTCCTCGGATTTACCTCTTGTACGTCCAATCGGTGTAAACATTTCAGGAATTGTGCCAAACTGCGGATTATATTGATGCAGCTAGTTTATGTGATCATTCGTTGCACGCCGTTCTTTTGTTTGAATATGCGACTCGAAATAAAATGTGCTGAAATATGTGATTTCTTCCAGCAAGTATTGTTTGACAATAGATCCTTCGACCGCTGCTTTGTTTTTTGCTTTATTCTTTAAATGAAAGAAAAACCTTTCAAAAGGATACATCCATCTGAATTGAACTGGCCCACCGAGTATTGCTCATCTGGTAAATGTATTAGCAAATGCTCCATGACATTGAAGAATGAAGGCAGAAAAACTTTTTCCAATGCACATAATACTTCAGAGATATTGTTTTTCATTAAATCCAAGACATCCCTTTTTAAATTCTTCGAACATATATCTCTGAAAAATATGCTGATTCCGTATAGCACAACATTCCGTGGTAAGAGCTCAGTAAATGCAATTGGAATGAGTCGCTGCATGAAAATGTGACAATAATGACTTTTCAATCCAATCAGTCTCGAACCAACAATATCCACATACCGAGCAATGTTCGATGCATATCAATCGGGAAACTTAACGTCCTCTTTTAACCATTTTAATAATGTCGTTTTCGCCGAACTAGACAATCTGACTACCGCGACAGGTGACCTTCCATCTCTCAATTCCAACTCAGGTCGTCGGCATATTGACTTCAAATCTTTTCTTGATTGTATATTATCCTTAGTTTTACCCGTCACATTCAAACAGTATTGATGATGTTATCGAAAAAGTTCTTTTCGATATGCATAACATCTAAATTATGACGTAATATCAATAATTTCCAATATGGTAATTCCCAAAAGATACTACGTTTATACCAGTTATTCCATTCACCTTGACCTTTTGGTTTACGATGCCCACGATCTCCACCGCATTCTACCGACTCTTGTAAATCGCCCATTGTGTTCAATCTTTCGTAAAGGATTTGTGTTCCGGTTTGCATGCACGATACCTCTTGTTTTTGTACCACGTTCTTCCGAAAATGTTTTTTATCTTTCCGGAAAGCATGGCCACGAAGAAGAAATCTTCTATGACAATCAAATCAACATGGTTTCTTACGATGTACTAGTAGAAATGAATATGTATCCTCCATACAATATGGACATGCCAATCTTCCGTGCGTGCTCCATCCATATAACATTCCATAGGCAGAAAAATCGCTAATTGTTCACAACAAGACCGCTTTCAATGTGAAATTTTGCTTAGTACTGACGTCATAAGCAAGGATTCCTTCGTTCCACAACTGTCTTAATTCCTGAATTATGGGTTGCAAAAAGCCATCGAAACTTTTCTTCGGATGTTTTGGTCCTGAAATCAGCAATGTCAGAAACATTACCTCTCTTTTCAAACACATCTTGGGAGGCAAATTATAGGGAGACAAAATCACCGACCACAGAGAATATTGACTTCCAAACCATCCGTGCACAGGCAAAGATAAACGTTTCTCGCTTCATATGCGAACTTGGGAAATATTTCATTGAAATCTTTCTAAGCCTTACCATCCGATGGATGTTGCATTATACCTTCGGCCGTTGAGTGTTCTAAGTGCCATCTCATTGCCGCAGCGGTTTTTTTAATTCATATAACCTTCTTAACCTGTTTGCTATATGCATATAGAACATTTTCTTATATGGTACATATTTACGTTGAGATGGTTTTTTAGGCCGAAATCTGCTTGCACAGCAAAACTTGCATTCCAACAAGTCTTTATCATTTCCCCAAAACAACATGCAACTGTTTCTACAAACATCAATTTTCTCATGTGGCATTCCCAAATCTTTTAACACATTCTTTGTTTCGTAG
Organism: Gynandropsis gynandra; assembly: GCA_036759665.1. Taxonomy (NCBI): domain Eukaryota; kingdom Viridiplantae; phylum Streptophyta; class Magnoliopsida; order Brassicales; family Cleomaceae; genus Gynandropsis; species Gynandropsis gynandra. The sequence goes on from CM071874.1 coordinate 13,161,002, forward strand.
TATGTCTCAAGAGCTTGATTATTTTCCGATAAATATTCCTGCATTGTTTTGTAAAATGAATCCATGCAATTTTCAGTCACATTGTAATCTGTTTTAATACTCATCAATCTTGAAGATAAAGATAAAAGAGACTGACCTTCACGACAACCTTCATATATAGGTTGTTTCGCCGAATCCAATAGGTTGAAGAATCGACGTGCATCGATATTCGGCATCTCTTCATGCATTTGTTCATTAACAACTCCATGAAAAGCATCTTACACCATTTCCACATATGGATTGGTCGTTGGTGCTTTATAAATAACTTCTTCATTTCTTTCTACTTGTGCATCTTGCACACTATCTGTAACACCGCAATTTTCGCCGTGAAAAAACTAAATTTTTTAATTTTCAACGAAACCCACCTTATAAAGATGTTTGCAAACAATTTCTTGGTTCGATACTTCATATTTTTGCATCTTTTGCATGGACAAAACATTGTCCCGCGTTCTTGACACAAAGGTTGCATCGATGCAAAACTCATGAATTGCTCCAATCCGTGTAAGAATTCTTGCGTAATCTCTTTGGTTATAGGATCTTTTCTTCTATACATCCATTCTCTCGATCTATATATATCTCGATTTGAAGAAGATGAAACTTTGTTGAAAATATGTTTGTTATTGATGGTTTGATGCAATCTTTGGTTTTGATCTAAATAGTGAGCTTTCCAACGGACATCCGTTGGATAATGCAACGGATGCCTGTTGTAGGTTCACGTGAATTTATTTAAACCGGTGAACCTCGGAATTAACAATTTCAATGGGCATCCATTGCCAATTGTAACGGGCATCCGATTCAATTTCCAACGGATGCCCGTTGAAAAACCTTTCCAACGGATTTGTACCCGTTGAAAGTTCTTACAAATCCGTTACAATATGTTATTTTTGCATATTACAATATTTAAGGTTTTAAGAATGATGATTTTGATGATGTAATTGGAACTGATTTCATGTCGAACTCAAGCGGTGAGCAAAAACCGAAACGACGCGAAATATATAATCAAAAATTAATTTCAAAAATTTTATTTCCTTACATTATTTTTCCTTTTAAACTACAATTTCATTAATATCTCTTTCAATCACGCTATTAACATATGTTAACAATAAAAGAAAAGAAAAAAATTGAGGCAATGGCTTCAACTCATAGGCAAAGTGTTGAACTCGACTCGGATCCTCTCCGTCGACTACCTCCGTCGCCAAAACCAACATCTTTGTGTCCATTATCGAAACCAAAACACCCTCATAAACTGGCTCACCATCGGGAATCCTTTACCGGTTCCCGATGGTGAGACAATTTATGAAAGTCGTTTTGGATTCAACAATGGATATAAAGGTGCTTGTTATTGATGGTTTGATGAAATCTTTGGTTTCGATATAAATAGTGAAATTTGCAACGGACATCCGTTGGCAATTGCAACGGATGCCCATTGCACAATCACGTGAATTTATTTCGACCGGTGCACCTCGAAATTAACTATCTCAACGGGCATCCGTTGCAATTGTTAATAGGCATCCGTTGCAATTTGCAACGGATGACCGTTGAAAACTTTTTCCCCGGCTTCTAACGGGCTTCCAACGGAAACTGTCAACGGATTGTATCCGTTACCAATCCGGTAAAAAATGTGACGGATTGCAACGGATGGAGCAACGAAATAGATCCGTTGAACCTTCGTTGAAATTGGTAACGGATTGTAATGGATCTGCGACCGTTGAAAGTATTCACACATCCGTTACAATCCGAAGCTATTTCTTTCCAACGGACGGATCTGTTGCCCCGTCCGTTGGAAACAACGATTTTTTTGTAGTGTCTCACCCATGGACTGACTTGTCGATGGACTTTCCAACGATCCGAAACAAAGATTTTGTCTTGTTTTTGTTGATAGGTTCTCAAAGATGGCACATTTTATACCATCCTCGAAGACCAACGATGCAATATATATTACGGGATCGTCTGTATTCACCACATACCCAATACAATTGTATAGGACAAAGACACAAAATTTCTAAGTCACTTCTGATGGACACTTTGGCGGAAGCTAGGGAAAATGCTCATCTTCTCCACGACGTGCCATCAACAGATTGACACTCAAATAGAGGTGGTCAATCGTATACTAGCTGCACTGCTAAGATGATTCATTGGGATAGTACCCAAAGAAGTGGCTTGAATACCTACCACATGCAGAGTTTTGCTTACAACCAAACACAACACACTACCATGAAAAACACTCATCATTTGAGGTCATCTATGGGTTCAATCCCATCACTTCCTTGGACCTCTTGTCCCTGCCAAGCAAAGAGATCGCAAATTTGGATAGCGAGAAGCACATGGAGGAGCTCTCATGGGACACTTTGGCATAGAGAAGACTTTATCCACTATGTAGGAGCATTTCTTTTGCCCATGCCTCAAAGGCAACGTTGAACAAATTTTTGCACAATGTATCACGTGTCATCAAGATAAGTCCCTTGTCCATTGCCACAATTTGTATCTTCCTCTACCCAACCCATCTCACCCATGTGGACGGACTTTTCGATGAACTTTGTTCTCAGACATCCAAAGATCCGAAACAAAGATTCTATCTTTGTTGTTGTTGACAGGTTCCCAAAGATGGTGCACTTTATACCATCCTCGAAGACCAACAATGCAACCAATATTACGAGATCGTCTGTATCCTGAGGTCAATTCAAAGCCAACTGCGAAAACTGCATAAAGTTGTAACCCTACAATCCATCTAGTTAAGTATGCTCGATTGAGTCGGGAAAGTCTTGATCAAGTTGTGTGGTTCTCAAGCCTAGTTATCCATGTTGTCGAATTCTCTTTTACACTAGTGATGCACTCGGGTTGAGCACACAGTTGCTCGGGCTAAGCGATCAACGTTTTTACGCGTACATTGGTTAAGAGGGTTTCCTCGGATCGAGCGATCCCCCGCTCGGGTTGAGCATATTCAGCTCTTTCATTTCTTGCTCATCTCAACATCCTTTAGTTGTAGACAAGTCACTTGCACTTGTCTTGATATCTTTTGATACCTATGTGATGTTGTTACAAGCTCTTGCATGACCATTCGAGCAAATATGTGTTACACCTTATTAGCCTTTGCCCTCATGACTAGTTCGTGTATACTTGGTGTCTCATGCGGAGTCTTATCCTCATCACCCTCTCCTTATTTAAGAGAATTTGAACTCAAATTAGGATCATTGTCTCCATCAAAACGAGCCAAGTTAATGACGCTGAAAGTTAAACTATTGTTGTACTACCGTGTATTTTAATATCATAAGAGTTATCATTGATGTGTTCGAGACTTGAATGGGTCGTCACCTCGATGCATAAGTTTGGATCTATGTTGTTTGGATTAATGCTTGGATGAAAACTACATTCTTTCATCCCTTGTCTATATGTTTAGCGTATTGCTTGGTTCGCTTCTATGGCATGTGCCTTCTCATGGATCTATTTCACAAACTCCAATCTTTTCTTCTTGCCATCAAGGTTATTAAACGACGATGATGGTAAAGGCACCATATCTAACAGTGTAACTGGATTAAATCCATACACAATTTCAAAGAGGAAATATGTGTAGCATTATGATAGACACTATTCCCAAATCTTCATGTTACTCTTAAGTAATGCAAGTAATAAGGTAAAAAAAATGTTCTATTGGAAATTTAATTTGGCCATCAGTTTGGGGATGACAAGAAGTTGAAAACAATAGTTTCATTTCTGAATTATAGTTCACAACGTTTTCCAAAAATAAGTAAGGAACTGAGCTCCCCTATTTGACACTGGTGTTCTAGGCATTCCTTCAAATGTATAAAATCCCTAAAGAATAATCCAGATGTATGTGATGTATCTTTAGTCTTATGATATGAAATGAAATAATCCATCTTGGAGAACCTATCAAGTACGATGAAAATTGAGTCATGTCACAATTTCGGTCCTAGGAAGTCCTAATACAAAATCTATAGAGATGTGAGTCCTCAGTTCATTAAGAATTGGTAAAGGAGAGTACATATCACGTGGTTGTAACTGGGATTTAGAATTTTTACACGTTAAACATCTTCCAAAAATGCATTCAACATATCTCCACAAGTGAGGTCAGTAGAAATGGTTTTGAAAAATGGACAAGGTCTTGGTCACTTGAAAGTGTCTCATTAGTCCTTCCTCACGTTCCTCACAAAACAAATAAATCCGCACTAGAGCATACATAAACGCACAATCTAGTCTTATGGAAAAAATAGCCATCAAATCAATTATACTTGGCTAACAATTTTCTCAAAGCATATGCTCGAAAATGAGCAACCTAGTACTACAGCAAAAATAAAGCATAATGGCTAGATAATACATATGTCGTGATATTTTCTTATATTGCTTTACTTTATAACATAGGGAAAGGTATCCATGAATTTTATCGAGTTCGCATGTCTAAGATTAAGCTTTTGTTTTCCTTTGAGATTTTTGAGTGATTCATGGTAGGTATGAATCATAATCTCTGTAGGCCACAAGTAATGTTGCCATGTTTGAAGCTCTATGCAGCTTCTCATTGAAGTACGCGATGGATTTGCGCTCTTGCATCAACATAGATCCGATCCTTACCTTAGGCTTTGATCACATCGTTTTTACTCTATATTAACTTGAATACGTTTTACATAGTTTTGACCTCCTTTATTTCCTTTTTTACACCTTGTTTGCTTCATTTAATGATATTGCAGGGTATAGGAACCAAGAAGTATATTAACGGTGAAATGAGGCAAGTTACAACAGAAAAAAGAGCATCATGGCCTAAGGCAGAGAAAATGCTTGACCCAAGCACTTCATTGCTCTAAACTTCAAGGCGGGCACGCGAAAACAACAACTGCTCTTTCTGAGCAAAGGAATACTGGGCTGAGCGATTCGCTGAAAACACTACCAATTGAAATTTTGGATTTCTAATGGACGGCTAAAGCTCATAAAAGGTTTAGGATGAACTAATGACGAAAAGAGAAGATAGAAAGTAAGAAAAAATGAACTTTCAGACTGTTCAAAAAGGAGAAAAATGCAGAATATTGAAATCGACGGATCGAACTACTAGCAGAGAAGGGAAGAAGGTGAGGCCATGGTGGCGTCTGATCGAGATAGATCAATTGAGCCTTGTCAACTTTCCTTGTTCTCTATTTCTTGTTGTAGTTTGATCCCAAGATGTAGAATAGCCTAATAGATCCATGCTTTAGGCTAGAAGTGTTGTGTGATCCGTGTCAAGTTAACAAGTTAACCTAAGACTACCTGCAAGTGCACGGCACGTGTGTAGTAGTTAAGGTGTTGATCCCACGAGGACTAATGTAACACGAATTAAGAATCAAAAGTAAAATCAATGCTTGCTGCGATAAGTAAGGATGATGAGATGCAATGATGATGATGCAGTGGATAAATGAGTTCTAAACAAAGAGACAAACCCCATTACGATTCATGATTCACCCGATTCAACCCTCAACCGTTGCTATCCTACTTTCGTGACCTAGTCTCGGTTGTTCTAAGCCTGATATTCTAGGTCTAGAATTCACCTTTCAGTCCTTCTCCTAATCCCTAACACATGCATTTACGTGGTCTTTGTAAATACAAGACCATAGCGCTCAGACAAAGAAAAGATAAACGAAACGGGGAGATGCATTCATAAATAAATTAACGAAGGTTCCGGGATAGCCATGGGCTAATCCTTTTTCCTAGAAAAAATCTACTACTCAATCTTGAGTCTAAACATCATAAATGAAATAGTAAAGTAAGGAGCATAGAAATATCGAGAGATGATCCCGATAATTTCCCGACTCCTTGTTGTGTCTCCCGTCAAAGAGGGCTCTTGAATGGATGGATGGATGTTGTGTACCCTCCTAGGATTCTCATCTGTGTTTCCTTGCTTCTTAACTCAATTTGGGGTCCCATTTTATACAAATTCCCCGTTGGAGACATTCTAGGGAAGTTTTTATAGGCATGCCCCGTGCGGACTGGGGGGCTTGTCTCCTCATGTGAAGTTGCATTCCTTGCCTGTTTCTCTTCCCGTTTGCTCCGTTATAATCTCTTATGCTCGTACTTTGTCTCGTGTATGTTCTTTAGCTCCGAAACGAACCAAATACACATAAAATCCTATAAGAACATGAAAACATGAAAACAAGTAAAACATATACAAATCACACGTAAATATTGCAGCTATCGCCATAAACATATCTAAAATCATGCGAGAATCGTGTACGAAAATGAGATGATCATTGTGTATTTGGATTTATCGCACTTAATGATCAAATTCACTATTATTTAGTTATTATGGTCTAATGCATGTTCTAAATCATTCAATTCTTGTATGGCAACTGGAATTGATTGTCAGATGGTATAGCTATAGACGAAGACATTGGGTTATATTAGATCGCAAATATTTAGATAGATATGATTGATCATACCCAGGAGTGGGTTAATCGGTCTAGGAATTGGGATGTCGAGCAGTACTACATTCGATGTGTAGGTCATAGACAACACTGATATACATTGAATAAAAATTTGCATTGCGAGAGAACGTAGCGTTAGTAATACATTTAAATATAGGTTATTGGACTTGTAACACTAATAAGCTATATACTAGAATAGGTTATGCACTGCAAGAGCGGGTAGATCAAGATTTTTACTGCCAGAGCACGTAAAAATCTTCGATAACTTTAATGAGTCCACATATGTAAAAGAAATTCTCTAATGTAGAAGTATTGTCTCAATGTAAATAGTTGTATCATACATTAGGAGTGGGCAAAAAACCCGCACTACCCATCCCGACCCGAAACCCATCCCGAACCCGCAAAAAATTACTCGTACCCGTGGGTGCGGGTTCGGGTAATATTTCTTCATTACCCACGGGTTCGGGTTCGGGACAAGTATTTTAATTTCACAAACGGGTACCCACGGGTACCCGAAAATATTTACAAAAGCACCCCTAGTATTTTCATAAATTACATACATACCCTAATATTTTGATAAATTATGAAAATATCATTAGGTTAAACTCTCTCTCTTCTCCTTCTCTCTCCATCCGCCAACCTCTCCCCTCTCCCTCTCTCTCATCCATCTCCTCTTTCACTCTCTCCAAGCCACACCAATCTCTCCTCTCTCTCTCCTCTCTCTCGCCTATCGCGGCTCGCTGCTAGTCTCTCGCCTATCGTCGCTCGCCTCTCGCCGCTCACCTCTCCCNGTTGCCGCTCGCCGCCTCCTCGGCCGATCGATCTTTTGCGGGACGGGTACTCGCGGATAATAAAAGTTTTAACGGGTTTTTGCGGATACCCGAACAGCGGGTACCCGCACCTTGCGGGTACGAGTACGGGTAGTAAAACCAATTACCCGTGCGAACGGGTTCGGGTACGGGTAGTGAGAATCTCGCGGGTACCCGCGGGTGCCCACCCCTATCATACATTAAGGATAGATTCTATGTACATAATAACCTTAGGTTGTTCATGGTCCTAGTTTTCGTAGGATTAATAATCTAGATCACACTTAGTCCTTGTGTTTGATCCTAATACTATACGGTCTGTATTCTTACTATATATTTGGTCTAGGTACAACTATTAAAACTTGATTAGGATTAGATCATACTTAGACTCATATCAATTTTTGGCGTCGTTTCCAAGGACTTTAGGTGATTTAATTATTAAGTCACTTTTTAATTTTTCTTTTTAGTCCGCTTTTGACATTCCTTCTTGTTTTGTTTTCTTTGTTTTCTTTGTAGGTACGCGGCCTAATTTAGAGAAATTGATCGAGAGCAAGCAGAACAATTTTACATGGCATACAATGTCGAAAAAAAGATTCCAGAGGAGGACACTTATGGAGCATATACCGCTTCTAAGCACACCAAACTCTTGTCCTGTATTCCACAAGCGAATATTGATCGAAGTCACTTTGAACTTCAACCATCGTTTCTATAGATGCTGAATCAATTGCATTTAAAGGGAGACTAAATGAGGATCCGAGTCTTCATTTGATGAAGTTTAAATCTTGTATGGTTCACTCAAGCTAGTCCAAGGAGTAACATAAGAGGCAATAATGCTATTAGTCTTTCCATTTTCTTGAGAGGACTGGGCACAAGACTAGTTATACATATTAGCTTCAGGCTTCATCCATTCATGGATTCAACTTAAAGAATGGTTTATGATGAAATTCTTTCCAATTCACAGGACACAAGCTATGAAGAACAAAATTAACACCTTCACTCATGAAGATGATGAGACATAGTATAAGGCTTGGGAATAATTAAAGGGCTATCGACGGCTTGCCCACATCACGAGATGAATCGGAAGACCTTATGTCAATGTTTATTGAGAAACTCCTAGAGGACATCCATATTTGGATAAATGCAGCATGTAGAGGTTCACTGCATGATCTCAATTTTAGTAAGCTAGAAGAACGAATTGAGAAGATGGCTAGCAAGAGGAATGCTCTGATTCACTGCATAAGGAGAGTTCCAATAAAGAGTGAATAATTGAGGTTCTAACCCTCTGAGCTGAAGTTGTTGTGCTGAAATCAAATAGTTTCCTAAAGCAGACAACATTGACTTCTTCTATATCAAGACAATCATTCGGTATTATGTTTGGCTGAAGATATGAAATACATGTCGAACAACCTCTATTCGAAAAGGTATATCGACATTATGAAGAATCAACAAAAAAGGATATTTCAGCCTCATGTGTTATGATGGGAAATCCAATTGCATAGTAGTAACCCGAAAGGGATGGCAGGATCAATTTTATGTTCTCTCGGTTGTTGTAAGTACAAAAATCTCATAATGCGGAGTTGAGCGGGATGAAGTCTAAAACACGATCACTTCAAGTAGATGATAGGCTAGCAAATGGATGAAATCCAAATGCAACTAAAGATGTTGGATACCCAAATCACTCTGATTCAATCCATTCCTTCTCAAACAAATGGAGTTCTCTTGGGGAAACTTATTCTAAACCCCCCGAGACCAGTCCAACACTATTGCGATGAGAAGCATGAAGGAGTTTGCAGAACCTGTTCATCACCGAGTCGAGAGGGGAGAAGCTATGGCGTTTACTCCTACAGATGTTCCTAGGTCCACAGAAAAAATAACCGCAATGGTGATAGCAGAAAAGAAAAGGAGCGGACATATCTTCCACCACCACAAAAAATGCCCCATTTACCTTTTCCAAATCGATAAAGAAAGAAGAACGATGAAAGTCAATTTGACAAAGTTTTGGAGATGATGGAGAAGCTAGAAACCACAATGCCATTTCACAAGACCATTATACAAATCCCATCCTATGGAGAATTCTTGAAAGACATCCTATCCAAAAAGCATATTATCGAGAATGAGATAGTAATGTTCGATCTAAAATGTAGTTCCATCATCCAAGATGAACTTCCCCATAAGCGAGTAGACCCGGGTAGCTTCTCAATCCAATGTAAGTTTGGCAATCTTTCTATTGACCGCACTCTTTATGATTTAGGTGCTAGCGTGAGTTTTCTTCTGTTGTCGAGGTTAAACCAACTAAGATTGAATTGCAATTGGTGATCATTCAATCAAATGTCTGTTAGGCATCCTTGAAGACGTGCCTTAGAAGATTGGAGACTACTACGTACTGGTGGACTTCGTAATAACTTATATTGATGAGGATACAAAAATACCAATCATCATCGGGCATGCATCTTTGAATACAGCGGATGTTGCCGCTCATGTGAGAGCTGAAGACTAATGATGAAAATCAACAACGAATCTGTGGAATTATCTGAAACAAAATTGTAACCAAGCATCAATGGTGTATTCCACATATTTCATCGACATTTTAGAAACTCTCATGGCTGACATTGTTGGAGAGATAAGGGACGTAAATCCCTTAGAGATTTCCCTCTTGGCCTCAAACGAGGGAATATATGTGAGCCATACTGAAGTGGACGCATATAGACAACAATTGATCCAAGATCATTAAGGAGCAAGTGATCAGCACAACGCTTGACCGAGCACAACTGATAATGTCTATTTTGTTATAGTATATTAGTTCATTTTCATAGTTAGTTTACCAAGCATTAAGCATCACTTAGTCCTCTTTCATCCTTTTCTCGTGTATTTGTAGGAAAAGAATACATCAAACACGAACATGAGCAAACACGAGCAAATACGAGCAATTGCCTCACATAACCCGAAGGTGCACGACCGGGCGCATGAAGGAATGGCACCAGCCCGACCGTGCAGCATCCTTAGCTCGAGCGAGCTCATCAAAATGGCACCAATCCGATCATGCAACCATTCTAGCCCGACCGATCTACACAAGCAGCAGCACAAGCCCGACGGTGCATTGCCTAAATCCTGCCCATGCTCCTGTCCTAGAATACATGTCTGACATTGCAGCCCTCTTAGCCCGACCGGGCTCATGAAACCAGCAAATGACCCGAATGTTTTGCACGACCCGGGCTAATGAGAAGCAAGACCATGCCGTGATTAAATGAAGAGCCCGACCGAGCTCACTCTTGTGCCCGGTCGGGTACACTGAACCTGCACGCCACCATGAAGAAAAGGAAAGGTTTGGTCGATGGAAAAACAATAGGAAACTCACGACAAAGAATGGAAAACACTCGATAAAAGAGGAAAAAGAAGAAAGGGAAAGAAAGGAGAAGAGGAAAGAGAAGAGAGAGGAGTAGACACAGAGAGAGAGTAGAGGGAGAGCAGAACGCAGACAAGGGCAAAGGACGGACCAACGAATCCAGATCGCGGAGGAGCTCTTGAAGACGTTGGTAATAGAATAGGAAGGAATCTCGTTCTTTATCCATGTTGAATATTGTTATCTTTTGTGTTACGTATTCTATGTTCATGTCCGAGTAGGTCCATAGCCATAGGTTAGAGAGCTTTGTCGATATGTAACGAAGTCTTGTTCTTAATTCTTGGTGGTGCTTAATGCTTTCGTTCTTGTACGCCACTTGAATAAATGATTTTAGTATTTGATCGTTTTCAGATTGATTAGTTGTTTTTAATGCTTTCGTTCTTGTACGCCACTCGAATGAATGATTATAGAAGTCTAGTGAATCTATGCCAGGGGATTAGACTTTGGAACTTAGCCATAATTTAGGATTTAATCGGTTTATAATCTATACGAGGTCGATCGATTGACTCTAGGGATTAGGATAGCAGTCTTAATGCGTCTAGTAGGTGAGATTACACAATTGGAAGATTGGTAGTACGCATGCTAGGTAGTGGAAAAGTCTACGCCAGTGAGTTCCTATATTAGAGCTTGAATTCCCTTAACTCGTGATAATATCTAAGACCAATGATCATGTTAGAACTTTGTTGCATCATTATGCATCTCTCGAAACCTCTGGTGTTTAGTTAATTGAATTTAAAGCGTTAATTAGTTAGTTTAGTTTTATTTGCATTCCAAACACTCATTGAGCTTAACCGTTTCTTGTGTTTTTATTGTGTGAGGTACATTATCGCGCGAGACTGAAGAAGAACAAATGGCAGAACGTCGCATCCTAAACGCCCCACAAATTCCAGCCGCACTAACCTATGGAACATACATGGCTGCTAGGCAGACACAACTCTTGTCTTGCATTGTTAGAAGAGATGCCCGCGTCGAGTTACAACAAGCATTCATTCAAATGCTCGGTAACGCAACATTCAGAGGGAGATCCACCAAGGATCAAAATCAGCATCTTACCAATTTCAAGATGGTTTGCCAAACTACTAGAGCGGGAGAAGGAGTCTCGGATGAAGACGTCATGCTCGCTGCCCTCCCATTCTCATTGAAGAATAAAGCGCAAGACTGGTTGTATTCCCAACCGGCAAACTCTATACGATCATGGGGGCAGCTAGAGGAATAGTTCATGATGCGATTCTTCCCACAAAGTAAAGTTTAGCTAGCTAAGAATCAAATCAACACATTCGTCCAAGGAGCAGTTGAGAGCTTATACGAAGCATGGGAACGCTTCAAAGGCTACTAACGCCTTTGCCCACATCACGACATGGATCAGAGCTATCTTATACAGAACTTTCTGCAAGGACTCATGGACAACACGAGAACTCTGATCATAGCCGAAGCTAGAGGTTCTCTGAGCTACCTCACGTTCCCACAGATTGAGGATCTAATCGATCGTATGGCTGATGAAGGCAGCAACACCTTTGGAGAATATAATCGATACGCTCCAGCAAGGGTGGCTAACTTGAACGAGACACATGCTTTATACACCGGTCTAGCCGAGGTGAAAGACCAAGTCGCAGGGATCTACAATCTCCTATCTGAGTCGCGTCGTCCTCATTATTCGGAGCAATCAGAGGAACAAGGGGTTCAAGGGTACGAGGAATTGAACTATGTAAACTACAACCAACCTTTGGGAAACACATACGGATGGAGGAATCAGTCTACCCTCTCCTACAAGAACTTCGAAGATGCCTTTAATGCCCAACAACTATCGAGGAATTTTCAACCGCAGATGCTGCAATGAAATAAAATTTTCAGTCAAGGATACAACCCCAAACTCAGAACTATCAGTCATGTGCGCCGCAGCCACAACAAACCAATCCAAAGCAGCCCCGAACATCAACGCCATGTTCACTCGTCTCCTCTAATCCCAAGAAAATCAAAGCAATTTGTTAATGGAAGTGAAAGCGGATAAAGAGAGCACCAAGAAGCAGATAGAGGGCTTTCAAAATCACCTTAAACAAGTGGAGATGCAAGTTGCACAACTTGCACAAGAGGCAGCACGTCCACAAGGAGTTCTATCGGAAAGGCAAGAAGCGAATCCCCGTGGGCACGTCAACGCCATATATCTATGGAGTGGTAAGACAGTAGATCAGCCCGCTCCTTTGATGTTTGAAAGGGGTGAAGCACCTTGTACATCAGTGGAAAAGGGCAGCAATGATGAAAAGTATAAGAAGAAAACTAAGGAGGAAGAAAAGTCAAAATACGTAAAACCCGAACCGAGATTGCCTCCTTTGTGTTTCCACAGCATCAACGCAAGAAACTGATGGATCAAGTCACTCCCTCGACATTTGACAAAGGTGAAACATGTAGTACATCAATGGAAAAGGGCAGTAACATCGAAGAGTATAGAAAGAAACCCGCAATTTGATATCCATTGTAATTATTTCTAAATTTAATATACATTGTAACAATTCAATTTTTTAAATGGGTTTTTCCTTTTTTTTTCCATTTGATTGGGGTATTTCTGGTTTTGGTGATTCTAACTTAAAGATTCTTGATTTTTAAATTTGGGGTTTAAGGATTATGATTTTGTTATCGATTATGAACAAATGGTATCGTGAAATTTGATGATGTCTATAAAGGGTTACTCTCCAAACCCACAGTTTATCAATGTCGGAGCTAACCACTTCAAGAAGTTTTTATCAACCCTAGAAAAGAATAAAGAAGTACAATCTAAAGAGAGAAAAGGTTGGTCGATAACGATCCACAACCTCTCGGCTCACCGGTCACGGTGGCCTCAATGGCCAAACCCTTCGTCCCATCTCTCGGGTCGAATTGTGTGAATTGGGGCCGCCTCGAGGCCTAGCTTGAGCCCGGTTTCTCTGATGCCCTTTATTACCGCTTCGATCTCTTCCAAGATGGTGTTGCCACCGTGGTCTCTTCTACTCGCCCGTGTGCATGAAAAATGGCAGGAAATTTCTCATTGACTTAACCAACAATGGTGTGAGCGCATCCTCGACGCTGTTCACGAGTCCCAGTGGAAGCGGGGACCTTGGGTCAGGGTCAAGCTCTGGGTCACGGTCGAGGTCACGACCTAGGTCAGGATCCGGTTCGGATTTTGGGTTTAGTGTACCGCAGCCGCAACACAAAGGGTTCATGATGTCTGCGATAGTGGGAGGAGTGCGGAAGACAAGTAAGCCGAAGGTCGAAGTCGGCGTCGGTCACGTGACCTATAGGGAAGACGCAACGGCACACGTGGCGTTGGCTGCGGAGGTGGATCTCAGCATGGACACATGTAGACTGTTCACACAAGTTGAGGAAAGAGCTGAGACAACAAAGCCAAGTTGGTGTCGTTTGACGTGAATTGTGTTGTCGTTTTAGGGCTGTGATTATGAGTTGGCTTCTACCTTTAGCTAATGTTTTTAGATAGTGAAACGAAAAAGAAATGTAAATCTGAAATTATTTATGTATCCTTAGGAATTTTTAAAATAGAAAAAAAATTAAAATTTTGACTTGGATGTCATTATTATATTTTTGTTAATAATTTTTTGGTACAACTAAGAAATGGTAGAATTATTCCGTTATGGTTGTTCCTTTCCTTCTATCTCCCTATGTTATGATTAACCACAATGCAACAAATAAAAATGGTGGATGATTATGCCTTTAGTACAAAATCTTAGCACAAACTAAAATCGAACAAATTCAAAATTAATTGGGACTCAGTAATACTTCATTGTTTTTTTCTCTAAAATACCAACCTATTAAAAAAAAAGAACAAATACCTTAGTTTTTGTTGGCATACATATGCGATTGAGTGTGAGTCTAAGACTCTAAACAATGCGCATGCAGCTGTCCAATTCCTAGATGACTCAACAATCCTAATCATTTAGATATACAATTTTTTTAATCAATATTTCGAGTTTTTTTTTTAATTTTTATTTATTCTTACAAATTTTGATAAAGATTAAAGTTTTAAAGTTAGAATATTTAGATACATAAATATAAATTTTCTGTGGTAAGTAATTAAAAAATATAATAAAGAGAGTTGAATAGTAATTTTAAAAATTTTATTTAATAAATTATTTATTAAATTATATAAATTTATTTTTTTCTCTTATTTTAAAATTAAATAGGTAATATAAGTGAATGATGCTATTTTGGTGAATTTTTATTAATATTTTTAAGGATAACTTCCTTATTTAATATTTTTATTTTTATGTATTCTATTTTCAAGTTCCTATGGGATTTAAAAGTAATTTTGTAATTTTATAAATTCAAATTTTATTTTAATATTTAGATGAAATGTTGATTTAATAATTTAATAATTTTTAGATACCTGTTTATATTTTTGGAAATCAAATTTGAATATGAATTTGTATAGATGTTAAATTTAATATTCAAATTTGAATAAACTTATATTTCAATCTTCGGAACGAATTTAGAAAGAATTTAAGGTAATATCGTTCTTGTGGATTCCATAACCTTTTTTTTAATTTATCAAATATCAACAATTGTATTCAAATACACTATCAACCAAAAACACTTTTTTATCATAACTCGCTATAAAAACAAAAAATTGTATTCAAATAACTATGGTATTTTTTTTAAGATATAAATACAATAGTTATGTTTATTGTTTAAAAAACTACGATATTTTTATACACAAAATATAAATAAATGCTCTCCATACAATATATCAATTCTTAAAATAAAAAGCAATATATTCATCATAATCTAGGGTAAATGCAATGGAAAGCAATTAATTGTTACTCAGTTAGCATCTAGAGTGTTAGAGACATAAATTATCATAGGCACATATATTGGAAATCAAGTCCTCATTTTAAAAATTATTTTATCACCAACTGATACAACCCTACCATTTATGTCGCGAAGAAGGTAATTTCCTGTTAGACTACGTTATGCAATGACCATAAACAAAAGTTAAGTAATAAGCTTGAAACAAATTGATTGTATCTACCAAAACCAGTATTCAGTCAATGTCAATTATACGTAGCCATATCCTGTCTGGCCTTTACTCATGGGATAAGAATCGTTGATCAGGCCAATTGCTCTGATCGAGAATCGATTGTAACAAACATTTTTTATAGATAAATTTTCAAGAGTCAAAACAAATATCAAGGCAAGTGTCAATCTACATCCTTACAATGTCTTTGAAATCATTTATATTAATTAATTTACTTTCTTTCGACTTTATTTCTAATTTATTTGCTTTCGATTGCTTGAACCATTTCAAATACAGAAAATATGTCAGTAAAAATATCGATCTCGGATAGACTTGCTTTGCATTTTCGTTCAAATATTGCTCAAATGAATGTCAAGAAAACAATTATGATCGTAACAGTCCTTTTTCCCATTATGATCAAAGGTATTACAAAAATAAATTAACATTTATATTAATTAATATTTTTCCAGATTTATGTCGTTGTGTAATTATCATTTGTAAATGTATCAATCAGGTTTGTTAAAACTTCGATCGTTATGCTCCACAACATCTAAATCAATCAAAATCTAAAGAGAATCGAGAGATTCAAATATAATTAAGTTTTAAAGATTTCCAAATTATGTTCATACCTGAATAATTGTTTTTTAATTATGTTATAAATTAAATTTGGTGATGCAAGTAGGAAAGGAAAACAATAATGTGAAAAACTCATGTCCAAATCATGCGATTACTTTCTCCAAAAAATTACGTTTACGATTTTTAAATATACTATGAACAAATCGTAATGTTATTTTTCATTACATCTAATAAAATTATTGTTTAAATTTTAATTTAAAAATTGGAATTTGGTCATTCGTATTGGTTTATATATATCAAATATCACGACAATATTTGAATTATTGAATTGTATACAATATTTAAAAAAATCAATGTAATTATCACAAAACCGTGCAACGTGCGGGTATCATCTAATCTATATATAAAAAATTGCAACTTTTTTGGTTCCTCGTACTGCCACCTCAACATATATTTGCAAATTATACATTTATTAAAATAATTTTCTATCTTTCAATTAAAATCACTCATTGCCTCTCAAATTACCTCTCATAATAATCATCTGTTACCTCTCATAATAATAAACCTTTCAATATCTCTCAACTCTCCTCTTTCAATACCTTCTATATCATATTCCATCCGATTGAGACTCTTCTCTTCTGACGCCCTTATTTTAATTCCTATGGATTGGTCATCTCGCTTGTTGGGCCTTTACCGGCGGATATAAAATGGAATGCGAAACTGGAGAAGGTACTTTGGTTTTGTGTTCCTTGGAATTTTTTTGCTAAAATGAAAGGATTTTTTGAAGTCTTTGCTTTGACTGATTTCTCTGTTTGATTGTTTTCTTATGCGAAGTTCTTGATTGAAGAGGGGCTCTACAAAAGCTAGAAGGAAACCCAGCAGAGGGAGGAAGTTTTAGGTTGCATTGATTAGGTGCTAAGCACTTTTAGTTGATTGGCTTTACCATTGCTAAGTAAATTGTTCTCCCTAATGCTCATTTCGTTTATGTATGGCAACCGTATATGTGCTTTGTGATCTTATGTATGAAGCAATTGGGTGATGAATTTTACTCTGAAAACAAGGATAAAGTCAATAATGGGAGGGTAACCATTTTTTTCATTTTGAAACTCTTATGCTGAATTCTTGAGCTGGTTTGCATCGGTTTTCAAAAAATTGCATTGTTAGTCATCTTGCAGTTCTCATATGATAGTTACAGATTTTCTTCATATGTTGTTCATCATGATGGAAAATGAAAACTGAAACTGTACCTTTGTGTTCTTACAATATTATTTTTAGCTTAAATGATGACAGATGTTGGGTTTGACTGATAATAATAAAAAAGTTTACTTACATGTATTTTTGGTGTTCATCTTGGTGCTCTTGGATGGTTTGGTGACTATATGTTACATAGGAGAAATCATTATGCTCATGGAAGGAGACTAACTGGACAAGCTTCTAAGGCTCGGAGAGAAGAGAGCACTAAATGAACAATTTATGTCTCTGAAATTGATCTTATTGTAAGTCCTTAGTCCTTTAAAGTTTCCCATTTAAATTGTATGTTTATCGTTCTAATCTAAAACCTGTTGCAATGTTGAACATAGGTTATGGAAGGTTGCTATTGAATTTTTGTTAAACCTGCAGCAATGCTTTTGTTTTACATCATCCACCTCTGAATTGTGAATCCATCATCAGTTTTAAGGTTGTTATTGAAGGTTGTTGATTTTCGAATATGTGGTGGTCTACATTCAGTTATTCGCTTTGCGTTTGTCGAGTTTTCTGATGAGCGTAAGTTTGTTTGGTTGATTCCTTAGACCTTTTTAAATTTTTCAGATTTTATTGACCTGTAATAGACATTTGAGTATTAATTCAAATACACAAAATTTCTATAAAAAAAAGTGAATGTACAAGAATGATTGAGTAATTAAAAGCATCAATGAAATTGTCAAAACAATTAACAATAATAACCAATAATGATCAGGTTGCTATTGAATTTATGTTCAACCTACTGCAATGCTTTTGTTTTACATCATTGACCTATGAATTCTAAATCCATCATCAGCTTTAAGGTTTCTATTGAAGGTTATTGATTATCGAATCTTTGGTGATCCACATTCAGTTCTTCGTTTTTTGTTTCCCGAATTTTGTGATGAGTTTAAGTTTTTCTGGTTGATTCCTCGGGGCTTTTGTAAATTTTTCAAATTTTATTGACCTGTAATAGACATTTGAGTATTAATTCAAATACACAAACTTTCTGTAAAAAATGAAGGTACAAGAATGGTTGAGTAATTAAAAGAATCAACGAAATTGTCAAAAAAATTAACAATAATAACCAATAATGATCAGCAGTAAAGCTTAACAACTTTTTACACCTCTTGATTATCCACTAAACAACAATAACATACAAGGCTTTGATTACCATAAATCTCTTTAATTTACCATTAATCCTAATAACTATTGGTCTAAAAGTAACGGCTAGAATTAACACTATCATTAAACAATAATAACCATCCACCAATCCTAAATACTATCACATAATAACCAATAATAATAACCAATCCTAAATGCAGCATCAATGAAATTGTCAAAAAATGAACAATAATAACCAATAATGATCAGCAGTAAAGCTTAACGGTAAATTATTACCACCACTAACAATTGAAACAGTCACACAAATTATACCATAATTCACATTAAAATGTATAATAACTACTAATAAAAAATTGAAACAGTCAAGATCTTATCCATAATTACCACTAAATACTATAAATTCACCACTAAATACTATAATAAAGTTATCATAAAACCATACACATCAGCCAACATTTACCCACCAAACACCCATTAAGCAAAAAATAATATGGGAGCAAATTATTAAAGTTTAAAAAATACATTTAAAGAGAAATTATGTAACCAATCAAAATAGTAAAAAATGTAAAATTATCATCAGTATATTATTAGGTTCAATTCAAATCATGTAATTATAATGTGTATGGATTATGTTAATGGAAAAAATAATTAAAAATTTTGAAATGGTAATTTCAAACTTATAAATATATGTGAACATGAGCATTACTTTTAAAAATCAAACCAATGATAATATCCAAATTGTCACATACGTATAACGTGTATATTTATGTACCATACATATGGTTGACGCAATATAAATATATATATATATATAGGATAATTACATATTATTGTTTCTAATATTTTGTTTTATTCATATACCTTTTTATATTATTTTAATTGATTAGTTTGCATTCTTAATTATATTAACCAATAATAATAACCAATCCTAAATGCAACATCAAAGAAATTGTAAAAAAATGAACAATAATAACCAATAATGATCAACAGTAAAGCTTAATGGAAAATTTTACCACAACTAACAATTGAAACAGCCATACAAATTATACCATAATTCACATTAAAATGTATAATAACTACTAATAAAAATTGAAACAATTAGGATCTTATCCATAATTACCACTAAATACTATAAATCCATCACAAAATACTATAATTAAGTTTTCTTCCTTTCAAGGTCTCCTCTATTCTACAACCGTTTATCTCCGACGATTTGTGTGTCTGTCGGACATTGGACACCGAACATTGTCTTTTAGGGTTTCGGTCGCCTAGAAGTTCTCCTCTTTTTATATTATGTTTTCGGTTTTTTGTTTCTGCAGTATTCTGAAAGCATCGAGATAAGTTAGGTTTCTTCTTTTATTTTTACATTATAATTATATTATATTATTTATTTGTTATTAATACACAAACACATGTTTGTAATTATTAATATTATAATTTAAATTTAAATTATATTTTTTAACTCAATAACCCTATCCTACATCAAATAGATTTTTAACTCTAATTTTTTATTTATTTTTGAGTTAATAACTACAAACTATAATTCTCTAATTGTACATATTATGTTTTATGGGTTTTAAGCAACATAAGGAAGCCTCAACGTCATGATTAAGTAAAAATATAAATATGGTGAATAATCAAATACTTACATAAACGCTACATGTATTTCAATTCCTACGTTTTGAAAAAATTCTGGTATATTTATTTCCATTCAAAATTATGCACTAATCATATTCATGTGCGTGTTCTACAAATGAAAATAGACTTCGTTTTGCCACAAAATATTTACGCAGTTCGGAACAAATACGGTCTGATAATGCATATCATTTGGAAGAAAAAGGTTTGGCCACGTAGTCTCTACATGATGACAAACATTTTTTTATTTCACTTTCATTTGTATATCTCTAAAGTTTAAGTTATTATGTTACTCTTTTAATCATGTTGTGCATTACATAGCACGCAATTGTAAAGTTGCACGTTGCTTAAAAAATCCCTTATGTTGGAGAAGAAAGCACTGCGCAGAAGATGAGGTATGTTCATGATATATACGACATTTCCATAAATCTAATTTAATTTGCATACTTACTTTTGTGAATAATTGGGTTTGCCAGCTCAACTTATTCAAACAAGCCATTCTATCATTAGATTCCAATACTGTGATGCATTGTTCTGGCTTGATGAAAGTGTAGGACGAGACCAAAGAACGGAAAATTTTCTATTTAGCTTGTGCTGTATGCAAGAACGCGTTAACATACCAAAAGTCCCCGCCCACCATCATTGCTCGAAGAACTGTACAACCAATCGCCTTCATTCAGAACAAACATTAGAGCATACAACTCAATCCTAGCGTTCACTTCAATAGGTGCCAAGATATACCGTTTTGTGACATCAGGTAGTGGTCCATTCACATTCCGCATCCATGGACAAAATCATCATCAGATAGGGTCTTTGCCCTTATACAAATGGTTGATGATCATATAAGTACGATGAGGTAGATTGTAAATGTTGGAGCTCTAAACGAGCAAATTGCTTTTGCCCTTATACAAATGGTTGATGATCATAACCACCTAGCAAAAATTTTCCGTAAGGCAAGTGACCGTTATGAAGCAGACAATTTCGAAGACTTTTCGCTTCGATTAATTGAACCACAGAAGCAAGGAAAACAATATGGATTATCGATGGGAAATGAAGTTGATGGTTTGATTGTCGGGTACATAGCTTCAGCTACTGGTGAACGAGATGTTGTGTTACAGCTGAAACCATCTGGTAATCTTGATAAGCGATTTACATCTGTTATTTATGAGTTTATAATGCATTTTTGTTCCCATATGGAGAAAATGGGTTTCACGAGGAGATACCATACAATGATTCTGGGAAGAAGATTAAGTGGTCTTTCATCACAATGCGTGAATTCTATGCATATCAAATTCAGATGCGCATATCTGAAGGCAAAAATATAATCAAAGGCGGACGACTATTCTAACAATATATTGTTGATGCATATACTGCAATTGAACAAAAACTAATAAGTTGGGCTAGAAATAATCAGAAGAAGTGGAGGTCAGATCTGTACAATAATGTCTTCGATGCTGTTGGAAATGGCGATAAAACTGCTAAGCCTATAGGATAGAGAATTATATTACCCCCTTCTTTTACAGGCGGACCATGTTATATGGTTGAAAACTGTCATGATGCAATGGCTATATGCCGATGGTGTGGAAATCCAAACCTCTTTATTACAATGACTGCAAATCCAAAATGGGATGAAATATGGAATCACCTCGGGATGTACGGAGGAACCACAAGTGATAGGCCAGACATTGAAAGCCAAGTATTTAAGATGAAATTAGATTGTTTTTTGGAAGATATCAATGCAAGAGTTTCTTCCCTAAAACAATGGCAGATACCTCACATGAAATTTTGAATGAATCTTTGTTGACTTTATCAATATTTCTTAGGTAACTACTAACATTTTCAGTTCAATATGTTTAAACCAGTTATATACACTGTTTAGTTTCAAAAGGGTGGGCTACCGCATGCACATATTGTGATATGGCTCCAACCTATGTTCAAGAATCCAACAATTGAGGACATCAATAAGTTTATGCAAGCCGAGTTACATGATAAAGAGCTTGATGGTGAAGGATACAATTCGGTACAAAAACACATGATGCATGGCCATTGTGGTTTAAACAGGACAAACTCTCCATGTATGGAAAATGATGTTTGTACGAAGAAATATCCTAGGACATACATTGAATGCACGTCTGTAGAGAAATCAAGTTTTTTCATTTACCGACATAGGCAAGACGAGACAAAGTTTGCAATGAAAGGTGACATAAAATTGGATAATTGTCATGTTGTCCCTCATAACCTACAGATCCTCAAGAAATATAGGGCGCATATCAATATCGAATGGTGCAGTAGATCAAATTCAATAAAGTATTTGTTTAAATACCTAACAAAAGGATTGGATACAACATCTTTATTGATTGAGATAGGAATCGACAATGATTGTACAACAAGGACAGATAAGCCACCAGTTATGGAGATAAATGAGATAACTAATTATCACGAATGTCGATACATATCTTCCTGTGAAGCGGTTTGGCGCATCTTATCCTTCAACATACATCACTAGAAATCATCGCTTATACGATTATCGTTGCATCTTAAAAATGAACAGAGTTTAACTTTTGAGGATTCTACAAATCTTAAAAAAGTACTAGCCAAACCAGGTATAGAAGAAACTATACTTAAAAAATGGATGAAGATGGACAAAATATCAAAAGATGATAGAGGACTGACGTATGTTGAGTTCCCAACACTTTTTGTTTCAAACAATTCTGATAAGTTTGGCTTTCGGAGGAATAGAGGATTATCACTTGGTAGAATCGTCAACATCCACTCAGCCTCAGGGGAATTATATTATCTTAGAATGCTGCTAACATTGTCAAAGGACCTATAAGTTATGATGACATAAAGACGGTCGATGGCGTCAAGTATACCACTTATAAAGAGGCATGCATTGTGAGAGGTTTGTTAGACAGAGATAACGAGTGGTGACTGGCGATGAATGAGGCTGCTAAATGAGCAATGCCAACACAATTGAGACGTCTGTTCGTAACTTTATGGCTATATTGTCAGGTGACCGTTCCAATGGATCTTTGGAATGATTGTCAGAAGTTCTTGGTAGATGATATATAGAATAGGAAAAAAAAGGAATTCAAATTCAACGACCTCCACTTATCCCATAAAGAGATTCAACAATACACTTAATAAAGATTCAGAAGAATCTAAGTGAAAATGATAAGTCATTATCAGATTACCCTAGCATGCCTACGCGCCAGATAAAAGCATATTGGATGAAATCGCCAACACAATTTTAAGGCAGGAAATACAATATGATATGGAATTTGAAAAGGGAGAGCATAGAAAATATTCACAACGATTACCAAGGAAAAACTGAATATTTTTACTTTAGTTATGGTCCAGGAAGAATAGGAAAGACATATATGTATAAGACTATTATTTCGAAACTCATATCTGAAGGAAGAGTTGTAATACCGGTTGCATCATCTGGCATAGCATCCTTGCTTCTCCCTAGGGGTCAGACAACTCATTATCACTTCAAAATCCCTTTTAGTGTGAATTAAGGATCAACGTGTGATATCAAACAAGGAAGTATGCTAGCAGATTTACTAAAAACAAACAGATTTAATTATAGGGAATGAAGCACCAATGGCACATCGACACACTTTTGAAGCGTTGGATCGAACGTCGAAGGATATTATGGCTCTGATTGCTACAGAAGGAGACAACAAAATATTTGATGGGAAACATTTATTCTTGGTGCTGATTTCAGAATCTTACCTATTACTCAAGGAGGGTGAATAGACACGATTTTAGCATCGTTAAGTCGATCACACTTATGGTATTCATGTCACATCTATACATTAACACAGAATTTGCGACTTGATCGACGTGAGACAGAATTTACAAAATGGTTACTGGAAATGGGAAATGGCACAAAAACTAAAAGCAATATCAACCCTTATACAGATGATGATGGTGATTGAATCCTCATCGATTCTAAATTATTGCTCCAATACACAACGAACCCATTGCAAGCACTTGTTGACTCAGTATATCCACACTTCATGGATTCTTGCATGAATCATGAATATCTTATTGAAAGGGCAATACTCACTCCACGAAATGAACATGTTGATGAGATCAATGAATTCCTCTTATCACATCTTTCCGAGAAAGCTACGAAATATTTGAGCTCAGACCATATCAGAATTGATAGTGCTCTTACTGTAGATTGAAAATCCTTATATACTATCGAGTATCGCAACTCCTTTGAGTTTATTGGATTCCCAAAACATCAGATTTCTTTGGAAGTTGGTGCTCCAATTATGATGCTAAGAAATTTAAACCAAAAGGAAGATCTTTGCTATGTGACACGATTAGTTGTCACTTAATTAGCATCAAAGGTATTGGAAGCAGAGGTTATAACGGGAACCCATGTTGGCAACAAGATTCTCATACAAGTGATTATTTTATCTCCAACTGATTCAAGACTACCTTTTACTTTGCGTAGGAGACAATTTCCAATTCACTTATGTTATGCAATGACGATAAATAAAAGTTAAGACCAGAGTCTTAAATAAATTGGACTTTACCTTCCAAGACCAGTTTTGAACCATGACCAATTGTATGTTGCGCTATAATGGACTGCGAATTTTAGATCTCACTGAAGAATGCATACAACAATCCTCCATTACAAATGTTGTTTATGAAAAAATATTCAATGGGCTACCCAATACATCAGACAAGTACATAAATAGTAATTTCAATTTTTTTAAATGGGCACTTTTCTATTTTCCAAATATTTTTTATGCCACGTTACATATGTTTCCATGTCTAAGGTCTCTAATATCGACATCTTTCAAAATTTATGTGGAATGTTGATCGTACACATTATCAATGTTCGCCCAGTTGTCTTTAAAAGTAATTACTATGCGTATGATATAATTTTCATTTCATCATTTTAATACATTTATCTTTCAACTATAAATTCATTTACAACTCATTGGTTTTTCAACAAATTGTTTCAATCAAAAGCAATATAAGCACCAATCGAGGTTTATTTTATCTTAAAATAATCACATCAACATTTTCATATGGTATTCATTCTTTGTTTTTTTTATTAATTTCAAAATTTTTCCAACTCTCTCATGGGTTAGAACCGGTTTATATGAGGTCTTATTTTAAATTACCTCACATTGTTTTTAATATATTATTATTTATTCATATTTATATTAAAAAGATAGCATAACTATCATTTCAAACATGTTCCTGATTATAATCCTTAACAAAAAAAGTTCAATGGCACATCGTATTTTATATGGGATGAAGAGCCAATGGCACATCAACACACTTTTGAAGCGTTGGATCGAACATTGAAGGATATTATAGCTCTGATAGCTATGGAAGGAGGCGACAAAACATTTGGTAGAAAAACTGTTCTTCTTGGCGGTGATTTCAGACAAATCTTACATGTTACTCGAGGAGGGCGAATAGACACGGTTTTAGCATCATTAAGTCGATCACACCTATGGCATTCATGTCACATCTATACATTAACACAGAATATGCGACTTGATCGACATGAGACTGAATTCGCAAAATGGTTATTGGAAGTGGGAAATGGCATAACAATTACAATGAACCCATTGAAAGCACTTTCTGACTCAGCATATCCACACTTCATGGATTCTTACATGAATCGTGAATATCTTACTGAAAGGGTAATACTCACTCCACGAAACGAACATGTTAATGAGATTAATGAATTTCTCTTATCACATCTTCCCAAGAAAGCTACGAAATATTTGAGCTCAGACCATATCTGAATTGATAGTGCACCTACTGTAGATTGGCAATCCTTGTATACTATCGAGTATCTCAACTCCCTTGAATTTTCTGGATTCTCAAAACATCGGATTTCTTTGAAAGTTGGTGCTCCAATTATGATGCTAAGAAATTTAAACCAAAAGGAAGGTCTTTGCAATGGGACATGATTAGTTGTCACTCAATTAGCATCAAAGGTATTGGAAGCAAAGATTATAACGGGAACCCATGTTGGCAACAAGATTCTCATACCAACGATTATTTTATCTCCAAATGATTCAGGACTACCTTTTACTTTGCGAAAGAGACCATTTCCAATTCGCTTATGGTATGCAATGACACTAAATAAAAGTCAAGGCCAGAGTTTTAAAAAAATTGGACTTGACCTTCCAAGACCGGTTTTCAGCCATGATCAATTGTATGGTGTGCTATCACGAGTTATTTTTGCTAATGGATTGTGGATTTTAGATCTCACTGAAGAATGCATACAACAATCTTCCATTACAAAAGTTGTTTATGAAGAAATATTTAATCGGCCTACCCAATACATCGGACAAGTACATAAATAGTAATTTAATTTTTTAAATTGGCATTTTTCTATTTTCCATGGTCAATTGTATGTTGCGCTATCACGAGTTACTTCTGCTAATGGACTGCGAATTTTAGATCTCACTGAAGAATGCGTACAACAATCCTCCATTACAAATATTGTTTATGAAGAAATATTCAATGGTTTACCCAATACATCGGACAAGTACATAAATAGTAATTTCATTTTTTTAAAGTTGACATTTTTCTATTTTCCAAATATTTTTTAAGCTATGTTATATGTGTTTCCATATCTAAGGTCTCTCTAATATCAACATCTTTCAAAATTTATATGGAAAATAGATCATACATCTTATCAGTGTTCGCCCAGTTGTCTTTAAAGGTAATTACTATACGTATAAGATCATTTTCATTTCATGTTTTTAATACATTTATCTTTCAACTATAAATTTGTTTAAAACTCATTGGTTTTTTTAACACGTTTTTTCAACCAAAACCAATATAAGCACCAACCGAGGTTTATTTAATCTAAGAATAATCAGATCAACATTTCCATATGGTATTCATTCTTTATGTTGGTTTTTTCTTAATTTCAGAACTTTGCCAATTCTCTCATGGGTTAGAACCGGTTTAGATGAGTCTCATTTATAATTACCTCGCGTTTATATTAAAAAGATTGCATGACTATTATATCAAACATGTTTCTGATTACAATCCTAAACTGCATCAAACACAAAATCTCTCGACCTTCATGTTGCCACCTCATTATCCTATTTTTTATTTTATTTTTTGTACAAAAATTAATAATATTTATTCTATATATTTAATGATATTTTTAAAAAATGTCTTTTCCTAAATTAATGTGTAGTATTCTAAAAATTAAAAAAAAATTAATACAACTCAATAAATTAATTTACAAATTTGATTTTAAATATAAATAAAACTAAATGGTTCAATGTTTACAAACCTTTGAAACGTCTCTTTCCCCATGCTTCTCTCTTGCTCTCTCCTTGCAACTCTTCCATTCTTACATATTTTTGTTATTAATCGCTTCCCATGATCATATACCATTCTCTCTCCTATTCCCACGATCTCTCCCATGGGACGGGGATAAATTAATTTTCAATATTGACAAATATTATGATTATCCACACATCGAAATAGTTGAACACAAATAGATCATCTCCCCACACATCAAAATATCAATGTTAATTTTGTTAATGTTTGGAGGCAGCTGGAGAAGAAGCATGAACAAAGGTTACATATTGTGAGGGAAAAAACATCCTATGGTAAGATTATTTACACCTATGTGTGCAGTTTATTAAAGCAACTATCATAATTATATAAAATCATGTTAGTCTTTGTTGTCATATATGGTTTTCTAAAAGTTTTTCAGTACGATAACAAATTTATGTTACTTAAGATGTCATAATTATTTTTTGCTCTAGCAAGAAAGCTATCGAGTTCATAATTTTGTTTTCTCAAATGGAAGCAACCAAGTTTTTCTTCTTTGAAGAATTTAAAGATGATAAAATACTCATTCATCCATATAATTTGTCTTTATGATATAAAGTGGATTGTGTTTTTTGTTAATCAATTGATTGATAGGAAGAAGTTGAGGTTGTAGATGGAAGCTATGATGGAGACATTCAAGGTCTTTTGTGTATGTGTTTATAATCTCAATTGCTTTGAAACTATGTATTCGATTTTATTTAGAAGAGTCTTATTGCTTAGTTTATCATTTCTTGATCTAGGCTCCAACTAGCATCCTATAGCTACGTCCTTGACCTTTGGTTCAACTCCTTTGGTCAGCTTCTCGTCGTTTTCTTGGATCCTGAAATGTGCAACCTAGACAGGGTGTACTTTGTTTTGCTATGCCCTTGTTTCTTGGTCTGCAACTTCCCCATGAACAACTTGATCAACTCCTTCAATCTTTCTCTTGATTTGTTTGTTCATGACTCCCAGGCTTGTTCCGTAGATATTCAAAACATCTTGTGCACAAGGATTTTGTTAGATTATCAACCACTTGTTCTTCTCCTAAAATATGTTCCAATTTGATTTCTCCATTGCTGAAAGCTTCTCTCACAACATGGAATTTGATCTCAATATGCTTAGTTCTCTTATGATCCACTGAATTTTTTCCAATGGCTATTGCTGTTGTGTTGTCACAATGAATAACGAAGCAGTTACTCATGTCAAATCCAAGTTCAGAAATAACCTCTTAAGCCATAGAACATGGTTTATGGATGCACACAAGGTTGTGTATTCAGCCTTTGCCGTCGACTGAGCAATAATGGATTGCTTCTGAGTTTCCCAACTAAACATTGCACTTCCAATGGTGAAACAGAACCCTGTTGTACTTTTTGAATCCTCCAAACTTCCAGTTAGGTCAGAATCAACAAACCCAACCAATCTGGCATCTTGAACTCTTTGAAAACTCAATCCATAATTTATAGTTCCAGCAATGTACCTCATCACCCTCTTGGCCTCTTGTGGACTCTTCTCGGTAGACTTGGCATTGCTCCTTGATAGGTATGATGCAGAGAATGCCAAGTCAGGTCTAGTTGCTGACAAATAGAGCATGCCACCAACCATGCTTCTGTATTTGGTTGGATCAGTTAGCTCATTTCTTCCTTCTGAGTTCTTTCCGCGGGGTGATAAGGGGGTTAAGACACTCTTGAAATTTTGCATTCCAAATTTGTTTAATAGCTGGTTTGCATACTTGGTCTGGTTCATGAATATCCCACCTGCCATGTAATTCACTTCAAATCCTGGAAAATACCTCAATTTCCCAAGATCACTCATCTCAAACTCTTTGTTCAGCTTGTCTTTGAACTTCTTGATCAACCCTTCATCATTTTCTGGGATGATCAAGTCATCTACATATAGACATATGACTACAATTTTCTGGTTTTCCTCCTGTAAGTACATTGCAACATCACATCCTTTTCTCTTGCATCCTTCCCTGGTGAAGAATGAATCAATCCGGCTATACCAAGCTCTAGGAGCTTGGTTCAAGCCATACAAAGCCTTCTTCAATCTTAAGACTTTGTCTTCAACCCCATCAATGACATAACCACAAGGTTGCTCTATATAGACCTCCTCTGCAATTTCTCCATTCAGGAAGGTGGACTTAACATCCATTTGGTGGAGGCTTCATCCTTCTTGTGTTGCTACTGCAATCAAAGTTCGAATGGTGTCATGTCTGGACACAGGAGCAAAGGTTTCTCCATAGTCCAGACCATGAGTCTATGTGAACCCTGTTGCTACCAGCCTAGCATTCAGCTTCTGAACGTTTCGAATCTCGTCAGTTTTAACCTTATAAATCCACTTGACACTGATTACCTTGTGACCCTTTGGCAGCTCAGCAAGTTCCCATGTTCCATTCTTATTTATCATGTCTATTTCTGCATCCATAGCCTTCCTCCATCCACATCTGCAACTGCCTCCTTAAATGTCACTAGTTTCTCTATTGATGAGTAACAACACTCATACACTTGGTTTGCTCCCCTTCTACTGGCTCAGCATCCTCATAGATATGAGTAAATATTCTCATTTGGTGAACCAGCCTGGATGAACTATTGTTACCCTCTATGCTCCCTCTAGAGCTTGATTGGCTTACTCTGAAAGGAATTGGGGTAAACTGAGGCTGAGTGCCTCGGCTCCCTCCAAACCATTGTCCCTCCTCAAACATGCCTTGAGGTGTTCTCTGAATATTTTGTTCTCCTTGTTCTTGATTTGATATGATTGGATTGAAACTACCCTAATATGTCTTTGAGTTTCAGACCGAGTCTCCCAGTTCCAGCCTTTGTTTTTCTTAAAGATCACATCCCTTGCAACATCTACTCTTTTTGTGTTTAGTTTAAACACCCTATAGCCTATGCTCATGCTGCTATATCTCACAAATATAGCCTTCTCTAATCTGTTATCAAGATTCTGTCTTTGATGTGTCGGGACTAGCACATGGCATAGGCTTCCAAACACCTTCAGGTGGTTCACACTTGGGTTGTGACTACTCCACGCTTCTAATGGTGTCTTGTTGTCTAAAACTTTTGTGGGAAGCCTGTTCTAAAGATAGGCTGCACTGAACATTCTTTCAGCCCAGAATTTGTTTGGAAGACCCTTATCCTTGAGAATGCTTCTTGTCATCTCCATGAGTGTTCTATTCCTCCTCTCAGCCACTTCATTTTGTTGAGGAGAATAGGCCACACTCAGCTGCCTTTGTATGCCATGCTCTTCCCGAAAATCAATGAATGGTTTGGAGTTAAACTCTCCTCCCTTATCTGATCTTAGCTTCTTCAACTTTTTCCAGTCTGATTTTCCACCAAACTTTTGCACTTCTTAAACATTGTAAATGTGTCTGACTTGAGCCTGAGGAAGTATACGCATAGCATGTGTGAATGATTGTCTGTGAGGGTCAGAACATACACATTTCCATCAAGAGATGGAGTTTGCATAGGATCACAAAGGTCTGTATGCACCATCTCAAGAATCTCCTCTGTTTTGCTTTCTGAGTGTTTTGGAAATTCTTCTCTGGTTTGTTTTCCTTGTACACAAGCTTCACAGAGTGTACTCTGCTCTGCTCTACCCTTGTTTCTTGGTCTACAACTTCCTCATGGACAACTTGATCAATTCCTTCAATGTGTGGGTGATTCTTGCAGCTTGGTTCTACTACAATTGACTTACAGATAGGAAGTTGTGCTTGATGTTGATAGTTTTGATCAAAGCCGAGTATCCAAACCTAAGGATTCGTGATGATATTGACGTTGTACAACAGGACCTCAAAAATCCTTATCCACTAAACAACCTAATAAAGACTTTGCATACTCAGAGAGTCGGATTATTTTCTAAGATCTCGCAGTATTATTGATCACACAATAATGGATTCTAAATGTCGAGGTAAACACACTGTAAGTCTTCTACAAAACCAATAAGCAAAGCTTCTTCCAACATTGCACGACAAATACCTCAACAACAACCTGGTATACTCAACTTTTAGCTACTTTATTATGTCTATACTTTCCATTGTGTCTAATCATACTTTTCCATTTTATCAGAATTCCAAGGGCACGATGAGTTAATGAATAGGAAGGAGCTCTTTGAGAGCCACAATCCATGTTGTACAGAAGCTATGTTACCAAGTTTCCACATGAAAAGTCGTTGAATTATTTCACTTTTTACTTCGGAAATTTTTCATGTATTTCTTTGTGGACTATATAATGTTGGTCATCTACCCTTTGCCCGTTGGATTTTGCAGATTTTGTTTTTTTTAGCTTGTGATGATCTAAGTTTGTTGTACTTCTATGATAAGATTGTACAATGTATGTGTCCTAGATTTTCTTGATACTTAACCTAGCGCGGCATATGAAATTGGTATTCCTATTGTCTTTTCCTGAATATCGGATGTGAAATTGGTATTCCTATTGTCTTTTCTTGAATATTAGGTGTGTTCTTGGTATTCCTATGAACAAACACAAGTTCTTTGAGAGAAGCATGAATCCACTTAAAAATTCAAATTTTGATTTGTTTAAGGAGTGATGCTTTTCTATTAAAGGAGAACGTTTTTATAGATAAAAGAAAAAGAAAGAGGGTGGATATAGATGATGAAAAGAATTCTAGAGAAACCAAAAGTGAGAAACATTTTAGGATCGTGCCTAAGAAGTGCAGAAGCTATTCGAATCACATCAAGAGCAATAGGACGAGTACAAATGAATTGAAGGCGAGATCATGGCTATAACAGATACAGATAGATAAACTAAGCATTCCTAACTCTTTTGATTTCCCTTTTTTATTTCTAATTTAGTCTAATGATGTAGATCTATAGGTTTGATCCCCGCTGTAGCCTATATTGTGTATGCAACTCTTATAATCTTAAATCAGAGTGTTGTTTTCTTAATTCAATGACATGAAATCATGTGTTACTCTTTCAACTTAAGAAGGATCTCATAAACGATTTGTCATATGGTTTGGTTCAAATGGAGACATCGAATTAGGTTAGATCTAGTGCAATAAATAGGCATAAAAAAATTGACAACTGATTAATCTGTATGCAAGCAAGAACATTGGGTGTTAATGCATTCAGTATATATGTCATCGCACATTAGTCTAGATATTGAATAGGAGTCTGCACTACGAGAGTATGTAGGTTTATTGTTTGTATTCAATATACAGATTATTAGGCTGAGACGCCAATAGTTTGTACATTCGGATATGGTTTGCACTACGTGAGTAGGTAGATTCAGATTTGCATTGCGAGTGTAGGTAGATTCACTTAAGATGATGAATTCCCCAAAACGAATAAAAACGATAATTTGAAATCTTAAGCTAGTTTGCATACATAAAAACAGTACTTCAGTCTAACAGCATCGTCCTAACTCGTATATAGATAGTAGTTTAGATAAATTGATATATGCATACACACATATATCTTATATATTTTCATGATCCTAGTTTCCGTAGACGATTAGATTGAGTTACACTTAGTCCTTGTATTCGAGCCTAGTACTACACGATATGTATCCTTGCAGAATGTCTAGTCTTCGTTATAAAAGGAAAACTTGATAAACTATAAATCATGTCTAAATTACACCCCTGAACACCATGATGGAGGGACCATGGAACTGTAAACCTTTCTATTAGTTTTGTAGGTCAGTTTTTGCAGCTCTATCCCAGCTTTGGAGCAATTTGTTTGTTTTTAGTTTAGATTCAATACTCGAGATGATCCAATGTTGAGCATCACATGATCTTATTTTTTAGGTGACAAATTTTTTTAAAATGTAAATTACACGTTTGAGGTTTTCTATGCCGCCCATTAAACACATGAAAAGGAAGATCTTAGCTTCATAGAAGCTGAAATTCTCAAAGGGTCGAGCCAACTAAATTTTAGACTTAATAATTTTACAGATATTGCAAAGCACAATACAAACTAGATATGGTTTGTCCCATCTTAACTTTCTCTTCTTCGATCTTCTTGCCATAACACTTGAATGAAAAATCTTGTGCATAGACAACCAATGGCACATGGTAATAGTTGGAGCCAAAACTACGGTTCGGAATGTAAATAACCAGTATCTTATATTTGAAAGAACGCCTTAGCATTGGTGTTGTTGGGTATTTATGCATATTCTTATAAGTTATAATAGATGTGATTCTATAATTTTCTCATAGGTTACCATTTTTGGCTTACGAATGAGATATCGATGTGCTCAAGTTTTTTGATGATACATGTGATGCCTTTCTGATATATTTATGAGCTAAGGACATCACTTGTGTTAAATGGATTTTTCCATTGTAAAAATTACTCGGATAGGGCTTCAAGCAGTACTTGGTCCTTCACCCTTAGTTTTAAAACGTCCTAGGATAAAAATGAAACAATCAAACATTATCTTGAAATATTTGAGGTGAATATATTTTCGGACATAAATATGTTAGATTTTCACAAGATAAAATTTAGTTATATTAATAATTAAAAGATATATTTTAAATTTTTTTTATTGTTTTAACTAAAATTTTCGTATGATTGATATTGATAATATAATTGAGAGATGATATTGAATTGAAATCGACTCATTATCTACTTTTTCTACTGAAACAAAAAAAAAATATGCAAATATATATTTTTCACAATGGCAACAACTTATTTGGCATTTTATTCAAATATATTTGTAATTTTTAGTTGCAACATATTATAAAGACGTCTCTAATATTGTTCTCATCTTTTTTAATATAATTATAATATTTTTTAAGATTTAAATACTATTATATAATAAAAACAATATTAAAATAGTTTCTAAATATTCGACCCCTTTCATTTTCTTTCAAAATAAAAAATAATCAATTTCAAACCTACGTCTAATCTTTAATCTTCATTTATGAAGTATTGTTTGAACATAGATTGAAAATTTAGATTTTTTTAAATATTTTACCACTAATTATTTTAGAGGTTATAAAAAATATGATGATTAAAATACTTAAATGATTTTGTTGGGTACTTATTATATCATATGTTTTTTTATATATAACACAATTTAATACATATCTATCTCTTTTTAGTTAGGGAGAACTTCAAAAATACTCTCATAGGGCTAAAGTGTTTCAAAAATACCCTTCCTAAAAAAAATTTCAACTTCAAATCTACTTTTAAAATATTGATAATCCCATATTACCCTTGTCGACTATTTTTCTCTCTCCTTTACAGCACCTCTATTTCTCTCTCTCATGTGGCGCGAAAATTACTGTTCTCCGACTCCACATCAGATTTGGGAAGAGTAGCTTGAAATCGGCATCAGATTCACTGCCAATAGGTTGAAATCGTTTGTTGTCTACAAAGAAGCTTGCAATTAAGCACGTTCTGCAGAAAAACAAGGTATGTATAGTGAGTTTTTCGTGTTTCTCTTGTGTTTTTCTTATTTTTTTTTGTGAGTTATGAAGCACTAGGTCAATATAAGACTCGTTTACTGAAAACAAGTCTAAACGAGTCATATTTATTGAAATATCAAACAATCGCAATTAGTGACTGGTTATAGAGTCACACGGTCGCACTGGGTCATAGAGTCTCATCGAGGGGTCAAAGGGATCAAAGGTCAAAGGGTTGTAGGCGTCCAAGGGTCACAGAGGTAAAGGGGTCGCAAAGGGATCAAAGGGTCGCAGGGGTCAAAGGGTCACAGGGGTACAAGAGTTGGAGCAAAGGATCGCAGGGGTACAAGAGTTGGAGCGGTACAAGGGTCCTAGAAGCACAAGGGTCGTAGAGTTACAAGGGCCGCAAAGGGGTACAAAGGTCGCAGGGGTACAAGGGTCCCAGAGGTACAAGGATCGCAGAGGGGTCAAAGGTTCGTAGGGGTACAAGGGTCGAAGAGGTACAAGGGTCGCACGGTCGCACTGGGTCGCAGAGTCTCATCGAGTCGCACGGTCGCAGGGGGTCATAGAATTTAGCCCTCTTTTATGTTTTTGTTACATATGTAATGGATACGGTGGATGAGAAAATCACACTAATTTATTTTTTGACTGATGGTAAATGGGAAAACAACCCAAATGGAGAATCTTAATGGGTTGGTAGAGTTCAGGAAATCCAGAGAGTATTTTTCTATTGTCCTTCGGTTAGTCTGAGATACCACCAACTTATTGATGAGTTATGCGCAAAGATGATGGTGGGAAATAATACAACGAAGTTGAAGTTAAGCTATTTGCCCAATATTTGTGAAAATAGGAAGCCAACATATAGAATGAATGACAAGCATCTTATTTGTTATCTATTCGATCACATAAGAGGAATTCGACCACTGCTGTATGTGGAGATAGAATCGACAAGTGTGAAGTGTGAAATCGAAATTGAAAGGGAAATTGATCCTCTAATTCCTGCTTTTGGAAGCATTGCTAAAGAAGGTGAGGATCGCGTGTTGTAGATTATGATGACTGTGTTATTGTAGGTCCAAATAACAAAAGTAGAGTGGAGAGTAATCCGGAACAATAAATATTTTGGATTCGGATAATTCTGATAGTGAACATACAAGCGGGTTAAGAGAAGATGGTGGGTGTGCCATGAATGTGGTAGTTGATGGAGTTGATTCTGATGTACCAACAAAGCATAAGTATGGTGATGGTGAGAACAACTCGGAAATGGTAGTTCACGACAAAGAAAATAATATCTTCGAGTTCGAAGATGGATTGGATATTAAAATTAGGAAAGAGTTTGATAGCAAGAAGGATGTACATGCATTTGTAAGGAAGGTTTCAATTGAAGCTTCGTTTAGATATACATCATTGAGATCTGATACAAAGTTATGGGAAGTACGATGCAAGTTTGCTGGAAGTGGTTGAAAATCGAAATTATGCGTGGCAGCAATCCCGCATTCCCAATGGTTTAGTGTAAGAACACACCATCACATTGATAACTGTTCATCTGTATCTAAATGGACCAAAGCTACAAAGCGTACAATGCAAATGATTAAGGATTATTTGAAAGAGGAATATGTCGGGAATTATGAAACACCTCCAGCAAAAGATTGATGGCTCGTGTAAAAGAAAAGTACAGTGCCAATGTATCGTATTTGATGCCATTAAGAGGCAAATGCGGTGCTCAAAAGGAGATTTGTGGTGATGACTTTGAACATTATAGGATGGTTGCACATGTTTACAAAAAAAATCCTGTATCCGTCAAAAATCTTCAGCTCGACAGTGATGGGAAAAGCTTCAAATACCTTTTTATGGCTGTCAGAACGGCTATAAGAGGATGGAAATACATGCGTAAAGTGATTGATGTGGATGCAACATTTCTGATAGGAGTGTACAAGGGAGCATTGATTGTGGCGACCGCGCAAGATGGTGAACATCACCAATATACAATTGCATAGGGAATAGTTGACAGAGAGAAGGACGAATCGTGGACATGGTTTATGCCATAAAAGCTTGATCAAAGCACTCAAACAAGTGTATAAAAAGACTGATCATGGTTTTTGTGCGCGTCATATATCGCAAAATATAAAGAGCTACGTCAATAAAGGGCATGGTAGAAAGACATCAAAGGATGATACTGTGGCGGAAATTTTCTTCAAATGTTTAGCAGCATATATGGAGAACGAATTTGAAGTGCTATTGAATGATTTGAAGGCCAGGTAAGAAAATTACTTTATAACCTCTGCGACCCTTGTACCCCTTTGCGACCCTTGCACTTCTGCCACCCTTGTACACCTCTCCGACCCTTGTACCTCTTCCACCCTTGTACTCCTCTACAACCCTTGCACCTCTGCGAGCCTTGTACCCCTCTCCGACCCTTGTACCCCTGCGACCCCTGTACCTCTGGACCCTTGTACCCCTGCGACCATTGTACCCCTTCGACCCTTTCACCCCCTGTGACCCTTGTACCCCTGCCACCCTTGTGACTGTTGTGACCTTTATGGCTATTTTTTACCTTTGTGACCTTTGCACAGGTATCCTATTGTTGCAAAGTATTTGGAGAAAGAGGAACTTGATCCCGTTAAGTGGGAAAATGCAAATTTAAGGGGGAAAGGTACAACTTATTAACCACGAATGGCGCCGAGTAAAAAAAATTAACGTTGAAGAAGTAAAAAAAGTTTACGATTCTAGGGCTTTTTAGATATTTGTTTGGGAAAGACAATGGAATGGTTCAATAGGTATAGGTTGGAAGCAATTACCGGTGATGATCCTCAAAAGTTAACACCTTATGTTGAGAAAACGTTACATGAACGTTTCGACAGGCATCCAAGTATGATGTTATTGAATTGAACAGTTTGAGTGATGAGTACGAGGTGAGAAATGAGATGGGTAGAAGATTTGTAGTGAGTCTTAAAAAAACGTGCGAATGCAAAATGTTTGATGTGGATAAGTATCCATGCAGTCACGCAATTGCAGCAGCACATAAAGTTGGTAAAGGTCACAAGATACCAGATCTATGTTCAAAATACAACCTTCGGGAGACATGACGTTTGGCTTACCAAGAAACCGTGTATCCGGTTTCCGATTGCGGTGATTGAGACATTCCTCCTCAATATACTGAAGTTACGGTTCTACCTCCTATGCTGGCTGAGAAAAGGCAAAGCGGGAGGCCTAAAGAGAATCGCTATCCTGGACCCGGTGAGGCTCGGAGAAGTACCCCATCTTCATTGAGACAAACCCCATCTTTGTCGAGACAAACCCCGTCTTTATCGTCGATATAAACCCCATCTTTGTCGAGACAAACCCCGTCTTCAAAAGTCAGCATCATGACAGTGTTTGGAACGTGACAACCGAGACAACGCCGACTTCAAAAAAAAAAGAAAGTTTTGTTAGTTAGTGAGTGTGTAATACTATATTATTTGTATTGTTTTGATTAAACCTTTTGTGTCTTTCATCATTAAATTCCTCTGACCCAATATGACCCTTTGTGCGAACCACAATTGGATTAAATTAGAATCAATTTTAAACGGGAACCCATCTGACTCATGCAACCCAATATGACCCCTTGTGCGACTCATCCGATCCATTCGACCTCATGCGAACACATATGACTCATGCGACCAATGCGACCCTTCCGACCCATGTGACTATTGTGACCCATGTCTAATTTAGAATCAATATAGACAATAATATAAATAATATCGACATCCAACGAGTTCTTAAAACACTACTATCACTTTTGAAACACATGCACTGGTTATACACAACTCAACTAGGGATACATGGGTCATAATCTGTTTTAACTATTGATTGACGTTGTAAATGTATTATTTTGATTTGTTTTTGTCATTTTATTATTATAAACCTCGTAAATTCGTCGACTTCGCATCTATTGATCAATATATGCAACCAAGCGACTCATGCGACCCTCAATTGGCATTAATTAGTATGATGTCGTAAATGTATTGTTTTGATTGGTTATTGACATTATAAACCCGTAAATTCGTCGATTTCGTATGTATTGATCCTTATATGCGACCATGCGACCCATGCCATTATCAATATGTCATTATCAATATATTTGAGTTGTATATATCTAATTGAGAATCAATATAGACAATAATATAAATAATATTGACATTTGAACAAAATTTTGAATGTATTTTTTGAAATTTTTTCAATCTCATCCGTCGAGTTCTTAAAACACTCTATCGCTTTTGAAACACAGGCATTGGTTATACACAACTCAACTAGGGACGCATGGGTCATAATCTGTTTTAAACCATTGATTGACGTTGTAAATGTATTGTTTTGATTTTTTTTTCATTTTATCATTATAAACCTCGTAAATTCGTCGAGTCCGCATCTATTGATCAATATATGCGACCAAGCGATCTATGCGACCTATGCGACCCTCAATTAGCATTAATTACTTTGACATTATAAATGTATTATTTTGATTGGTTTTTGACATTGTATCATTATAAACCCGTAAATTCATCGATTTCGCATTTATTGATCCTTATATGTGACCATGCGACCCATGCAACCCTCAATTGGCATTAATTAGTTTGAATTTGTAAATGTATTGTTCTAATTGGTTTCTGACATTTTATCATTATAAACCCGTAAATTCGTCGATTTCGCATTTATTGATCCTTATATGTGACCATGCGACCCATACGACCCTCATTCGGCATTAACTAGTTTGACGTTGTAAATATATTGTTTTGATTGGGTTTTTACATTTTATCATTGTTAACCCGTAAATCCGTCACGTTCGCATATATGCGACCCGTCGAAAATTCCGTCACCAAAATTCCCATCAAACTTGTCATCAAATTTGAAAAAAATTTGAAAAAACATAACATCTGCGACCCTTGTACTTCTGCAGTCTTGTCTTTTCAAATTCCATCTGATGTCGATTCGATATCATGGTCATGTCTTTTCGATATGCAGTCGTTTCCTTTTTTTACAATAAAGAAACTCTCTCTCTAACTCTCATCATCTTCCATCAGTTTTTTCTGAAAATGCCACATTTCTCTCATTTTTCAAAGAGATTTTTCCTCGCTATATGGAGAAGTACATTGTAATCTTCTTCATCCGTCTTTCTGTCGGTATGTTACATGTAGAGAATGTACAGATTTTACTTTGCTTTTCGTTTTTTGTTACACGACTTCCCGAAGATCTTCTTCGATGATTATATTTACGGGAAAGCGAGGGACAACAACACGACAACCCTTAAATTGAATGCGTCTAATAGAACATGAGAAGTCAAGTTGGATGGCTCTAGATTCAGTGATGGGTGGAAAGATTTCTCCAGCGACCTAAACTTACATATTGAGGATTACATACTTTTCCGTCACGAAGGTGACATGGTCTTTCACGTCACCTAGGCCACTCCTACTCAGAGGATTGTCACAGTGGTACCAGTCTCTCGTTCGAATCTGGCCATAGATGCATTGGTAAGTGGCCTCAATAAGGACTTGGGTGATGTCGCAACTTAGGTAAGGATTTTCACGATTTTTATTCCTTTCTACGGATATCGCAGACACTTCCGATAGGATTTGCGAGGACGAGAGGTCTTTGCCATAGACGATGTAAGATATATCTGATGATAGGATACGGACTGCTGTGGGAGGCATATCTAAGGCCCGTGGCACATGGTGGCGCTACCATCAGAATGGGTTGGAGAAAGTTTTGTCACGACCATGGACTAACCCAAGGTTCTACCCTCGAGGTTGAACTGTATTTCGATGATCAACACCAATGCTTCAGTTTTCCTTCAACGAGGGCCTAACAATAATAGAGTTTGACTTCAATTGTATTTTGATTGCTCTGAATCTCCTTTAAACAAAAACATTCCTTTGAACTTGAACTTCATGTTTGTATTTGTTTGGTGTTTTTACAATTATTCAATAGTAAGTATTATTGTTAGTATCGTTGTTTTTGTGGATTTACTATTATTGTAACAAAGGTCGCGGATGGACAAGGGTCAAAAGGGGACAAGGGTCCAGGGGTCCAAGGGTTGCGAGGGACAAGGGTTGCAGGGGTCCAAGGGTCACAAAGAGACAAGGGTCGCGAAGG
This sequence comes from Gynandropsis gynandra, assembly GCA_036759665.1. Lineage (NCBI taxonomy): Eukaryota > Viridiplantae > Streptophyta > Magnoliopsida > Brassicales > Cleomaceae > Gynandropsis > Gynandropsis gynandra. The sequence goes on from CM071874.1 coordinate 13,202,015, forward strand.
ACATGGGTAGCACGGGTCCAAGGGTCGCAGATGGATAAGGGTCACAGAGATTTGAGTCAATTATTTGTAAATAATTGTATTTGTAAGTAATAAATAATAAATTATTCATATTATTTGTAAAGAATTGTATTTTTAAATAATAAATAATAAATTATTCATATTATTTGTAAATAATTGTAATTGAAAATGAGGGTCACAGGGGTCAGAGGGTCGAACGGGTACAAGGGTCGAATGGGTACAAGGGTCGTAGGGTCAAAGGTCGAACGAGTAAAATCACCAAACGACCCTTGTACCTCTGCGACCCTCGGACCCTTGCGACTCTTATACCTCTGGGACCCTTGTACCTCTGCGACCCTTGTGTCTCTGTGACCCTTGTACCTCTGCGACCTTCGGACCCTTGCGACCCTTGTACCTTTGCGACCCGAACCCCTGCGACCCTTGTACCCGTTCGACCCTTGACCCTGCAACCCTTTTACCCCTGCGACTCCTTTTATTATTATGAAGAAATTTTTTAAAAAATAACGATGTACCAAATATTTAAAAAATAACAATGTACCAAATATTTACATGTTCCATTTCCAAAAAAAAAATAACAATGTACTAAATATCAAGTTAAATCGGGATAGAGGGATACATTTTCCATTACTAAATATCTCAGCCGCAATCTTCGCACGCATGGAAGGAACATTTGCATCTCAAATGCAGTGTAAAATATTATGTGCTTTCATTACCGAGGCTTTTACGAATTTGTATGCGTAAACACCATAGTCATTCAATCTTTTGTTCTGTGTTAGACTTTCATAATACTCATATTTCCATTCATCTTCTCCAGAAGCCAAAGAAGGAAACCCTCCGAGAATGAGCATATTGGGGATAACTTTTCTAAGCTTCTCAATCACCGGATCGATATGTATTTCCTTGATCCTCTGCTTGTAGTCGTATACCATGATGCATCGGGTTTTGAAATCCACTTTGATGGCTACCCAATGACATCCTACATATTGACTAACGAGCGATAGAATGTTTAGAACCATGACGAAGCCTTCGAAATCACTCATTGATTCCGTACTTCTGAATGGATACTTGCCATTTAAACAATCACTAAGATATTCAGACAAAGTGTCCATATCCTCGTACGTCCACAGCGTGAGCGTCTGCATGAAAGCAACAGGAAAAATGTAAAGTTACTTAAATATCGCGGGGAATGTCTTCATGCGATAATATTGCACCAACAACGCCTCATCCAATTGCTACAAAAAAAATGTAATACACATGAATACATATGACACAAAATGACCTCTGTGACTTCGAGTTTAAAAACACTTACATCATCTTCAAGCCATACATTGGGCTTTAATATAATCTCCCAAAACTCTGGCCCACGGGGAATATCTAGATCAGATTTCCACCAACTCTCATATCCAGGTGTCGTCAAGAACATATATAGAGCAGTCAACCTTTCACCGGTTGCGTCAATGAACAAAGGTTCCCGGGTTATCGAGCCCTTTTCTAATCCTTTGGGCTACCACCAGAACAAAGGTTCTTGAACAACCTTTTTATCGGGTTCTTAAACAACCTTTTTTTGGATTCTTGAACCACATTTTTTTCGAATTCTTGAACCACCTTCGTTTCGGGTTCTTGAACTCCACCAACATCTTTCCCTCGCCCTCTCTCTCGCACTATTCTTGCTTTTTTCACCGGCGGAGGTTCAACATATCCCTTCCGTGGTCTTAAAACTCGTTTAGGTACCAGCGGAGGTTCAACATATGGCACAGATTCCTTCGATAAAGGTCCAACACCTACATAAAATTCACTTCATTAAATATATGGCGACCAATGCGACCTTATGACCTATGCGGACATGCGACCAATGCGACCTATGCAGACCTATGCGACCTACGACCTATGTGACCTTTTGTAACCCTTTCGATCCATATGACCAAAATGACCTTTTTGACTCAAAAGACCGTACTTAATTGGTTTTACTTTGGAAGGAACTTCCTTATCCTTAGAGGGGACTTCTTCGACAGGATCTACTGTAGTATCCTCGGAAGGAACCTCCTTATCCTTAGCGGGGTCCTTGTCAGGAACCTCCTCGTCGGCGACTTCATCGACAGTAACCACTGGAGCATCTGCATAAAATTACTTCATTCATTTGACTCATCGTTTGTTACTTGATGCGACCCATGGGACATATGCGACCCATGCGACCTATGCGGACATGCGACCTTTGTGACTCAAAAGACCGTACTTACTTGGTGGTACAAGATCTACTGTAGTTTCCTCGTAGGAACCTTTTCGTTGGGGATGTGGATAGGATCCGCTGGAGTATACTCCGCAGGAATGACCTTAGCGGGATCCTCGTTAGGAACCTCCTCGTCGGCGACTTCATCGACAACACCCACTAGAGCATCTGTATAAAATTACTTCATTCATTAGACTCATCGTTTGTTACTTGATGCGACCCTTGCGATTCATGGGACATATACGACCCATGCGACTCTACTGACCCATTGACTTATGCGACCCTGCGACTTATACGGACGTGTGACTTATATGACCGTGCGACTTATGCGTCTCTTGCAACCCATGCGACTCTTCCGACCCATACCGACTCTCGATGGAAATTAACTCAAATGAAGTTGTTCACTAAATATTACTTATTTGGTGGAACTTTATCAGGAGCGACGACTGTAGTAACCTCTCCGAAAATGTAGTCAGTTAGAGAAATGGTGGTGGCAGATGTGATATTTTCAACTAATCTCGAAATGTTTGTCAAATCCTCTTATGAGCCATCTCCAGAGTCATTTTCATCCGGTGACTCAACCGGCTCTTTTCTTGACACTGGATATAGACGTCGAAGGAATTCAAAATCATCATCTCTAACAGTGCCAGAAGATTGGTTTCCGGTGCTCGCATTTTTCTAGGCAGATTTTGATTTTGCCTTTTCAGCATGATGCGTTATCAGAGTTAAATAAAATAACCTAAACTACCCGCAAGTGCATGGCACGTGTGTAGTATTTTAGGTGTCGATCCCACAGAGACTACGCAACACTATCTAAACTCGAACTAGGAATCAAACTTGCTAACGAACGAATATGGATTAAGGATAAAATACTGAAAGTAAATAAAAGACTTGTGTTCTAACAATAAGACAAATGTCCTAGGAAACCGGTTTCACCACAAGACTACCGAAACCAACGATCAACCTATCTATCATGCAATCCCTGTTAAAGCTATCTAAGGCGGACGATCCTAACATGATATCTACCCTCTCTCAAGGCATAGACACGTGATCTAGACAAGCTGCCCCCTACTTTCGTGGCTGACACCATGAACTAAACCCATAAACTCTGTGATTCGCCCGTTCACCCTCAACCGTTGCTACCCTACTTTCGTGGCCTAACCTCGGTTGTTCTAAACCTGATCTTCTAGGATTAGAATTCTCCTTTCGGTCCTTCTCCTAAGCCCTAACACATGCATCTACATGGCCATCACAAACACAAGTAAATTCAAGCACTCAGATAAAGAATAGATGAACTAAAACGGGAAGATGCATTCAAAATAGATCAAAAGTGGTTCCGGGATAGCCAAGAGCTAATCCCTTCTCCTAGAACAAACAAACTACTCGCTCATGCGTCTGTAAAGAAACATAAACATAGTAGAAGGTCTAAGGAACATAAAAATCAAACAAAACCGAAGTGGTTGTGCTCGATCTCCAATGCTCTTGGCTTGTCTCCTCGCAAGAATCTCCTTAATCTTATACTGAACTAATCTCCAATGTAAGCTTGCTTCAATGACGTCTTTTGCCTCCTTTTAAGCCTCCTAAGTCGGTCTAGATGTTGCCTAAATTGCCCCCACGAGTTCCCTTTGTTTTAAGTTAAGTTTACTTAACTTAATAAGCAGTTTTGGGCCGTGACCCGCTCGGGTGGTCATTGTGCCCGCTCGGGTGCGGCTAGGGCGAGTCGTGCGGATGTGTGGCTGGAATGCATGCCCGATTGGGCATGGTATGTGCGCCCGCTCGGGCACGAGGCAAATGGTCGAGCATCCTTGCCCGAGTCGTGCACAAATGCGCACAAGCTTGGCCGTAGGTTTTGCCCGGTCGTGCAAGAGTTGTGCCCGACCGGGTG
>CM071874.1:13233058-13245640 GCA_036759665.1 Gynandropsis gynandra
TCCTTTCTTGCCCTGTTCGTCGCCCCCTTTGCCTTATTCGTCGCCCCCTTTGCCCTAGATCCGTTCAGTTCTCTTTATTCGCTCGTTTGAAATTTAGATCTAGGTTGTTGCGAAGTTCGTGGCCCGCTCGGGCACACATGTTACCCGGTCGGGTATACGCCCCCTTTGCCTTATTCGTCGCCCCCTTTGCCCTAGATCCGTTCAGTTCTCTTTATTCGCTCGTTTGAAATTTAGATCTAGGTTGTTGCGAAGTTCGCGGCCCGCTCGGGCACACATGTTACCCGGTCGGGTACAGGCAGCCCGACCGTGTTGATTCGTGAACCCGATCGGGTGAACGTCACCCGATCGCGTGACTAAGCGGAACCGAGTCGTGTAAACTTACGGGGCTGAAAGACGATTACTGCCCGAGCGGGTATTCATATTTCGCCCGATCGGGTGGTTATCACCCGATCCTCTTTGCTCATATGCCCGGGTCGTGTCAAATGCATGGATAAACCCCGTAGGTTCTACCCGAGCGGGTGAAGGAATAGTGCCCGATCGGGCACCCTTTTATCCTTGAAATCTCTCTTTTCCGTTCGTTGCTTGGGCGTTCCTTTGGGTTCCGGAGCTCTGAGTAGATGTGTCCTCAAATCATGTGGTTTTTGCAAGGAATCGTTCATATTGAGCTCATTTAGGCCTTGTCGCCTAAAAACCTGAAAACCGAGAAAACGGGGATGTAAAACTCGAAATCGTATCGGAATAGTATGACTCGATGTAAGAAATATGCGAAAATGGTGTAAAAACCTATCCTAATATTGATACACTTTCAGTGTTATCAAGTAGGTTATAGATCTATGATCCTTAGTCGTTCATCGATGCAATACCCGGTATCCCGTACACCCGTAGTATTCATCATATCTAGTTTCATCCTTACCCTAGTTTCGTTGTCACCATTAGGATAGTTTTAGGTTTATTAGGATCATATCCCACTCTATCATCTTTCGTCTTAGTTTAGTCTCGTTCTTAGTTTAGCTGTTTTAGTCCCTGAGATCGACCTTGGTACTACAAGATCCGTATACTTGCGGTGAAGTGGACTAGGTTAATTATAACTATAACTCGTACACGTCACACATCTACATACTTCAGATTAATACTGGATTTAACCATCTTCTTGCACATTCTTGGGCATGATAGATGCGCATCCACAACCTCAACATACCATCCCTTTCCACCCAAACTAATGATGGTTTCGAATGGAAGCAACTGAAATATTAAAACAAAATGATAAGAATGCAAAAAGTACGGAAACATTCAAGTTACTCGAATGATATATACAACTTACCATTAGTGGGATCATGAAACCGCCACAATACTATTTTGGTTACGGTGATTCCCCGCTAACGTGCTTGCGACAAGTATCCACAATCTTCTCGAATGTGTAATGCCCCCATGGAAAGCCTTCACAAAATTCCAAGTCTTCAACCATGTTATTGAGATCATGACTGATAGAGTTTTCTGCTGAAGGCTTGTGAGTCATAACTTGCGCCAACAACATCAAAGTTGCCAACCTCTTCCGGTCGTCGGAATTCTTTGCCTTCACAAGCTTTTCACTGACTTGTGCGCCCTTTCCACGACCAAAATTCTTCAGCCTGAATATGTCACCCCTTTTGGACTCCCATCCTTTGGGATATGGTCCGCATTTCAATCCAAAAATTCGTGCGTGCTCCACTATAGAGTACCGGATAGGAACACCATTTAAGATGAACCACAACTCCTTCTTGTCTCGTACAATCACAGAGTGATTTAGGAGGATAGACATTTGAACCTTCGTCAATGTGGAATAAATGCCTAAATTGTGACTCCTTCTCGATGTAATGCAACTTGTATTCATCTAAGATTCTTCTCAACTTCGCTATTGTCTCGTGAGGATAACACTTAGTGGTGATCTTTGGCATTCTGTCCATGTGCTTGAATTTATACACAAACTTCGGCTTTGACGCCACCTGCAAAATGACCAATTAATTAAGAATACATTATACTTCTACCGACTCAACCGGCCCATGCGACTCAAACGACCCTCGGACCCTCTGCAACACTCAACCGACTCATTGAGACTCAAGCGACCCATGCGACTCAAGCGACCCACGGGGCATAATATCAAGCGACCCACGAGGCATAATATCAAGCGACCCATGCGACTCAAACGACCCTTGTGACCCCCTGCGATGCTCAAGTGACCATTGCGACCCCCTGTACGCTCAACCACCATTGCGACCCTAACCGACTCGCTGAGACAACCAACTCAAACGACCCATGGACCCCCTGCGACGCTCAAGCGACCATGGCGACCCAAACCGACTCACTGAGACAACCAACCCTTGCAACTCAACCGACTCACTGAGACTCAACAGACTCACTGACACTTACAGCCATTTCAAATCAATAAACCATTTTGCGACTCGACAACCTGCAAAACTCTAGAAATCGATCTACTTACACTTATTGACGTCATTGAAGATTTACTCGTACTCTCTTCTTCACTGCTGCTGATGATTCTAGTCATTTCCTTCTTGCCAACTTCAAATGGATCTCTCTCAAGTTCGAAATCACTTCGTCTTTCTTGCTTTTGACACGGTTTTACAGTTTTTCATGGTCGAAAAACTGTAGAATGTGTGCTTTTTCACGTTCGAAAATAAATGGCAAATTTTTTTTCTCTTGTTGTTTTTTCCTATTTAATAATTATTTTCACGAAGGTATTTTCAAAATTATTTAACCTAATGAGTATATCTCATATTCCGCCTATTAGTTACGAGCCGTATAAAAAAATAAACAATTAAAAAAGGAGTAACTCGAGCATTCTGAAAAAAAGAGGTAAATGGTGAGCAAAACTGAATCTCAATCAAAAGCCAATGCCGAAGCAAATTGATTACATCAACAAACATTTACAGTGTAAAACATTCACTCGTCGCATCTTTCACCTTCTATCATGGTAATAACCCCACCTCCGATTATCACACCTCACGGACACACATATCGAAACAACACCAAAAACTGATTTCGTTTTTAGCGTTTCCACTCTGCACTACTCGTGTTTAAAGCTTCGCGAGGCTTACCCTTTTTGGATCTTACCTACATGCTTACTGTATAGTTAAATCAAGATCTACAGAACATTGTTGGCCAAACCATTATCAGTCCTATGCTCATTCTGTTGTTGATTATGGTCGTCTCCAGAGAGCGATCTCAAGATTCCCGGGCTTGTCAAGTGAGACTTCTTCTCCCCGACTTCAGCCTTGCAAAGAGGGCAAGAGGCATTGATCTTGAGCCATTTGTCCACACAGTCCTTGTGGAAGAAATGGGAGCATAAAAGCTCTCTCAGCTCATCGTTGTTTGCATACTTTGCTAGGCAAATGCAACACACCTGAAAATGTGTCAGGGTTCAACCTTGTTACTCTCTAATATGTATGGGACACTTGCATATAAGATGGATGTAGGCATTAAAAAATCACAAAACCCTCTAATTCTTAGTTCACTAAGTCAAACTATTGTGCTACTTAGTTGTAGGTAGCTCGAGAGCAACACCGTAAGAACAGCACAATTCCAAGAACGCCAATTAGCTGTGGATATAGGACACATCAACTACCAATTAAGGAAAATTAACTTACCGCATCTTCTCCTGAAATGACATGTTCTTTATCTGTTCCTGCAGCCACAACTCCACCTTCGCTGGTACTTGATCCATTCTCATCACCGCTACTTCGGCTTTTCTTCAACTTGAACTTATAAGTTGGCAACACATTGATTGATTCTAGTGTGGCACCCTGAGGTTGAGCCAGGTCCTCTCTATATCCGAGAATTGAAATAATGCAAGGCAAGCAGCAGCAGATTGTTGTGCAAAGGATGAAGGGCATAGCATAGCCAATACAGCTGAAGGTAAGAAACACTAAACACAACCTAAAAATAATAGAACATTATAAATAAGTGGTACTGTAAAAACTGCAATTACGGGTCTGAATTGAAGTAGTGCAATTACAGAAATAGCACTACCTGTACAAGTTAGGAGCCTCGGAAACAGATGAATGTCCTCCAAATATCCAGACATTGCCTACAACAAACCACACTGCGAAGAAACAATCCAAGGCCATTTTGAAGTATTCTACAATAACTTTAAGTCTGCTAAGCCAAAATGAAACACAGCTGATCAGTACCAAGACTAACAAAAGCCACTCTGAGCAATAATGGAACTAGAAAGTGAAATCTGAAAAGAATTTGACACAAACAAAGAGGTTACAAAAAGGAACTACGTATAGCATACATGCAGAATCTATATATCCAGTTGAAATGGATTGTCGAAAGCAGTGGGTTAAGAAATAATACCTAGCAGCGCTCATAAATCTAGCATTTCTACCCCTAGGAGACATGCTATTGCTCCGACCATCCCGTTCTGATGTTCGAGTAATTGAAAACGCGAAGGGTCCCGCTGCAACGTTAAGATTCGGACGATGCTGAATAGAATCCTGCTCTGAGGCCTGATTGGAATGATAACACCTCCAGTACAGAAGAGGGAGAGTAGCGACACATCCAGACGCATAGCCCATGATCCAAGTGAACAACGGGGCGCGAGGATGCTCATGCCTTGACAAAGACAAAACAACAACGGCTGCTATTACCTGGCCAAGAGCGAGTAGTAGTTCAATGGAAATCCATAGACCAGAATTCAATGGACTTCTTCTTCGACGGGCATTTCTAGAATTTGATCGGGTTGCAGCAGAAGCTGTCGCAGGCTGGGAAATGGCCATTTGAGGAACACTTGAAGATCTCTCCTCATGCTGCAGAGGCTCCAAAACGTTCGAGACTCTATCATAAGAAGGAGATGAAGAGGCATCGGTAGCATTCCCCGGTATGTCAATAATGTGCTCACTTCGGCTTAGGTTCTCTGGTTGATCCATGAATAGATGAAAGTACCTACTTGACTCCTTTTTCCAGATGGGAGACACCCATCTACCTTGCCAACGGAGTCGGCAGTGACAATAGCATAGACTAACAAAGATATTGAAAGTCCTGGATGCGAATAGCACACCATGAAATTTAATCAGAGGTTTATATGTTCTGCACAATAAGCAATCAAAATTAGCATATATTTTTTTGCTTTCCTCAGGATATATACAGAAGCATAAACACACAAGTTCCGATGAAGATATATACAGAAATCGTGTAAGTAACCTAAAATCAGTCGCAAAGAATCAGTTCATGCGTGTTTCAGGATCTCCCACAAGGATTTATCTACAATGCAACTACGAACATAAAAGTTCGACCCAGGAAATAAACAATAAACTAAAAGCGAAGAATCGATCGGGAAAAAATCAAATCAATTCGGCAAGATTTTCGCGTTCATCGGCCCTAATATATTCAAAAGCAAGACCAGTAATGAAACTATGGCAGCCTCACTGTAATCAATAGCTTTCATAAAACCTAACTCGCAGCTCGAAAAAATGACATTTCTGACAAAATTTGATAAATAGGGCAGCAACCCACCTCCTTCGTCCGGCGGATTTTCTCCCGCCTCTTCGCGACGTAAAATTCGAGAACCCAAAAAAAAATTAAAAAGAGAAAATGAACCCTAAGCAGGAGCAATCAACCTTCAGCCATGAAACTCTCTATTTGCTTCGAATCAGAGAATTGGTGATTATAATTCGTCAATTATTTTAAAGGTTTTCGAGTTTTTTTTCCTATTTATGGGTTTAACCAATCAGCTATACAAGGCAAGATTATTTAAATGGTCAAACAAAATACATAATATAATTTATTTCCTCGCATTTGGAATAAGATACATTTTATAATAACGGTATGTTTTAAAACAATATATTCTAATTTAACATTTTATAACAACGGTATGTTTTAAAATAATATATTACAAAATTATATAAATTGGATGAGTTGAATCAAATTTTTTTTATAAATGAGAAGAATTGTACAAAAGTTTACATATTTAGTCGTATAATATTAGAGATATCTTCGTTGAAATGAAATACTTTACGTGTATTAATAATTATTAAATAGAAAAAAATGGAGAACAGACAAATTTGTCTTTAATTTTTTCGCGTAAAAAAATACACGTTTTGACAGTTTTTCGACGTGAAAGTCACAAAGGTTAGTCCAATTAATACAAATAATATAATTTTACAGACTAATAATACAAATAATATAATATTACACAAAAACAAAACTTTCTTCAACGTTAAATTTATTAACTCGGTTCCATTAGTGGTTAATAAGTTGTACTTTTCATCCTTAAATTTGTATCTTGCCCACTTAACGGGATCAAATTCGTCTTTCTCCAAATATTTGCAACATTAGGATACGTGCGCAAAGGTCACAAATGTCAAAATGGTCACAAAAGGTCACAACAGTCACAAAAGTCATATTTGTACCTGGCCTTAAATCATTTAATAACACTTTAAATTCGTTCACTATGTATGCTGCTGCACATTTGAAGAACATTTCCGCCACAGTATCACCCTTTAAGTATTTCTACCTTGCCTTTTATTGACGTAGCTCTTTATATTTTGCGATATATGATGCGCACAAAAAAACATGATTAGCTTGTTTGTACACTTGTTTGACTTCTTTGATCAAGATTTTATGGCGATCAGATATCACAACGACATAATGTCCATCCGGTATCACCTCTTTCAACCTTGACATAAACCACGTCAATGATTCGTCATTCTCTCTGTCGACTATTCCCATGCAATAGGATATTGGTGATGTTCACTGTCTTGCGCGGTCGCCACAATCAATGCTCCCTTGCAAACTCCTGTAAAATAATATTGCATCTATAGCAACCGCTTTACACATGTATTTCCATCCTCTTATAGCCGTTGTGACAGCCATAAAAAGGTATTTGACGCTTTTTCCATCACTGTCGAGCTGAAAATTTATGACAGCTTCGGGATTTCTTTCTGTAAACATGTTCAACCAACCTGAAAGCCTCCTATAATGCTCAAAGTCATCATCACGAATCTCCTTTTGAGCACTGCATTTGCCTCTAAATTCCATCAAATACGATACATTGGCACCGTACTTTGCTTTTACACGAGCCATCAATTCTTTTGCTGGAGGTGTTTTATATTTCCCAGCATATTCCTCACTCAAATAATCCTTAACCAATTGCGTTGTACCCTTTGTAGCTTCAGTCAATTTAGATACAAGTGAACAATTATGAATGTGATAGTGTGTTCTCACATTAAACTGTTTGGAATTCAAGATTGATGCCACACGTAATTTCCATTTACAACCACTTCCGACAAACTTGCATCGTACTTCCCACAACTTTGAATCAGATCTCAATGTTCTATATCTAAAATAAGTTTCAATTGAACCCTTCCTTACAAATGCATGTATATAATTCTTACTATCAAACTCTTGCCTAATTTTAAGATGCAATCCATCTTCGAGCTAGAAGATATTATTTTCATTGTCTGCCTTCTCGTCAACTACCATTTCCAAATTATTCGCACCATCACCATCCTTAAGCTTTGTAGGCCTATCAAAATTAACTTTATTACTGCCACAAACAAATTCATCAAATACCACATTCATGGCACACCCGCCATCTTTTCTTAACCCGCTAGTATATTTGCTATCATAATTTATCCGAATCCAAAAATATTTACTATTTTTGTCTTGATTACTCCTAACTCTACTTTTTTCATTTAAATATAAAATAATATAGTCATCATAATCTACAACACCTCCATCCTCGCCTTCTCTAGTAATGCTTCCAAAAGTAGGAATTAAAGGTTCAACTTCTCTCTCAATTTCGATTTCAACTTCACACTTGTCGCTTCTATCTTCACATACAACAGTGGTCAAATTTCTCTTATGCGATCGAACATATAACAAATAAAGGCTACCTATTTTCAAATTTCTCTCTCTAGGAATTAAAGGCTACCTATTTTCACAAATATTGGGCAAATAGTTTAACTTCAATTTAGTTGTATTTTTTCCACCATAATCTATACGCATAACTTTTCAATAAGTTGATGGTATGTCAGACTAAACGGAGGACAATAGAAAAATACTCTCCAGTTTTCCTGAACTCTACCAACCCATTCAGATTCTCCATTTAGGTTTTTTTCCATTTACCATCATACAAAAAATAAATCAGTGTGATTTTCTCATCCATCGAATCTATTAAACTTGTAACAAAAACATAGAAAGATGGTAAATTTTGTGTCCTACTGCGACCATGTGTTTCAAATTCATAATGACTTAGTGCGACTATGAGACTCGATGAGAATCTGTGACCCAGTGCGACCGTGCGACTCAATGAGACTCTGTGACCCAGTGTGACCGTGCGACTCGATGATACTCTGTGAGCCACTACAAACGTGCGACTCGATGAGACTCTATGACCCAGTGCGACCGTGCGACTCGAAGACAATCTGTGAGTCATCACGACCATGTGTTTTAATATGACTTTTTGATCTTGTGCGACTGTGCGACTCGATGAGATTCTGTGACCCAGTGCGACCGTACGACTCGATGAGACTCTGTAACCCAGTGCGACCATGCGACTCGGTGAGACTCTGTAACCCAATGCAACCATATATATTTCAATATGACTCTGTGACCCATTGCGACCATGTGACTCGATGAGACTCTGTGATCCATTGCGACCGTGCGACTCGATGAGACTCTATGACCTAGTACGATCCTGTGACTCGATGAGACTCTATGATCAACTGTGACCATGTGTATCAATATGACTCTGTAACCCAGTCGACCATACGACTCGATGAGACTGTCACTCATTGCGATCACTTAACTTTTAATAAATGTGACCCGTTTTGGCTGCATCAATATAAGACTTGTTTGAAAAAGGGAGAATCGAATCTATTCATATTACTAGTACTCACTCGGGTTATCCAATTCACAAAAGAAACAAGAAAAACATAAGAGAATCACGAAAAACTCATTATACATACCTAGTTTTTCTGTGGAACGTGCTTAATTGTAAGCTTCTTTCTTGACAACAAACGATTTCAACCTATTCACGGTGAATCTGAAGCCGATTTCAAGCTACCTGCTACAACTTTGATGCCAATTTCAAGCTACTCATGCTGAATCTGATGTGGTGTGAGAGAAGAGTAATTTCTGAGTCATAGGAGAGAGAGAAATCGAGGTACTTTGGAGGAGAGAGAAAAACTGTCGATTAATTAAAGGATAAGGATAATATGAGATTATCAATATTTTAAGGATAAATTTGAAGTTGAAACTTTTTTTTGAAAAGGGTAAGCTTGAAATCAAAATAGCATATGATGGATATTTTTGAAATACCCGTTATTTAACTGTTTTTTAATGAAATTAAGAGAAGAAAATAAAAATGGAAATAATTTATTTTGACTAGCTATGCTTATCATGGACCCTCTCCACTGCTTGAATGTGATACCTTATTTACGATTGTGCCACGCCGTTGAAGTTGGTGATCTTGAAACATTTGGGTCAAAATTCAAAGGGAGCTATATATATATATATATATTACCTTATCTTAAATATATATATACATATATTACCTTATCTTAATGGGAAGAATGTTAGAGATCCACTCGTAAGGCTGAAGGACTTCACGTATACCTTTGTAAAAGTAATTATTAAATAGACAAAATTAGAGAAAAGATAATTTTCCCCTTAATTGTCGCAAGTAAAAAAAATGCACATGCTGACAGTTTTTCGAAATGAAAAACTATTTTAAGGTTAGAGCAAGGAGCGAAAGGGGATTTTTTTGTTGAGAGCAAGGATCGAGTTAGAAGTAAGCAATAAGGAAAATTCAAGTTGAGACCAAGGAAATTTTGAAGTGAGAAAGAAATGGCAAGAATCAGTAGTGAAGAAGAGAGCACGAGTCAATCTTCAATGGTGTTTGTAAGTGGTTCGATTTCTAGGGTTTTACGTTGCGGGCTGTTGAAAGAAAAATTGTTTGTTGATTTGAAATGGGCATGAGTCTAAGTGAGTCGTTTGTCTTTGTGAGTCGTTTGAGTCTCAGTGAGTCGCACGGTCACAGTGGGTCATAGATTTTCATCGAGTCGCACGATCACAATGGGTCATTGGTTCTCAAGGGTCGCTTGAGTCATAATAGTTACTCAAGTCTCATTGAGTCGCAAGGATAGCTTGAGTCGCATGGATCGTTTGAGTCGCAAGGGTCGCTTGAGTCAGATGGATCGTTTGAGTCACAAGGGTTACTTGAGTCTCATTGTGTCGCTTGAGTCGAAGAGGGTTGCTTGAGTCTCATTGAGTCGCAAGGGTCACTTGAGTTGCATGTGATAGAACTCGAAACCTCAATTATTCGTAAGGTGATGAGGACATCGGACGCGACCCGAGGACCGGACATGCAAGCGAGGAGGCAACCCGAGGCATCGAAGAAGTGGAGTCCTCTCACGGTCAAAACACGAGGGGCCGGGCTCGGAGCTTAAGGACCAAGGCGGCCGAGATTGTGAGGGACGCATGGGAGGCTCTCGTCCGTGAAGACCACTCATCCGCGGCCGTTGGCCGGGTCGCGACCATCTTCTCCATTAGCCCGAGCGCCTAGGACGCCCAAATGGCCCAGACGACCTGATGATGTCACTTCCACGGGTCGCAACAGTCACATGATGTCACGGGACGCTCCAGCGCATTCTAACGGTAACATGACGTCACCCCGTGCCTCCAAACGGTAACATGACGTCACCCCGCGCCCCCAACGGTCTGATGACGTCATTTGTCCATTCCAGCAAGTTTTTAGCCCATTTGTCCATTTTTCAGACTATTTTCGGCCAATAGGGTCATTAAGGCCATCATTTCATGTATTTTGGCTTCTTCTAAGGCTTGAGACTTGCCTATAAAAGCAATCTCAACCTTCTTTTGTAATCAGTTTTGATTTTGGAGTGAATAAAGTTTGAGAGAATTTACTTCTATTCTAAAAACGTTTCTGGGAAACGTCTTTGCCTTCAATTTGTTCCGGGAACATATCTAGTGCGTCTTAGACTGTATCAAGAGGCTTTCCGCACCTCTTGTGGTGTCAATCATTCCATCCAACTCAAAGAAATCTCGCTTAACAAACGAGGATTTCGGTTCACCGAATATGCGTCCCGAGCCGTTTAACCCGAGCGTGTATCAGTTTTTGGTATCAGAGCCCGGTTCAAGGACCAAAGGTACGCTTCCACCCCTTTTAATTCGTTTTAAGACTAATCGTTGTTGTTTGGTAAAGGATGGCCGAAAGAGGAGAACACTTGGCACAAAACAACCAACTCGATGCGATTATGCAAATGCTCCAAAGAATGGAGGCAAGGATGAATCGCCTTGAAAGTGAACGAAGGCAACAAATGCCGGAAGCATCAGTGGTTCGTGAGAACCGTGCGGATCGAGATGATCGCCCAGCTCCTCAACAAAGGCGACATGAACGTCGGAATGACCCGGAAGAGGAGGAAGAAGAGTTGCCCAGACGAGCAAGGCGACGACCCATCATCCGGGATGATGAAGCTTCGGAAGAGGAGTAACCCAGAAGGCGACGACCCATCATCCGTGAAGACGAGTCTTCGGATGAGGAGCCGCCCCGAAGACAGCGGCAAAACCAGGATGGTAACGGTTTAAAACTTAAACCACCTACCTTTTCAGGCCGTGTGGATCTAGAAGCTTACCTCGATTGGGAGAGGCGGATGGACAACATCTTTGAATGCTACAACTTTACGGAACGTAAAGAAGTGCAGTATGCCGCACTACCACGATTGCAGGATATCCTACACTTGTCCATTCAGATAGAGCAACAGATCCGTCGAAAGCAAATTGCAAGCCGCGGGAGAATGCAACCCATGAGGCCAAGCGAACAACACCCAAGGTTGCCGGAAAGACCAAGGGGAGATGAACGTTCCAAGGGAAAAACACCCGAAACGTCGAGGGGTGCCAAAGGGGAAGGTAACATACCAAACCCTACTAACCAGACCCGTACTCGCGAACTCGTGTGTTTCAGGTGCAAGGGAATAGGGCACATGGCGAGAGACTGCCCTAACCCGCGGGTCATGACGACCACTAATCGGGGAGGTTACGAGTCCGCGAATGAAGGCGAGCGAGACAACGAGATCGAGTACCCAGAAAGCGGGGAGCTGCTGGTGACTCGACGCGTCCTAAGCACGATAGCCGGACCACCCGAGACGGCACAAAGAGAGACAATCTTCCACACGAAGTGTCTTGTCAGGGATAAGGTATGTGGACTCCTTATCGATAGTGGGTCTTGTACTAACGTAGCCAGCGAATATATGGTACAGAAGCTTGGCTTGGAGACAACGAAGCACCCGCATCCGTACAAGTTACAGTGGCTGAACGACAAAGGGGAGCTCAAGGTGAAAGAGCAAGTGAAGGTCCCCTTCAGCATCGACAAGTACAAGGACGAAGTACTTTGCGATGTCGTGCCCATGCAAGTAGGGCACATCCTACTGGGAAGGCCGTGGCAGTATGACCGTGAGGTGACGCATGACGGGAAGACGAACTTCTACTCGTTTGTCATGAACAACCGGAAGGTAACGCTAGCGCCCCTTAGTCCAGCTCAGGTATATGAAATGCAATTAAAACTGA
>CM071874.1:13245798-13269107 GCA_036759665.1 Gynandropsis gynandra
TTTGAGCAATCAAAGCCCCGTTTTACTGATGGTTTACAAAGATGTCTTAGTAAGCCAGGAAACAGCGGAGCACCCACAGGAAGTCGCCAGCATCCTGAACAAGTACCAAGACTTGTTTCCAGAGGAAGTTCCGGCTGGGCTTCCACCGCTGCGGGGCATCGAGCATCAGATCGACCTTATCCCGGGGTCGCCACTACCGAACAGACCAGCCTACCGCATGAACCCGGAGGAGACCAAAGAGCTCCAACAACAAGTTCAGGAGTTGATGGACAAAGGCTACATCCGGGAAAGCCTAAGTCCATGCGCAGTACCCGTGCTCTTAGTGCCAAAGAAGGACGGGACATGGAGGATGTGCATTGATTGTCGGGCAATCAACAACATCACGATCAAGTACCGGCACCCGATCCCACGGCTTGATGACATGCTGGATGAGCTAAGCGGGGCCGTAATATTCTCGAAGATCGATCTGAAGAGTGGATACCATCAAGTCCGCATGAGAGAAGGTGACGAATGGAAGACTGCCTTCAAGACGAAGCAGGGATTGTACGAGTGGCTCGTTATGCCATTCGGCCTATCCAACGCCCCATGCACATTCATGAGGCTGATGAACCACGTGCTGCGGACATACATCGGGAAGTTCGTGGTGGTCTACTTTGACGACATACTCGTTTATAGTCGGGACCTTAGCCAGCACCGCGAGCACTTGGAGATGGTACTAGAGACCCTTCGGAAGGAACAACTCTATGCCAACATGAAGAAGTGCTCCTTTGACACTAAGGAGATTGTGTTCCTCGGATTCGTGGTAAGTTCGCAGGGACTGCAGGTGGACGAGAGCAAAATCTAGGCCATACAAGAATGGCCAACACCGACCACCGCTGCTCATGTACGGAGTTTCCACGGGATGGCAAGTTTCTATCGGCGGTTCGTGAAGAACTTCAGCAGTATAGCTGCACCTCTCACTGCGGTTATCAAGAAGGACAAAGCATTCGAGTGGGGAGAAGAGCAAGCCCAAGCATTCGAGGCGCTTAAGACGAGCTTGACCACCGCCCCGGTCCTTGCCTTGCCAAACTTCGACAAAATGTTCGAAGTAGAGTGCGACGCTTCAAACCGCACCGGTCCTGGCCTTGCCAAACTTCGACAAAACGTTCGAAGTAGAATGCGACGCTTCAGGGATCGGGATTGGAGCCGTTCTCATTCAAGAACGGCGACCCATGGCCTACTTCAGCGAGAAGCTAAGTGGAGCCACGCTCAACTATCCGACATATGACAAGGAGCTTTATGCCCTTGTTTGGGCCCTACAGACATGGCAACATTACCTTCTGGCGAAGGAGTTCATCATACATACGGACCATGAGACCCTGAAGCACCTCAGGGGTCAAGACAAGCTCAAGCGACGACATGGGAAGTGGATGGAGTTCATTGAGACCTTCCCATACATTATCAAGTACAAAAAGGGCAACGAGAACGTGGTGGCCGATGCCTTGTCACGGAGGCATGTTCTAATCACCACAATGGAGGCGAGGAACTTAGGGTTCGAGCACATCAAGGAACTCTACAACCAAGATCCGGAACTCGGCGAGGTGTTCCGAATGAGCAAGGAAGGATCCCACGGACCATTCTACGTACACGGAGGATACCTTTTCCGCAACAAGAGGCTCTGCATCCCACAGAGCTCGATGAGGGAGCTGATTCTACAAGAAGCCCATGGAGGGGCTAGAGGCTCTGCATCCCACAGAGCTCGATGAGGGAGCTGATTCTACAAGAAGCCCATGGAGGGGCTCTTACGGGGCACTTTGGCGTAGAGAAGACCTTGGCCACAGTCAAAGAGCATTTCTTCTGGCCGCACCTCAAAAGGGACGTAAAAAGGCTTTGTGCACGATGTATCACGTGCCACCAAGCCAAGTCCCGTAGCCAGCCCCACGGTTTGTATCTTCTTCTACCAATCCCAACTCATCCGTGGACTGACTTATCGTTGGACTTTAAATTCTCGGACTCCCGAAGATCCGAAACAAAGATTCTGTTTTTGTTGTCATGGACAGGTTTTCGAAGATGGCGCATTTTATACCGTGCAAGAAGACCGGCGATGCAACCCACATAGCGGACCTCTTCTTCCAGGAGGTCGTACGCCTTCACGGCCTACCAAGGACGATTGTGTCCGACCGAGACACCAAGTTCTTGAGTCACTTTTGGCGGAATCTTTGGCGGAAACTAGGGACCAAGCTGTTGTTCTCCACAACATGTCATCCGCAGACGGATGGTCAGACAGAGGTGGTCAACCGCACCTTGGCAGCCCTCCTACAGTCACTCATTGGAAAGTACCCGAAGAAGTGGCTCGAGTATTTGCCCCACGCAGAATTCGCTTACAACAGGGCGCAGCATTCTGCCACCAAACACTCCCCATTCGAAGTCGTCTATGGGTTCAATCCCATAACTCCCTTGGATCTCTCGGCCCTACCAAGCAAGGCGGTCACCAACCAGGACGGCGAGAAGAAGGCCGAACTCATCAAAAGGATGCACGAGAAGGTTCGGGAGAACATAAGGCGCAAGACCGAACAATACGCCAAGCAAGCCAACAAAGGGCGAAGACCACAAGTGTTCAGCGAGGGAGACTGGGTGTGGCTACACATGCGACCCGAACGATTCCCTGAGAGGAGAAGCTCGAAGCTTGCACCAAGAGGGGATGGGCCATTTCGTGTCATTGAACGGATCAATGACAACGCCTACCGCCTCGAGCTACTCGGTGAGTACAACGTGTCAACAACATTTAACGTTGCTGACTTATCTCCTTTCGATGCAGATGATAGCATTCCACATATGGAATGCTCGCAAGGGGGAGAGAATGATGAGGACATCGGACGCGACCCGAGGACCGGACATGCAAGCGAGGAGGCAACCCGAGGCACCGAAGAAGTGGAGTCCTCTCACGGTCTAAACACGAGGGGCCGGGCTCGGAGCTTAAGGACCAAGGCGGCCGAGATTGTGCGGGACGCATGGGAGGCTCTCGTCCGTGAAGACCACTCATCCGCGGCCTTTGGCCGGGTCGCGACCATCTTCTCCATTAGCCCGAGCGCCTAGGACGCCCAAATGGCCCAGACGACCTGATGACGTCACTTCCACGGGTTGCAACGGTCACATGACGTCACGGGACGCTCCAGCGCGTTCTAACGGTAACATGATGTCACCCTGCGCCTCCAAACGGTAACATGACATCACCACGCGCCCCCAACGGTCTGATGACGTCATTTGTCCATTCCAGCAAGTTTTTGGCCCATTTGTCCATTTTTAGACTATTTTCGGCCAATAGGGGCATTAAAGCCATCATTTCATGTACTTTGGCTTCTTCTAAGGCTTGAGACTTGCCTATAAAAGCAATCTCAATCTTCTTTTGTAATCAGTTTTGATTTTGGAGTGAATAAAGTTTGAGAGAATTTACTTCTATTCTAAAAACGTTTCCGGGAAACGTCTTTGCCTTCAATTTGTTCCAGGAACATTTGAAGTGCGTCTTAGACTGTATCAAGAGGCTTTCCGCACCTCTTGTGGTGTCAATCATTCCATCCAACTCAAAGAAATCTCGCTTAACAAACGAGGATTTCGGTTCACCGAATACACGTCCCGAGCCGCTTAACCTGAGCGTGTATCATAAGGCTTCGGTGGTGGAAAAGGTTTAAAACCCCTAGACAACACGTAGAGAAAACCTTAGGTTCTAAGTGCCTAAGACCCTCACTAAAGTCGGCCTAAGAACCCTAAATGCAGCAAAGACGCCACAAACACTCGTGGTTTAATGTTTGATAAGTCAAGCGAACGCCACGAACAAGCCAATAAGTTCAAATGTTAGCTCTCAAAGGAACCGGAGAGAAGAAATCTCAAGAAAAAATGCCTAAAAACCGGTGTTGTTCCTCCATGCACTAAAATATAAAGCATAAATAGAGTATCAAAGGTCTCCTAGAGCTATTTAGGAAAGAAACATCTCAAAATAAAAGGTAGTCTAGAGAGAATAAGGAAGTTCTAACAAAACAGAAAAATAGCAACTAGTTTTCCTAAAAAAGGATAAGAAAACTAGCCAAACAACAACTTTCCATATCTTCAGCAAAGGGCACGAAATGTAGGATTTACCCAGCTTCTCTTGGGACTTCCAAGATTTGGATTAAAGTGACAAAAGGCCGGTTGAAGCTCTCATCGAATTAGGCTTCATGAAAAATGTCTTGTGGTGCGAGAAAGGCTTGAATGAAAGAATTCAGCTTCTTCTTCAATTCCTTAGCCCTTGAACGAGTTATAGGTCCTTGAATAAGTGTCTCTTGATCAGCCCCACGTCCATGATGTATTCCTTGGTCCAAATCACAAGCCAAATGCTCATTGCTTTGCTCGTCATTGAATCTGTCCGAACTTATCCAAATCTGCTCCGAATTTGAATCTTCTTGTTCCCCGTGTTCTTGTGGACGTTTTCCTAGTTTTCTTGTGATGTCTTCATCATTTCCCCCCTCTTGAAAAGGATGTGCCATCAAATCAGCTTCATCTTTCTTGTACCATATCACATATGGGAAGGTCTCGATGAATTTAACCCATTTAGCATGTCTTCTGTTCAACTTATGTTGACCCTTCAAGTGCTTAAGAGATTCATGATCTGTATGAATCACAAACTCTTTAAGCCACAAGTAGAGTTTCCACGTTTGCAAGGCTCTCACCAACGCGTACATCTCCTTGTCGTATGTAGGGTAGTTAAGCTGAGCTCCATTTAATTTCTCACTAAAATGTGCTATTGGATGTCCTTCTTGCATTATCACAGCGCCAACACCTACACCAAAACCATCACATTCAATTTCAAAAGTCTTTGAGAAGTTTGGCAAGAAGAGGAGGGTTAACAAGCTTCCCTTTTAGTGTCTCGAATTCCTCTTTTTGTGATTATTTCCACTTGAACCCCACGTTTTTCTTGATAATTTCGATCAAAGGGGCTGCTAGGGTGCTGAAGTTCTTCACAAAATGTCGATAGAATCCCGTAAGTCCAAGAAAGCTTCGAACTTCTCCTACGGAGCTTGGTTTCGGCCAATCTTTAATTACGGCTATCTTCCATTCGTTCACATGAATTCCCTACTCACTCACAACAAAACCTAGGAAAACAAGCTGATTAGTTCAGAAAGTACACTTCTTAAGGTTTGCATAGAGCTTCTCAGCGTCTAAAACCCCTCTAAGGTGTCGTGCATGTTCTTCTAGACCTTTGCTGTAAATTAAGATATCATCAAAGTAAACAAAAACAAATCTACCAGTAAACCTCCTAAGAGCATTATTCATAAGCCTCATAAACGTGCTAGGGACATTAGTTAAACCGAAGGGCATAACTAGCCACTTATAGAGTCCATGTTTCACCTTAAAGGCTGTCTTCCATTCGTCACCCTCCTTCATTCGAATTCGATGATAATCAATCTTGAGATATATCTTAGAAAAGATTTTAAGACCATGTATCTTAGAATAGGGTGGCGATACTTTACCGTAATGTTGTTCACGACCCTACAGTCAACACACATACACAAAGAACTATCTTTCTTGGGTACCAAGATAATTGGTACAACGCATGGAGACATGATTTCCCTCACATATCCCTTCTTCATAAGCTCGCCTACTTGCCTTTGTAATTCTTTAGTCTCCTCGGGATTGGTTCTATAGGCTTTCTTGTTCGGAATCGTAGCACCGAGAACAAAATCGATCTGATGTTTAATTCCTCTGAGTGGTGGAATTCCATTGGGAATCTCCTCTGGGAATAAGTCTTCGTATGCCTGCAAAAGGTTAGAAATAACACTAGGCAAAGAAGAGAGTGACTCATGGGCGAGGTATACCTCACGATACTTGAGAAGTACCAACGAACGAGCAGAAGGCAAGGCTTTCTTAATCTCGCTTGCTTGCATGAAGAAACTCATGATCTTCTTCTCCAATGGTTTTTTTTCGTTCTCAAGCATTTGGATCTGATCCTCAGAAACTTCTTTGGGGTTTTGAGGTATTAATCGAATGGCCTATCCGCTGATGTTGAAAAAAATACTTGTTGTTGTTGTTCCTGTAATGCTAAGCTTTCACGTCGAATTGCCAAGGTCTCCCAAGTAATATGCGACCAGAGTGCATAGGAACCACGTCACACACCACTTCATCTTTATATTTACCAATCTTGCGTGGTATTTTCACTTGGCGGTGCACTTTGGTCTCTCTGCTGTCATTAAGCCATTGTAGGTTGTATGGTTTTGGATGCTTAGTTGTAGTAAGCACCAAATTCTCTACAGTTGATGAGCTAGCTACATTGGTACAGCTCCCACCATCAATAATAATGTTGCATATTTTGTTGTGGATCATCCTTCCGTGTGGAAGATGTTCTCCCGTTGCTCTACTGCATCTTCCTTGGCTTGCAAGTTAAGAGCTCTTCGTAACACCAAAAGTTCTCCCCTCATGGGTGCTTGCTCATATCCTTATTCATTAGAATTTAGAGCATCATAATCGGATTCTCCCCCACTCTAAGGCTCGGTTTCATACTCCCTGTCATCGCGAATAATCATCATACGTCGGTTTGGGCAGTCTCGAGCATAATGGCCTACACCAGAGCACTTAAAACACTTGATATCACGATTTCTTGTGTTATAAGTCTCCATGTTGCCTCTCATGGTTTGATTAGGCTCAGTCCGTGCGTTGTTCATGCACTAGAACGTTCATCTTGGTGCTTAGAACACTTGTCTCGCACATAGGGACGATCGGTGCGTGGTTTTGTGCATTCATCTTTGTTGTAGTTTGTTCGTTGGCTTGAGGACCCAGTCCCAAAACGATTTTTCTTGCTCCTTTGTTGGATTTGTCGCTCAAACATGATGGTTAGTTTAAGCAATTCGTCCAATCCATGCAGTGACGAGTCTACACTTGTTCCCGAATGTCTAAATTGAGGCCTCCTCGAAACCGGTCCATGGTGGTTCGTAGGTCTTCTCGGGTTTGAGCTCTAATCATAAGTGTCTCCATCTCCTTAAAATAATTCTCCACTGATCTAGAACCCTGCACCAAATCCCTCAAAGTATCTTTAATCTGTTCATAGAAGTACTCAGGCACATAATGCCTTCTCATGAAAGCCTTCAATGTACGCCACCTCACAACGACCTCTTCTCCATTCACTACAAGAAATTCACGGATTAGGGACTGACGAATCAGTCCCTAATCCGACCGGAAATGCGATTCGGGACGATTAGGGATTGGTACACGCCGTCCGCAAATGAGCATCACCAACCAATTTTGCGTCCGCAATCCATCCGCAAATACAAACGGTATATGTAGTCCGCAAACCGTCCGCAATTTCGGCTGAAATCGTTAGTCCGGAAATCGTCGCAAAACCCGACGATTTTGTACCTAGAATTTCTGGATGGCCCAGGCTCCGTTCGGAAATTTTAGGGACGAGACGCGACCAGTCCCTAAAATTTCCGGACAGCCCAGGTCCCGTTCGGAATTTTTTTTTTAAAAAAATAAAAAACAAAATTTTAAAAACTAAAATTGAAATTCAATAAATAATATTCATACAATATTAAAGATATCCATTTATAAATAGTAGGTGGTAATTGGGAATTATCATCGTCATCATCATTGTTTTCGGCCGTATCCCAATTGATAGTGGGCATGTGTGCCTTCATCATTCTGAGACGTTCCCTTCTTGATCGTTGAACTTCTCTTTGCACAGCGTTGAACTTTGAGTTTGTTGTTCTAATTGTGCTTTCATCTCTGAGATTGTGTTTTGTAATTCCTCGTTCGCGACCTTTTCCTTGCCTTTGGAGGAACTCGCATATTTTGATGACATTCCTCCAAGACCAAATAGACGACCTTTGTACGGTGTTACGTGCTACAAAAAATATTGACATTTAATTTAAAATTTAAATTATTAATAAAAAATCTATTGTAAAATTGTTCTAAATTTACCTCGAAATACATCTCGTTATATTCTTCTTGAGAAAGAGTCGCTTGCGGTCTTCTGTGATTGATACAATCTTTTTATCCTGTCTGTAATTGGTAAATACCACATACGACGAAACAGAACCGATTTTACATTTCTTGTCAAATAAAATCGATCTTTTCCACAAAATCGACAATTGATCAAATTCGAAGTTTCTTTCCAGAAAATCATACAGTTTGTCTTGGCAAACATCAATCTTTTGATACGACAATAAACACATTGATCTCATCATCTTCTTTGTTTCATAATATGACTCGACTGCATTATTATCTTCAGGCAAATAATCTCTTACTAATTGCGATATAGAATCCATGCAATTCTGAGAAAGATTATTTTCTGTCTTCAAATTCATCAACCGTGCAGATAAAGACAACAGTGATAGACCACTTCTACAACCATCATAAAAGTGGATTACTAGCACTTTCTAACATTTCAAAAAAAGTTTTTGCTTCTTCATTCGGATCTTCTTCAATATTTTCATCTTCGTTTCTGATGTGGTTAATCTCAAGTAATAATTTACCTAGACTAACGCTTCCGCAAGATTACGGATCGTATAGTACGAGGGTCGAACACAAGGAATTGATGCAACTCTAAAGCTAGTAAACTAATGAATAAGACGTGTGAAATCGATAAATGATGAGAATTCGAATGCGAATGCGGCTAACTAAACTAATTGATGGGATAAACTCAATGACTAAACACCATGGGTTTCGAGAGATGCACGGTTATGCAACGAAATTCTAACAAGATCATGGGTCTTAGATATTATCACGAGTTCAGGGAATTCAAGCTCTAGTATAGGAACTGATTGGCGTAGACTTGTCCACTATCTAGCATGCGTATACCAATCTCCCAATTGTGTATCTCACCCACTAGACGCATTAAGACCGCTATCCTAATCCTTAGATTCAATCGATCGACCTAGCGTAGATTCTAAACCGATTAAATCATCATCATGGCTAAGTTCCAAAGTCTAATCCCCTGGCGTAGATTTATTAGACTTTTATGATCATTCATTCGAGTGGTTTACAAGAATGAAAGCATCAAAAACAACCAATAAATCTGAAAACAATCAAATACCAAAATCATTCGTTCAAGTGGCATTCAAGAATAAAAGCATTACGAATCACCAAGCGTTAAGAAAAAAACTTCATTACAAATAAGAAAAACTCTCTAACCCCTGTGGATCTACTCGGACATGAACTCAGAAAATGAAACACAAAAGATAACTATATTCAACATGGATAAAGAATGAGATCCCTCCCTATTCTATTACCGACGTCTTCAATAGCTTCTCCATGCTCCGCCTTCCTCGTTCTGTCCTTCTCCCTCTTTCTCTATGTCTCTCAATGTCTCCTCTGATCTCTCCCTTCGTATCCTAGCCCTAGAAGGTTTCTTATTTCATTAATTTCCCGTTCAAAATTCAAAAGAGTTTGTTGAGAAAAAGGTTGACCCGCGCGGGCACAAATGCAGCCCGGTCGTGCACAGCCTCAGCCTGTGCGTGCACCATACTAAGCCCGAGCGAGCTAGCATGCCCGAGCGTCAGTCTATCAGCCCGAGTCGGGCTTGCTTTTGGGGATTTTCTGGTTCTAATTGCGCAACCTGAGCCCGAGTAGGCATGGTCCAAGCCCGAGCGTGCACACTTCAATTGATGTTTCCGCTCCTTTCGCTCGATGCTTGAGTGTTCGATTTGGATCTGTGGCCTTGCACATGTTGTATTTTGTCATTTAATCACGTTTTCGGGGAGAAATTGCAGTAATAACTCGTGTTTCCTTTCATGTCTTTGTTTCCTACACAAAACACAAAATGGTAGATGAAGTAAATAAACTCGATAAATCAGTAAAATCCAAGAAATCTAATCAAAACTAAACCTAAGAATCATGTAAATACTACGACGGATTTCATGTTATCAAACTTCCTCAGACTTAACCTTTGCTCGTCCTTGAGAAAATCTAGAGTCGAGTACAAGAAGAGCTAAACAACAATGGACACTAGCACAAATACCTCGAAGGATTAGCCATCATGCAAAACAACGCGTCACATGAACGCAAGCCTAAGCGTACCTAGTTCAGACTTCTATCAACCGAAAGTCATGAACCATGCAATCCTACCAATGACCTAAGTCTATTTCATACCCCTAGACAACGTCCAAGCGATATCCATACCAATTCTCCTAAGCTTGAGATATTATTAAACTCGTATTCTCGTTATTATTCTCTTTTCTTTTCTTTTTTTAATAGATCCACGCTTGGTTTCTAGGACGTCAAAGTCAAAGAGGGATGACTTTCGACTTAGACCCAGGCTGCCTATGGCACAATCATAAGGTTTTGTAACCTTAGCGGAGTGAAGAGATGCGTCATTGAAGAACATTTTTCTCTTTTTTTCGAAGAATACGTATCACTCTAACCCTTAGGATGTAGAATAGCGCCTCAACCCACCACTTAGACCCGAACCATCGATCTCGATGTACTCATGTCAATAAAAATTTGAAATAGTTAGAAACTTATCTAAGGTGACAGCGGAGTATAAGCGTGTGGAATATAATGATCAATGAACGACAAAATATATGAAACAAAGCAAAGATCAATCGGTATACACAGAGATATGGATACTTGGTACTGAAGCCTAGGAGGTGAATGCAACTATAGATCATGGTTTCAAGCACAACTACTCAACTAATCGGTATCCAAAAGACTACTAAGCAAACCTAGACTATTGTTCACGATTCGACAAAGTCGCACAATAATGACTAAAGCTCGAAAATTTCATGCTAGGTATCCATCCACTTATTCCTAAAAGTAACAAAAAAAAATCAAAATCTAATCCTAATCACATGCATGATACTCGACGAGTACTCCCCCAGACTTGAATGAAACACCGTCCCGGTGTTCAAGAATCCACTTATTCCTAAAAGTAACAAAAAAAAATCAAAATCTAATCCTAATCACATGCATGATACTCGACGAGTACTCCCCCAGACTTGAATGAAACACCGTTCCGGTGTTCAAGACCTAAGAGAATATTGCATACCAAACTACGGGAAAATAAGGGTTAGAACGTGTGCACCTTGTGTATCTTGCAATCCCGAGTTGGCGATGCGGCTAGACGTTGTTTACGTTTCCTCCTCAAGGATGATATCGACGTTGAAAAAGCTGTGAAAAAGAATCACACAATCCAAAAGAAGGAATACTAACCTACCGAGTACATCAATGTGAAAAGAATAAGAATAGGTCCGAAAACAAAATAAAAAGAAAATGCAAAAGTCGAGTTGCCTCCCGAGAAGCGCTTGTTTAAGGTCGCGAGCCTGACCAAAACTTGCTACTCATCAGGTGGACGTCCTCGACGTCGTCGTGTGCATAGCGTCTCACGTGTAATATGTGCTCGATAGGGTGTAGCACGCGGATCAGTTGAATTCCTTGCACGACCAGTCATGTCTTCCCTAAGATTGGTCATGATGTTCTCTAAGTTGAGGGCTAGATCGTGCTGTCCAAAAATTCTGGTCGAGCTGTCCATAAGTCTGGTTGTGTACTCCATGAAATTGGTTAGGCGTTCGTCTCTTGTTTCCTTCAGCTTCTCCAGAGATTTTTGGTGTGTGAGCCTTTGTGGTGAAAGCTTTATCTTCACCTTGGGTGCCTCGTCAAAGCTCCAATTGTGTGCTGGACGTTTGGTGTAGCTTCTCAGCATCTCGGGATCGTTTATGTACTGATTTGCACCGCATTTAGCTCGGGTTGTGTGGAAGTCTCGGTCGGGGGATTCCTCCTTCTTTTCGTTGTCAAGCAGCTCGTTTGGTACCTTGTATAATCCTTATCCAGCTGCTATGAGATTTATACCTAGGGAACCTGTATTCTGAAATTCCTCACAAACGTCCTCGGCTAAATTCTCAAAGATGCCATCGGGGAACATGAAATCGATAACGCCCGATTGCTCAAGTGTATCCATTAAGCTGAAATCTACTTCCATCTCGGGTTTCTTCATATGCTTATCAATGTCCGTAGCCTTATTCACTCGCATGTTAGATTCTTCTCTGTTTCCAAATATCGAGGGATTTGGCTGATCCACCGTCTTCATGCGTTGACGTTGTGGGAATGGCAATGGAGGCGGCCTCGGATCTTGTTTTACGTACTTTGGCTCCTCTTCCTCCTCAAACTTCTCCTTAAGCTCGTTGACAGCCGTTTCCGCTACTGTGATAGATGCTTCACCCCTTTCAGACATTGAAGTAGGTTGATCCTCCGTCTTACAATTCCTTAGGCAAATTTCGTTGACACTCTCACAAGGTTTTGTTTCTGAACTTTCCGATAGAACCTCTTGTGGTCGTGATGCCCCTTGTGCAAGTTCTGCAACTTGTGTCTTCAATTGTCTAAGATGAGTTTGAAAGCTCTCTAGCTACCTCTTGGTGTTCTCTTGATTCCTCACCAAATTATCCTGAATTTGTTGAATTTCCGACATCAAATTACCTTGATTTTCGTAGAATTGGAGGATACGAGTGAACATGGCGTTGAAATGGGTTGCTTCGGATTGGTTTGGCTGTGACTGAGATGCACGTGGCTGATGGTTCTGAGTTTGGGGCTATGTCCATGGCTGAAAGTTCCCCAATAGATGTTGTGCATTCAGCATACCATCGGTGTTCCTATACGGAAAATTCGGGTGATCGCTCCATCTGTGATTGTATGTATTCTCGAAAGGCTGATTGTAACTCTCGTAGATCTCTTCTTCATACCCCCAAACTTTTTGTTCCCATGATTGCTCTGAGTAATGTGGATGGTATGAGTTAGACAACATATTACGAGTTTCGAAAATTTGATCTTTTACTCCAGCTATATCGGCATACAAAGACTTGATGTTGTTCATGTTACCTCGCAAAATAAAGAACACAAAATTCGATTAAGCTCCGAGAGGTAAAAAATATTTGACTCAATAAGAAAGAAAACAAAAGCAAAAAAAATACGAAAAACAAACAAAGACTCCAGAAAGGACTATGTCTTAATCTAAAAGTATCCTAACTCTATTGTCATAATCAATTCCTTGGCAACGGCGCCAAAAACTTGATGTGGTTAATCTCAAGTAATAATTTACCTAGACTAACGCTTCCACAAGAATAAGGATCGTATAGTAGAAGGGTCGACCACAAGGAATTGATACAACTCTAAAGCTAGTAAACTAATGAATAAGACGTGTGAAATCGATAAATGATGAGAATGAGAATGTGAATGCGAATGTGGATAACTAAACTAATTGACGAGATAAACTCAATGACTAAACACCACGGGTTTCGAGAGATGCACGATGATGCAACGAAGTTCTAACAAGATCATGGGTCGTAGATATTATCACGAGTTCAGGGAATTCAAGATCTAGTATAGGAACTGATTGGCGTAGACTTGTCCACTATCTAGCATGCGTATACCAATCTCCCAATTGTGTATCTCACCCACTAGACGCATTAAGACCGCTATCCTACTCCCTAAATTCAATCGATCGACATGGCATAGATTCTAAACCGATTAAATCCTAAATCATGGCTAAGTTCCAAAGTCTAATCCCCTGGCGTAGATTCATTCGACTTTTATGATCATTCATTCGAGTGGCATACAAGAATGAAAGCATTAAAAACAAACAATCAATCTGAAAACAATCAAATACCAAAATCATTCGTTCAAGTGACGTTCAATACCAAAAGCATTACGAATCACCAAGCGTTAAGAACAAAACTTCATTACAAATCGGCAAAACTCTCTAACCCATGGCTGTGGATCTACTCGAACATGAACTCAGAAAACGAAACACAAAAGATAACTATTTTCAACATGGATAAAGAATGAGATCCCTCCCTGTTCTATTACCGACGTCTTCAATAGATCCATGCTCCGCCTTCCTCAATCTGTCCTTCTCCCTCTTTCTCTATGTCTCTCAATGTCTCCTATGATCTCTCCCTTCGTATCCTAGCCCTTTAAGGCTTCTTATTTCATTAATTTCCCGTTCAAAATTCAAAAGAGTTTGTTGAGAAAAAGGTGGACCCGCGCGGGCACAAGTGCAGCCGGGTCGTGCACAGCCTCAGCCTGTGCGTGCACCATACTACGCCTAAGCGGGCTAGCATGCCCGAGCGTGCAGTCTATCAGCCTGAGCCGGGCTTGCTTTTGAGGATTTTCAGCTTCTAATTGTGCAACCTAAGCCCTAGCGGGCATAGTCCAAGCCCGAGCGTGCACACTTCAATTGCCGTTTCCGCTCCATTTGCTCGATGCTTGAGTGTTCCATTTGGATCCGTGGCCTTGCACATGTTGTATTTGTCATTTAATCATGTTTCCGGGGAGAACATTGCCGTAATCACTCGTGTTTTCTTTCATGTCTTCGTTTCTTACACAAAAAACGAAATCGTAGATGAAGTCCTCGAATAAACTCGATCAATCAGTAAAATCCAAGAAATCTAATCAAAACTAAACCTAGGAATCATGTAAATACTACGACGGATTACATGTTATCAGTTTCTTTTGATGAATGCATTTTGCACCATTTCTACATAAGGGTTTTCTACATCTTGAAAAGTCTGAGACACTTCATGATTTACGATACCGCTACTAAAATTTTCCACAACATTACTGGGTCGTGGTGCAAAATTATCTCCATGAGATAACCACATAAAATAATTTGGAGTAAACCCTCTTAAATAGAGATGATTCAAAACGGTTTTCTCATTAACGAATTTTTCATTTTTGCGTTTTACGCATGGACAAACCAACTTACCGTTTTCTCTATAAACTTGTTGATTTGTCGCCACCGTCATAAACTGTGTAAGGCCTTCTACAAACTCCTTCGATACACTTTGATTCTCCGGATCAATTCTTCTATACATCCACTGTCTGGAAACGAAAATATTCGATCTCGATGACGATGCCATTAAATCAGAAACGATAACAAGATATAAAGAGAAATATATGAGATTTGTGTGTGAGAAACGGGTAGAAGAGGAGAGATTAAATAGAAAATTTTAAGACCGATTCTGGACGAATTGCAGACT
This sequence comes from Gynandropsis gynandra, assembly GCA_036759665.1. NCBI lineage: Eukaryota > Viridiplantae > Streptophyta > Magnoliopsida > Brassicales > Cleomaceae > Gynandropsis > Gynandropsis gynandra. Next base: position 13,260,768 of record CM071874.1, read on the forward strand.
AAGATAATTATTTCCTGATGAACCGTCCCGAATATGTTCGGAAATTGCGGACTGATTCATCACCCGTCCGCAATTTCCGGACGGACAACAAAGTCATCCCCAAACCGTCCGCAATTTGCGGACGGATTGCTCAACTTAGGGACTAATCTGCTGTCTACAAACTTACGGACGAATTAGGGACAGATTTATTATTTCGTCCTTAAATCGTCCCTAATCCGTCCCTAAATTTAGGGACGACTGACTCAGTTCGCAAATGCAGTCCCGAAATCCTATTTTTCTTGTAGTGATTAAGTCTCCTTAAGTAAACGAGCTGATCCCACCATATAAGTGCATAATTACTGAATTTGGCCGTGACTAGCCTCATTTGCTTCAATTCGGAGTACTTATGGCACTCAAACACCAACTCTATCTTCCTTTCCCACTCCAAGTAAGCTTCAATATCGTTTTTCCCTGAAAAGTTAGGAATCTCTATCTTAATGCAACTGATATCATCATCAATATGTTCTCTACCTTTTGGTTCATGTTGTTTATTCGCATGTCGTGGTTGAGGAACCACAATCTCCTCGTCTTCATCTCGTTTAGGTACCACTCAAGGCTGTACAGGTGCTCCTCGTACTCATTGAGGTGCTTGTGTTACCGCTTCAAGTCGATCGAGGTGATCTCCAAGCGATATATTATTGACGTGAAACATCCTTCTAATCACTCTCATCATAGCATCAAATTGCATCTGAGTAGCAGGTCTATTCTGATTTGATTGATTATTAAGGTCGTCCGTCATGATTTTCTTGCTGCACAAATAAGAAGGTTAGATAAAACAGAGAAAGAACAAGAAATAGGAAGATGAAAGAACCTTACAATCCACTAGAAAAATGTTTTCGCTCAGTTTTTCACTCAAGCTCTCCTTTCTTCTCGTGTTAGGCCTTCTTCAAGCTAAATAACGAACTTAATGGCTCGAATATGTAGCAATAACACTCAAACTAATCTTACACAAAATATGAGAGTGTAATATGACGACAATACTTAGTAAAAAGTCAAAGGAGTTCGTTTAGAAAAAGATCTAAAGCTTTAAGTTCAAACTGTAGGCTTCTCTTGGAAAATTTCCAATTGGACACGTAAATAATAAGAAACTAGACAAAATATAGAACTTGCTAATTCCCTTTTAATTCAGCCTTCGTTCTTTTTACTTTTTTTCTTTTTTTACCTTTTTCTTTCTTTGCTTTTTTTGTTTATTTGGCTAAATATACAAAATAATAGACTAAACTAACAATTAAACTCGAGAAAACTACGAAATAGAAGACTCAAAGACGTAGAAATGAAGAAACTATGAAAAGTAATAAAGAAATGTGATGCTAATCACAAACAAGACTCACAACGAAAATGAAAAGATGAAATGATATGGATATAGACAAATAGAGAAACAGAGCTCTGATACCAAATGATATGAACCTTGGACCTCGATTCTCCATTAGCCTTTGCTGGTGGAAAAGGTTTAAACCCCTAGACAACCCGTAGAGAAAACCTTAGGTTCTAAGCGCCTAAGACCCTCACTAAACTCAGCCTAAGAACCCTAAACGCAGAGAATACACCACAAAAACTCGTGGTTTAGTGTTTGATATGTCAAGCGAATGCCACATACAAGTCGATAAATTCGAAAGTTAGAATTCAAAGGAACCCTAGAGAGGAACTCTGAAGAAAAAATGTCTGAAAACCGGTGTTGTTCCTCCATGCATGAAAATGAAAAACATAAATAGAGTATCAAAGGTCTCCTAGAGCTATTTAGAAAAGAAACATTCCAAAATAAAAAGGTAATCTAGAGAGAATAAGGAAGTTCTAACAAAACAGAAAATAGTAACTAGTTTTCCAAAAAATTGATAAGGAAACTAGCCAAACAACAACTCTTCCATATCTTCAGCATAGGGCACGAAATGTAGGAGTTACCCACCTTCTCTTGGGCCTTCTAAGACTTGGATTATAGGGACAAAAGGCCGGTCGAAGCTCTCATCGAATTGGGCTTCAAGAAATATGACTTGTGGCCAGAGAAAGGCTTGAATGAATGAATTCAGCTTCTTCTGCGATTCCTTAGCCCTTGAACGAGTTATAGGGCTTTGGATAAGTGTGTCTTGATCAGCCCCACGTCCATGATGTCTTCCTTGGTCCAAATAACAAGCCAAACGCTCATTGCATTGCTTGCATTGAATCTGTCCGAACTTATCCAAATCTGCTCCGAATCTGATTCTTCTTGTTCCCCATGTTCCTGTGGACATTTTCCTAGCTTGCTTGTGATGTTCCCATCATCATGGGTCGCTTGGTTTGCTTGGGTCAGTTAGGTCACATGGTTTGTTTGGGTCGCTTAAGTCGAAAGGGTCAATTGAGACGCAAGGGTCGCTTGAGTCGGTAGAAGTCTAATGTATTCTTAGTTGGTCATTTTGCATGTGCTGCCAAAGCCAAAGTTTATTTATGAATTCAAGCACATGGATAGAATGTGAAAGATCACCATCAAGTGTTATCTTCATGAGACAATAAAGAAGTTGAAAGGAATCTTAGATGAATGAGTTGCATTACTTTGACAAGGAGTCACAATTTAGGCATTTATTCCATTTCTAATGTGAGTTTAAATTGACGAAGTTTCAAATGTCTGTCCTACTAAATAATTATGTGATTGTACGGGACAAGAAGGAGTTTTGGTTCGTCGTAAACGATTTTCCCATCTGGTACTCTATAGTGGAGCATGCACTGATTACCGGATTAAACTGCGGACCCTATCCCAGACAATGGGAGTCCAAAAGGGGTGATACATTTAGGCTGAAGAAATTCGGTCATGGAAAGGTGACCGCTGCACAAGTGAATGAAAAGCTTGTGAAGGCGAAGAATTATGCCGACCATACGAGGTTGGCAACTTTGACGTTGTTGGCATAAGTTCTTGATCACAAGACTTCATTAGACAACTTTATCAGCCATGATCTCATTGACATGGTTGATGACTTGGAATTTGGTGAAGGCTTTCCATGGGGGCGTTACACATTCAAGAAGCTTGTGTGTACTTGCCACAAGCACATTAGCGGGGAATCACAGAAACCAAAATGACATTGGGGTGGTTTCATGATCCCACTAATGGTAAGTTGTATATATTATTCGAATAACACAAATGTTTTTGTACTTTTTGCGTTCTTATCATTTTGTTTTAATGTTTATGTTTCTTCCGTTCGAAACCATCCTTAGTTTGGGCGGAAAAGGATGGTATGTTGATGTTATGGATGGTGATCCATCATGCCCAAGGATGTGCAAGAAGAGGGTTAAATCCAATTTTAACCCGAAGTATATGGATGTGATGAGGCAGATCATAGATTCTAGTGTAACAATTACATAAGGGTCACAAGGGTTAAAAAAGGTCATAATGGTTATTTTTTATTTTTGCAGGATATTCGAAGTATTCTTCGGGCTGAATAGAAGAGGAAGCTTTACTTTTTCATTTGGAGGATTATGAGGGATGCAACGATCCCGATTTTAAGTTATGAATGGAACATCTATATAGAAATCCAAAGGGTATTTATTGGGAGGACATTCGTAAGCAAAACTACTAACGCGAAAAGCAGCTCTTGGTGATAAAGAGGATGTGAAAGGAAAGGGGACTAAGAGGAAGAAGAAAGTGGGTGAAAAATCAATACAGGTTGTAGATGTTCCACCCATACCTAAAGCTGATGAAGAGGAAGGATGTGTAGGTGTTGCTGAAGCTGATGAAGAAAGAGAATGTGATGTTGAAGCTGAAGCTGAAGGAGAAGAAGATGCAGTCCCTCTAACACTGGAGCATACATTAATAAAGTAAATAAAGAAGTCGGAGAAAATAATAATCAACGCCGTAAGAGACCTTCTAAGGGATGCCAGGTTTCATTTGCCTAATCTAAAATCAAAGGCGGCAAATCCCAAAGGTGCTGACAAGGCAAAAATAAATTCTACTGAGGAAGATGCGAGCACGAGACACCAATCTTTCAGAACTGTGAGAGATGATGATTTGAATTACTTCGACGTTCATGTCCATTGTAAAGAGAAGAGCTAAGCGAAGAGTCGGTGGAGTCAGAGGCTAAAAATGACTCTAGAGATGACTGAAAAGAGAAATTGGCAAACATTTTAAGATATAGTTGAAAATATTACATGTGTCGCTTGCATTCCTCTAATTGAATACATTTTCGAAGAGGTCATTGAAGTGGTTGGTCCTATTGAAGTTCCACCAAGTAAGTAATATTTAGTCAAAAGGGTCATTTGAGTCAAAAGGTCACATGAGTCGGCATGGGTCCCAATGGTTGCATGGGTCGCATTGGTCACAAGGGTCTCATGGGTCGTAGGGTCGCAAGGTCGCATGGGGTGCAAGGGTCGCAAGGGTCGCATTGGCTGCAAGGGTCTCATGGCTCGCAGGGTCGCATTGGTCGCAAGGGTTGCATGGGTTGTATGTGTCCCAGGGGTTGCGTTAATACAACGAAGGAATAATCCAATGAATGAAGTAATTTTTAAGCAGATAATGTCGTTGGTGTTTCGGAGGAGGTTCCAGTCGAGGATACTCCAGTAGGTCATGTCGAAGAGGTCGCCACTAATGTCGGTGTTGAAGGAACTCGGAAGTTCCTCTCATAGAGGTCGACGTACCATCAAGTAAGTCATATTGGGTCACAAAAGGTCACATGGGTTGCATATGTCCTAGAGGTCGTATCAATGTAACGAAGGATGGGCCTAATGAATGAAGTAATTTTTATGCAGATGATGTCATTGGTGTTCTTGAGGAGGTTCCTACCGAGGATACTCCAGTGGGTCATGTCGAAGAGGTTGCAACTGATGTTGGTAATGAGGGAACTCCAAAAGTCCTGTCATAGAGGTTGACGTACCACCAAGTAAGTAATATTGGTCACAAAAGGTCACATGGGTCACAAAGGTCGCAAGGGTTGCATATGTAGCAGATGTCACATGGGTCGCATCAATGTAATAAAGGATGGGTCTGATGAATGAAATAATTTTTATGTAGATGTTGTTGTTGGTGTTCTGAGGAGGTTCCAGCCGAGGATTCTCCAGTGGGTCCTATCAAAGAAGTTTCCGCTGATGTTGGTATTGATGGAACTCTAGAAGTTCCTGTCAAAGAGATTGAAGTACCACCAAGTAAGTAATATTGAATCAAAAAGGTCGTTTCAGTCGCATATGTCGCACGTGTTGAGTTGAATATGTCGCATGGGTCACAAAAGGTCGCTTTGGTCCAAATGGTTGCAAAGGTCGCATGGGGCGCAAGGTCGCATATGTCCCATTGGTGGAATGGGTCGCAGGGTCTCATCGATCGCGATAGTCCCATGGGTCACAGGGCCACAAACAAATGAATCTAATGAAGTAATTTTTATGCAGATGCTGGAGCTTTATTAAATGAGGGTGATAATCCAACGGTAATTAAACAATCGTTAAGATTACGTAAGGCAAGACAAGAGCAATACATTGAACCTCCACCGGCGAAAAGAGCAAAAACAGTTGAGGAAAAAAACCCAGGAGGTGGACAACCAACAAGGGCAGTTGGAGGAAGAGGGAGAGGGCGAGGGAGAGGACGAGAACCCATAGAAGAGGTGGGTCAAGAACCCACAGAAAAGGTGGTTCGAGAACCCGCATAAGAAGTGGTTCAAAAACCCATATAAAAGGTAGTTCAAGAACCCACAGAAGAAGTGGTTCAGAAACCCATAGAAAAGGTGGTTTAAGAATCTGCAAGGAATCGACATTTTGTGTGGAAGCCCGCGGGATTGGAATCGGGAAAATTGGCCAAGATAACCCGAGAGCGTTCGTTGATTAACGGTAGTGGTATAATATTAACTAATGTATATAGATTTTTTATGAAACGACGCCAAGATTGTTGGTGGATATCTGATCTAGATTGTCCCCTGGGGCTAGAGCCTTGGGAGATCATATTAAAGGCTTACGCATGGCTTGAAGATAATGTAAGTTATTTTAACCCTTAGACACAAAAGTCACAAAGTTCATAGATGACATTTTGGGTCACATGTATTCATGTGTGTTATTTTTTTTTGGCATAATAATAGTAAAAAACCAACCAAATACAAACATGAAGTTCAAGTTCAAGGGAATGTTGTTGTTCAAGGGAAGTTTAAACCAATCAAAATACAACTGAAATCAAACAGTGTTGTTGTTAGACCCTGTTGGAGGGACATACCGAAGCACATGTGTTACTCCATTGGAGACCAGTTCGAATGTGACGGAACATCCCTCGTTTTGTCCATTTTCATGACAATATATTCTCCAACCCCCTTTTATGCTAGCGCCACCACGACTTAGGGGCCTCAAATCTATCGACCACGCCCTTCCTTGATCGTTCATTAGCATTATATTATATCGTCTACCGCTAAGACCGCTCGACCTCGTAAACCCTATCGGAAGGGTTTGCAACATCACCCAATTTACATCAGTAGAAATTATTAAAACTCAAATCAATAACTAAAGTGATATATGAAAAATCGGTTTGAGGTCACTTACTAATGCATCTACGGCTAGATTTGAACGCGTGGCGGTTGCCGTGAAAATCGTATGAGCAGAAGAATATGACCCTGCTTCCGCGTTTGAAGATGATGATGATGATGATGATGATGATGACAATGATGATAATGCATATTGTAGATTACACATATCTTCTCCGAAACCGCTGACATTAAAAACCATGTCACCTTCGTGACGGAAAATTAAGAAATCCCTAATATGAAAATCATGGTCCTGGAGAATTCTTTCCATCCATCAGTGAATCTGGAGCCATCCAACTTGACTTCCCATGTTTTGTAAGACACATCTAATTTAAGCATTGTTGTGTTGTTGTCCCTCATTTTCTTGTCAACATGCTCATCAAAGAACTTCCTCGGAATGTCTTGTAACAAAAAAGGAAAAATAAAATCAAATATGTACATTCTCTACACGTAACATACCGATAGAGGGATAGATGAAGGATTTTAAAAGGTAGTTCTCCAGATAGTTAGGAAGAATGATTTAGACGAAATGAGGGAAATTTGGCATTTTTGAAGCCGGGAGATTGTGAGTGTTAGAGCGAAAGATGGGTGGAAGATGATGAGAGTTAGAGAGAGAGTGTGTCGTTATTCGAAAAAGGGAATGAACGAAATTTGAAAAGATATGCCTCTGACATCGAACCGACAAAAGAGAAAGGTTGTGACCAACTTTAACCACACTATTATGTTTTTTGAAATTTTGGTAAAAAGTTCGGTGGAAATTTTGGTGAAAATAATATTTTACAGCTCCAAACTAGTTTATGGGTCGCATGGGTTGCTTGGTCACATATATGAATCAATAGATGATAACTCGACAAATTTATGGATTTATAAAGATTAAAGGATAAAAACAATCAAAGTAATACATTTATAACGTCAAATTAATTAATTCCAATTGTGGGTTGCATGGGTTGCTTGGTTGCATGGCATGAGTCTTTCTAATTTATTCCAATTGAGAGGGTCGTAATGGTCGCATGGGTTGCATGAGTCGTATGAATCATATAAGTCACATGGGTCGCCTAAGTCGCATGGGTCACATTGGGTCAGATTGGTTCCCATTTAAACTTGATTCTAATTTAATCAAATTGAGGGTCACACAAAGGTCATATTGGGTCGCATGATTCAGATGGTTTCCCATTTAAACTTGATTCTAATTTAATCCAATTGAGGGTCGTACAAGGGTCATATTGGGGCGCATGCTTCGGATGGTTTCCTGTTTAAACTTTATTCTAATTTAATCTAATTGAGGGTTGCACAAGGGTCATATTGGATTGCATGAGTTGGATGAGTTCCCGTTTAAATTTGATTCTAAATTAATCCTATTGAGGATCTACAAGGGTCATATTGGGTCAAATGAGTCTGATGGATTTTACGTAATTACGAACAATAGATGCAAAATAAGACATTTTTTACGTTGAAATATGGTTTTATTTATAATGATTTACAAATATCACAAAGGTAACAAAGGGAAGAAAAAGGGAAAGAAAAAGAAGGTTGCCTGATGCGTTACCAGAGTTAAGTAAAATAACTTAAACTACCCGCAAGTGCACGGCACGTGTGTAGTATTTTAGGTGTCGATCCCACAGAGACTACGCAACACTACCTAAACTCGAACTAGGAATCAAACTTGTTAAAGAACAAATATGGATGAAGAATGAAATACTGAAAGTAAATAAACTACTTGGGTTTTAACGATAAGACAAACGTCCTAGGAATCCGGTTTCACCACAAGACTACCGAAACCAACGATCAACCTATCTATCATGCAATCCCAGTTAAAGCTATCTAAGGCGGACGATCCTAACATGATATCTAC
>CM071874.1:13279760-13296220 GCA_036759665.1 Gynandropsis gynandra
CCCCTTCTCCTAGAAATACCGCTAAAGCGAACCTAACCGATCAACTAGCATGTCGAGAGCAAATTCGGCCTAATCGAGTTTTCAGTCTTAATCCTAGGTCCACCACGGTTACCCATGAGAAAGTAAATCAAAGGAAACTGGACACGCTACCGTAACTCCCTCCACCAAACAAGACTTCAGACAATGCTAAACTTAGATCAACCGAGGATACTTGTTTCTCTCCTTCCGAGCTTCTTTCTTCTTTTTCTTTTCTTTTTCTTTTTCTTTCTCTTTTTATTTTCTTTTTATGACTTCTTTTTCTTTTGTTTCTTTTTTTTTATTTTTAGTCTTCTTTTTCTCTTTTTCTTCTCTTTTTTTTTTCTTTGCATACACACTAGGTTTCTAGGACATCGGATTTGAAGGGATCCAGCCTCTACTTAGACCCAGACTACCGATGACGGTATACTCATGTATCTCGTGTAAGAGCTCAGCGGAGTAGGCGACTTTTTATGCCATGCCCTTAGGATGTAGAAAGATGATCGCCAACCCACCACTTAGACCCGAGCCACCGAAGGAGTAACAAGGTCGATGCACTCATATCGATTTTTGATCATGCTTTTCAGGAACTATTTATATCGACAGCGGAGTGTTAGTGTGCGCATTTAATCTGCAAAATAGCTCGATTTTATATGATCCAATAATCCTCAATATAACAGAAGTGAAGCATCGTCTACACGAAGTATAATCATCTGGGTAGAAAGAATAAACGATAAACTAGCCTAGCAACCTCGTCTAAACCTCCCCACAAGCAACACTAGGATTCCATAGAACTACGACCTATTGTTTTTCAGCCGACTAATAAGCTCTAACGCATAGGAAAACCTAGCTCAATCATGCAAAATCTCACGGAAAAGGTTAACTTCTTAAGCATCCTAGGTTCAGGGTTCATCTCAAAACGCGGCACCGGACAAGTGTCTTGGGACGACTCTGACTCATGAAAACAAAAACAAAATAAAAATCGCAAATATAACCTAAAAACTAAAAAGTCAATAGAAAGTGAAACGAAACCACCTGACAAACGTGAGCTGCTCCCCCAGACTTGAATTGAACGGCGTCCTCGACGTGAAGCTCCGAGGGAGGATGAAGGAAGTGAAGCACGTTTGTGGTGTTATTTTGTGTTTTTTTCTTCCTTTTTTCTTTTTTATGAAAAATAAATAACCGAGTCTTAACCTAAAAACTAAGAAAAATTAAAAGCAAACAGCTGGGTTGCCTCCCAGAAAGCGCTTATTTAATGTCATAAAGCTTTGACGTCTTTATTCCTCATGCGTGCGCGACGGATGGATCGGAAAAGGAAATGGAGTTTCCACTTTCAATCGGTTGAGCGGCTTGGTAGAGCTTTAGCCACTGTCCATTGGCTTTGAATATGTCACCCGCATTACTCCATAGTTCCACGTCTCCATGTGTGAAGATTTCTCGTACCTGAAAAGGATCAGACCAACGGGACGCTAGTGTGCCCGAAAAAATCGTAGGTCGAGAATTGAAAAGTGGAAGGAAATCACTTGATTGGAAGTCATGAGGTAGGATCTGTTCGTCGTGCCATCCCTTAGGCACGTCATGCACGGGATTCACTTGCTCGCTGTCCGAGGTTGGATAAAGGGTATTTGCATTGAAAAGTTTAATGACATTTTTTTCCATTACCTCGTGCAAGTGTGGGTGCAGCCTCCTTTGAGTTTCGGTGGAAAGTTCGTGGCTGTCCTCCTTATAATTTCCGTACATACACATTGAAGAGCTGACCCTTTTACGCTTCTTTACGCGTGCGGGTTGCTTTCTCATCTCATCTGCACTCATGTTAGCATTTAAAACAGCAAGGTATGTGTTATCGGAATCAACGTACTCATACCGAAAAGAAGGTATGTGTTATCGGAATCAACGTACTCAGTGGAGTAGGCGGCTTTTTATGACATCGAAATGAATAGTCGTAATGTTCACAAGGGTCGTGTGGGTCGTATGGGTCGCAATTGGTTGCAAGGGTCGTATGGATCACAATGGGCATAAGGGTCGCCAAGGTCGTATGGGTCGCAAGGGTCATATGGCTCGCAGGGGTCGTATGGGTCGCTTGAGTCACAAAGGTCACAATAGTGCTTAAACGTAAATGAGAACAAATAAATGTGAAATTGAAATTGAATTATAATAATGAAATTCACCAAGGTTTAGTCCAAATAATACTATAATATTACAAACTAATAATACAAACAATATAATATTACAAACTAACAAACCTTTTTTTGAAGTTGGCATTGTCGCTTTTGTCACATTCCAAACACTATCAGTGATGCTTACATTTGAACCCGTTTGTCTTGATGAAGATGGGGTTTGTCTCGACGAAGATGGAGTATTTCTCCGAGCCTCACCATGTCCAGGATAACGATTCTCTTTAGGCCTCACTTTTTGCCTTTTATCAACCAACATAGGAGGTAGAACCGTAACTGTAGAATATTGAGGAGGAACGTTCGAATCACTGCAATCAGGAACCAGATACACGATTTCTCGGTAAGCCAAACACCATGTCCCTCAGAGGTAGTATGTTGAACATAGTTCTGGTATCTTGTATTGCGTGACTGCATGGATACTTATCCACATCAAACATTTTACAGTCGCACGTTCTTTTTTAAAGACTCACTACAAATCTTCTACCTTTCTCATTTCTCACCTCATACTCATCACATAGCTCGTTCAATTCAATAACTTTATACTTGGATACCTGTCCAAACCGTTCATGTAACGTTTCCTCAAAGTAAGGTGTTAACTTTTGAGAATCATCACCACTAGCTGCTTCCAACCTATAACTATTGAACCATTCCATTGTCTTTCCCAGACAAATATCTAAAAGCTTTAGGATCAAAAACTTTGTTGACATCTTCAACGTTCAATTTATTGTCTCGGCTCCATCAGTGGTTAATAAGTTGTATCTTTCACCCTTAAATTTGCATCTTGCCCACTTAATGGGATCAAGTTCATCTTTCTCCAAATACTTCAAAACATTAGGATACCTGCGCAAAGGTTAAAAAGGTCAAAATAGTCACAAAGGTTACAACAAAAGTCACAAAGATCATATTTGTACCTGGCCATCAAAAATTTACATATCACTTCAATTCGTTCACTTTGTATGTTGTTGTACATTTGAAGAACATTTCCGCCACAATATCACCCTTTGAAGTCTTTCTACCTTGCCCTTTATTGACTTAGCTCTTTATGTTTTGCGATATATAACACACACAAAAACAATGATCAGCTTGTTTGTACACTTGTTTGATTGCTTTTATCAAGCTTTTATGGTGATCATATATCACAATGACATCACATCCATCATGTATCATCTCTTTCAACTGTGACATAAACCAGGACCATGATTTGTTCGTCTTTCTGATACTTTTCCCCATACAAGAGGATATTGGTGATGTTCACCATTTGCACAGTTGCCACGACCAATGCTCCCTTCTACACTCTAGTGAGAAATGTTGCATCCACAACAACTACTTTACGCATGTATTTCCATCCTCTTATAGCCGCTCCGACGGCCATAAAAAGGTATTTGAAGCATTTCCCATCACTTTCCAATTGATGATTTGCGACAAATCCTGGATTTCTTTCTGTAAACATGTGCAACCATCCTGGAAGCCTCTTATAATGTTCAAAGCCATCACCATGAATCTCCTTTTAAGCATTGCACTTGCTTCTTAATGCCATCAAATACGATATATTGGCAATATACTTTGCTTTTACACGAGCTATCAATTCTTTTGTTGGAGGTGTTTCATATTTTCCGGCATATTCCTCATTCAAACAATCCTTAGCCAATTACGTTGTATCCTTTGTAGCCTCTGTTGATTTAGGTACAGGTGAACAATTATGAATGAGATAGTGTGTTCTCACACTAAACCGTTTGGAATTCGGGATTAGTGCCACGCATATTTTCTATTTACAACCACTTCCAGAAAACTTGAATTGTACTTCCCATAGCTTTGAAAGAGAACTCAATGTTCTATATCTAAAACAAGCTTCAATTGAACCCTTCCCTACAAATGCATGTACATCCTTCTTGCTATCAATTTCTTGCCCAAGTTTAAGTTGCAATCCATCTTTGAACTCGAAGATATTATTTTCAGTGTTTGCCTTCTCGTAAACTACCATTTCCAAATTATTCTCACCATCACCTTCCTTATGCTCTGTTGGCACATCTGAATCAACTTTATTATTACCTTAATTATCTTCTTCAAGGACCAAATTCATAGCACACCCACCATCTTCTCTTAACCCGCAGTATATTCACTATCACAATTATTCGAATGCAAAATATTTACCGTTTTCGTCGGATTACTCCCAACTCCACTTTGGTTATTTCAACCTAAAATAACACAGTCATCATAATCTGCAACACCTCCATCCTCACCTTCTCTAGCAATGCTTCCAAAAGTAGGAATTATAGGTTCAACTTCCCTTTTAATTTCCATTTCACACTTCTCGATTCTATCTCCACATACAGCACTGGTCGAATTTCTCTTATGCGATCAAACAAATAACAAATAAGATGCTTGTGGTTCATTATATATGTCGACTTCCTCTTTCACAAATATTGGGCAAATAGGTTAACCTCAACTTCGTTGTATTTTTTCACCATCATCTCTATGCATAATTCATTAATATGTTGCTGGTATGGTTAGGCTAATCGGAGGACAATAGAAAAAAAGTACTCTCTTGTTTTCATGAACTCTAATTTCAGATTCTCCATTTACGTTTTCCCATTTATCATAATAAAAAGATATATCAATGTGATTTTCTCGTCCCCCGAATCCATTACACTTGTAACAAAAAAAGAAAAAGATGGTAAATTCTGCGACCGCGGGTCGATGAGACTCTGTGATCCAATGCGACCGTGTGACTCGATGAGAGTCTGTTACCCAATGAGACCATATGTTTTAATATGACTCTGTGACCTAGTGCGACCATGTGCTTCCATATGACTCTGTAACCCAGTGCGACCGTGCAAATTGATGAGACTCTATGACCCAATGCGACAGTGCGAATTGATGAGACTCTATGACCCAGTGCGACCGTGCGACTCGATGAGATTCTGTGATCCAATGTGACCGTGCGACTCGATGAGGCTCTATGACGTAGTACGACCGTGCGACTCGATGAGACTCTATGACCCGCTGTGACTGTGCGACTCGATGAGACTCTACGACCCACTATGACCGTGCGACTCGATGAGACACTGTAATCCAGTGCGACCGTGTGACTCGATGAGGCTCTGTGACCTAGTGCGACCGTGCGATTCGATGAGACTCTATGATCCATTGTGACCGTGCGACTTGATGTGACTCTGTGACCCACTACGACCGTGCGGCTCGATGAGACACTGTGATCTAGTGCGACCGTGTGACTCGATGAGACTCTGTGACAAAGAGCGACCGTGCGGCTCGATGAGACTCTTTTATCCAATGCGACTATAAGACTCAAAGGGACTCTGTGATCGAATGAGACCATATGTTACAATATGACTCTTTGACCTAGTGTGACCATGTGTTTCAATATGACGTTGTAACCCAGTGCGACCGTGCGAATTGATGAGACTATATGGCCCAGTGCGACCGCGCGAATCGATGAGACTCTATGACCCAGTGCGATCGTGCGGCTTGATGAGAACCTGTGACCCAGTGCGACCATGCAACTCGATGAGACTCTGTGACCCAGTTCGACCGTGCAACTCGATGCGACTCTATGACCCTCTGTAACCGTGCAACTCGATGAGACTCTATGATCCAGTACGACCGTGCGACTCGATGAGACTCTATGACCCAAGGCACCCGTGTGACTTGATGAGACTCTGTGACCTAGTGCTACCGTGCGACTCGATGAGACTTTGTGACCCAGTACGATCGTGCAACTCGGTGAGGCTCTGTGACCTAGTGCGACCGTGCGACTCGATGAGTCTCTATGACCCAGTGCGAATGTGCGAATCGATGAGACTCTATGATCCAGTGTGAATGTATGACTCGATGAGACTCTGTGACCCACTGCGACCGTGCGACTCGAATAGACTTTGTGACCCAGTGCGACTGTGCGACTCGATGAGCCTCTGTGACCCACTCATTGCGATCATTTGACATTTTAATAAATATGAACAGTTTGACAACATCAATATAATACTTGTTTTGAAAAGGGGGGGGGGGAGAATCAAATCTATACATATTACTCACTACTCACCCGGGTTATCCGATTCACAAAAGAATTGCAAGCGTAATTGTTGACCACAAACGATTTCAACCTATTTGTGGTGAATCTGATGTCGATTTCAAGATACCTGCGATGGATTTTATACCGATTTCAAGCTACTCGCGCCGAGTCTGATGTGGTGTGAATAACATTATTTTTTGCGCTACAGGAGAGAGAGAGAGAGAGAAAGAAATCGAGGTGCTTTTCAGATGAGAGAAAAATTGTCGATTAATTAGAGGACAAGGGTAATATGGGGTTATCAATATTTTAAGGGTAGATTTGAAGTTAACTTTTTTTAGGAAAGGGTAGGTCTAAAGTCAAAATTGCAGTTGAAGGGTACTTTTGAAGTTGCCCCATCTTGACGCTAACAAAACTTAAATTATTATTGACAGTATAATTGTTGACGTGGAGGGCTAATCTCATTTGGATTTTTACTATCGGATGCATTGTCCCCTTATGCACAGCATTGGATAAATTGATTTTTATTCTGACTTTTGATGCGTGCATTCAAACGTTGATTTTTTTTCTAGGTTATATCTTAATTTTTTTATGTGCATTTGGAGAACTGCCTTTGTCATTTCGTTTAGGTGAGGAGGTTTCTTAGCATTGTCGTTGTTTAATCCCAATGAAAGGTTCTGACCGTACGGCTCAAAAGGAGATTCATGGTGATGACTTGGATCACTATAGGAGACTTCTAGGGTGATTGCACATGTTTATAGAAAGAGATCTCGGTTCTGTCGCAAATCTTCAGTTAGACGGTGATGAGAAACACTTTAAATACATTTTTTTATGATTTTGGGAGCGGTTATAAGAGAATGGAAATACATTTGTAAAGTGCTTGTTATGGATGCAATATTTCTGAAAAGATTGTACAAGGGAGCATTGATCGTAAGAACAACGCAAAATGGTGAATATCACCAATATTCTCAAGCTTAAGGAATAATCGATAGAGAGAAGAATGAATCATGGATGTGGTTTATGTCAAGGTTGAAAGAGGTGATATCAGATGGACGTGTTGTCGTTGTGATATCCATCACCATAAAAGCTTCATAAAAGCAGTCAAACAAGTGCAAAGAAGCTGGTCATGGTTTTTGTGCGTATTTATATAACAAATTATGAAGAGCTACATCAATAAAGGCTAAGGTAGAAACATTTCAATGGGTGATAGTGTGACGGAAATGTTCTTCAAATGTGCAACAACTACACGTTGAATGAATTTGATGAGCTATTTAATGATTTGAAGGCCATTTACAAATATGACTTTTATGACCTTGTAATATTTGTGATTGTTGTGACCATTGCACATGTATCCTAATGTTGCAAAGTATTTGGAGAAAGAGGAACTTGATCTCGCGAAGTGGAAAAGATGCAAAGTTAAGGGTGAAAGGTACAACTGATTAACCAATAATGGGGTCGATCGAGTCAATCAATTCTAGGTTGAAGACGTCAAAAACGTTTTCAGTGCTAGCACTTTTAGATATTTATTTTGGAAAGACATTGGAATGATTCGATATGCATAAGTTGGAAGCAGCTAGAGGTGATGATTCTCAAAAGTTAACACCATATATTGAAAAAACTTTACATGAACAGCTTTGGGCAGACATCCAAGTATGAGGTTATTGAATTGAACACGCTGAGTGATGAGTCTGAGGTGAGAAATGAGAAGGGTAGAAGCTTCATAGTGAGTCTTCAAAAAAGCAAATATGACTGCACAAGGTTGATAAAGGTCACAAGATACCAGAACTATGTTCAACATACTACCTTCAGGAGACATGGCGTTTGGCTTACAAAGAAACTATGTATCCGGTTCATGATTGTCGTGATTATAATATTCCTCTTCAATATTCTAAAGTGAAGGTTCTACCTCCTATGGTGGTTAAGAAAAGACAAAGTGGGAAGCCTAAAGAGAATCTTTATCCTGAACCAAGTGAAGCTCGAAGAAAAACCCCATCTTCATCGAGATAAAAGAGTTAAAATGTCAGCATCATTGAGAATATTTAGGATGTGACAATACTGTACTACAGTATTTATAAAGTGTTGTTAGTTTGTAATAATGTATTATTTGGACATAACTTTGACATTTTTAATGTATTATTTGGACAAAACCTTGGCATTTTTAATGTATTATTTGGAGAAAACATTGGAATTTGTACGTTTTCATTATGTGCAAATCATGCGACCCAATGCATTCGACTCATGCAACCCAATATGACCCACGTGCGACTTTCAATTGGTGTAAGTTAGTATAATGCATATTTAAACGTTGAAAATGTCTTATTTTGCATGCTTTACGTCTTTTCACCTTTATAAATCGATAAATTCAATTAGTTCACATATATTTTTCATTATTGAGCAAGGACTATTGTGACCTTTGTATTATATGAGCAATATGACTCATCTTTAGAAATATCGTTTTCAAATTTTTTGAATTGAAGATGTTTAATTAGGAATCAAAATAGGCAATAATATTAATAATGTCCAAATTTGATGAAATATCGAATGTGTTTTTTGAAATTTGTTCAAATTCATCCAAAGAGTTCTTAAAACACTTCTATCACTATTGAAAACACATTATCCTACACTTCATGTGACACATGCGGAAAAATATATTTTAACTATTGTTCGACGTTGTAAAGTATCTTAATTAACATGATTTACAATTCTAAGTGTATTGAAAGCACAATTTAAATGTCCAACGTAATTTGTGACCTTTGTGACCATACTACGGTTTTCAGGGAATATGTGGGATCCACTATTGCGCTTTCCACCAAAAATTCACTTTTGGCCTTTTCCCCTAAATTTCAAAAAACATTTCAACATTCTGCTTTCCACCAAAAATTCACTTTTGGCCAAGATTTAAAAAAAAAAGTTCATAATCCGAGTTCAAACTTAACAAAATAAATCAAGTTCATATATAATTTAAAATAATCACACATGAGTTGATGGGAGGCGTTTGTCTTCGGATACTTCAATACTTTGTCCATTCACAAAGACATTTGCAGTAATCTTCTCACGAATGGAAAACATGTTGGCGTCGCAAATCTTAATAAACTTGTCCCTTCCATCCTACTAAAATAGCCTCTATGTATGTAACGGACAAAACACCACAATCATTCGCGTTTCCCTTCTGTAATAACCTTCATAATACTCGGAATCTCATATTTCTTCTCCGGCATTCAACGAGTGAAACCCTCTGACTTCAAACATCTTGGGCAAAGCTCTTCTTATAACCTCAACCATTCCTACTAAAATAGCCTCTATGTATCGATATGCCTCACCTTCAACCTTTTTTGGTAGTCATATACTGTGACGCATCTCCTCTTCAAATCAACTTTCATGGTTATTAAATGACAAGGTATATAGTGATTTGTAAGTGATTGAATGTTAAGAACCGAGAGCAAGGCATCGTAATCTGCCAACATCTTTTACCTAGCTCTCAAGGTATATGTACTTTTCCAATGGTCCCCAAGAACATCCGATAATTTTCTATGTTATTGTCCTTGTCCAGCCACCATGATGTTGTTAATCTCAAGTAATAAATTACCTAGACTAACGTTTCCGCAAGAATACGGGGTCAAACACTAGGGAATCGATGCAACTATAAAGCTAGTAAACTAATGAACATGACATTTAACAAATTAATGATTGAATTCGAATTAAAGGCTAACTAATCTAAACGGTTGTAAATTCGATAAACTAAACACTACAGATTTCGAGAGATGCACAACAATGCAATGAAGTGCTAACAAAGATCATGGTTATAGACATCATCACGTATTTGGGGAATTCAAGCTCTTTCCTAGGGAATAACTCTTGTGATGCCTAATCCCACTATCTAGCATGCGTACTACCAATTTTCCAATTTGTAATTGATCATCTCGTTTTCATACGTATTTCTTGCACGATTTAGGAGACGTTTTTGATATATATGTGATGTTTTACGTATGATCCCGTTTCCGTTTTACTTGTTTTCGTGTTTTCATGTCCTTGTAGGTTTTTACGCGTATTTGGACCATTTTGGAGCTAAAAAGAACATGCACGGGCACGGGGAGCAACTTCGAGGATCATCACGGGACAAACGGGACAAGATCTAGCAACGAAAGCCTCCACCCGGTCGGGCACAAGTCATGCACGATCGGGCAAACCTTACGGCCAATTTTGTGCACATTTCCTGCACGACTCGGGCAAGAATACCCGACCAACTTCCTTGTACCCGAGCGGGTACATACCATGCCCGATCGGGCATGCATTGCAGGCCACAGTCCGCGCGTTCTGCCCTAGCTGCACCCGAGCGGGCACATTGTGTGCCCGAGCGGGCCGTGACCCGAGAAAACAACAAACTTAAGTTAAATTAACTTAAAACATATGGGAACTCGTGGGGGCAATTAAGGCAACAATTGGACCGACTTAGGAGGCTTAAAAGGAGGCAGAAGACGTCATTAGAGCAAGCTTACATTGGAGATTAATTCAGTAGAAGATTGAGGAGATTCTTGCAAGCAGATAAGCAAGGAGCATTGGAGATCAAGCCCCGACACTTCCGTTTTTTTTGGTTTTCATGTTCCTTAGACTTTCTACTTTGTTGATGTTTCTTTACAGACGCATGAGCGAGTAGTTTGTTTGTTCTAGGAGAAGGGATTAGCCCTTGGCTATCCCGGAACCACTTTTGATCTATTTTGAATGCATCTTCCAGTTTTAGTTCATCTATTCTCTATCTGAGTGCTTAATTTACTTGTGTTTGCGAACGGCCACGTAGATGCATGTGTTAGAGATTAGGAGAAGGACCGAAAGGAGAATTCTAGTCCTAGAAGATCAGGTTTAGAACAACCGAGGTTAAAATCAAAGACGAGCTAAGTGAGAAACCGCAACTCTCTCTACCAAACGAGACTTCAAACAAATGATAATCACATAATAAAAGAGGATACTGGTTTTATTCTCGAACTTCTTTATTCTTCCATTCAATTTTTTTATTCTGATTTTGCGAACACACTAGGGTTCTAGGTTGTCTGATTTGAACGGATTAAACTTCTACTTAGACCCAAGCTACCGATGACGGTATACTCTTGCACCTTGTTGAAGAGTGCAGCAGAGTAGATGGCGTTTTTTTGCGCCTTGCTCTTAGGACGTTTCCTAGTTCGAGTTTAGGTAGTGTTGCGTAGTCTCTGTGGGATCGACACCTAAAATACTACACACGTGCCATGCACTTGCGGGTAGTTTCGGTTATTTTATTTAACTTTGAGAACGCATCAAGTTTTTGGCGCCGTTGCTGGGGACTATTGTCAACGCGTCTTAGATTCGAACCTAGAGTCTCTCTTGCTTTGTTTTTGTTTTTGTATTTGTTTTTGTTTTCTTTTCTTTCGTTCCTTCTACGTAAATTTTTCTTTGTTTGTCTTTTGCAGAACCTTCAGAGATGGATAATCAGAACGGCAATGGACAGATGCAACTACAGGCTCCTCCACCATGTCGTCTAAGGGATTACGTGGTGCCGAACATGAACAGCATGCAAACAGCCATAAGGATGCCTGCTGTTGCAAGAGAACAGTTTGAGATTAAGCCAGCATTGATCAACATGCTTTATTAGAAGCAATTCATGGGTGGAAACCATGAGGATCCCCATCAGCACCTCAGAGACTTCCTCGAACTTTCAGCTACGTTCAAAATTCATGGAGTCTCAGAGGATGCAAACTTGTTGCGTCTTTTCCCCTTCTCAATTGGGGGAAGAGCAAAAACTTGGCTGTAATCACTCCCCGCCGGATCTATCACCACTTGGGATCAGCTCTGCACTCTGTTCCTATCACGCTTCTTTCCTCCGAGCAAAACAATTCAGATGAGGGGGGAAATCACAACATTCACATGCAGAGATGGAGAGACTTTGTTTGAGGCGTGGGGTAGATTCAAGGATGTTCTACAGATGTGTCCACACCATGGGTGTGAGCAATGGTACGTTATCCAAACTTTTTATAACGGAATTTCAGATGAGCACCGAACGACGTTGTATAACGCTGCCAGAGGATCATTCATGAATCTGAGCGTCGAGGAGGCATTTGATCTGATCGATAACCTCGTTATGAACCACACCATGTGATCAACTCCGAGAGGTATGCCTAATAGCACTCGTCGTTTATATGAGCCTAATCAGAATAGAGTTATGGGTAATGCAGCAATGCCATGTACTGTGTGAATTGCGGAGATACGGAGCATGTAGCGTATCAATGAACGGTACATGAGGATTACGAACAGATGAACTATGCCCAGCAGTAGGGCAACGCTCAATTCGGGAATACCTACAACTCGAATTGGAGGAACCACCCGAACTTGTCATATCGAACGACTCAACCGGTAAAGTATTCGGGGTCTCCACAGAGGCAGAATAATTTTCAGCAAAATAAGCAGCAATTCCAGCAAGCACAGCAAGCTCCGCATGCCTCTCAACTTCCTCAAGCACCTTCATCGAACTTTGAGGCAGTGATGCTTGAATTTGTCAAGGATCACAAGCAGCAACAATCGATTCAGACCAAATTCAACAGTCGATTAGAGCCAAATTCGATGCAGAAGTGGGGAGAGCAATTAGTGAGCTTAAATCTCAGATGGAGTCTCTGAGTACACATGTGAAGATATTGGAAAACTCCATAGCAGAGACAGCAATTAATGAGCTTAAATCTCAGATGGAGTCGCTGAGTACACATGTGAAGATGTTGAAAAACTCCGTAGCACAGCAGGCTACTCATCCTCTCGGAATCCTGGATAGCTTCCCGGTAAGCCCGATCTTAACCCGAGAGAGCATGTGAACGCTATCACCTTGCGCAGCGGTAATGTGCTCACGAATCCACCCCCCAAAAGAGCATGAGAGAGTTGCTGGAAAGTCAGTAGATAAGGGAAAGGGTATTGCGAATGAAGGAGGAGCTGATTCAGAATTGGAAAAGCCGTATGTGGCTCCACCGGCGTATAAGCCTCCGATACCATTCCCGCAGCGATTGGTGAGCAGCAAAAACGAGCTAAGGTATGGACGATAACTTTGAGAACACATCAGTAATCTCACACACTAAATGCATTAAGACCACTATCCTAATTCTTGAGTTCAATTGACCGTCCAATCAATGTTCTAAATCGATTAAGACCCCAAATCATGGCTATGTTCCAAAATCTAATTCATCTTCCAATGCATTCAGACTTTTATAATCATTCATTCAAGCGGCCAACAAGAACAAAAGCATTAAGAACAGCCGATCAATCCGTAAACGATCAAATATCATAACCAAGCATTAAGCGTAAGACTTCATTACATACCGATAAAACACTAACACATAGCTACTAAACTACTCGGACATGGGTTTCGAAAATAAAACACGAAAGAAAACTATTGTAAACATAGATATAGAATGAGATTCCTCTATATCTTAATACCGTAGTCTTCAACAGCTCCTCCGTGTTTTGAGTTCGTCCCCCCATCTCCAGCCTTCCGGCGTGCTATTCTCCCTTCCTCTCTCCGTGCGTGTGTTGTGTGTGTTGTGTGTTCTGTCCGAAACTGAACTGCTTCTCGTTTGCCCCTGCTTCCTCTTTCCTCTTCTTCCTCTTTTCCTTTTCTTTGTCTTGCTTCCTTTTCTCCTTCATTCCCTTTTCTAACCAGCCACATGTTTCCATTTACTCCAGCGGTCTTGTTTCCATTTTGCTCGATGCGGTTGAAAGTTTGCATTTTTGTTTCCTTTTTGCTTGCTCACCGTGCTGCCTTTTCTTGTGCAGCTGTGCTCTTCCAATTGTTGTTCCAGCAGCCTAAGGTTTCCATTTTGTTCCAGCCATGTTTCCATTTATGTACAGTGGTTGTTTCCATTTTTGTTTGCAGAGGTGAGCAGTTTACATTTTGTATTACAGCGTCTTGCTTCCATTTTGTGTAAGCCATGTTCCCATTTCATGTTACAACCGTGCTCTTTCAATTGTTGTTCCAGCAACCGGAAATTTCCATTTTGTTCCAGCCGTGATTCCATTTATGTGCAGCGGTTGTTTCCATTTTTGTGAACGACGGCCACTGTTTCCATTTTTATGTGCCAACCGTGTGTTTCTGTTTCTTGTGACCGAAGGGGGCTTAGGTGTTGACTGTGTACAGCTGAGCTTGAAGTGGTTTTGTCAAAATTTCCCGATATTAGCTCGTGTTTGTAACTCGATATCTCATTTCCTACAAAACACGAGAAAACGCTAGAAGAAGACTAAATTGTACTTAATGTTTGGTAAAGTCCAAATAAATGATAAAACTAACTATGAAAATAGATGAAAACATTAGGACAATTTAGACGTTATAACACCACCTCTTGAGTGACTGCATGAATAGAATTTTACAAACGTAATAATTCTTTAACCCATATCGAGTTGGATTTATACGGATGCGGTTGTGTAGCTCGAACAACATCTCATTCAATTGCTGCAAAAAAATTATACACATCAATACATATGACCCAAAAGCATCTTTGTGACTATTGTGACCTCTATGACCATACTGACTTTTGTGACCATTATGATCTTTATGACCTTCGTGACTAAGGGTTAAAAAACTTATGTCATCTTCAAGTCATACGCCATCCTTCCTTATAATCTCCCAAAACTCTGGTTGTTGGGACAACCTATAATCGATTCCACCAATGCTCTTGGCGTCATAAACTTATATAGACTCTTCAATCTGGAACTGCTACCATCAATTAATGAAAGAGTTTCGAAGATCTTGCTCTGTACCAATCCTTTGGGCTTTGAAACTATATACTAGTCCATTCAGCATCTGCGGGTTCTTCAAACACCTTATCTACGAGTTCTTCAACCACCTTTTTTTGTGGGTTCTTCGACCGCATTTTCTGCGGCTTTTTCTTTAACCACCTCTTCTTCAGCAACATCTTTTTCTACACTTCTCCCTCTCCTTTTCCCTCTGGCTGCCATTGTTGTTGGTCCACCTCGTGTTTTTGGTTCTCCACGCGGTCCACCCTGTGTTTTTGGTCCACCATGTGTTTTTGGTCTTGTAGCTAGTGGCTCGATTGACGAATGTTCAATAGATGGCTCCTATATTTCCTTTGATAGTCCACGTGTTTTTTGTTTTTTCATTGGTGGCTCGGTTGATGAATGTTCAATAGATGGCTCATATCTTGCCTTCGATAGTACACGTGTTTTTGGTCTTTTCGTCGGTGGCTTAGTTGACGAAGGTTCAACATATTGCTCCTAGCTTGCCTTTGATGGTTTTATGTTTTGTTTAATTATCAATGGACCGTCAGACTCGTTCGATGAAGCTCCATCATCTGCATAAAAACCACTTCATTCATTACACTCATCCAATGTGACCTTTGTGACCATTATGACCTTTGTGATCATTGTGACCATTGTGACCTTTGTGACTTTTGTGACCATTGTGACTCAACATTACTTGTTAGAACTTCGACAGGAACATCTGCATCAACCTCTTCGAGTTGAACTTCAGGAGTATCCTCATCACACACATCAACGGCAACCTGTTCGATAGGAACCACTGGAAGAGAAACCATCTCATCAAGAATAGCAGGAGCAACCACTGGAGGAATCTCAATAGGGAGATCTGGGGCAACCTCTGGAGGAACCTTGACAGGAATCTTTGGAGGAACCAAAGAAAAAACTCTAGGAGATACAAGAACTCCAGTAGCTGCAGCTTGAATAGGAAAATAAACATTCAAATGATTTGCGAATGTATTCTTTTCTTTACAAATGTATTCAACTAGATGAATGCTAGACTGAAGCTCACTAGAAACAACTGCATAAAGCAAATCCAACTCATTAGACTCATGTGACCTTTGTGACTTTTGTCACTTTTGTGAATATTGGGACATTTAGGAAGCATACTAACGTGAAGGATTAGCGGCATATGTAATCTTTTCAATTAATGTTGAAATGTTTGGCACCTCATTTTTTCTGAGCCATCTCGAGAGTCATTTTCAGCCTCATACTCCACTTGCTTTTCTCTTGACACTGGATATAGACGTTTTCAGAATTCAAATTCACAATAATTATCATCTGTTAGAGTACTATAAGATTCATCTGATCTAATAGCTTCCACATCGGTGCTCGTAACTTTCTGATATGATCCTGGAGGACATCGAAGACGTGACCAACGACGCAGAAGAAAACGCGACCTGTGGCGCGGAAGAAGAAGAAGAAGGCGCGGCCCGAGACGCCAACAACGCGGCCCGAGACGCCAACAGCGC
>CM071874.1:13296250-13320945 GCA_036759665.1 Gynandropsis gynandra
AGACGCGACCGTCACCAACGCGACCCGAGACGCGATTAGGTCAAGATACGTAGGTGGTCCCGTAAGAGCTAGAGCCATGGAAAAAGAAGCCTTGATCATACCCGCCGGTCCCGTGACCCGAGCCAAGGCCGCGAAGCTCAAAGACGCCATTTTCAGGATTCTTACGACCATCCACGCACATGAAAAGTATTCACATTCACGTGAAGTCACGAGCCTAACAAACGTCATTCAAGCCGAAGCTCAACACACAACGGTAATTAATTAGGTTAAGTGACCCGCGTGTACTCTTTTTCCCCTTCGTTGGTTTTGTCCCATGGGGTTTTCCGACGATGGGTTTTTAACGAGGCCGCGAGTCACTTATTCCCGCGACCTAATTAATGACCCGAGACCCAAGGAGAGCACCTCCCAATGTGCACGACCAGCAAGAAGTTATCTTCTTGTTTGAAGAAACCAAGACATTGATTAGGGCTTTTGCATGAAGACCTAGCATTTAATGTATTTTTTTGAATTTTCCTCTTGTTTTTATCTACATATGGCCAGCCACCCTTGAAAGAATAATCATCCAACTTTTGAAATTAAACTTTGAATTGATCTTTTGAATTCCTTGTGAGTTCTTGGTTGTTGGTGCGTAATATCCAGCATCCTTTCATTGGTGTGTCATATCCAACGATCGTTCGTTCTTCATTGGTGCGTAATATCCATTGGAGACGAACCGGTGAATCGAGAGCCTTCCGCAACCCTCGTGTGACCACTCGCCCCACACACCCTTGTGCAATCCATTGCAGCAAGGCATATCCCTTCCCTAACCTTGTCTAGAGCGTCGATTCAATCGGGATCACGTCACTTTCTAGGCAACCTTTGATTTTTATGCCTTTCGACCTTTGGTCTTTTCTGCCTTATCAACACCTTTGGGATTTTCCGCCTTTGATTTTGGATTAGACAAATAAAACCCGATATCTCTTAGAAGGTATCTTACGGCGTTGATGGTTCTTGTCTCCAATATCTTTATTTTCTTCATTAATATCTTCTCAATTGTTAGAGGGGTCGCCATTTCTTCTCTTTCAGATTCAGCCTCTTCTTTAACTTCAGCTTCAACATCACCTTCTTCTTCTCCTTTGTCTTCATCACCTTCTTCGTCCTTTACATCTATTGATTTTCCCCCTTTGTTTCTTCCTTTTACTCTCCTTCTCTTTCTCTTTCTATTTCTCATCAAGAAATTCTTTTCACGTCACCAATTCGAGCTTACGGATGTCTTCCCAGTAAATACCCTTTGGATTTCTTTTTAGATGTTACATCCATATCTGAACATCTGGGTCGTTTCATTCATCGTAATCCCGTATATCATAAAGTGAAGCTTTATCACCTTCTTCAGCATGAACAATGCTTTGAATATCCTTCAAAAACAACAAATAATCATTATGACCCTTATTACCTTTGTGACCCTTGTGACCATTGTGACCTTATAACCCTCGTGTAATTGTTACCTTATAATCTTTGATCTAGTTGATAAAGTCTCCATACTTCGGGTTCAAATTGGATTGAACTCGCTCCTTGCACATCCTTGGGCATGATGGATTGACATTTGTAACATCAACGTACTATCCGTTTTTTCCCAACTATTCATAAATGGAAGTAACAAAATATTAAAAAAAATAATATAAACACAAAAGTACGAAGAGATTCATATTATTTTAATAACACATACAACTTACCATGAGTGGGATGAGGAACCCGCCACAATGCCATTCAGTTTTTGGTGTTTTAATGCTAATGTGCTTGTGAAAAGTATTCACCGGCTTCTCGAATATGTAAAGACCCCGTGGAAAGCCTTCGAAAAATTCCTAATCATCAACCATGTCAATCAGATCATGGCTGATAGAACTGTTTGATGAAGGCTTGTGATCCATAACTTTTACCACAACACAATCAAAGTTGCCAACTTCTTACGGTCGGTGGAATTCTTCGCCTTTGCAAACTTTTCACTCACTTGTCCTACGGTCAGCTTTCCATGGCCAAAATTCTTCAGCTTGAATTTATCACATCTTATAGACTCCCATCCTCCGAGATAATGTCTGCAGTTCAATCCAATAATTAATTCATGTTCCACTATAGAGTACCGAATGCAAACATTCTTTAAGATAAACCACAACTTCTTCTTATCCGGTACAATCACTGAGTGATTTAATAGGACTGACATTTGAAACTGCATCAAGCTAGAATGACATTGGTAATGGAATATATGCCTAAATTGTGGCTCCTTGTTGAAGTAATGCCACTCATCTTCTCTTAACATTTCTCTCAACTTCTTTATTGCTCGAGTTGGTGGAAATCTTGGCGATTTTGTTCATGTGCTTGAATTCATAGATAAACTACGACATTGGCGGTACCCGCAAAATGACCAATTAAGAATACATTAGACTTCTATCGACCCACTAAGACCCGTATTTCCCTTTGTGATGCTAGTGACCCTTGCGACTCAAGTGAGTCATTGAAACTCATGACCCTTTGCGATGCAAGCGATCCTTGCAACTCAAGTGAGACTCATAACCCTTTGCGACGAAAGCGACACAAGCGACTCACTGAGACTCACACCCATTTGAAATCAACAAATTGATCCAAAGTTAAATTCTCAAATTTCGAAATTCAAAATTAGATTTCTATTCACTTACAGTTATGGTTCCGTTAATGCTCGAGGACGCAGATGAAGATTGACTCGTGCTCTCTTCTTTGTTTCTGCTCAAAAAATTTGCCATTTCCTTATTCCTTCTTCCTCACTTACAAATCACCGAATATCTTGGTTTCTCTACTCACTTCGAAATCGCTCCTTGTTCTCAACTTTGAACTCGCTCTAAACTTCGAAATCACTTTTCACAAAAGGATTTGAAATCGATTTTGAAACCCCTCCAACCATATATGTTTTCACATGGAAAAAATAAAGGCAAACTTTGTCTTCTCCATTTGTTTGTTCTAAATCTTCTGGTTTTCTAGGGTGGGCGTGAAGACCGGTAGCTTTGGGAGAGCATCCTTGCTATTTCGCCCCTTGATAATTACATATGTATTTTAATGTGTTATTGACCATTTTGTTGATTACAAGTAAATAAAAAATATTAGAATTATAGATCATATATGAATATATGTATATGTATAGTGTTTAACCTCAAACCTTAGTCTAAGATCTAATTTTGAGATAAAGATGATTCAAAAGTTTTGAAACTTGTAGAAATGTAAAAGTACAATATATGTAAATGACAACTGAGTTAACGTGTTCACTATGTATAGTGTTTAATCTCAAACCTTAGTCTGAGATCTTATTTGGAGTTAAATATGATCCACAAGTTTTGAAACTTGAAAAAATGTAAAAGTACAAAATATGTAAATGACAATTGAGTTAACGGGTTCGTAATACTCAAAATGAGATTTCTACCTCTCAAACCATGATCACCAACCCCGAGTCTCTTCATTATGTTTGACATAATCCAGAGAATACAAAGTATTTTACAATAAAATAGAAGAAAAATGATTTCGATGGATAAACCATGAATCAGAATCAGCTCTTTATACACCAAGAATAGGGTGCTAACGGCTCCTAGCAACTTGAAAATGTGAATTCACTGTTTACCCTTTAAGTGAAAGGTTGTGTTTTTCTTAATTCAATAACTATCCTTCAATTTCCTTGGTATTAATCTAAAGAGACTGCATAACCGAAAAATCAGAACTTTCTCTAGTATAATAAACCAGATTGGGATCAGATTACCATTCTTCACCAAACCCCACCTAGATTGACGTTCTCTTCACTCGCTAATGTCCTTCTCGACTCATAAACATTATGATCATGGTTATCCTTATTGTCTTATATCCTTAAGAAAATTTCAGAAAGCTCAAAGCTGGATTAAACCTTGAAATTATCACGGTCTTAGTGAACATATTTGCAAGGTTCACCTCTATTTTAATTTTCAAAACATTAACCACATTTTCAGCCATTATATCCTGGATAAAATGAAATCTCACATCTATATGTTTTGTCCTCTCGTGGTATATTAAATTCTTGGCTAAATAGATGAAATTTGTGAGTCACAATGAACCTTAACAAGACCTTGTTCAAAACCCAACTCCTCTATCATTTATCTTTACAAGATACCTCTTTAATTGCTTTTTGTAAGTGCCATGTACTCAGCTTCAGTTGTGGATAAGGCCACAACATGTTATAGGTTAGACTTCTAACTTACTATTTTACCACCCAATGTGAAAACATTACTAGTATAGACCTCTTTTATCCATATTAGAGGAAAAATCAACATCAAAATAGCCAGTTACCTTCAACTTTGTATCCTTCTCAATGTTGAGATTCAAACTTGTAGTTTCTTAACATATCTTAGCACCCACTTCACCTCCCAATATTCCTCACGTGTTTTACTCATGTATCTACTTACTACCCCGATACAATATGCTAGGTTAGATATTGGATCAATCATTGCATACATCATACTACATATACTACACTTGTATAAGGTTTTATTTCCATTTTTGCGGCTAGCTGATCCTCCTCTGTAGCCCTCATCTTGAAGTGAGCTCCCATTTAACACCTAATGAGTTCCCCATGTTGAATTTATGAACTATTTTCTCCAAATAGTAGTTTTGAGATAGTGTTAGTAAAACTATTCTTATGTCCCTTTCTATGATCATTCCTAAGATCTTCTTTGCACAACCAAGATCTTTCACATCAAACTCTTCTCCAAATAGCTTCTTTAGATTTATAATTTTCAGTTCTCTTGACATGCTATTAGCATATCATCAACATACAACAAAAAGTAGATTTTGTACACTGAACTTGTTTGTTTCTGATAGAAACAAACATCTTACTTACTTCTTATAAAACCTTATTGTGTCATGAAATCATTTAATATCTTGTTCCATTATCGTGGAGATTGTTTAAGTCCATATAGAGATCTTTGTAACTAACATACTTGATTTTTCGATCCTATCTTGATGAACCCTTTTGGTTGAGACATGACAATATGTTCTTCTAGCCTACCATATAGAAAATCAGTCTTTACATCTAGTTGCTCTAGTTCCAGGTTAAGTGATACCCGAAATAATAGAAGGATTATGAACAAATACATGCTAGACTACATGTTAAAATATTTCCTGATAGTCTACCCCTTCTCTTAGTGAATATCCCTTTGTCACAAGCCTAGCTTTGAACCTAGGTTGTTCCAATCTTGATACTCTTGTTTTCTTCTTGAACGCCCATTTGGATCCTATTATTTTGACTTTGTTAGGTTTACAACTTGAGTCCAAGTATTTTTCTTGTACAAAGACCCCATCTCCTCCAACATAGTCATTTTCCAAGATTTTCACCCTTTGCTTCTTTTGGCTTCCTAATAATTTCTTGGTTCTTCCATATCCATATCCTCTGTTATTGTTAGTACAAATGCTACTACATCATCTTCCATGTATCTTGATGGTGGGATATAAATCCTCCTGACCATATCCCTTGCTAGTTCATCATAGTCATCAAAAGTATGTTATATTTATGTTTCCCTTTCATTTGTGGATTCCTTTGTTGGATTAGATGAGTCTTGAGTTTCAGAGACTCCACCTCTTTTGAGAGCTTATTGCACCTTCTTTCCTTCAATTTTTTTCCTGTTTAATGCTGACAGTTTCAAGATCTTCCTTATCAATGTTACACTCTTTTACATAATGTTGTAAGTCTTTGTTTACACTATCCTCTTTGAAGATGACATCTCTGCTAATGATGCATTTCTTGTCATTTAGCAACCATATCATGTATCCTTTGACACATATTGAGTATCCTAAGAAGAGTCTATTCCTTGCTCTAGGTAGAAGCTTTCCCTATTTGAATGGACAAACACAATATATCTAAATCTTTTCAAGTATTTATAAGAAGGGGTGTTACATGTCTTTAATTCTTCTGGAGTTTTAAATTCCATTGTTGTGGAAGGTGACTTGTTGATGAGATGGACTATCGTGGAAGCAGCTTTAGACTAGAGATTATACTCCAACCTTGTTTCCTCAAGCAAACATCTAACTTTGTACATGATTGTTTGGTTCATTCTTTTTGCACTACAATTTTGTTCTGGGGTATTTGTGCATGTATTATGTCTCTCAATCCAAGGCCATTTTCTGGTCTTAGACATTTGACCCTTTTTCCATTAATGATTTCATTTCTATAAAACTAGAGAAAGTTGCATCTTTAATTTTTAAGAAACTGATATGATCCTAGATCAATGTTCTTTTATTATGTGGATAAAATTAGAGTGAAACCAACTAGAAACCGGATAGTAGAACCTAAAACTAGTATGTCCAAAGAAAGGACGTCCTAAACCTCAAAAATACTATCCAACTAGAGAACCTTAGACTCAGCAAACGATGTCACAATACTGGTGATTTAGTGTTGATAAGACGGTGAATACTCAAGATCTTTCCAAGAATTCGATAGTTAAATTTCTAGGATTAGCAAGAAAAAGACAATCTTTATTAATCAAAACATAGGTCATAATGTCATACGATTGGTCCTTTATTTATAGGGACCAAACAATAATGGACACTAAATAAATTAGACAGCTTAACTAAACTCGACATAAATGCTTGATTGAGCGATGTAATTGTTCGGTCAAGCATCGTTAAGTCTTGAATCTTGATTCCGGAAAAACTTAAGTACATTTAGCTAAACAACAAATATGTTTTGGTCGAGTGTTCCAATGATCGATCGAGTCTTATTGAGGTCGGTTCGAGTGGTCAAGCTTTCTGCATGATCCATTAGTCCTGAGGAGTCACTCGTGTTGAGTGAAACTCTGATCGGGGTAGTGCATCGACCCTTAATTGACCAGCGGGCTCGTACCGATCGAGTGGAACTTTGCTCAATCTGAGCGACTCTAGCTCTCCTAGTTGCTTGCTCCTCCCAACCTTGTTCACATGTATGTATGCCGCATAAGCTTCCTTTGATGTATCTTGATGACCTTGTGATGTCTCGAATGGATTCTCATCCTTAGCATCCCCTCCTTCTTTTAAAAGGATTTCCCCTCAGATCCGATTCATCATCTACATAAAAATGGGCGAAGTCAGCAACATTCAAAGTTAAACCAACATTAATGCGCTCTAGCACATTGGACGGTCCATTGCCATGGGGCATGTGATTGGATTTATTCTACTGAGAAAAACGTTCCTTTGTAAATGAATCCACACAAGAACATCGGGGTTAAAACTACCTTCTCTCGTCCCTTGTTAGCGATACGAGCCTAGGCGTGTAGTTAAATTAAGTTTTAATTCCTAGACCATTGATGTGGTTAATCTCAAGTAATAATTACCTAGACTAACGCTTCCGCAAGAATACAGATCGTGTAGTACTAGGGTTGAACACGAGAAATCGATGCAACTATAAAGCTAGTAAATTAATGAATAGGACGTTAAAAATCAATAGTTGACTGGAATGCAAATGAAGATAATCTAACTAAGTAACTTACGGATTAAACTCAATGAATTAAACACCACAGGTTTCGAGAGATGCACGATGATGCAACGAAGTTCTAACAAGATCATGGTTATATATATCATTACGTATTCGGGGAATTCAAGCTCTTTCCTAGGGAATGACTCTCCCGATGCCTAAACCCACTATCTAGCATGCATAACCAATCTCCCAATTGTGTAATATCACCTACTAGATGCATTAAGATCGCTATCCTAATTCCTAAGTTCAATCAACCGACCGGCCAAGGTTCTAAATCAATTGAGACTTCATATCATGGCTACGTTCCAAAATCCAATTCATCTCCCAATGCAATTAGATTTTTATAAACATTCATTCAAGTGGCCAACAAGAACAAAAACATTACGACCAACCAATCAATCTGAAACGATCAAATATTATAACCAAGCATTAAGAACAAACTTCATTACATATCAGCAAAGCCCTCTAACCCATGGTTATGGACCTACTCGGACATGAACTTAGAAAACGAAACACGGAAGATAACTATATTCGACGTGGATAATGAATGATATCCCTCCTTATTCTATTACCGACATCTTCAACAGCTCATCCGCGCTCCGGCTACGTCGCTCCGTCCTTGTCTTCGTGTGTGCGTTCTGCTCTCTCTCTCTCTCTACGCGTGCTCTGTTTTTTTCTCTCTAATTTTATGTACGAATTGGAGTGCTGAAACTCTCCCCTTTTAGCCCTCTTTCTCCTCTTTTCTTTCCTCTAATCTTTCCTCTTTGGCCGTCCTCTTTCCTTCATCTCTAGTGTCTAGAATTTCCTATTTTTTACAGCAACTGCAATTTTCCTTTTCCGAGTTTTTCCATCTCTTGTTTTTCTATTCTTGTGTAATTATCAATGTCTCCTCTTTATTTTTCAGCCATGTAGTTCCACATTCTCTTCTATAACCATATTTCCTTTTGGTTTAAGCAGCCAGCACGTTCCTTTTCTGGTGTTTCTAAATTTCCTCTTTGGCTAGTTTCCATTTTCTCGGTTTCTATTTTCTTCAACAGCTTGTATTTCCTTTTCCTCTTGTGCAGCAACGATTTCCTTTTCTTTTTTCTTCCTTTTCCTCTTTGCTTTGCTGCCTTCTTTCTTGTTCTTGCATTTCCATTACGTGTTCCAGCAGCCATTTCAATTTTCTATCGTTGACGGTTGCATCCAATTCTCGTGTAGGCGGCAATCATTCCATTTTTGTGTAGGCGGTTGGAAGTTTACATTTTGTTCCAGCAACTTGCTTCTATTTTATGTAAACCATGTTTACTTTTCATGTTCCAACCGTGCTCTTCCTACTTTTGTTCTAGCAACCGAAATTTTCCATTTTTATTCCAGCCACCGAAAGTTTCCATTTTTTTAAGCGGCCATTGTTTCCATTTCTCTTCTCCGGTTTATGATTCTTTGGATGTTGACCGTGCATAGCTGGTAGGAGAGTAGTTTTGCTTAGTTTTGCTTCATTTATTCGTGTTTGTATCCCGATATTTCATTTCCTGCAATAACACGAGAAAACGCTAAAAGAGGACTAAATGATGCTCTAATGTTTGGTAAAGTTCAAATGTATGATGAAACTAACTATAAAAAGAGACTAAAATACTATAACAAAATAGACGTGATCAACCACTCTACCGAAAGTATAAAGATTGTGTAATGTCAGGGTTGAACTCAAGGAACTAGTGCGAACATCAAAACTAAGACTCAAGAGAAGAAGATCGATCAAGATATGGTTTTCAAGCTAGAAAATAAAAGCAAAACATAAAGAGAACACAAAATGAAAACAATACAGGGAATGGAAGATTATCAAACTAGAAAACTAAGACACAAAAGAATAACGAGATTAAATTTGATAAGATAAAGCACTAGGGGTTTCGGACTAGAACTTGTAATGGAAGTTCCTATGAATAATCAAATCGGATTATATCACTCAATGGGAAACACAAGCTCAACTATCGGAAATGACTCTCTCGATGCCTGATCATCTCGTTTTCGTACACGATCCTTGCATGATTTTAGAGATGTTTATGATGATAGTTGCGATGTTTACGTGTGATTTTGAATCTGTTTTACTTGTTTTCGTGTTTTCATGTTCTTATAGTTTTTAATGCGTATTTGGTTCGTTTCGAAGCTAAAGAACATTCAGGGGAAAAAATTTGACCATCCAAGATCATAACGGAGCAAACGAGATGAGAAACAAACAAGGAGGCCAAGCACACAACTCAGCACGACCGAGCATGAACCAATGGACACAGCCTGGTCGAGCATGACCATGTGCATGACTGAACACTCATCTTAGACCATGTGCACGACTGAAAACACTTATCCAAGACCATATGCACGACCGCGCATAGATGCACGGTCGGGCTCTTTTATGGCATTTTATCCCCGAGAGTATTGTAGGATCCGAGCACACGTAATGCACAGTCGGGCAACTCTCTTGGTGAAGTGCATGGTAGGGCTTATAAGGTGATTTCACCCCTGGGACTTCTGCACAGGCCGAGCATTCACGTTGCACGGTCGGACACTCTTCCTTGGAGAACGGTCATGCTATTAACGTGAGATATAGCATGCCCGACGGGGCATGACATGGACCACGGGCGTGCATGACTTGATAAAACAGTCTATGGTCGATTTTGGTGGAAATGAGTCAGCAAAGGAATCAAATTTGAAATGAATAAAACGTCAAGGGCAGAAACAATTCAGGATCCATTCCTCATCATTAATTCAACAACCATTCACCATCCATAATAGGAGATCCCTCGTGACAGGAGACACACAAGGAGAGGGGAATTGAATCGGGATTACGCCTCGTTTGATATTTTTATGCTCCTTACTCTATCTATTTAATTTGTGTTGTTTGGATTCAAACTCATGACTGAGTAGTTGATTTATTTATGAATGTATTTCTCGTTTTGCTAATATATTCTTTGTCTAAGTGTTTAATTTCTTGTATTTACGAAGACCACGTAGATGCATATGTTAGGGATTAGGAGAAGGACCGAAAGGAGAATTCCAATCCTAGAAGATCAGGCTTAGAACAACCGAGACTAGGTCACGAAAGTAGGGTAGTAACGGTTGAGGGTTAATCGGATGAATCATAGATTGTATGGGGTTTAGTTGGGGTGTCAGCCACGAAAGTAGGGGTGATGCATGTCAAGTTAAACAAGTTAATCTAAACTACCTGCAAGTGCATGGCACGTGTGTATTAATTAAGGTGTTGATCCCACATGGAGTAATGTAACACGGTCTAACAATCAAAACTAGAATCAATGCTTGCTGCGAAGGAATAAGGATGATAAGATGCAAGTATGATGATGATGCAGTGGATAAACGAGTTCTAAACAATGAGAAAAACGTCCTAGAATCCGATTTCACCGCATAGCTTCCGAAACCTATCCCCGATCTATCTAATTGTGCATTCCCTATCCATATATCTAAGGCGGACGATCCTAATGTATAACCTACCCTCTTTCAAGGCATAGGAACGTGTCAAGATTGAGTCATCCCCTACTTTCGTGGCTGACACCCCAACTAAACCCCATTACGATCTATGATTCGCCCGATTCAACCCTCAACGGTTTCTACCCTACTTCCATGACCTAGTCTCGGTTATTCTAAGTCTGATCTTCTAGGACTAGAATTCACCTTTCAGTCCTTCTCCTAATACCTAACACATGCATATAGGTGGCCATTCGTAAACACAAGTCATTAAGCTAGAACAAATATACCACTCGATCATGAGTCTAAAGAACGTAAACGAAATAATAAAGTAAAGAGCATAGAAATATCAAATGAGAGATGATCCTGAATCAATTCCCGACTGCTTGTTGTGTCTCCCGTCAAAGATGACTCGTGAATGAAATGATGGATGTTGTGTACCTTCCTAGGGTTCTCCTCTGTGTTTTGTTTTGCTTTTGAACTCAATTTGGGGTCCCTTTTTATACAAATTCCCTGTTGGAGAACTTCTTGAGAAGTTGTTACAGCCATGCCCCGCGTGGGCTGCCCACTTTCTCCATGGCCCGTGCGTGCTACAAGTGAGCACGACTCGGGCATTTTCTGTTGAACCACCAACCCGCGCGGGCCAACGAAGACACCCCGCACGGGTTCCCCTTGAATCTCAATCTGTGTGTGCTAAAGGTGAGCACAACTCGGGCAAGTGCTGCTGGATGTCCAGCCCGAGCGGGCTAAGGAAACCACCCCGCGGGGGGCATTGTCTCCTCATGTCGTACAACATTTCTTGTCCGTTTCTCATCCCGTTCGCTTCATTATAATCTCTTATGCTCGTACTTTGTCCCATGTATGTTCATTTGCTCCGAAACTAACCAAATACGCATTAAAACCTATAATAACATGAAAACACGGAAACAAGTAAAACAGATACAAAATCATATGTAAAGATCACAACTATTGTCATAAACATATCTAAAATCATGCGAGAATCGTGTACTAAAACGAGATGATCCAAATCCCCCAAACTTGAATATTTGCTTGTCACTAAGCAAACGTAAACATAGAACACGTGGGAGATATAAAAGTGTAGAATTCCCCTTTTTCCTAGAAACACCACTAAAGTAAACCTAATCGATCATGAAACAAGTTAGAGAAAATATTGGCCTAAGAACTTTCAGTCTTCATCTTAGGTTCACCATGGCTACCTATAGGAAAGTAAATCAAAGATGAGCTAAGTGAGAAACCACAACTCTCTCTACCAAACGAGGCTTCAAACAAATGCTAATCACATAATCAAAGAGGATACTTGTTTTATTCTCGAGCTTCTTTATTCTTTCATACCATTTTTTTCTTTCTTCATATCTTTATTCTTCTTTTATTGACATTGCGAACACACTAGGCTTCTATGACATCGGATTTGAAGTTACCGATGGCGGTATACTCTTGCAACTTCTACTTAGACCCAAGTTACCGATGACGGTATACTCTTGCACCTCGTTCAAGAGTGTAGCGGAGTAGATGGCATTTTTTTGCGCCTTACTCTTAGTACGTAGAAAGATGTTCGCCAACCCACCACTTAGATCTGAACCATCGAAAAAGTATCAAGGTCGATGCACTCATATTGATTTTGGATCATGCTTTTAGGCATTATTTTTAACGATATCGGAGTGTTAGTGTGTGCTCTTATTGTCTGCTAAACAAGCTCAACTCATATGATCAAATCATCCTCGTGAAAAAAAATAAAGCATCGTCAATATGAAGTATAATCATTTGGATAAAGAGAATGAACAAGAAACTAACTTAGCAAACTTGTCTAAACTTCCCATAAATAACACTAGGATTCCCAAAGACTTACAACCCACTCGTTCCTTAACCAACTAATAAGCTCTAACATGCAAGATATCACAGAAAAGGCCATCTTCTTAAGCATCCTAGGTTCAAGGTTCATCTCAAAACGTGGAACCGGACAAGTGCCTGGGACGACTCGGACTAATGAAAACAAAAACAAAATAACCTAAGAAAAAAAAAAGAAAAAGAAACGAAAGCACCTGACAAACGTGAGCTACTCCCCCAAACTTGAATGGAATGACATCCTCGACGTGAAGCTCCGATGGAGGATAAGGAAGGTGAGGTCACGGTTGTAAATCTTCGTCTTCTTTTTTTTATGATTTTTTATTTTGTATAATTTTCAAATGAACCAAGTCCAAAATACGAAACAAAAGAAAACAAATGTTGGGTTGCCTCCCAGAAAGCGCTTGTTTAACGTCCTTAAGCTTGACATCTCCATGCTTCATGTGGACGCAATGGATGGATCAAATAGGGTGATGGAGTATCCACTTTCGATCGGTGGAGCGGCTTGATGTAGTTTAAGGTGCTGCCCATTTGCTGTGAACGTTCCGCTCGAATCGCTCCATAGTTCTACCTTGCCATGTGTGAAGACTTCTCGTACTAAAATAGACCAGCCCAATGGGAACGTAATTTGCCCGGAATAGAATTAAAACGAGAGTCAAACAGTAGAACAAAATCACCTGGCCGAAAGTCACGAGGTATGGTCTTTGTATCGTGCCATCCTTCAGCTCGGTTGCCTTTCTCATAGCGCATTGCCTTTGTTACTCCTTTCTCTTCCAAACGTTGGTGCAACATCCTTTGATCGTCGATTGAGGCTTAGCGGCTGTCTTCTTTAGTCATCCAGCGAATACATGTTGAAGGGCTCACTCTCCTACGCTTCTTGAGACGAATTGGTGGCTTTTTTGGCTCATGCTGAATAGAGGAAGGAAGAGGTTCAAGCTGAAGCTTAGACGCCTTCTCTAACGCAAAATTAGTGAGTGTTTCATGCGGCGTCTTCTCATGTGGAGCGTCTTGCAGTGCCTCAATGGCACTCACGAATTTGGTATAGACCTTGGCTCCTTCATTGGTAAGAGCTAAAGCATTGCAAACCTTTGTTAGACCTCTCTCAAAAGGATAAAAAATGCTTACTGGATCAAACGTGTCGTTCACCGATTTGTCCAGCACATCAACTCTATAGCATGACTCCTTGGGGCTAAACAAATGGAATTCAATTCTCTCATCACCGATACGTAGAGAGAGCTTCCGTTGTTGTACATCTATCTTCACACTTGCAGTAGCTAAGAATGGTCTTCCAAGAATAATAGATACGTTAGCATCTTCCTCGATATTGAGTACAACAAAATCAGCGGGAATGGAAATACTACATGTTTTCTTTAATGGTTTAGTAGTTGCTTATCCTATTCAACGTTATTGTGATACATCTAACTTACCTACTCATTATCAAGTTTTTCTAAGTAAGATTGACCAGGAACCGGAACCTCATAGCTTTGAAGAGGCGAAACAACATAAACCTTGGAACGGTGCGATGACAGAGGAAATCTCAACCCTCGAAAGAAGCAATACATGGATCTTGCTGAGCTGCCACAAGACAAAAAGGCTGTAGGTTGTTGTTGGATATACAAGCTCAAATACAACAGTGATGGTTCCATTGAACGATACAAGGCCCGACTCGTCGCCAAAGGATTCACACAGACCTACGGAGACCGCCCAGCTTCGCAGAGCAGCTCTCTCCCCAGCCCAGTCTACACTAAGACTTTCGCCCCAGTAGCAAAACTCCACACAATAAGAATCTTATTGTCTCTTGCAGTTAACTGTAAATGGAATCTTTGGCAGATGGACGTAAAAAATGCCTTTCTCCAAGGTGATCTAGACGAAGAGGTATACATGAAACCTCCACCTGGCTACTTGGTTGAACTAGGTAAGGTGTGTAAGCTCCGGAAGGCAATCTATGGCCTCAAATCGTCTCCACGAGCCTGGTATCACAAACTACATGATTCCCTCATTCTCCATTTATTTCAAATGAGTGAGGCACATCTTTCCCCGTTTTCAATTCAGGGGGAAACATGTACCATTGTTCTACTTGATTATGTTGATGACATAATCATAACATGTGATAATCAAATTGGAATTGAAAACACGAAAGATTTTCTAAAAAGAAACTTTTATATTAAAGATTTGGGTGAATTAAAATATTTTCTAGGAATAGAAGTTTCTCATACCAGTGACGGTCTATTCTTGTCCTAAAGAAAGTATATACTTGATCTTTTGAGTGAGACAGGTAAATTAGGAGCTAAACCAGCCAAGACGCCAATAGCAGAGAAGTTTAAGGATCATCAAAAGGGAGATCTGATCGAAAATGTCTCCCAATACCAGAATCTTTGGAAAGCTCATCTATCTAAACAACACACGACTAGACCTCAGCCTTGCCGTCGGACAAGTCAGTCAACCCATGCATGCTCCACGGTAGCAACACTTCCATATGGTTGAAAGAATGCTACGCTACCTGAAAGGGTCCCCTAGAAAAGGAATCTGGATGGAATGCAACAATGACACCACAATTGTAGGCCACTGTGATGCTGACTCGGTAGAAGACCAGACTGATCGCAAGTTAATAACTGGTATTGCACTTTTGTTGGTGGAAATTATGTAACATGGAAGAGGAAGAAGCAAAATGTAGTAGCTCGCTCCAGCGCAGAGGCAGAGTAAAGAAGCATGGCCAACACAACCTATGAATTGATGTGGGTCAGAGCTATTCTTCAAGACCTTGGGACTCTGACCCCATCTCCCCTCACTGCGACAATCAGGCCACCATTCACATAGCCAAGAACTTTGTGTTTCATGAAAGGACAAAACACATAGAAGTAGACTGTCACTTCGTATGGGAGAAGATCAAACTAGGCATCATTGCCACAACCTACACAAAAAGCTCATATCAACTTGCAGATATATCCACAAAAGCCACAAATTCGAAAGTCAACAAAAGTCTTCAACAGAGAATCAGATTGCTGGATGTATACAAACCACTGAATGTGTCAAGTTTGACCAAGTCTATAAACGACACCAAGTGATGGTACTCTTTTTATTTCATTATGCTTTTGTCCCACTGGTTTTTACATGATAAGGTTTTAACGAGGCATGATGGTACATCTCTCACCTAGTCGAACTTGAGGGGGAATATTAGAAGAATTGGGGCAAGGAGTCCAACAAGGAGTTATTTTAGGCCTAAACCATAGCTAAGGGCTCGGTCAATTATTTCTCTAAGGAAAGAATCAAATCGGGAAACCAGATTATTCCCTTGCATATTCTTCAAGATCTTCATTATTTTATTTTTCCTTGATTTGTATAGTTTCCTTTTTCGTTCTTTACTTTTTTGCTTCATTTTTCTATATATAAGAATGTGTATTCCATGTTCGAAAAATAACATCAAGAGAATACAATTCTCCTTTTCTATCATTAATCTCCTTTTTCTAATCACTAGTTCATAAAATTCTATAAGGAAGACACCCGCACGGGCTCCCCTTGAATCTCAATCAGTGCGTGCTAAAGGTAAGCACGACTGGGCAAGCACTGTTGGATGTTCAGCCCGAGCGGGCTAAGGAAACCACCCCGCGAGGGCCTTGTCTCTTCATGTCGTATCACATTCCTTGCTCGTTTCTCATCCCGTTTGCTCCGTTATAATCTCTTATGCTCGTACTTTGTCCCGTATACGTTCTTTTGCTCCGAAACTAACCAAATACGCATTAAAACCTACAAGAACATAAAAACACAGAAACAAGTAAAACAGATAAAAAATCACACGTAAACATCGCAACTATCGTCATAAACATATCTAAAATCATGCGAGAATCATGTACGAAAACGAGATGATCAAGGGGATGACTCAATTGAATCACGTTCCTATGCCTTGAGAGAGGGTAGGAATTACATTAGGGTCGTCTCCCTTAGATATCTTGATAGGGAACACATGATTAGATAGATCGATAGTTGGTTTTGAAAGCTATGTGGTGAAACCGTATCCTAGAACGTTTGTCTCATCGTTGGGAACTCATTAGTCCAATGCATTATCATATTTGCATCTCACAACCATTTTTCAATCGTAGCAAGTTTGATTCTAGTTTGATTATTACAACCGTTGCCGGGGACTTTTTGTCAATATGCCATAGATACAGTTTTAGAGTCATTCTTGTTTTTCTTTTGTTTTCTTTTTGTTTATTTGTACTAATTCATTTTGCTTATCCTGTGTATGTGCATGACCTGATCACACGGTACTTCAAGCATGCATCGAATCGACCCCGAGATCGAGAGAACTATAAGACAGCGGAAAAAAGGGCAAGGAAGAAGAAAGAGTAGACCCGACCGATCCAGGAGCGATGGACAACCGAAATGATATACTGGACGGTCACGGCCAGCCACAATTACCCATGGGTAACGTGGCACAATTACAACAACCACAGGCTCCTCCACCACGTTGACTACATGATTACGTGCTGCCGAACATAACTAACGTCAAAACCGCAATAAGGACGCCCGTTGTTGCTAGAGATCAATTCGAGATTAAGCCCACGATGGTCAACATGTTATACCAAAAGCAATTCATGGATGAAAATCACAAAGACCCTCATCAGCACCTACGAGACTTGCTAGAGCTTTCAAGCACATTCAAGATACATTGAGTCTCGGAGGATGTGATTTTGTTGTGTCTCTTCCCTTTCTCAATTGCGGGACGAGCGAAGACATGGCTGCAATCTATTCCCACTGGTTCAATCACTACTTGGGACCTGCTTTGTATGTCATTCCTATCACGGTTTTCCTCTCCAAGCAAGACGATTCAAGTGAGATGAGAAATCACGATGTTTAAATTCCCAGAGGGAGAGACATTATTTGAAGCGTGGGGATGATTGAAAGATCTTTTGTAAATGTGTCCTCATAACGGTCTAGAGCAGTGGTACATGACCCAAACCTTCTACAACGGGATCGCGGAAGAGCATAGAACGATGTTAGACAATGTTGCTAGAGGATCATTCATGGACCTAAGCGTAGAGGAGGCATACGAGCTGATTGAAAATATTTCCATGAACCACACCATGTGGTCTACAACAAGGAGTATGCCGAACAAGACAAGAGATCTTTAGGAGGTGAATCCAAATAGGAAGATGGGCAATGCAGCGAATGCCATGTATTGTGTGAATTGTGGAGATACGAAACATGTGGCTTACCAATGCACGAAACCAGAAGGCATGGAACAATTGAATTTCGCCCAGCAGCAAGGGAACACGCAATTTGGGAACACCTACAACCCGAATTGGAGGAACCACCCGAATCTTTCCTATCGAATGACCCAACCAGTGAAGTATTCGATGATTTTAACAAAAGCAGCAGCTGTACCAAAGAGATACCCAACCATTCCAGCAAGTCAAGTAAGCTCCTCAAACTCCTCAAGCTCCTTCGTGAAGCCTTGAGGCGGTGATGCTTGAATTCATCAAGGAACAAAGGCAACATCAAAGTAGAATTAAGGAGAAACAATCACTTCAAGCCAAATTGAATGCGGATATGGGAGAAGCGGTGAATGAACTCAAAACTCAAATGGACTCCTTGAGCACGCATATGAAGATGCTAAAGAACTCCATTGTGCAGCAAGCTGCATCATCCTCTCGAAATCCCGGAATGCTACCCGAAAAGCCCGATCTTAACACGAGAGGACACGTTAACGCTATCACCTTGTGCAGCGGTAACGTGATTGAGAGTCAACCCCCTAAAAAAGCAAGAGAAGGCTGCTAGAAAGTCAGTGGACAAAGGAAAGGGCATTGCGATCATGGAGGGCGCCGAACCAGATTTAGAGATGCCATATGTTGCTCCACTGGCGTATGTACTTCCTATATCGTTTCCTCGTCAGTTGGTGAGCAGCAAGAACGAAGTGAGATGCGAACGGTTTGTAGAGATCCTCAAGAAGCTTCACATCAACATACCGTTCGTGGAAGCCCTCCAACAAATGCCCCCATACGCCAAAATCCTTAAAGCAATCCTATCCAACAAGAGGCATATTGAAGAGACTGAGAGGGTAGCACTCACAGAGAAATGCAGCGCCATTCTTCAAAACAAGCTGCCCCCGAAGTTAAAAGACCTCGAAAGCTTCTCCATTCTGTGCACCATAGGGAACATCGACATAGACAAAGCCTTGTGCGATTTGGGAGCAAGTGTGAGCCTTATGCCACATACGGTCTTCAAGCGGATGAACTTCGGAGATCTCAAACCTACAACGATGTCTTTACAACTCGCGGATCATTCGGTAAGATATCCAGTGGGAATTGTTGAAAATAGTCTTTGTATACCCGCTGATTCTTTTTGTACTCGACAATGAAGAAAGGCCTATTATTGTTGGTAGGCCTATTATTGTTGGTAGGCCTTTCTTAGCTACTGCATGTGCCATGATAGATGTACAACAAGGAAAGCTCTCTTCTACGTGTAAAAAATGAGAAGATAGAATTACACTTGTCCAACTCCATGAATGGACCTTCCTTCAAGGATTCATGCTTTAGAGTTAATTTGCTAGATGAGTTAGCGAATGACACGTTTGATCGAGTAAGTACTCTTTATCCTCTTGAGAGATGCCTAACGCAAGTTTGCAATGATGTAGGACTTACCAATGAAGAAGTCGAGGTCTACGCTGAATTTATGAGTGCTATTGAAGCACTAAGGGATGCCCCACACGAGGAGATTTGCCGCAAAACACATTCTGATTTTGCAGCACAGAAGGCGCCCAAAGTCGAGCTTAAACCTCTCCCTTCTTCTCTTCGGCGTGAGTATTTTGGAGTAGCGATACGTATCTTGTTATTGTGAAAGCTGGCTTGAGTGCAGATGAGACAAGAAAGATACTTGATTGCTTGAGGAATCATAGGAGAGTGATTGGATACACTATCGAGGATATCAAGGGACTGAGCCCTTCATTGTGCATGCATAGTACAATCATGGAGGACGACCACAAACCGTCCATTGAAGCGCAAAGGCGGCAGAACCCTAACTTGAAATAGATAGTGAAGAAGGAGATACTAAAAACTTTGGATGAAGGTATCATATATCCTATTTCGGACAATGAATGGGTGAGTGATAACACGTAGTGTGTATCAATTTTAGGCTAGACATTTGCATCATTTTCGCATAGATTATATAGCACGAGTTACAAATCTGACACGAATATTCTTTATATACACCCTTTTTGTTGATTTTTAGGTTTTAAGGCGACAAGGCCTAACCGAGCTTTAAAATGCAAATTCTTGGATTCAACCG
Organism: Gynandropsis gynandra; assembly: GCA_036759665.1. Taxonomy (NCBI): domain Eukaryota; kingdom Viridiplantae; phylum Streptophyta; class Magnoliopsida; order Brassicales; family Cleomaceae; genus Gynandropsis; species Gynandropsis gynandra. Next base: position 13,316,319 of record CM071874.1, read on the forward strand.
CACATATTGGAAGCTACAAATCACTCGGAGCAAAATTTAGGCCACGGAACAAAATGGAACACCCGAGCATCGATCAAAAGGAGCAAAGGCATGGAATGAATTAAGCCCGCTCGGGCATAGATGGGACCCGCTCGGGCAAAAGTTACGCAGAAAATTACCAAAAACTTCACACGACCCGGGCACGAAGAGAACATGACCGGGTAGCTTAGCCCGCTCGGGTTGTGTAAGGAGCCCGCTCGGGCTGCACAGTGGACTACGAGGACCCAAGGATGAAACACGACTCGGGCGTGAAGAGCATGCGGTCGGGTCACATTGCCCGCTAGGGCTGGGGTCTCTACACGCTCGGGCTGAAGGATGCACGACCGGGTGAAACATGTGCCCGCGCGGGCCGCCTTTCTCGCAACAACCTGTTTTGTGTGTTTGAGCGGGCAAAACAGAAAGAGGAACGACCTCCAGAGACCAAAGGGCAATGGCTAAGGCAAGGAAAGGCCTGAAATTCATCAGGAAAGACTCAAGATAAGCTAGAGAAGGAGAGAAGCATTAATCCGGACTTCGGTAACAAGATAGGGAAAATCGAGGAATCATATTTCCTAGTTTTTTTCATGTCTAGGGTTGTTTTCTCTTGTTTGATAGTAGAACCCATGAGTGAGTAGATTTCCAACTATGGGCTAGGGATATCGGATTTGTAATGGATGTTTGAATCATGCGTTAATGCTTAGATTTATCGAGCTTTTCTTGATATTTGGTTTAACAATCAACATCGTAAACGTTTCATACTATTGTTGCCCGCTCAGTAACTTAGGAATTCATGTTTAGCTGGAAGGTTAAATTATGAATCCAGAACTGTTGATGGTAGATTAAGTTTGATTAATGAGAATCTGACCGGTCGGTAAATCGACTTAGGAATTAGGATTGCGCGCTTAATGCTACCGTAGTCACGAGTTAATCGCTGTTAGAATGTAGGATTGCACGTAATTATGGTTAGGAGGTTTAGGTTCGACAAAATCGTTCCTTATTTCAGAGCATGAATTCTCCGTTGTCAAGATAGTTCGTTAGATTTATAATCCTTTGTTATTACATCCATTCAATTCCCGGTATCCCGAAACCCGTAGTCTTCTTAACTGTCAAGTCTTCCGCATCTTTCCATCGCTGTCACCATTTTACCTTAAGTGTTTTAGAGATTTATATCACGCCACCATCTATTCCATCTATCTTAGTTTAGTCATATTCTTAGAATAGGTTGCATTAGTCCTCAAAGTTCGACCCTGGTACTACACGAACCGTATACTTGCGGTAGAGTGTCTAGGAAATATAAAACTCTGATATTTCTGATCATTAGTGAGCCTCGTGCATGTAGTGCCCAAGAAAGGTGGAATGATGGTAGTTCGCGATGAGAACAATGAGCTGATTCCAACAAGAACGGTCACGGGCTGGAGGATGTGTATTGATTATCGGAAACTCAAAAAAGCCACAAGAAAGGATCACTTTCTTCTCCCGTTTATCAACCAAATGCTCGAATGCTTACGCCTACTTTTGTTCCTTGGACGGGTACTTGGATTTCTTTCAGATTCCCATTCACCCTCAAGACCAAGAGATGACAACTTTCACATGTCCTTATGGAACGTTCGCTTAGCATCGTATGCCTTTTGGCCTTTGCAGCGCTCCAGCTACTTCCCAGCGTTGCACGATGGAAAACTTTTTCGATTTGATTGAGCACATTATGGAAGTTTTTATGGATGATTTTTCCGTTTATGGCTCTACGTTTGATGATTGCCTTGTTAAACATTCTAGAGTGTTGCAACGATGTGAAGAGGTCAATCTCGTTCTTAATTGGGAGAAGTGCTATTTCATGGTGAAAGAAGGGATTGTTCTAGGTCATATGATATCATCAAGAGGAATAGAAGTGGACAAGGCTAAGATCGGAGTGATTGAGAAACTTCCTCCACCGGTTTCGGTTAAAGAGATTCGAAGTTTACTAGGGCACGCTGGTTTCTATCGAAGGTTCATCAAGGACTTCTAAAATATTACAAAACCGTTGACGAAGTTGCTGGCCAAGGATGTTACGTTCGAATTCTCGAAGGAATACCACGAGCCGTCAACATGATCAAGAGAGCATTAGTTTCAGTGCCCATCATTCAACCACCGGATTGGAGCCTACCATTCGAGATCATGTGCGATGCTAGCGATTTTGCAGTTGGAGCTATTTTGGGACAGCGAAGAGATAAAGCTCCTCATGTCATTTCCTACGCTAGCAAGACCCTATGATCATCTCGTTTTCATACGTATTTCTTGCACGATTTAGGAGATGTTTTTGATATATATTTGTTGTTTTACGTATGATTCCGTTTCCGTTTTACTTGTTTTCGTGTTTTCATGTTCTTATAGGTTTTTAGGCGTATTTGGATCATTTTGGAGCAAAAAGGACATGCACGGAGCTAAGGAACAACTTCGAGGATCATCATGGGACAAACGGGACGAGATCTAGCAAGAAGAGCCTCCACCCGGTCGGGCACAACTCATGCACAATTGGACAAAAGCTACGGCCAATTTTGTGCACAATACATGCACGACTCGGGAATGAATATGCCCGACTAGTTGCCTATACCCGAGCGGGCGCACACCATGCCCGATCCGGCATCCATTGCAGGCCACAACCTGCACGTTCTACCCTAGCCGCACCCGAGAGGGCACATTGTGTCCCCGAGCGGGTCGCGACCCGAGTAATCAGCAAAAGTAAGTTAAATTAGCTTAAAACAAAAGGGAACTCGTGGGGGCAATTAAGACAACACTTAGACCGACTTAGGAGGCATAAAAGAGGCCAGAAGACGTCATTAGGGCAAGCTTACGTTGGAGATTCATTTAGTTCGTGATTGAGGAGATTCTTGCGAGGAGACAAGCGAGGAGCATTTGAGATCAAGCCCCGACACTTCGGTTTTGTTTGGTTTTCATGTTCCTTAGACTTTCTACATTGTTTATGTTTGTTTACAGATGCATCAGCGAGTAGTTTGTTTGTTCTAGGAGAAGGGATTAGCCCATGGCTATCCCGGAACCACTTTTGATCTATTTTGAATGCATCTTCTCGTTTTAGTTTATCTATTCTCTATCCGAGTGCTTGAATTTACTTGTGTTTGCGATGGCCACGTAGATGCATGTGTTAGGGGTTAGGAGAAGGACCGAAAGGAGAATTCTAGTCTTGGAAGATTAGGTTTAGAACAACCGAGGTTAGGCCACGAAAGTAGGCTAGCAACAGTTTAGGGTGAACGGATGAATCATAGAGCCTATGGGTTTAGTTCAAGGTATCAGCCACGAAAGTAGGGGGCAGCTTGTCTAGATCACGTGTCTATGCCTCGAGAGAGGGTAGATATCATATTAGGATCGTCCGCCTTAGATAGCTTTAACTGGGATTGCATGATAGATAGATTGATCGTTGGTTTCGGTAGTCTTGTGGTGAAACTGGATTCCTAGGACGTTTGTCTTATCGTTAGAACCCAATTCGTTTATTTACTTTCAGTATTTCATTCTTCATCCATATTCCTTCGTTAGAGTGTTTGACTTGTAGTTCGGATTTAGATAGTGTTGCGTAGTCTCTGTGGGATCGACACCTAAAATACTACACACGTGCCGTGCAGTTGCGGGTAGTTTAGGTTATTTTATTTAACTTTGAGAACGCATCAAGTTTTTGGCGCCGTTGTCGGGGACTATAGTCAACTCGTCTTAGATTCGAACCTAGAGTCCTTCTTGCTTTGTTTTTATTTTTGCTTTTGTTTACTTTCAATTCTTTCTACCTGATTCCTTTCGTTCGTTCTTTTTCGATGTATGACCAGGTCGCAAGGCACTTCTAGTCTACTCAGAATCGACCCAGAGATCGAGCGAACTTGCAGACTACTGAGAAAGGGTAAGGAAGAAGATAACACAGAGCCGTCAGATCAACAGAATATGGATAATCAGAATGGCCGTGAACATGCTCAGTTCCCTCTCGGTAATTTGGGGAAAATTCAGCACCAGCCACTCGCAAACGGCCATAAGGATGCCTGCTGTTGCAAGAGAGCAATTTGAGATTAAGCCAGCAATGATAAACATGCTTTATCAGAAGCAGTTCAGGGGTGGAAACCATGGAGATCCCCACCAGCACCTCAGAGACTTCCTCGAACTTTCAGGTACGTTCAAAATTCATGGAGTCTCAGAGGATGACGATTCAGATGAGGGGGGAAAGCACAACATTCAGATGCAGAGATGGAGAGACTTTGTTTGAGGCGTGGGGTAGATTCAAGGATCTTCTACAGTTATGTCCACACCATGGTCTTGAGCAGTGGTACGTTATCCAAACTTTCTATAACGGAATTTCAGTTGAGCACCGAACGACGTTGGATAACGCTGCCAGAGGATCATTCATGGACTAAGCGTCGAGGAGGCATTTGAGCTGATTGATAACCTCGCCATGAACCACACCATGTGGTCAACTGCGAGAGGTATGCCTAATAGCACTCGTCGTTTATATGATCCTAATCAGAATAGAGCTGTGGGTAATGCAGCGTGATAACACTGAAAGTGTATCATTATTAGGATAGGTTTTTATATCATTTTAGCATATTCCTTACATCGTCTACATACTATTCCGATACTATTT
>CM071874.1:13367814-13384704 GCA_036759665.1 Gynandropsis gynandra
TTCCCTACGTGTCGAAGACGAAACCATTGAATTCAACCTGTCCAAATCAAGGAACGGACCCTCCATCAAGGATTCTTGCTTTCGAATTGACTTTCTGGACGAGTTAACGAACAATACGTTTGATCAAGTAAGTATTTTCGATCCCCTCGTGAGATGCTTAACTCAAGTTTGTAAAGATGCAGGATTTACCGATGAAGAAGCTGAGGCGTACGCAGAATTTATGAGTGCTATTGCAGCACTAGGAGACACCTCATGTGAGGAGATAACACATGAAACGCACGCTGGTTTCGCAGTGGAGAAGACACCCGAACTTGAGACCGGCCCTCTTCCGCCTTCTTTTTCGGTATGAGTACATTGAATGCAATAAAATATATCATGCAGTTATGAATGCTAACTTGAGTGCATATGAGATGAGGAAACAACTCACTCGTGAAAGAAGCATAGGAAAGTCAGCTCTTCAATATGTATGCACGGAAATTATACCAAAGACAGCCACGAACCTACCACCAGAACTCAAAGGAGGCTCCACCCGCACTTGAAAGAGTAATGGAAAAAGACGTTATAAAACATTTTGATGCAGATACCATTTATCCAACCTTGGGCAGCGAATGAGTGAATCATGTGCATGACGTGCCAAAGAAAGAAGCCGTGGCTAAGGGATGGCACGACAAAAAGATCTTACCTCATGACTTCCAACTAGGTGACTTAGTTCTACTCTTCAATTCTCGTCCTAAGCTTTCCTCGAGCAACCTACGGTCTCGTTGGTCTGGTCCTTTTCAGGTACGAGAAGTTTTCACACATGGAGAAGTGGAACTATGGAGCGATTCGAGCAAAACATTCAAAGCTAATGGACAACGACTAAAGCTCTACCAAGCCGCTCAACCGATTGAAAGTGGAAACTCCATTTCCCTTTCCGATCCACCCGTCGCGCACACATGAGGAATGGAGACGTCAAAGCTTAAAGACGTTAAATAAGCGCTTTCTGGGAGGCAACCCAGCTGTTTGTTTCTATTTTTCTTTGTTGTTTAGTTTAAGACTCGTCAAAACAAAAAAAAACAAAAAAAACACAAAAAAAAAGAAAAACATAAAAAAAATAGCACCACGAACGTGACTTCACTTCTCTTACCCTCTATCGGAGCTTCACATCGAGGACGCCGTTCAATTCAAGTCTGGGGGAGCAGTTCACGTTTTTCAGGTGACTTCGTTTCATTTTCTTTTATTTTCTCTTTGATTTCGTAGTATTTAGATTGTTTTTGTTTTCGTGAGTCAGAGTCGTCCTAGGCACTTGTCCGGTGCCACATTTTAAGATGAACTCTGAACCTAGGATACTAACGAAGTTGGCCTTTTTCCGTGAGATTTTGCATGTTTGAGCTTGGTTTTTCCTAAGCGTTAGAGCATATTAGTCTAATGAAAAACAATATGTCGTAATTCTTTGGGAATCCTAGTGTTGCTTGTGGGAGGTTTAGACAAGGTTGCTAGGCTAGTTTATCATTTATTCTCTCTATCCAGATGGTCATACTTCATATAGACGATGCTTTACTTCTTTTTAATGAGGATTATTAGATCGTATGAAATTGAGTTTATTTTGCACATTTAGAGCGCACACTAACACTCCGCTGTCGATAGAAATAATGCCTAAAAGCATGATCAAAAATTGATATGAGTGCATCGACCTTGATACTCTTTCGCTGGTTCGGGTCTAAGTGGTGGGTTGGTGATCATCTTTCTACGTCCTAAGGACATGGAAAATTAAAAACCTCGCCTACTTCGTTGCACTCTTGAACGAGATGCATGAGTATACCATCATCGGTAGTCTAGGTCTAAGTAGAGGCTGGATCCCTTCAAATCCGACGCCCTAGAAGCCTAGTGTGTTTGCATAACAAATCCGACGAAGCCTAGTGTGTTTGCATAACATAAAAACATAAGAAGAAGAGAAAAGGAATACATAAAAAGAAAAAAAAGGAAGAAAAACAAAAAAAAAAAAGAACAAAGAAAGAAAGAAGCTCGGAAAGAAACAAGTATCCTCGATTGTTCTAGGTTTAGCATTTGTCTGAAGTCTTGTTTGGTGGAAAGAGTTACGGTTTTTTGTTTAGTTTGCCTTTGATTTACTTTCTCATAGGTAGCCTTAGTGAACTTAGGATGAAGACTAAAAATTTAATTAGGCCGAATTTGCTCTCGACTTGCTAATTGATCGGTTTGGTTCCCTTTAGCGGTATTTCTAAGAGAACGGGGAATTCTCGGTTTTTCTATACCCAAGTGTTCTACATTTACGTTTGCTTAGGGACAAGCAAAAATTCAAGTCTAGGGGATTTTGATCATTTCATTTTCATACGTATTTCTTGCACGATTTTAGCGATGTTTACGATATGGATGTGTTGTTTACGTATGATTTTGTATATGTTTTACTCGTTCTTGTGTTTTCGTTTTCTTACAGGTTTTAATGCGTATTTGGTTCATTTTTGAGCTAAAGGATGTACACAGGACAAAGTACTAACATCGAGGATCATAACGGAGCAAACGGGACGAGTACCGGCAAGGACTACGGCCCATGCGGGGCCTTCACCTAGCCCGCACGGGCTACAACCTCCAGCAAACTCAGCACGGGTCGGGGATGTCATCAGCACGCACGGGCATCAAGTAAAGCCTCAGCCCGCACGGGGCACACCTCAGCCTGCGCGGGCCTAGTTCCAGCGAACACGCGCAGCACACCTCAGCCCGCGCGGGGCACGCACTCCAGCCTATGCGAGTCGCGTCCGTCACTTGCAAAAATAAGAAAAGGAAACTTATCTAAACACGAAAGGAACTTGTTAATTACATATAAAAAGAGGAAAACAGCGTTAGAGAAGAGGAATAAGAGATATTTTGCTGGAGAAAATAATGGAAACGTTGCCCAACTTAATCAAGAATGGAAAACACACGAAAAAGGAAAAACGGTAGATGCTGCGAAAAAAGAAAAAGGTGTGAACGGCCAAAAGGAAAAACGAGGAGAAAAGGAAAGAAAAGAAGAAGGAAAGGGCAGGAGAGGAGCTAGGGGTCGAGGAGATTGAGTTAGTTTTCAGAATTAATACGTGAGAGAGAGTAGAGAGAATCAGAGAAGAAGAACACTCTTGTGGAGGAGACATTCAAGGGGCGTTGAAGATCAAATCAAGACTTCGGTTTCGTTTGGTTTTTATGTTCTTTAAACTTTCTTCTACAATTATGTTTTCTTTCGAATGCATGAGCGAGTAGTCGTTTTGTTCTAGGAGAAGGGATTAGCCCCTGGCTATCCCGGAACCGCTTTTGATTTATCTTTGAATGCAATTTCCCGTGTTTGTTTATCTATTCTTTGTTTGAGTGCTAGAATGACTTGTATTTACGAAGGCCAAGTAGATGCATGTGTTAGCGATTAGGAGAAGGACCGAAAGGAAAATTCTAGTCCTAGAAGATCAGGTTTAGAACAATCGAGTTTAGGCCACGAAAGTAGGGTAGCAACGGTTGAGGGTAAAACGGATGAATCATAGAACTTATTGGTTTAGCTTAAGGTGTCAGCCACGAAAGTGGGGTATAACTTGACTAGATCACATGTCTATGCATTGAGAGAGGGTAGATATCATATTAGGATCGTCTCCCTTAGATAACTTGATCGGGATTGCATGATTAGATAGGTTGATTGTTGGTTTCGGTAGTCTTGTGGTGAAACCAGATTCCTAGAACGTTTGTTTCACTGTTAAGAACTTGTCAGTTTATTATTTTTAGTTATTTTAATCTTAAAACCAATAATTCGTTGTTTTCAAGTTTGATTCATAGTTTGGATTTAGTTTGTGATGCGTAGTCCCTGTGGGATCGAAACCTAGAGTACTACACACGTGCCATGCACTTGCGGGTAGTTTAGGTTATTTTTTTAATTTGAAATACGCAACAATAGCAACATTTCCCATCTTAAAGGGATGATGAAAATAACGGCATGTGTCGCAGCGGTGACCATCACTATTTCCTTTTCCACACTATGCTTCTTGGTGAGAATATCCTTGAGGAATTTAGCGTAGGAGGGTATCTGTGTGATTGCATCATGGAAGGCCATAGTGATTTCCATCTTTTTCAATATTGATGCGAACTTAGCAAATTGTGTGTCGTCAGCACGTTTCTTCTGACGATTGGGAAATGGAAGTGGGGGAGGTTTTGGTGGCGGTGGCACATAGATTGGTTCCACTTCCTCATCATCTTGTGTTTCCTTACAACCCTCAGGTTCACTAGACTTCTCTATTGTAGGGTTTGAGCATTCTCCTTTCTCAAGATTTCGGGGTACAATGTCTGCAAGTTGTCTCCCGCTCCTCGGCATGATGGTATTGCAATGCTCACAAGGATTTGGCTCGGGTCTCGCTGGTAGAATTCCTTGTGGTTTAGAAGAACTCGCAGCAAGTTTTGCAACTTGGGTGTCTAAGATCTTCAAGTGCGTCTGAATTTCCTCAACTTGCTTGTTTACATCATTCTGATCTGTTCTCATGCCTCTCAGCTCAGTGTGGTGTTTTTTCTGCTCTTGCAAAATCTGAGCAAGCATGGATGTAATATCAGCATTGGCCTCTTGTTGACATCCTTGATAGCCTCGGTTCTTCACTTGTGCTCTAGGTTGGAAATTTTGATTCAGAGGTTGACTCAGAAGCGACTTAGGCTGATAGTTTCCTTGCATTGGATTCAGGATGTTGTCGGTGTTCTTGTAGGAAAATCGGAATGGTTCCTTCAACACGGATTGTAGGTGTTAAAGTATGGGTTGTTGGCAATATAATTCACATTCGCAATCTCCTGTAATCCGTGGCTTGCTTTTGCAGCACCATAAGAATTGGAGGATATTTGGTGCATGGTTGCCATTTGCAGTTTCATCTCAGCAAGTTAGAGCATGCAAAGCAAGCACCTCATTGTTCGTTTCCCTAGTCAGTAGCCGACGACTATACTCACCCGATGTGGTATTTCTTCCCTCGACCATCTTCTCGATCTTGACCTCAATGGTGGTGAATGGGAGTTCATGTAAAGAACCGCCACATGCAGCGTTCAACCAATCTTTTATGTCATCATGAATTCCCTCGATAAATGTAGCTATGAGGTACCTCTTGTCCATCCCTTGGTGAGGGCATTCTCGTTAGTATCCCTTGAATCACATCCAAGCTTCAGGAAGACTCTCTTTATCCTCTTGCACAAATGAATTTATCTTGTTCTTCCATGACTGCATCTTATGGGGTGAAGAATCGCATCATAAGCGTTCTTCGAGCTGACTCCATGTGTGAATGGAATCAGGTGGTAAAGTGTAGAGCAATTCAAGTGCATGCTCCCTCACTGAGAACCGGAAAGCAAGCAACATTATCGCTTCATCTTGTATCCCTGGGTACGCTTTCATGTTCGAACACAACATCTTGTATTGAGTAAGATGTTGGTTCGGGTCCTCTGTTGGTCATCCCATGAAAGGAGATTGGTTCAACATCTGAATGAAGGTTGGGTGAAATTCAAATCTGTTTCTATCCACCTTGGGCCTTTGGTGCAGGAGAGTAGTTGTGTGTGTTTAGGCGCGGTGTACGCCTCATACGTTTTCGGTGCTTCCTCCATAACCATCTATTCTTTGCTAGATGAATCTTCTTCAAGCGTTTCTTCCTCAACTGTTGCTTCTTTCTCTAGACTCCAAGATCACTAGGTCTTGCTTTACGTTGTTTTAAAAATGCCCGGGCAATGTTCTCAATTTAGGGGTCGAAGAGGAGTTCTTTGTCATTCGAACTCCTAGGCATACACTGAGGAATCTACATGTAGAACGACAACAACAATCAAAGGTTAAGATCAAAAGAGATGTAATAGACTCAAATAAAAGAAAAGTTGCAGAAAATTGAAATAGGCAAAAGACTCGAAAAGGACTAGATCTCGTCTCAATAGAAATCCTAATTCTAATGTCGTAATTAGTTCCCTAGCAACGGTGCCAAAAACTTGATGCTGACCTACTATGTGTAGCTAAATCAAGTTTTAATTCCTATACCACTCTATTGCAAGTATACGGATCGTGTAATGTTAGGGTCGAACTCAAGGAACTAGTGCGAACATCAAATCTAAGACTTAAGAGAAGAAGATCGATCAAGATATGGTTTTCAAGCTAGACAATAAAAGCAAAACATAAAGAGAACAGAAAATGAAAACAATGCAGGGAATGGAAGATTATCAAATCAAAAAACTAAGACACAAAAGAATAACAAGATTAAATTTGATACGATAAAGCACCACGGGTTTTGGAAATGTCGGGACTTGTAATCGACATTCCTATGAATTATGAAATCGGATTATATCACTCAATAGAAAACTCAAGCTCAAATATCGGAAATGACGCTCTCGATGCCTAAATTAACTACCTAGGAAATCAACCTACTCATCTTTCAAATCAATAACCTAGATGTGATGCACTGTGGTTTCGAAATCAATTTTTTATGCCTAGATCACTCTACCGCAAGTATACGAATCGTGTAGTGTCAGGGTCGAACTCAAGGAACTAGTATGAACATCAAAACTAAGACTCAAGAGAAGAAGATCGATCAAGATATGGTTTTTAAGCTAGAAAATACAAAGCAACAGATAAGGAAAATAGAAAATTAATACAATGCAAGGAATGGAAGATTATCAACCTAGAAAACGAAGACACAAAAGAATAACGAGATTAAATTCAATAAGATAAAACACCACGGGTTTTGGGATGTCAAGACATGTAATGGACGTTTCTTATGAATCATGAATTTGGATTATCTCGATCAATGGGGAACTCAAGCTGAATTATAGGAAGTAACTCTCTTCATTCATAAATCCACTACCTAGGAAATCAACGTACTCATATCCTCGAAGCAGCAAATCAAACTATCTAGATGCATGAAGATCAATGGGGAACTCAACCACAATTATCGAAAATAACTCTCTCGATGCCTAAATCCACTATCTAGGAAATCAACGTACTCATACCTCGATGCAACAAATCAAACATATAGATATGTGAAGATATAATGAGAATTCAACCTCAATTATCGGAAGTGACTCTCTCGATGCCTAAGTCCACTACCTAGGAAATCAACGTACTCATCTCTCGATGAAGCAAATCAAACATCTAGATGCATGAAGAACACTATCATGGTTCCTAAATAGATTAACCGACCGGTAGATTCTCATTAATCTAATTCATTCTAGGGTTAAATCCAAGACTCGAATCCAACTTCTCAGAGACAAGCATCTAAACTCATTCAAACAAGTGATCAACAAGGATGAAAGCAGTAAGAACAACCCATCAAACCAATTGAGAGAACAAATCCGAAATCAAGAATTAAGATCCAAACAAATCCATTACAAAAGCACCCCTAACCCATGGCAAGGAGGTTTACACGGAAATCATAGAAAAGTAAAGAAAAAAGTTTTAATCTTCCCTATTCTCAAACCAGCCTTGAATCGAGCTCTTCGGCTCCACTGATCGCCTCCCCAGCTTTACTTTTGCAAACTGACATCCTCTTATTTAAAACAGTTTCTGGTTTCCCTTTTTGTTAAACAACGTCTCTCATTTCCTTTTCTATTCAAGTGGCATGCCGCCCAAGCTTTCTTTCCTTTTTTCGTTTTAGGTTTCTTGGATGTGTGACTGGGCATAGCAAACCGCTCGGTCGGGCACTTCTTCAAAATGGAGATCATCCGGGCAAAGGAGTTGCACGGGCCGTGTGTTTTCTTCGGGGGTGTTTTCAGATTAGTGAGCCCGATCGGGCTATCTAAGGTGCTTGATCGGGTGCTAGACTTTAGTTGCCCGAGCTCTCTTCTTCCATTTACCTGATCGTGCTACTGGATGTGCTCAATCGTACACAGTACACCGTTTGGTCGGGCTTCTGAACGTAGGGTAGTTTTGCGGCATTTGATTGTGTTTAAATCCCGATATCTTTGTTTCCTACAAAACACGAGAAGACAATAGAAGAAGCCTCAATTCTAATTAATATGTCGGTAAAGTCCAAAAATCATAATAAAACTTATCCTAGAAAGAGATGAGAATCTTAAGAAAAAATATGTGTTATCAAGATGCATGAAGAACACTATCATGATTCCTAAATAGATTAACCAACCGGTTAGATTCTCATTAATCTAATTCATTCTCGGGTTAAATCCAAGAACTTAATCTAACTTCTTAACCAAGACAAGCATCTAAACCCATTCAATTAAGGGATTAACAATGATGAAAGCATTAAGAACAACCCATCAAAACATTGAGAGAACAATCCGAAATAAAGCATTAAGACCTAAACAAATCCATTACAAAGGCCTCTCTAACCCATGGCAAAGAGGTTTACTCACAAATCATAGATACCAACACAAAACCATAGATGAATGTCATACAAATCTTGGAGAATAGAAAAGAGATGATGTTTCAATCTTCCATATACTCAATATAAGCCTTGAATTGAGTTCTTCAGCTCCCAAACTCGCCTCCCAAGCCTTCAATCTCTGAAAACGGCGTCCATTGGTTTATCTCTCTGCCAACGGCGTGCCACCAGGCTTCCTTTCTTCTTTCCTTTTATTTCGCATGAAAAAACGTTTTAGGTTTCTTATAAGCTCGACTGGGCACAACAAGCCGCTTGGTCGGGCACTTCTTCAAAAGGGGCGATCGCTCGGGCAATGGAGTTGCTCGGACCATGCGTTCTCTTCGGGCATCTTCTGATTAATGAGCCCCATTGGGCTGTCTAAGGCACCCGGTCGGGCACTTCTGAACCCAGGGTAGTTTTGCGGCATTTGCTTGTCTTTGCGTCCCGATATCTTTCTTTCCTGTAAGAAAAGAGAAAACGATAGACGAAGCCTCAATTCTGATTAATATACCGATAAAGTCAAAAATCATAATAAAACTAATCCTAGAAAGAGATGAAAATCCAAAGACAAATTATGCGTTATCAGGTAGCATGTTTGGCATCTCGCTCTCTCTTCTATTTGATGTTAGCTCTTGCTTTCTCGTGTATCTATTTCATAAACTTGAAATTTTCTTATCATCAAGGTTTAACTCTTGCAATAGTTAAAGAACCCATGCCTAACGATGTCAATGGGTTAAATCCATACACGATTTTAAAGGACAAAAAATGAGTACTACTATAAATCACCCTATTTTATACAAACTCAACATGGTGTAGACACTCTTCCCATGTCTTAAGATTACTCTGGGGCAACGCATGTAACAAAGTTGACAAGGTCTTATTGACAATTTTTGTTTGCCCATTAGTTTGAGGAGGACAAAATAGAGAATTAAAATTATGTTTTTGACTTATACTACTACGTTTTCCTAAAGAAAATAAGAAACTTAACATCTCTATCAGACATGACAGTCTTAGGCATTTAAAGAGTAACGCAGCTACATGTGATGCATCATTAGTCTTATGACATGCAATTAAATGAGTCATCTTAGAGAATCGATCAACTACGACAAACATAGAATTGTGCCCTGACTTGGACTTAGAGAGACCTAACATGAAGTCCATGGAAATATCAATACATGGTGTACTTGGAATAGGTAAGGGTTAATACTTATCGTGGGGTTGCAATTGGTATTTGGTCTTTTTACACATGATGCACCTTCCACAAATGTGCTCGACATCTCGATGCAAATGGGACCAGTAGAAATATTCCAGCAACACGGATGAAGTTTTGGTCACTCCAAACTTCCCCATTAAATCTCCCTTGTGTGCCTTACAAACCATAAATCTCGAACATAACTTTCGGATACACACAACTTATTGTCATGGAATAAATAGGCATCAATGCGAAACTACTTACCTGTGGTGGTATTCTCACATGACTTGAATATATCACCAAAATGAAGATCAGTTTTTTAAAGTTCCTTAATGTGTTCGGAACTGTACACCCCTATGTCTACTAGTAGAAAGAAAAGTGTAACCCCGAGATAATGTATAAGCAAAAATATTTTCCTTACCTTGCTTGTACTTGATGACGTACGGGAAGGTCTCTATGAACTCCATCCACTTGGCATGTCGATGGTTCAACCTTTGTTTTCCCTTGAGATGCTTGAGTGACTCATGGTCAGTATGAATCATGAACTCCTTGGGTAACAAGTAATGTTTTCATGTATGGAGCTCTCGCACCAATGCGTATAGTTCATTATCATACATCTAGTAGCCTAATTGTGCTTCGTTCAGCTTCTCACTAACCTACACCTCATGCATCACATTCAATTTCAAAAGTTTTAGTGAAATCCAATAAAAGAGCCTGCATCAATTTATCGTTTGGGGTTTGGAAATCCTTCTTCATTAATTCGGTCAAGGGTGCAGCCAAGGTACTGAAGTCCTTTACGAACCATCGTAGAAACTGACCAGTCCATGAAAGCATAGGACCTCTCCAACAATCTTAGGACTCGACCAATTGTGTATGGCTTCACTCTTTTCTTCATCAAAGTGTATCCCCATTCACTTACAAAAATGTCTAAGAACACAAGTTTTTTAGTACAAAAAACACATTTCTTACAATTAGCATATCATTTTTTGCGTTGCAACATATCTAGAACTAACCATAGGTGCCCTACTTGCTCTTCTAAGGTTTGTTGTACACTAAGATATCATCAAAGTATATAACCATTAATTTTACTTTAAATTTCCTAAGAACATGATTCATTAACCGTATAAATGTGCTAGGTGCATTAGTTAATCCGAAAGGCATGACTAACAACTCAGACAGCCCTAACTTGTTCTTAAATGTTGTCTTCCATTCATCGCCATCCTTCATGCGATTTTTATGGCATCCACTCTTCAAATCTATCTTAGAAAATATTAAAGATCCATGAAAATCGTCCAACATATAATCTAAACGAGGTATGAGGTTATGATACTTTACCGTAATATTGTTAATTACATGACAATCAACATGCATACGCCGTGTGTCATCTGTCATGAGTTCCATAGTCTCCTCTGGATCGGTTGGGTAGGCTGGCCAATTGAGGATGCTCTCACTAGGTACAAAGTCAATTTGTTTTACAATCCCGTACACCAGAGGTAATTCATTGGGTGTTTCATCGAGAAACACATCTTCAAAACCTAAAATAACTAAGCGACAACACTAGATAAAGAAAGGATGAGCTCATTAATATGACTCTTTTAACAAGGCACAACATGGGCTGATTTGAATACCAAGCCTTCTTGGATTCCCTCACTCTCAGGGGCATATTTTTGGGTTTCTCTAAACACCACACTACTTTTGTGAACTACCTCATCGTCACTCATATGAATTTCCCTCTTCTCTTTCTTTAGTAACCATACATGATCATCCAATACCTCCTTTGGTGTGAGTGGAGCTAGGCGAATGTGTCGTCTTTTGAAGTCAAAAGAATACTTGTGGTTGAACCTGTCATATTGTACTCGAGTTCGAACTACCATGGTCTCCCACCCTCTTGCATTTGAATGACATCACACATCACCTCATATTCATACATTTCAATCATAAATTCAACCTTTGCCTAACGATGAACCTTGGTTTTGCCACTGTCGTTTAGCCACTAAAACTTGTAGGGCTTGGGATGTTTTTTGGTATTCAATCCCAACTTCTCCACAAGTGATACGCTGGCCACATTCGTGCAATTGCCAGCATCCACAATGATGGTACACACCTTGTGTTACTAATAACTCGCCCTTTATAGCCTCGTACTCCTTGAACTCTCCATTCAATTTAGG
Source organism: Gynandropsis gynandra (assembly GCA_036759665.1). Classification (NCBI taxonomy): domain Eukaryota; kingdom Viridiplantae; phylum Streptophyta; class Magnoliopsida; order Brassicales; family Cleomaceae; genus Gynandropsis; species Gynandropsis gynandra. The sequence goes on from CM071874.1 coordinate 13,379,499, forward strand.
TATATTCCCTTGATTCGACGACTCTTCATCTTTGTCCGCCATTACTTATCCTCCATCAGCGTGTATGATCATGGCCTTCTTATTCATACAGTCTCGAGCAAAGTATCCTTGATCTTGGGACTTAAAACAGTATCACGGTTTTGTAGAGGTGTCTCGGTGGGAGCCGCTGGTTTGGGTTCTGAAGCCTCCATTTTCTGCTAAATTTTGTGTCATGTGTTCGGTTTATCAAACCGATTACCTTCAAGCAGATAGTTAGAGGAGTTACCATACTTCAAGAATGTTTTGCCCTTTCTTGTTAGTTACTTCTTGATCTTTACTCCTTGATTCAACAAGTCGTCTTTGTCTACGTAATGTTGAGCTTCCATGTTGTCTTGTATGTCAGGATTAAGGCTTCTTAGAAACTGATCCATTGTTGCCTCCCGATCATCCTCGATGTTCACCCAAATCCTCAGGAATTTCGTCTCTTTGTAATAATCTTCTACGTTGTTACTACCTTGCATGAATCATCTCAGACATTGATTGACCTCTCAATGATGGTTAGACATTTTATTATACTCTTGCCTTTTGTTGTTTTTGTGCTTTTTGCTTTTCTTTTTTTTTTTTTGTGCTTCTTCCTTTTTTCTTCTTGTTGTTTTGCTTTTTTCGTGTTTTCTTTTCTTATTTGCCATCTCATCGTGATTTTCCTTTTCCTCATTGTTTCCTTTACCCTCTTCTTATTTTTTATCATTTTTCCTTTTTTTGTAAAACCAGAAAACTAACCTAACTAAATGAATATCGATTAAATGAAATAAAAAAAACAAAATTAGATAGACTAACATATGAATAGGGCCTATGATACCACTTGATATGATCCTAGATCAACATTCTTTTGTTAGGTGGATGAAATTAAAATGAAACCCACTAGTAACCCGATAGAAGAACTTAAAACTTATCTTCTCGAAGAAAGGACGTCCTAGACCCCCACTAGAGAATTTATGACTCACAGAATGATACCACAAAACTCGTGTTCTAGTGTTGACAAGTCGGTGAACAACTCGAAATCTCTCCAACTTTAGCTTTTGTGACTGGTACTTGTGTTATCGGGGTCTCGAATAGAGTCTCATCCTCATAAGAAATATATCTAGGATGTTTTGGAGTAATCATCAATTATAGAGAGAAGATATTAGGCATTAGACAGTGAATGGGTCTTTGTAGGAGCACCCCATAAATTAGAATGAACGAAATTAAGAATCCCTTTAGAATTATGTTTGCTTGTATTGAAACTTAGTCTATGTTAGTTACCCAAAATGTAGTGTTCAAGGAAGTCTAGACTTCTAATTTTGTCACTTGAAAAGTATCCTTTCTTTTCCAATTCTTGCAGGCCTTTGAGACTCATATGACCAATTCTCCTATGCCATAAACTTGTCTTGTCAGTTAAACTCCTAACAACTTGCATTTCACCCACAATAGTCTCATCTTGTAGCACATACAGTCACCTTTCCAGGTTTCCAGCCATAACCACCATAGATCCCTAGATAATTCTTAGTTCCCTTCTTGAGATTTATAGTTTTAGCGCACATCTAGAGAACCAAGTGAGGTTAAGTTTCTTTTCAAATTAGAAATATATCTTACTTGATCCAGAGTCTTGATGATTCTGTCATGAGTATTGATCTTGATTGAACCGATCCATTTGACCTCAGACACCATGTTGTTTTCTATCAAGACCTTACCACAGTCTTCTAACCTTCAGTCACTAAACCATTCATTTCTTGGTTGTACAACAAAAATCCAAGATCCATTGATCTTTTGGATCTTGATCAGAATTAATTAATATTTTACTTTTAAAAAATGATTTTGAAATTATTGTTGCCTCTCTTAATTATTTTGCCTTTTTCTCTGTATGTCTCTTCTTGGATTTTCAATCCCTTTGGAAATATCCTTCTATACCACAAACCAAGCAACCTAATTCAGATTTTTCTTTGGATCTTGATCCAGATTGTTTTTAGTTCTTTAAGCTTGAACCTTATCGTTTCTCTGATCTTCCTCTAACCACTAGGCCTTCAATTGTGATTTCCTATTTCCCTTGCATATTCAAGTTTAGAGTATACGGTTGTGATGACTTCATCTAATGTAACTTATCAACTTATTTTCATACGTATTTCTTGCACGATTTTAGAGATGTTTACAATATAGATGAGATGTTTACGTATGATTTTGTATCTGTTTTACTCGTTTTCGTGTTTTTATGTTCTTACATGTTTTCATGCGTATTCGGCTCATTTTGGAGCTAAAGGACGTACACGAGACAAAGTACCAACATCGAGGATCATCATGGAACAAACGGGACGAGAATCAGCGAAGAACAAGCCATGCCCGCGCGGGGTACACCCTTGCCCGCGTGGGGCATTTAGTCGGCAAGTTTGTCCAACATCTTGACCCCGACCGGGGCATTAGCCCCAGCGGGCCACAGCCAAGCCCGACCAGGACACTCCCTAGCCCATGCGGGTCGCCATGTTTTCCATCGCGTTCTTGCACGATCATGCGCGCCGCACCCGAGCGGGTCACACACTTAGCCCGCGCGGGCATGGCTTCCGTCACCTGCAACTCCAGATAAGTTAATTTGTCTTAAAACGAATAGGAGTTTTTTGGGGACTTATACAATAAGGAAAACGACTTTAGAGAAGAGGAATAAGTGATATTTTGCTTGAGAAAGTAATGGAAACGTTGCGTAGCTTAATCAAGAATGGAAAACTCATGAAAAGGCAAAATCGGTGGCTGCTGCAACAAAAGGAAAAGAACGAACGACCAGAAGGAAAAGGGAGGAGAAAAGGAAATAAAAGAAGAAGTAAAAGGAAGAATAGGAGCTAGGGGTCGAAGGAGACGTGCAAGGAGCATTGGAGATCAACCCCAGACTTCGGTTTCATTTGGTTTTCATGTTCCTTAGAATTTTTACTTCAATTATGTTTGTTTACGGACACATGAGTGAGTAGTTTGTTTTGTTCTAGGAGAAGGGATTAGCCCATGGCTATCCCAGAACCACTTTGATTTATCTTTGAATGCATCTTCCCGTTTTCGTTTATCTATTCTTTATTTGAGTGCTTAAATGACTTGTGTTTACGAAGGCCAAGTAGATGCATGTGTTAGGGATCAAGAGAAGGACTGAAAGGAGAATTCTAGTCCTAGAAGATCAGGTTTAGAACAACCAAGGTTAGGCCACGAAAGTAGGGTCGCAGTGATTGAGGGTAAAACGAAAGTAGTTCAAGGTGTCAGCCACGAGAGTAGGATAGATATCATAATAGGATTGTCTACCTTAGATAACTTGAATGGGATTGCATGATAGATAGGTTGATTGTTGGTTTCGGTAGCCTTGTGGTGAAACCGGATTGCTGGACCATTTGTCTCATTGTTAGGAGCTCGTTTGTTTACTTGTTTTTAGTATTTCATTCTCAATTCCCATATTTCGTTGATTCGTAGTTTGAGTTAATTGTGTTGCGTAGTCGCTGTGGGATCGACACCTAAAGTACTACACACGTGTCGTGCACTTGCGGGTAGTTTAGGTTAAATATTTGTTTAACTTTGATAACGCATCAAGTTTTTGATGTCGTTGCCAGGGACTATTGTCAACATGTCTTAGATTGGAGCCTAGAGTGTTTCTTGTTTTATTTTCTTTTCTTTCGTTTCTTTCTACCTAATTATGTTTGTTTGTCCTTTGTTGGTTTATGACCAGGTCTCAAGGTGCTTCTAGTCTACTCCAAATTGACCCCGAGATCGATCGAAATTGCAGACAACTGAGAAAGGGCAAGGAAGAAGGTAACACAGAGCCGTCAGATCAACGAGATATGGATAATTAGAACGGCCACGAATAGCTTCAATTACCTCTCGGTAATTTGGGGCACATGCAGCAACAACCACTCGCGCCTCAACCGCGAGAACCACGGTCTCCTCCACCACGTCTTCTCAGAGATTACGTGGTGCCGAACATGAACAACGTGCAAACAACCATAAGGATGCCTGCTATTGCCAGAGAGCAGTTTGAAATTTTTCCGGCAATGATCAACATGCTTTATCAGAAGCAATTCATGGGTGGAAATCACGAGGATCCCCATCAGAATCTCAGAGACTTCCTTGAGCTTTCCGGTACATTCAAGATACACGGAGTCTCAGAGGACGCGATCTTACTATGTCTCTTCCCCTTCTCGATTGGGGGACGAGCGAAAACTTGGCTGCAATCGCTTTCCGCTGGTTCAATCACGACTTCGGATCAACTCTGCACATTGTTCTTATCACGCTTCTTTCCTCCGAGCAAGATGATTCAGATGAGGGGGGAGATCACAACGTTTAGATGCAGAGATGGAGAAACCTTGTTTGCAGCATGGGGCAGATTTAAGGATCTTCTATAGATGTGTCCACACCATGGTCTCGAGCAGTGGTACGTTATTCAAACCTTTTACAATGGATATTTAGACAAACACCGAACGACATTGGATAACGCTGCTAGAGGATCTTTTATGGATCTGAGCATCGAGGAGGCATACGAGCTCATCGATAACCTTGCCATGAACCACACCATGTGGTCAACACCGAGAGGTATGCCTAACAACACTCGTCGCCTATACGAGCCGAATCAGAGTAGAGCGACGGGAAACACAGCAAATGACATGTAATGTGTGAATTGCGGAGATACGGGGCATGTAGCGTATCAATGCACGGTACATGAGGATTTCGAACAGATGAATTATGCCCAGCAGCAAGGAAACACTCAATTCAGGAATACCCACAACCCGAATTGGAGGAATCACTTGAATTTCTCGTATCGAACGACTCAACCGGTAAAGTACTCGGGGTTTCAGCAAAGCAGCAAACATTTCAGCAAAACAATCAGCGATTCCAGCAAGCTCAGCAAGTTCCGCAAGCTCTTTAACCTCCTCAAGCCCCTTCGTCAAACCTTGAGGGAGTGTTGCTCGAATTTATTAAGGAGCAAAGGCATCAACATTCAACTCAAACCAAATTCAATGTGGATGTGGGCACAGCGATCAACGAACTCAAAACTCGGATGGAATCTTTGAGCAAACATGTGAACAGTATAGAGAACTCTGTAGCACAGCAGGCTGCCTCATCCTCTCGGAATCCCAGACAGCTTCCAGGTAAACCCGAATTGAACCCGAGAGAGTACGTGAACATTATTTCTATGTGCAACACTGATATGATCGAGGATTCGCCCTCGGAA
>CM071874.1:13410227-13424037 GCA_036759665.1 Gynandropsis gynandra
TGTTGCTGCATTTGCCCCAAATTACCGAGAGGTAACTGAGCATGTTCATGGCCGTTCTGATTATCCATATTTTGTTGTTCTGACGGCTCTGTGTTGTCTTCTTCCTTACCCTTTCTCAGTAGTCTGCAAGTTCGCTCGATCTCTGGGTCGATTCTGAGTAGACTAGAAGTGCCCTGCGACCTGGTCATACACCAAAAAGAACGAACGAAAGGAACTTAGGTAGAAAGAATCGAAAGTAAACAGAAGCAAAAATAAAATAAAAACAAAAATAAAGCAAGAAGGACTCTAGGTTCGAATCTAAGATGCGTTGACACTAGTCCCCGGCAACGGCGCCAAAAACTTGATGCGTATCAGAGTTAAATATAACCTAATCTACCCGCAAGTGCACGGCACGTGTGTAGTATTTTAGGTGTCGATCCCACAGAGACTATGCAACGCTACCTAAACCCGAACTATGAATCAAACTTGCTAACGAAAGAATGTGAATAAGGAATGAAATACTGAAATTAACTAAACTATTTGGGTTCTAACGATGAGACAAACGTCCTAGGAATCCGGTTTCACCACAAGACTACCGAAACCGGCGATCAACCTATCTATCATGCAATCCCAGTTAAAGCTATCTAAGGCGGACGATCCTAACATGATATCTACCCTCTCTCAAGGCATAGACACGTGATCTAGACAAGTTGCCCCCTACTTTCGTTGCTGACACCTTGAACTAAACCCATAGACTCTATGATTCACCCGTTCAACCTCAACCGTTGCTACCCTACTTTCGTGGTCTAACCTCGGTTGTTCTAAACCTGACTTTCTAGGATTAGAATTCTCCTTTCGGTCCTTCTCCTAATCTCTAACACATGTATCTACGCGGCCGTTCGCAAATACAAGTAAATTAAGCACTCAGATAAAGAATAGATGAACTAAAACGGGAAGATGCATTCAAAATAGATCAAAAGTTGTTCCGGGATAGCCAAGGGCTAATCCCTTCTCCTAGAACAAACAAACTACTCGCTCATGCGTCTGTAAAGAAACATAAACATAGTAGAAAGTCTAAGGAACATGAAAACCAAACAAAACCGAAGGGGTGGTGCTCGATCCCCAATGCTCCTCGCTTCTCCTCACAAGAATCTCCTTAATCTTCTACTTAACTAATCTCCAATGTAAGCTTGCTATCTTGACGTCTTCTGCCTCCTTTTAAGCCTCCTAAGTCGGTCCAATTGTTGCCTAAATTGCCCCCGGAGTTCCCTTATGTTTTAAGTTAAGTTTACTTAAGTTTTGAGCAGTTACGGGCCGCGACCCGCTCGGGTAGTGAGTGTACCCGCTCGGGTGCGGCTAGGGCAGTTCGTGCGCGTCTATGTGAGCCCGCTCGGGCACAAGGCAAATGGTCGGGCATTCTTGCCCGAGTCGTGCATAAATGTGCACAAGATTGGCTGTAGGTTTTGCCCGGTCGTGCAAGAGTTGTGCCTGACCGGGTGGAGGCTTTCTATGCTCAATCTCGTCCCGTTTGTCCTGTGATGATCCTCGAAGTTGCTCCTTAGCTCCGTGCATGTCCTTCTAGCTCCAAAATGATCCAAATACGCGTAAAGACCTGTAAGAACATGAAAACATGTAAACAAGTAAAACAGAAACGAAATCATACGTAAAACATCACATATGTATCAAAAACGTCTCCTAAATCGTGCAAGAAATACGTATGAAAACGAGATGATCACTTTCTCCAGCGAAATATTCACTTATTCCTCTTCTCTAAAGTCGTTTTCCTTATTGTATAAGTCCCTAACAAACTCCCATTTGTTTTAAGACAAATTAACTTATTTGGAGTTGTAGGTGACGGACGTGACCCGCGCGGGCTGGGTAAGTGACCCGCTCGGGTGCGGCGCGAAAGATCGCGCAAGAACGCGATGGAAGAAGAGGCAGCCCGTTCAGGCTGTGTTGTTGCCCGCTCGGGTTGAGCTGCTGCCCGCTTGGGCTGAGTTGCTGCCCGCTCGGGCTGAGGCCCCGAGCGTGGTATTTCTTGCCCGACGCGTGCTCGATTTGCTGGAAAAAATCACTGTAACAAATGCCAGCTCGGGCTAGGGAGTTACCCGCGCGGGTAGTGGTATTCCTTATCGATTCTCGTCCCGTTTGTCCCGTGATGATCCTCGATGTTGGTACTTTGCCTCGTGCACGTCCTTTAACTCCAAAATGATTGAAAACGAGATGATCATGATGCTTAATGCTTGGTAAAATCCAAATGAATAATGAAACTAACTATGAAAATAGATTAAAATACTAGAACAAAATAGACGTTATCAACTGAAAACTTAATTAGGCCGAATTTGCTCTCGACTTGCTAGTTGATCGGTTAGGTTCGCTTTAGCGGTATTTCAAGTCTAGGGGATTTTGATCATCTCGTTTTCATACGTATTTCTTGCACGATTTTAGAGATGTTTACAGTATAGATGCGATGTTTACGTATGATTTTGTATCCGTTTTACTCATTTTCGTGTTTTCATGTTCTTACAGGTTTTAATGCGTGTTCGGCTCATTTTTGAAGCTAAACGACGTACACGAGACAAAGTACCAACATCGAGGATCATCACGGAGAAACGGGACGAGAATCGGCGAAGAACAAGCCATACCGGTGCGGGGTACACCCTTGCCCGCGCAGGGCGTTTAGTCGGCAAGTTTGTCCAGCAACTTGAACCCGACCCGGGCAAGCAAGCAGCACGACCGGGGCATCAGCCTGAGCGGGCGACAACCAAGCCCGACCGGGGCACACACCAGCCCGACCTGGGCACACCCTAGCCCGCATTGGTCGCCATGTTTTCCATCGCGTTCTTGCATGATCATGCGCGCCGCACCTGAGCGGGTCACACACTCAGCCCGCGCGGGTCGCGTCCGTCACCTGCAACTCCAGATACGTTAATTGGTCTTAAAATGAATAGGAGTTTGTTGGGGAAAGTAATGGAAACGTCGCCCAACTTAATCAAGAATGGAAAACTCATGAAAAGGCAAAATCGGTGGCTGCTGCAACAAAAGGAAAAGAACGAACGACCAGAAGGAAAATGGAGGAGAAAAGGAAAGAAAAGAAGAAGGAAAAGGAAGAATAGGAGCTAGGGGTCGAAGGGAGGTTGAGTTAGAGAGTTAGTTTGGAGATTACACACGAGGAGAGAGAGTAGAGAGAAAGAGGAGATTCTTGCGAAGGACACATGCAAGGAGCATTGGAGATCAACCCAAGACTTCGGTTTCGTTTGGTTTTCATGTTCCTTAGACTTTCTACTTCAATTATGTTTGTATACGGATGCATGAGCGAGTAGTTTGTTTTGTTCTAGGAGAAAGGATTAGCCCATGGCTATCCCGGAACCACTTTGATTTATTTTTGAATGCATCTTCCCATTTTTGTTTATCTATTCTTTATCTGAGTGCTTAAATGACTTGTGTTTACGAAGGCTAAGTAGATGCATGTATTAGGGATTAAGAGAGGGTAAAATGGATGAATCACAGATCTTATGGGTTTAGTTCAAGGTGTTAGCCACGAGAGTAGGGGATAACTTGACTAGGAGAGGGTAAAATGGATGCATCTAGTCTTAGAAGATCAGGTTTAGAACAACCGAGGTTATGCCGCGAAAGTAGGGTAGCAGCGGTTGAGAGAGGGTAGATATCATATTAGGACCGTCTGTCTTAGATAACTTGACTGGGATTGCATGATAGATAGATTTATTGTTGGTTTCGATAGCCTTGTGGTGAAACCGGATTCCTGGAGCGTTTGTCTCATTGTTAGGAACTCGTTTGTTTACTTGTTTTTAGTATTTCATTCTCAATTCCCATATTTCGTTCGTTTGCAAGTTTGATTCGTAGTTTGTGTTTAGATTGTGTTGCGTAATCCCTGTGGGATCGATACCTAAAGTACTACACACGTTCCGTACACTTGCGGATAGTTTAGGTTAAATATTTGTTTAACTTTGATAACACATCAGTAATACTCTTTCTATGGATATACTTTAAAGGAGTATTTCAATTGTTCATATTGTCCAAGTAATGCATCAAGAAGAAATATGCACTAATCATCTTCAGATATATCTATCTTGAGGATTGCAAGGTCATTCATCATCTTCAGATATGTCTATCTTAGGATTACAAGTTGACATTTTTCTCCAGATACTTTATTTCATCCATCATTAAAATATAAAACATAAGTTTGAGATATCTTGTTTGGGAGACTCTTGTGAAGAAATCCATGCTCAAGAGTTCTCTAAATTTCAACAAATTCTTGTGAAGATATATATTTATCTAGTCAGTTAAACATAAAAGGATCAACTTTTGAATTTTCTACTTCTTTCTCTTTTTTTTTTTTGTTGTTCCCTTCTCCACGTTAGACACACTCCGAAAATCTGTTGCAAACTCCGTCTAGCCCTTTTCTTCAATGTTTACACTTTTCATTTATGTTGTGTCCTCTTCATTCTCCTCCTCCAACACATCATGTAGGTCCAAGATTTCTAGGGTTGCCAAGATTATTTCTTTCCATAATAAAAACTCTCATTTCCATCATATTTTTCTATAACTAGCTTGAATGTCGTAGACAGTTTTATTTCATTCAAAATCTTTCTCTTCTTGAACCAATACTTGGTCCACTTTTTGGATCTCAAATCTTAGCTACGATCTAATTTGGAATTAAATATGATTCAAAGGTTTTGAAATTATGGATTCTAAAATGCCAAAACTAGAAGAAACGTAAAATTGCAAAAAATGTAAATAATGGTTGAATTAACGAGTTTGTAATACTCAAAATGAAATTCTTATGTTTCAAACATGGATCTTCATCCCGAATCTCTTCACTATGTTTGATAGAATACAGGGTATACAAAATATTTTACAAAAATTTTAAAAGGAATGAAATCAATGCATAAATTTTGCATCAAACCAACTCTTTATACACAAAGAACAGGGGTCTAACGGTTTTTACAACCTGAACATTCGAATCCTCCATTTAAATACGAAACGTTGTGTTTTGCTTAGTTTATAACAAACCTTCAATTTTCTTGGTTTTCAACTAAACCAACTGCATAATTAAAATATCAGAACTTTCTCTACTAATATCAAACCATATTGAGAATTAGAACACCATTCTTCAACATATTGGTATATGTATTTATATACTTAATTTTAAACTATTTTTAATTTTTTCTAAGTTTTGAATTAATTTTATTATATATATATATAATTTCGACAACTTTTGGCTAAGTTTGAGTTATTTTTTTATATTTATCTTCTTTTTTTGTTTAGTTTTATGAGATAACATTAAACAAAATTTTTGTTACATTTCAATCGTTTTTTGTTAATAATAATAACAGTAATAACAATCTCATACATTAAAAGTTAGATTTTTGTTCAATTCTGGTGAAATCACGTTAGCGTTGATGTTACAGCCACATCGGTATTGACATTGTTTTATATAATTGTTTTTAACTTTTTTAGATTTTAAACAATTTTTATTGGGTAATATTAGTTAAAATTTTTATTACAGTATTAGAGTTTTTTATATTGTAAATTTAACATTATTAATATTAGATCATTATTTACAATTAATTATATATTTTAGATCAATATACTTTTCGAAAAGAAAAAATCTAAAAAGTTATTTTATAATTTTTTATAAATTAGGTTTTAAAATAAACTGAATCTATCTTTATTATTTTGTTGGTATAATATTTTTCTAAAGTTATATATATAAAAGTTATTGCAAAAGAAAGCTTGTTTTGAAGGCACCTAAGTAAAACCTAAATTTTAAAAAAATTTATTTTATATACGTTATAGAAAACAAAATTTAATGTATAACATTATTGTTTATCTTTTAAAAAATAAAATTTAATTTGTATATGTTATAGAAAGCAAAATTTAATGTATAATATTATTGTTTATGCGTTAATTATAAACGTTTTATAATTATTTTTGTTCATTGCGGGAGAGAAAAAATGACTCTGTATTAATTACTTGAAAGTAGAGAAATTATTTATAATCCACTCTCTCACAATCTTGAATTACCTCTTCATTTTTCTAGGCTTACTAAAAAAATACCACAAATTGAGAATGAGAAAGATACACATGTATCTTTTATGTATGATAAATAATGCTTTCAATATGCTACCCCCAAGCCAGACCTTTTGGAACTCAAAAAATATCGTGTTCTTTGCAATGCTCGAATGGCTCAAACTCAAACGATGGCCAGTCAACTGCCATTTATGGAGAATTGGAAACACTAAGAAGCGTATACGAGTACTCATGCACCTTCTCCACCATCTCTCAAATTCTCAGGCTTCCTACCTCCCTCGTCTTCCTGCTTCATGTTTGTTGACGATGGTTTGAACCCTATCTGACCATGAACCTTAGCTGGGGAAGCGCATAAACCCTTATTTTTCATTTCAGCATGTTTGTAAGTGATGAGAATCTTACTTACACCACAAAACGGTAAACTCCTTTTGTACTCTCATTTCTTCCCTTTCTTTTCCCCATTTCGTGATGTTGGTTGACTTTCCTTCCAAAACAACATTTTTATTGGTTTCAAGAAACAATCTAATGCTTTCGACTTCTGAAAGTGACCTAGATGGAGACCTCTTCTTTGTAACTTGGGGACAAGATTATCATCCTTCCATCCAAAAGAAGCTGAAACTTGATGCAATATGATGCAACAGAAGAGAAAACATTGACACGTGCCATTAGTCACCAGGCTAATCTCTGCTCTCCAACTTTTCTTTTCGTTAGACTTTGTTGTTGTATTTGAAAATATTGATGGTTAAGAAACATTCGTCATGGATTGTTAGTATTGATAAAAAAATCTTTGATATTGTACCTTGATTTTATGTTTTCGTTCCCGAAACCAACCAATACTTGAGTGCTTGAATTTTTTGTTAAGATTCAGGAAGACAGACAATGCATAACTAAGGAACTAAATCTTCAAATAGTTTCTAGGACTAATATTTCTGAAATCGCATCTCAAGAAAAGGAGAGATACATGTTCAGCTCAGGTGAACCCGAATTATTTATCGATCTTTGTATTATTAAGATGTTTTAAACTTATATTGGAGTATGATTTTCAAGTGCTAATAACATTTAGATTTTGTTACAACAACCTTACAACGAGTAATTTCTCTTCCCCTTACCAACTACTCATCTACATCTCGAATGTTGTTCGCCACTATGGTGTAGCTTCGTGATATTTTTTAGAGACTAGAGGACATAAATATTTTTTTTTTGTACCTTGTCTTGTGTTTGCACAATAATAATTGTATCTTCTGGTTCCTTTAATTGATCTATCTTTTTATTTATGTGTGCTTATCTTATTTTTCTTATCTATTATTACTCTTTTTAATTTTAAAAGTTTCTAATTTTTTCTTTTATTTTGGCAATCATTCTCGTTGATATCTACAGGATTTGGAATTCGGTTAATGTTTTTAGTTTTGTAATTTTGAATCGAGTTTATAATTGAATAACAAAGTCAATGACAAGATGAACAAATAACTAATTTAAATTTTTTAAAAAATTGTAATTACATGAGTTAGATACAAGTGATTTGAAAAATGTAATTTTAATTGATATATGATTTAGGAACGACTAATTTTCATTTGTTACTTTATATAAAGGAAGTCCAAATAAAACTATCATATATTTGTGTTAATTTGTAGTTATTATCTTTCTATAGATAAATTAATTAAGATATTAAATAAATGTCTTGGAACAAATTCATATATAGAAACAAAATTAATCTAGAAAAATATTGTAATATGTTACCTTTTTAAGTGATTGGGCAATATTTCAAATAAAAGAAACATCAACATAACATAACACATATTTAGTATTTTTAAAATAAAAAATTCAAGAAATTATATAAGATAAAGAAGAATTAAAGTATTAAAATTAAATTTTGATATATATTTAAATGTTACTGTTATATATTAGACTTTCAATTGAAAACAACGAAAATAAATTCCAATTAGATTTTATTTAATCTATAGATTATCATTTAAAATTTAACATATAACTAACATTTAAATAAAAGTGTATTATAAACAATACATACAAGTATAATTTTGTATATTAATCACAAAATTATGCAATATCTAAATTTATAACAACTACGTCCAAAGAATGTTCAATTTTTCTAAAAATTATTTTTTGTTGGTCACACATATGAATGACATGGTTTATTTATAGAATAAATGAATCAAAAATCATAAATCAGTATAGTTTTTATTTGTTTATCTTTTTCTTTATGATCTACGCTTTTAAAATTTACTTTTGTAAATTCATATAATAATCATACAAAATCTTTTGAAAAAATTCAAAATTTACATTGTATATTCTTTAATTATAAAAACATTTTCTAATTTAAATGTAATATGCATTTTTGTTATCAATATTACAGTACAAACGTCCCAATATTGATTATAATAAATTCATTAAGAAATTAAAAATTTTAAAATGTGTTAAATTAATCAATCATTTAATTATATTAAATCACAATGATCCAGTTTTTAAAATTAAATAATAATCATGTACAATTAAAATGAAAACTATATCGTTAATGAGTTTTTCAATAATAGGGTTTGATATAAAAATATGATTTGTTTTAAATGGTTCTAAGGTTTCTACTAGGGGTGTAAAATGAATTGGCTCGGCTCAACTCGACTCAGTTCGCCTTCAGTTCGCCAAAAAACGAACTGGCTCAACTCGGTTTGCTTTTTAAATGAGATGGAATATTAATGGTAAACACTTGGTCTTATTTAAAATTAGTACATAACATGTAAAATTGCATGCCTAAACAGATTCTGTGAGTTTTGTTCTCATTACCAATAGTAGAGCAATAAGTTGGAAGCATTTAATTAACGATTCTGTCATGTCATTTTGTGTATGAACATGTGACATGATGTTCAATGTCAATCCCAAGTGATGTACAATAATCATTGAAAGCTTAAAAAATTAATTTACAAATGTTATCAAGTATCACTTTTTTAATGAGATAATACATGAATTGAGCATAAATTTTTATATTTGAGTAAAAAACCTTGCAAATGCAACAACACTAGTTGATAATAAACAAAAATCCGCTCATCAATTAATACTATAAAATATCAGAATAGTCCACTAGATAGATGAGTTGATCAACATATATCCATGTGTATTCATTCCAAAAATGATAGTGATTCATTTCAAATTTTGACTATTGATGGTCTTCTTATCAGTTTTTCTTTAGAATAAGGAATACATGTAATGACATGAGACTACGATATTTTCTCATTTTTTTTTCAGTAGATGACCTCTCTACATTGTTACTAAAATAAGGTAACCCAAATAATTATGTCAAATCTTAACCTCATGGATTGTTTTGATTTCAATGTGCCATATGTATCAGCCATATATTTTATTTTGTAAAATATGATCTAGAGATTAATGCTGGTAATCTCTACCATATATTTTTCTTCTCGAAATCATTTTCGTGATTACTCATCATTGATAATCTCTATATAATCTCTATATAATAACCATTTTAGCATATATTCTTGAAACTCAGTAATTGTTTTTGATATTTTGGATATAATAATACATCATTTATAATAAGTTTTGTTCCGCCAAACATCATAAAATAAAATTACCGAACCCATGATCAGATCGACATACTAACTATATATATAACAAAATTCAAATTATACATAATCATAATGATGTTCAGAATATAGTATTAAATATAAACATATATATAATTAATCATACTTATATTATAACATATACAGTAAATAATAATAAAATAACATAAAATCAAAAATTAGGTGACATATTTTTTCTTATAACAATAATAAACAAAATAAATATTCATAATCATTAATATAATTAATCGTGTGAGCCCACAAAATTTGATAATATAATATAGATATAGTATGACTGAAATTTAATACGAAATTGTTTTAACTTTTGATATATATATATATATATTTATATTTATATTATGATCGGTGATATATATTTTACAAGGTATATATAATTTTTTAATTTGAAATCGAATCTAAATTAAAATCAAAATCGATTGAAATTTGAAATCCTAAAATTGATATTAAAAATAATATATTTATGTTTATTCTCAATTGGATAAATTATCATGTTGAGAACGTACTGAAAAAAAAAAACTACAATCGCATATATATATATATATACTATATGTTATATAAATGTGTATATTATATGGTTATTATAATATAATTATTTATATGTATATATATAAATATTACGTGTTGTGCATGATTATTATATACATATAATATATAATAGGTACGACATATGAATAATATATATATATATAAGTATATATGTCTATGTATGTATTATAAATATGTATGTATGTATGTATGTATGTATGTATGTATGTATGTATGTATGTATGTATGTATGTATGTATTATGTATGTATATAAATATATAAGATATATGTGTGTATATATATAATATATGAATATAAGGTAATAGGTATGTATATTATAAAATATACATATATATTATATGTGATAATATACATAAATTATATGATACATATGTGTATATATATATATATATGTATATATAAATATCAATAAGAGAAAGAGGAAGAATACAAAGAGATTAGAAGATATTTCACATAATGTTAATGTCTCTCAACTTTACCTACAATATGTCTATTTACAGAAACATAAAATAAATTTTCTTCAACTTGAAAGAAACCTCAATGAACTTAGAAGTTTACAAGACATTTAACACTGCTACAATAAACATTTAAATATTTTTATTTTTAATTTTTATAATTTATTTTGAATGTTTTCCATTTGTTTTTCTGTGGATTTCTTTTTCCTTCTTTGCGTGTTTCCTGTTCCTTTCCTTTTTATGTTTGTGCTTTTATTTTATTTCGTTGGAGCTGTTGTTTTAATTTCCACCATTTTTTATTTTTATGTTGTTCAGTT
The DNA here is from genome assembly GCA_036759665.1 of Gynandropsis gynandra. NCBI lineage: Eukaryota > Viridiplantae > Streptophyta > Magnoliopsida > Brassicales > Cleomaceae > Gynandropsis > Gynandropsis gynandra. The sequence continues at coordinate 13,421,191 of CM071874.1, forward strand.
TTCCATTATATTTATCTTGTTGTATCGATATCTTATATTTAGACCTACATTTCTCCTTTGTCCGTTTCTCCTGTTTCTTTAAGCTTAGATTTCTTATCCTCTTTCCGTTTTTATGTTGTTCAGTATGAATAATTAAAAATGGGTATTCTGAATCTAACTCCAAAAAAATGTGAGATTCTCCAACTGTGCTACACTACACTGATGCAACAAAATAGAATTCGAAAGGCTCTACATTGATGCGGATTCTATTGGTTAAATTCATAAATTAAGATGCATCCATTGATTTTTTATGAAAGTTCAAACCTTACAAATTCAATTTCCCATTAAAATTATACCAAAATTGAAACAAGATACGTATAAGATATATTTTACATGTTACGTGCAACGGAATAATAGAATAGGTTAATTAAAATTTTTTAAGAAAAATACCTGAAACTTTGGTTTTGTAGAGTTGAGAATAGAACCTTACATGGAGCCTCACTTCTTCCACTGCGGCAACCGCTGCACAACGACCTAAACCAAAATGTTTGATTCTTCATGAAAAATATCAGATTTCGATACAAAACTAGAGAATATTTGAACCAAAAGGTTCGAATTAAGTTCTCTAAATCACACCTTTCCTGCGTTTTCTTTGTTTCCCACAATTGTTTGGCACGCAAGCCTCCAAGTTTCCGGTTTCTGCGTACAAGAAACGAGACTTCGCATTATGCACAATTGCAAGTTTTCTAGCGTTTGTATACACCAGAAAAATAGTCAATGCATTGATAAAGGCATGAGGATGTTACTGGATGCCAATAAATGTTCTTTTATATGGTCTTAACCATATGATCTTGCACCTTCTAGTGATAAAAGGTAAGATTTTGTTATGATTCACAAAGCTCACATTAGAGTCTACTTCAACCCATGTGGGAATCATAACAATAATTCCACCTTTAGACAACGACATCGACAGCGCTGACAGAGGTACTCGGGCCTAATCTCTCTTTTTCCCTTTTGCTCCGCTCTCGTCGAATGCCTGAGGATCGAAAGGGCTCTGGTACCACTTGATAAGAACCACCTAACTAGAACTCATCCCAAAAGCTAACTTATAGAGAGGGTGCCTAAGGGTCCTTATAAGATCCACATTAAAATCTATTTCAACTCATGTGGGTCTCCCTAATTGGTTTGTGAATCATAGCAGTGTGATCTGTCTCTTTTATGCAAATATCCAATATGTTTTCAATATATGAACTTCAAAGTACTAAGAGGGGACATAGTAAAGTGTGAAGAAGAACTAACCTTTTTCAGATATCGACTCTCAGTATTTGTTCTCTCATTCAGAAGATCTTTGCCCTCAAGTATCTGCAGGCAAGAGAATCAGATCAAAATCAAATCCTGGATGAAGAATGAAGACCATTCATGTAGTACCACGATAACTTAGAAATCAGTATTAGAGAAAGAATAACAAAGCGCATCTAACTAAAATCTAGGTATCAGATCTTTCGTCACCACAATATTTCTCTGCATTGTCCTAATTTTTTTTTTCAGTAGCCAAAACATCATTTTCCTCTTTTTTTCCCCACTAATATGGAACAAGCATAAGGGATTTGTAGACACTTGCCTCAACAATACAAGTCCCACAGCTTCCTCCACCACCACAGTTCATCACTTTGCCCTAATCACCAAAATGGAAAGAAATTCAACCAGAAAGCATTCAACAAACATAAAAAATTTTCCCAAATACACAACACGAAATGCAGAACTAAGCGTTGAACTCCGAAGAAAACATCCCAAACTCTTCAAGTTTCAGATTCCAAGAGTAGAGAGAAATTATTCGAACTGAACAAAAAATTTTGAGAACTCACGTAAGCAGCGTATAATTCGATCTTATTCTCCAACATGATGTTCCTCAGAAGCTTCTCACCACTCAACGCCTTCGCTTTATCCACCGGATACGATCCATCGCCCCCCGTCTTCGGCTGCAAAATCACCATCACCCGAAGAAAAAAGTCCATAAATCGCAACAAATTTCACCGATTCAACGGAATTAAAATGAAACTCACACCAAAAAACTCTAGCTCGATCTCCGGAGGCGTCGCGGCGGAGGTTTCCCGCGGTTGTTGCGGAGACGCTTGATGAAACGAGCTTCCAGCGAAAACACAAGCCTTTCGACTTCTACAAACTTCCGGACCGGAGAGGCAGAAGCCGACGTTGAAACTAAGAGAAGCCATGTTTCCGTCAAACAGAGAAATTTGGTTCCCGATAGCGCTGGTTTCCTGATGAAGAGTCGAGAGGTAGATAACTACAAGAATAATCTGGACCATACGTAGATGGCTATTTTCTCTAGTTTAATTTAACTCGTTTAATACAACAATATCAAAAATGCCCTTTCGCTAAAACACTCCAAAATTACCCTTTTAAATCTGATTAAAAAAAAATTAGAAAAAAAATATATATGTGCTCTTAATGAAAAACACATACAAAAGAGGAAAAGACAAATATAAAAAGAGAAAAAACGAAAATTGAGAGGAGGGAAACAAAGTAGAGAGCTATTTCCTTTCATTTTCGAGTGTTTCCTTTCATTTTCGAGTGTTTCTCTTCTATTTTCGAACGATTTCCTTCAACTTTTGAGTGATTTCTTTCCATTCTCGAGTGATTTCCTTCTATTTTAAGCGGTTTGCAGCAATTTTCGAGCGATTTCCAACAATGTTTCAGTCTTTTTCAGTGATTTCTAGCAGTTTCCGGCGATTTCTGACAGTTCCGGCGGTCGCACTGGATCACAGGGTCGAACAGGGTCGGACTGGGTCGCTGGGTCGGCAGGGTCGGACTGGGTCGCAGGGTCGGATAGGGTCGTTGGGTCGCAGGGTC
>CM071874.1:13433970-13446544 GCA_036759665.1 Gynandropsis gynandra
ATTGGAAGTCGCTAGAAATCGCTCAAATTTGCTTCCAATTTCGAAATCGCCTCTCGTTCATTCCTCTCAATTTTGAAATAGGTTTTCTTTCAAAAAAATGTCAAACCGTATGTGTTTTCACTAACAATATATAAGGGCACACTTATCTTTTCTCTAACTTTTTTTATTAAGTTTTCGAGAATATATAAAAAAACCGTAAAAAGATATATTTGATATTTTACCGCTTAAAAGTCTTAATCCAAACCCATGCAAGGCACTAAATTTTTCGTTTTTTAATTATAGTTTTTATACATAGTTTTTAAATATAAATATTTACTTAAAAACAAATGAATTTACAAACATATGTATATATATAAATATAATTATATATTATATGTAATTATACGTGTGGTATATAATATACATAATATAATTATAAATATATGTAATTATATTTTTTACTATAATAATCTGTATGCATTTGCATACATAGACATATGTATGTTATATTAAATACTGTAGGTTATATATATATATATATAACATATGTGTAACATATATGTTATATATATTATATAAGTATGTGTTTATATATATTTAATATATAGATACTTTAATGTATAAGATATATATACAAATAAAAAATATAAAAAATTACAAAATGATGGTAAGAGACAAAATGAAAAGAGACGAGCAGATCTGTAGATGTGTTTTTTAATAGATGTGTTTTTTTACAAGAGGTATGTATGATGATATGATATTTATATGCAAAGAATAACTTTTTGAACATAAAGAAAAGTTTGTGGGTTTAAGAGAACAAATCACATTCAAACGACGAAATAAAAAGGATGTCCATTCTTACTTCACGTGTACATTCGAAAACTTAAAAATAAAAATATTGGAGAAAAGATAAATATGCCTTTATTTTTTGCACGTGAAAACACAAACGGTTAGCAGAATTTTGAAGCGAAACCTATTTCAGACTTGAGAGCAAGGAGTTAGAGACGATTTCGAAGTTGAGATCAATGATCGAGTTCCAATTGAGAAAGAAGGAAATTTTGAAAGGAAATTTTGAAGTGAGAAAGAACGAAAGAAATAACATCAGTAATGAAGAAGAGAACACAAGTCAATCTTTATGGTGTCTATGAGTGGATTGACTTCTAGGATTTTACTTTCAGATGAAATATAGTAGGGAATTAGGTTGTTGAAAGCGAAATTGTTTGTTGATTTCAAATGGGTGTGAGTCTCAATGAGTAGCTTGAGTCGAAGAGGGTCATAAGTCTGAGTGAGTCGTTTGAGTCGAAAAAATTCAGGAGTCTCAGTGAGTCGTTTGAGTCGAAAAGGGTCAGAAGTCTAGGGTCATGAGTCTTAGTGAGTCGCTTGAGTCGAAGATGGTCAGGAGTCTCACTGAGTCGCTTAAGTCGCAAGGGTCGTTTGGGTTAAAAAGGGTCATATGGGTCTCAATGAGTCGCTTGAGTTGTAAGGGTCGCTTGATTCGCAAAGGGTCATATGGATCTTAGCGTGTCGGTAGAAGTCTAATGTATTCTTAATTAGAATAACATGAACGTTTTTGTAATTTTGTATTCTTATCATTTTATTTTAATGATTCAATTACTTCTACTCCAAATCATCCATAGTTTGGACGAAAACGGATGGTACATTGATGTTATGGATGCTGAATCATTATGTCCAAGGATGTGCAAGAAGTGGGTTACATCCAATTTGAACCCAAAGTATGTAAATGTGATGAAGCAGATTAGAGATCCTAAGATAACAATTACACAGGTCACAATGGTCACAAGGGACACAAAGGTCACAAGGGTCACAATGGTTATTTATTGTTTTTGCAGGATTTTCGATGTATTCTTTATGCTGAAGATGACGAGAAAGTTTTACTTTATGATATGCAGTATCACGAGGGATGCAACGACCCATATGTTCAGATATGGATGGAACATTTACAAAGCAATCTAAAGGGTATTTGTTGAGAGGACATCTGTAAGCTCGAATTGCCGATGTGAAAATAAGTTCTTAATGAGAAACCAAGGAGAAAAAAAGGGGGGAGTAAGTGATGAGGACATCGGACACAAGGACGACCCAAGAGCCGGACACGCGAGCGAGGGGTGACCTGAGGCACCGAGCAAATGGAATCCTCTCATGGCCTAATCACGAGAGGACGAGCGGGGAGCTTGCGGACAAAGGCCGTTGAGATTGTGAAGGAAGCCTGGGAGATTCTCGTTCATGAAGAGCACTTGCCCACAACCTTCGGAAGAATCGTGACTGTATTCAGCATTGAACTAGACAATGTCTCAGACGCTTAGGACACTCAAATGACCAAACGACTGGGTGGCGTCACTCCGACGCTCACAATGGTCACATGACGTCACTGGGACGCTCCAGCGCGTTCAAACAGTCACATGACATCACTCCCGCATGCCCAACGGTCACGTGACATCACTCCCGCGTCCAAATGGTCACATGACATTACTCTCGCATGCCAACGGTCGGATGACATCATTAGGACACTCCAGCAAGTTTTTATCCCATTTTTCCATTTTGTCAGAAACGTTTCGGCCAATAGAGGCAATAGGGCTATGATTTAGTGTATTTTGTCTTATTTCAAGGTTTGAGACTTGCCTATAAAAGCAGTCCCAACCATCATTTGAAAACAACTCGGATTTTTGAAGTAAATTTGAGTTCGAGAGAATATTTCCTCTTATCTTTAACATTTCCGGGAAACGTATCGCCTTCAATTCGTTCCGGAAAGAATTTAAGTGTGTTTCGATTGTATCAAGAGGCTTCCGCACCTCTTGTGGTGTCTTTCCTTCCATCCAACCCGAGGAATCATGCTTAACAAACGAGGTTCTCGATTTTCTCCAATACGCGTCCCGAGCCACTTAGCCCGTGCGCGTATCAATTTTGGTATCAGAGCCCGGTTCAAGGACCAAAGGTACGCTTCCACCCCTTTCAATTCGTTTTAAACTAATCGTTCTTGTTTGTTAAAGGAGATGGTCGAACAAAGAGAACACTCGACACAAAACAACCAACTGAATGTGATCATGCAAATGCTCCAAAGAATGGAGACAAGGATGAATCGCCTTGAAGGAGAACGAAGACAACAAATACCGGAAACACCAGTGGTTCATGAGAACTGTGTTGATCAAGAAGAAAGCCCAGCTCCTCAACACAGACGACGTGAACATCGAGGGCCATTACGGAATGACCCTGAAGAAGAGGACGAAGAGTTGCCGAGGCGACTAAGGCGACGACCCATCATCCGCGAGGATGAATCTTCATATGAGGAGCCACCCCGAAGACCGCGGCATAAATGGACGGTAACGGTTTGAAACTAAAACCACCTACCTTTTCTGGTTCCGATGGAACCTTCTCTTCTACCCGAGATTGGCCATTTATACATGAGTCAAGTCATTACAAATAAGTACAGTACGCCGCACAACAAAACATAGAAGGCGCGCTCACTTGGTGGGATCGCGAGGAGAGCACTAGACGACGAACCTGAGTTGGACTAGTCTCGTCATGGGGAGAAATGAAAGCCCTCTTGCGCAAGAGATACGCGCCTCCACACTTCCACAAAGAGCTTCAAAGAAGATATAGGAAGCTGAACCAAGGAAGCAAAATGGTCGAGGAATACTTCGACGAATTTGAACATCTTCGCAACAGACTGGAACTAGACGAAGATGAAGAAACAATAATGGCTCAATACCTAGATGGACTAAACGAGTTGATCGCTAGGAAGGTAGAAAGACAAAACTACCATGACTTGCAAGACATATTACATTTGTCGATTCAAATTAGGCAACAAATTCGGCGAAAGCAAGCATTGAGCCGAGGAAGGATGCAGTCTACAAGGTCAACCGATTAGAACCCAAGGCTGCCAGAAAGACCAAGGGCAGATGATCGTTCGAAGGGTAAAGCACCCGAAACATCAAGGGGTGCCAAAGGGGAAGGTAACAAACAAATTCCCTCAAATCCAACCCGTACCCATGAACTTGTGTGTTTTAGATGCAAAGGCATAGGGCAGATGGCACAAGACTGCCCTAATCCGTGGGTCATGGTCATCACTAATCGCGAACGATACGAGTCCGCAAATGAAGATAAACAAGACGTAGATCTTTCGCGCTGTAGGATGGGATCTTCCGCACCGTACGCGAGCGGGTCACTTACCCTGCCCGCGCGGGTCGCGTCCGTCACCTGCAACTCCAAATAAGTTAATTTGACTTAAAAAAATGGGAGTTTGTTGGGACTTATATAATAATGAAAATGCCTTTAGAGAAGAGGAATAAGTTATATTTTGCTGGAGAAAGTAATGGAAACATTGCCAACTTAATCGAGTAATGGAAAACTCAAGAAAAGGGCAAGAAAGAGGGGTGGCTGCTGACAGCTGGAGGGACGAATGGACAGAGAAACAAACGGAGAAAAGAGAGCACACACATAGAGAGAGAAGGAGAGCCGAACGCACACACAAGGGCAAGGACGGAGCGACGAAGCCAGAGCGCGGAGGAGCTGTTGAAGACGTCGGTAATAGAATAGGGAGGAATCTCATTCGTTATCAATGTTGAATATAATTATCTTTTGTGTTTCGTTTTCTAAGTTCATGTTTGAGTAGGTCCATAGCCATAGGTTAGAGAGCTTGGCCGATATGTAACGAAGTCTTGTTCTTAATGCTTGGTGATTCTTAAAGCTTTTGTTCTTGAACGCCACTTGAATGAATGATTTTGGTATTTGATCATTTTCAGATTGATTGGTTGTTTTTAATGCCTTCATTCTTGTACTCCACTCAAATGAATGATCATAGAAGTTTAATGAATCTACGCCAGGGGATTAGACTTTGGAACTTAGCCATGATTAGGATTTAATCAATTTAGAATCTACGCCAGGTCGATCGATTGAATCTAGGGATTAGGATAGCGATCTTAATGCATCTAGTGGGTGAGATTACACAATTGGGAGATTGGTAGTACGCACACTAGGTAGTGGACAAGTCTACGCCAGTCAGTTCCTATATTAGAGCTTGAATTCCCTGAACTCTTGATAATATTTAAGACCATGATCTTGTTAGAACTTCGTTGCATCATCGTGCATCTCTCGAAACCTGTGGTGTTTAGTCATTGAGTTTAATCCGATAGTTAGTTAGTTTATCTTATTTGCATTCCAATCACTTATTGATTTTACACGTCCAATTCATTAGTTTACTAGCTTTAGAGTTGCATTGATTCCTCGTGTTTGACCCTGGTACTATACGATCTGTATTCTTGCGGAAGCGTTAGTCTAGGTAAATTATTACTTGAGATTAACCACATCAAGTTTTTGGCGCCGTTGCCGGGGAATTGATTACGGCTTTAGAGTTAGGATACTTTTAAATTAGTACGCAGTCATATCCAGAGTCTTATTTGTTTTTCATGTTTTTGCTTTAAGTTTTTTTTTCTTTTCTTGAGTCAAATCTTTTTACCTCTTGGAGCCTAACTGATTCTTGTGTTTCTATTCAGTGAGGTACATTATCATGCGAAATCGAAGAAGAACAAATGGCAGAACATCGCATTCTAAACGCGTCACAAATTCCATCCACGTTAACCTATGGAACATACATGGCTCCTAGGCATACGCAACTCTTGTCTTGCATCGTAAGAAGGGATGCCCGCGTCGAGTTACAACCAGCATTCATTAAGATGCTCGGTAACGCAGCATTCAGAGGGAGACCCACCGAGAATCCAAATCACCATCTTACTGATTTTAAGATGCTTTGCCAAACCATCAGAAACGGAGAAGGAAACTCGGACGAGGACGTCATGCTCGCTGCCTTCCCATTCTCAGTGAATGATAAAGCACAAGACTGGTTGTATTCCCAACCGACAAACTCTATAGGATCATGGGGGTAGCTAGAGAAAAAGTTCATGATGGGATTCTTCCCTCAGAGTAAAGCTCAGCTTGCAAAGAATCAAATCAACACGTTCGTTCAAGGGGCAGATGAGAGTCTATACGAAGCGTGGGAACGTTTCAAAGGCTATCAACGCCTTTGCCCACACCACGGCATGGATCAGAGCTATCTTATACATAACTTTCTGTAAGGACTCATGGATAACACGAGAATTATGATCATAGCCGCAACTGGAGGTTCTTTGAGCAACCTCACTTTTCCACAAATCGAAAACTTGATCGATTGTATGGCCGATGAGGGCAGCAATACCGCTGGAGGATACAATCGCAACGCTCTAGCAAGGGTAGCTAACTTGAACAACACGCATGCTTTATATGCCGAGGTAGCTGAAGTAAAAGATCAAATCAGTGGAATCTACAATATGATGTCCGAAGTGCATCGATCGAAATGCTTTCAGCAGTCGGACGAGCAAGGAATTCAAGGGTACGGGGAGGTGAATTATGTGAGCAACAATCAGCCTCTAGGTAACACATACAATCCCGGATGGAGAAATCACCCAAATTTCTCCTACAAGAATTCCGACGATGCATTGAACGCACAACAACTATCGGGAAACTTTCAGCCACAAGTAATGCAAAGGAATCAGAATTTTCAGCCAAGGACGCAGACCCAAAACCAGAATTACCAGCCACGTGTGCCTCCTTCTCCTAAACAAGAAGCTAACGCCGATATTACGTCTATGCTAGCTCAACTCTTACAAGGACAAAAAGATCTATACAACGAGTCTAGAGGGATGAGAGCAGAACATGAAGATGTAAAGAAACAATTTGTGGAGATGAAGACACACCTAAAGATCTTGGATGCTCAAGTTGCACAACTCGCTACGAACTCCTCTCAACCGCAAGGAGTTCTACCGGGGAGGCCGGAAGCAAATCCCCGTGAGCATGTCAACGCCATATATCTACGGAGTGGTAAGGTGGTGGATCAGTCCGCTCCTTTGATGTTTGAAAGGGGTGAAGCAACTAGTACAACAGCGGAAAATGGCAGCAACGATGAAAAGCAAAAAAAGAAAACTGAGGAGGAAGAAGAGCCAAAATACGTGAAACCCAAACCAAGACCGCCTCCTCTGCCATTCCTACAACGTCAACGTAAGAGATTAATGGATCAGGCCAATCCCTCAATATTTGACAAAGGTGAACCGTCCATTACAGTAATGGGAAAGGGCAATAGCGTCGAAGAGCACAAAAAGAAACCCGAGAAGGAGGAAGAGCTGAAATATGTAATACCCGATCCAAGGCCGCCTCCTTTGCCGTTTCCCCAACGTCAAAGCAAAAAGAATGAGGATGCTCAATTTTCTAAGTTTTCTGAGATGTTAAAGAAGATGCATATTACCATTCCATTCCACGAGACGCTGAAGAAGATGCCTTCATACGTTAAGTTCTTGAAGGAGCTTCTTGCAAACAAACAAGACGTAGAGATGGAAACCGTCATGGAGACTAACTCGATGCTGCAGCCAAACCTACCCAAGAAGATGCCCGATCCAGGTATATTCGTGATCCCTTGTAAAATAGGTGCTTATGAAATTAGCCATGCACTAATTGATGTCGAAGCAAGCGTGAGCGTGCTACCATTGCCGTTATACAAAAAACTGGATCTTAGGGACATGTTGGATCTTAAATCTACACGAATGGTGCTCACCATGGCTTATCGAAGTGTTAGGATACTCGAGGTCATGCTGGAAGACGTGCCATTACAAGTTGGGAAGTTCTTCGTCCTGGTCGATTTCGTCGTCTTGGATATGGAGGAGGACAAGAAAATCCCAATTATTCTCGGTAGGCCGTTTCTCAATACGGCAAAGACGATCATACATTGTGCTGAAAGTAGACTCACACTTAAATTCAGAGATGAAGAAGTGGAATTCAATCTGAACGACACACTCAAGCAGCCTTGTATGGTGAATTCGGTATTCCACATCGACGTCATAGAGAGACTAGCCGAAGAAGTCTTTGACGAGTTCGGGAATATGGATTCTGTTGAGTTAGCTCTTTTAGCAGCTGAAAAATAAGTTTATAAAGACCCGAACGATGAAACATACTGTACTAAGCTGATGCACGAAGAAAAGACAAAGGAGATTCCAAACACCGAGCTAGACGCACTCCGAGCAGATTTATGTGTGATCCGAACACAGCAGTTGGTAAGCAAAGCAAAAGGTGAAATTTCGGACAATCCAGATCAAGAGAGTGCTCAACCCATAAACAAATAAGTAAAGCTCGATTGGACATCAATTTGAATCAATAAAACGTCCTAAATCAGTGCGCAAACCTCCGCGCATCCAAGGCAGATTCCAGCGCGCGTCAAACAGCAGGTAGCACGAGTTCAACCACTCCCGAGACGCCTAACAGCCACGCCAAACGTTCAGCACCTAATTGGGACATTGATAAGGCACCCAAGGTGAAGATGAAGCCTTCACCACAAGGGCTCACGCACCAACAAATTCCGGAAACATTGAAGGGAACAAAAGACGAACGCCTAACCGCTTTCATGGAGTTCATAATCGGACTTATGGATAGCTCAAATAAATGCTTTGGACAGCAAGATCTAGCCCCCAAAATAGGTAACAACACGGAGAAAAGAGAGCACATAGAGAGAGAGAGAGAAGGAGAGCCGAACGCACACACAAGGGCAAGGACGGAGCGACGAAGCCGGAGCGCGGAGGAGCTGTTGAAGACGTCGGTAATAGAATATGGAGGAATCTCATTCGTTATCAAGTTGAATATAGTTATATTTTGTGTTCATTTTCTAAGTTCATGTCCGAGTAGGTCCATAGCCATAGGTTAGAGAGCTTGGCCGATATGTAACGAAGTCTTGTTCTTAATGCTTGGTGATTCTTAATGCTTTTGTTCTTGAACACCACTTGAATGAATGATTTTTGTATTTGATCGTTTTCAGATTGATTAGTTGTTTTTAATGCTTTCATTCTTGTACGCCACTCGAATGAATGATCATAGAAGTTTAATGAATCTACGCCAGAGGATTAGACTTTGGAACTTAGCCATGATTTAGGATTTAAATTTAATCGAATCTACGCCAAGTCGGTCGATTGAATCTAGGGATTAGGATAGCGGTCTTAATGCGTCTAGTGGGTGAGATTACACAATTGGGAGATTGGTAGTATGCACACTAGGTAGTGGACAAGTCTACGCCAGTCAGTTCCTATATTAGAGCTTGAATTCCATGAACTCGTGATAATATCTAAGACCATGATCTTGTTAGAACTTCGTTGCATCATCGTACATCTCTCGAAACCTGTGGTGTTTAGTCATTGAGTTTAATCCGATAGTTAGTTAGTTAGTTTATCTTATTTACATTCCCATCACTGATTGATTTTACACGTCCTATTCATTAGATTACTAGCTTTAGAGTTGCATGGATTCCTCGTGTTCGACCCTGGTACTATACGATCCGTATTCTTGCAGAAGCTTTAGTCTAGGTAAATCATTACTTGAGATTAACCATATCACTTGGAGACAAATAAGCACCCACATTCGTACAGGCTACAATAACTTAACAGTAAAAGGGAGCTCAAGGTATCCGAGCAAGTCACCGTACCCTTCAGCATTGGCAAGTACAACAATGAAGTACTTTGCGATCTCGTGCCAATGCAAGTAAGACATATCCTACTAGGAAGGCCATGGAAATATGACCGCGAGGTAACACATGACGGGAAGTCGAACTTCTATTCCTTTGTCATGAACAAAAGGAAGGTAATGCTAGCACCCTTGGTCCCGCTCAGGTTTATGAAATGCAGTTAAAGTTGAGTCGTGACGACAAGCCATAACCAAATTTTTATGTCAAGGCTAGCGTAATTCCTAAGGCTTTGAGCAATCAAAGCCCCGTATTACTAATGGTTTAAAAGGATGTCTTGATAACCTTGGAAACAACGGATCATCCCCCAGAAATCACCAGCATCCTAAGCAAGTATTAAGACTTTTCCCCGAGGAAATCCCAGCTGGACTTCCACCCCTATGGGTTATCGAGCATCAAATTGATCTCATTCCAGAGTCACCATTTCCAAACCGGCCAGCGTACCGCATGAACCCTGAAGAGATGAAGGAGCTCCAACGTCAAGTCCAGGAGCTAATGGACAAAGGCTACATCCGAGAAAGCCTAAGTCCGTGCGCCGTACCCATACTCCTTGTGCCAAAGAAGGACGAGACGTGGAAGATGTGCGTTGATTGCTGAGCGATCAACAACATCACAATCAAGTACATGCATCCCATCCTACGGCTAGACGACATGCTTGATGAGCTGAGTGGGGCAACAATGTTTTCGAAGATCGATCTCAAGAGCGGATACCACCAAGTCTGCATGAGAGAAGGCGACGAATGGAAGACAACCTTCAAAACAAAGCACGAACCAGACGAGTGGCCCGTCATGCCCTTCGGGCTTTCCAACGCCCCGAGCACGTTTAGGAGGCTTATGAACCACGTGCTGCGAGCCTACATCGGGAAATTCGTGATGGTCTATTTCGATGATATTCTCATGTATAGTCGGGATCTCAGCCAGCATCACGAACACCTTGAAGTGGTAATGGAGACGCTTTGGAAGGAACAACTCTACACCAACATCAAGAAGTGCTCCTTTGCCACAAAAGAGACCGTGTTCTTGGGATTTGTAGTGAGTTCATAGGGCCTACGAGTGGACGAGAGCAAGATCAAAGCCATACAAGAATGGCCAACACCCACAACAGCTGACCTTGTACGAAGCTTTCACGAGCTAGCAAGTTTCTACTGCCGGTTTTTGAAGAACTTCAGTAGCATAGCCACACCACTCACCGCGGTTATCAAGAAGGACAAGACCTTTGAATGGGTAGAAGCGCAAGCCAACGCGCTTGAAGCACTCAAGGCAAGCTTGACCACTTCGCATGTCCTTGCCCTGCCAAACTTCGACAAAATGTTCGAAGTAGAGTGCGACGCCTCAGGAATCGGTATTTGAGCAGTTCTCGTTCAAGAACGACGACCCGTGGCATACTTCAGCCAGAAGTTAAGTGGAGCCACCCTCAACTACCCAAGATATGACAAGGAGCTCTATGCTCTTGTTCGAGCCCTACAGACATGGCAGCACTATATACTGGAAAAGGAATTCATCATCCACACCGACCATGAGACCCTAAAGCACCTCAAGGGTGAAAACAAGCTCAAATGACGACATGCCAAATGGATGGAGTTCATGGAGACCTTCCCGTACATAATCAAGTACAAGAAAGGTAACGAAAACGTGGTAGACGACGCCTTGTCACGAAGGCATGCTCTCATCACCACAATGGAGGCAAGGAACCTAGGATTCGAACACATCAAGAAACTTTACAATCAAGATCCAGAGCTCCGCTGAGGTGTTCCGAATGTGCAAGGAAGGAGCCCACAGACCATTCTACATCTAAGGAGGATATCTTTTCCGCAACAGAAGGCTCTGCATCCCATAAAGCTCAATGAGGGAGTTGATACTACAAGAAGGTCATGAAGGAGCTCGCACGGGGCACTTTGGCGTTGAGAAGACCTTGGTGACAATCAAGGAACATTTCTTCTGGCCGCACTGGTGTGGTGTAAACACGAGTTATAAATATTCCTAGACCACTTCACCGCAAGTATACGGATCGTGTAGTACCAGGGTCGATCTCTAGGGACTAAAGCAGCTAAACTAAGAATAGAACTAAACTAAGACGGAAAAGGATAGAGGGGATGTGATCCTAAATTCCTAAACTAACCTAAGTGGTGACAACGAAACTAGGTTGGGGATAAAGTCAGATATGGCAAACACTACGGGTGTACGAGATACCAGGAATTGCATAGATGAAACAACTAAGAATCATAGATCTATCAACTATTCTTGACAACGGGAAATTCATGCCCTAAGGTGAGGAGTGATTCTTCCGAGCCTAAACCTCCTAACCATGGATACGTGCAACCCTACCTTCCAGTAGTGATTAACCCGTACCATGGCAGCATTACAAACACAATCATTATCCCTAAGATGACTAACCGACCGGTCAGATTCTCATTAGCCAATCTTAATCTACAACTTAACAGGTCCAGATTCATATCCTTTAACCTTCCAGCAAAGTCTGAAATCCTATATCGCTGAGCGGTCGGCACTAGCGTAGGAATGATAATGCTAAGTGTAGAACCGAAAATCAAGAATAAATCAATAGAACTAAGCATTAACGCAAGTCATTGTTCATACTATACAAATCCGATATCCCTACCCGCAGTAGGGACTCTACTCACTCATGGAGAAAATAGAAGACGAAGATAACATAACCCTATACATGATAGACTCTAAGGAATTCGATGCCTCGACCTTCCCTATCGTGTTACCGGTGCAAGGATTGATGCTTCTCTTCTTCTCCAACGTCTCCCGAGCCTTTCCAGATGTTTTTCCAGCCTTGCCATGTATGTCACCCCCTTGCTCTAGATCTGTTATGTTTCTTAAATTCGGACGTTTGAATGTTAGATCTAGGTTGTTGCGAAATACACGGCCCGCTCGGGCACCAGTGTCGCCCGGTCGTGCAGAGGCTCGCCCGGCCGTGTTGCTTCATAGTGCCCGATCGGGTGGAAGTCACCCGATCGCTTGGTAGACCGGTGATCATCTCGTTTTCATACGTATTTCTTGCACGATTTAGGAGACGTTTTTGATACATAT
>CM071874.1:13466143-13484806 GCA_036759665.1 Gynandropsis gynandra
CTGTAGTACTTACCGAGGAATGCAGTGCAATTCTTCAGAACAAGCTGCCACCTAAGCTAAAGGACCCCGGAAGCTTCTCCATTCCATGCACTATAGGTAATCTCGATATCGATAATGCTTTGTGTGATTTAGGGGCAAGCGTGAGTATCATGCCACAAACAGTTTTCAAGCGGATGGAGTTTGGGAACCTTAAACCGACGAAGATGTCTCTACGCCTCGCGGATCGTACGGTAAGACATCCGGTGGGAATCATTGAAAACGTTCCCACCATGGTAGGTAAGCTTTGCATTCCCACTGATTTTGTTGTACTTGAGATAACGGAAGACACTAGGACACCTATTATTCTTGGTAGGCCGTTCTTAGCTACTGCAGGTGCGACGATAGACGTACAACAAGGAAAGTTGTCCTTACGTGTCAAAGACGAAACGATCGAATTCATCCTGCCCAGCCCCATGGACGAATCACCACTCAAGGAGTCTTGCTTTACAGTAGATTCGCTGGACGAGTTAGAGAAAGACACACACGATCAAGTAAGTCCATCCGATTCTCTTTTACGGTATTTGACACAAGTTGGCGATAATGCAGGATTTGCGGACGAAGGAGCTGAGGTATATACGAAATTCATGAGTGCAATTACAGCACTAGGAGACGCCCCACATGAGGAGATACCACGTGATATGCATGCTGATTTCATAGCGGAGAAAGCATTCGAGCTTGAGCCCGATCCTCCGCCGCCTTATTCTCGGTATGAGTACGTTGATTCCGATAACATATATCCTGCTGTTTTAAATGGTAACATGAGTGCAGATGAGATGAGAAGACAGCCCACACGCGTGAAGAAGCGTAAGAGGCTCAGCTCTTCAATATGTATGTACGGGAATTATAGGGAGGACAGCCACGAACCTTCACTCGAAATTCAAAGGAGGCTGCACCCGCACTTGCACGAGGTAATGGAAAAAGATGTCATTAAACTTTTCAACGCAGATACCCCTTATCCAACCTTGGACAGCGAGCAAGTGAACCCCGTGCATGATGTGCCTAAGGGATGGCACGATAAGAAGACCCTACCTCATGACTTCCAATCAGGTGATTTCGTTCCACTTTCTAATTCTCGACCTAAGTCTTTCTCGGGCGACCTACTGCCTTGTTGGTCTGATCCTTTTCAGGTACGAGACGTGGAACTATGGAGTGATGCGGGTGACACGTTCAACGCCAATGGACAGCGGCTTAAGCTCTACCAAGCCGCTCAACCGATCGAAAGTGGAAACTCCATTTCCCTTTCCGATCCACCCGTCGCGCACGCATGAGGAATGGAGACGTCAAAGCTTTATGACGTTAAATAAGCGCTTTCTGGGAGGCAACCCAGCTGTTTGTTTTTACTTTTCATGTTTAAGACTCGGTTATTTAATTTTCATAAAAAAAAACAAAAACAAAAAAAAAAAAATAACACCAAAAATGTGCTTCACTTCCTTCATCCTCCATCGGAGCTTCACGTCGAGGACGCCGTTCAATTCAAGTCTGGGGGAGCAGCTCACGTTTTTCAGGTGATTTCGTTTCATTTTCCTTTGATTTTTAGTTTTTAGGTTATTTTTGCGATTTTTAGTTCGTTTTTGTTTTCATTGAGTCAGAGTCGTCCCAAGGCACTTGTCCGGTGCCACGTTTTGAGATGAACCCTGAACTTAGGAATGCTTAAGAGGTTGACCTTTTCCGTTAGACTTTGCATGATTGAGCTAGGTTTTCCTATGCGTTAGAGCTTATTAGTCGGCTGAAAAACAATAGGTCGTAGTTCTTGGGAATCCTAGTGTTACTTGTGGGGATGTTTAGACGAGGTTGCTAGGCTGGTCTGTCGTTTATTTTCTCTACCCAGATGGTCATACTTCGTGTAGACGACACTTTACTTTTGTCATATTGAGGATTATTGGATCATATAAAATCGAGCTATTTTGCAGATTAAAAAAGCGCACACTAACACTCCGCTGTCGATAGAAATAGTGCCTAATAAGCATGATCAAAAATCGATATGAGTGCATCGACCTTGTTACTCCTTCGGTGGCTCGGGTCTAAGTGGTGGGTTGGCGATCATCTTTCTACGTCCTAAGGGCAAGGCATAAAAAGCCGCCTACTCCGCTGCACTCTCACACGAGATGCATGAGTATACCGTCATCGGTAGTCTGGGTCTAAGTAGAGGCTGGGTCCCTTCAAATCCGACGTCCTAGAAGCCTAGTGTGTATGCAAAGAAAAAGAAGAAAAGAAAAGAAAAGAAAAATGGAAAAATAAAAGAAAACAAAAGAAAGAAAATTCATAAAAAGAATAACAAAAAGAAGAAAAAGAAAAAGAAAAAAAGAAGAAGCTCGGAAAGAAAGAAACAAGTATCCTCGGTTGACCTAGGTTTAGCATAGTCTGAAGTCTTGTCTGGTGGAGGGAGTTACGGTAGCGTGTCTAGTCTCCTTTGATTTACTTTCTTATGGGTAACCGTGGTGGACCTAGGATTAAGGCTGAAAACTCGATTAGGCCGAATTTGCTCTCGATGTGCTAGTTGATCGGTTAGGTTCGCTTTAGCGGTGTTTCTAGGAGAAGGGGGATTCTCGTATTTTCATACCCCATGTATTCCACGTTTACGTTTGCTTAGGGACAAGCAAACATTCAAGTCTGGGGGATTTTGATCATCTCGTTTTCATACGTATTTCTTGCACGATTTAGGAGACGTTTTTGATACATATGTGATGTTTTACGTATGATTCCGTATCCGTTTTACTTGCTTTCGTGCTTTTCATGTTCTTACAGGTTTTTACGCGTATTTGGACTATTTTGGAGCTAAAGGAACATG
Organism: Gynandropsis gynandra; assembly: GCA_036759665.1. Lineage (NCBI taxonomy): Eukaryota > Viridiplantae > Streptophyta > Magnoliopsida > Brassicales > Cleomaceae > Gynandropsis > Gynandropsis gynandra. The sequence goes on from CM071874.1 coordinate 13,468,971, forward strand.
CACGGAGCTAAGGAGCAACTTTGGGGATCATCACGGGACAAACGGGACGAGATTGAGCATGGAAAAGCCTCACCCGGTCGGGCACAACCTTTGCACGATCGGGCAAAACCTACGGCCAATTGTGTGGACCATTTAGCACGACTCGGGCAAGCATTTAGGACCATTTTGCCTTGTGCCCGAGCGGGCACACATGCCATGCCCGATCGGGCACCATTCCAGCACCACAGGACGCGCACGAACTGCCCTAGCCGCACCCGAGCGGGTACACTCATTACCCGAGCGGGTAGCGGCCCGAAACCTCTCAAAACTTAAGTAAACTTAACTTAAAACATAAGGGAACTCGTGGGGCAATTTAGGCAACAATTGGACCGTTTTAGGAGGCTTAAAAGGAGGCAAAAAGACGCCGTTACAGCAAGCATACAGAGGAGAAGAATTCAGCGAAGTTAGAGCAGATTCTTGCGAGGAGATAAGCGAGGAGCATTGAAGATCAAGCACCACCACTTCGGTTTTGTTTGGTTTTTATGTTCCTTAGACTTTCTACTATGTTTATGTTTCTTTACAGACGCATGAGCGAGTAGTTTGTTTGTTCTAGGAGAAGGGATTAGTCCTTGGCTATCCCGAGACCGCTTTTGATCTATTTTGAATGCATCTTCCCGTTTTAGTTCATCTATTCTTTATCTGAGTTCTTTAATTTACTTGTGTTTGCGATGGCCACGTAGATGCATGTGTTAGGGGTTAGGAGAAGGACCGAAAGGAGAATTCTAGTCCTAGAAAGTCAGGTTTAGAACAACCGAGGTTAGGCCACGAAAGTAGGGTAGCAACGGTTGAGGGTGAACGGGCGAATCACAGAGTTTATGGGTTTAGTTCATGTTGTCAGCCACGAAAGTAGGGGGCAACTTGTCTAGATCACGTGTCTATGCCTTGAGAGAGGGTAGATATCATGTTAGGATCGTCCGCCTTAGATAGCTTTAACTGGTATTGCATGATAGATAGGTTGGTCGTCGGTTTTGGTAGTCTTGTGGTGAAACCGGTTTCCTAGGACGCTTGTCTTATCGTTAGAACCCAAGTAGTTTAGTTTACTTTCAGTATTTTATTCTTCATCACCACTCTTTCGTTAGCAAGTTTGATTCGTAGTTCGGGTTTAGGTAGCGTTGCATAGTCTCTGTGGGATCGACACCTAAAATACTACACACGTGCCGTGCACTTGCGGGTAGATTAGGTTATATTTAACTCTGATACGCATCATCGTACGCCTCCACGGCCTACCAAAGACCATTGTGTCAGACGGTGATAGAAAATTCTTAAGTCACTTCTGGCGGACAGTTTGGCGAAAACTAGGGACCAAACTGTTGTTCTCCACAACATGCCACCCGTAGATAGATGGTCAGACCGAGGTGGTGAACAACACCCTTGCAGCACTTCTGGGGTCACTCATCGGACGATACCCAAAGAAGTGGCTTGAATATATATACCCCACGCAGAATTCGCTTACAACAGGACACATCATTCTGCCACTAAACACTCACCGTTCGAGGTCGTCTACGGGTTCAATCCCATAACTCCCTTGGACCTGTCAGCCCTACCAAGCAAGGAAACCACCAGCCAGGATGACGAGAAGAAGGCCAAAATCCTCAAAAAGATGCACGAGAAGGTTAGAGAAAACATAACGCGTAAGACAAAATTATACACCAAGCAAGCTAACAAGGGGCGGAGACATAAGGTGTTCAACGAAGGAGAGTGGGTGTGGCTACACATGCGACCCGAGAGATTCCCGGACAAGAGAAGCTCAAAGCTTGCACCAAGAGGAGATGGACCATTTCGTGTCCTTGAACGGATCAATGACAATGCCTACCGCCTTGAAATACCTGATGAGTATAACGTGTCAACAACATTTAACGTTGCTGACTTATTTCCTTATGATGCAGGGAATAACATTCCACAGAAGGCACGATTGCAAGGGGAAGGGAATGATGAGGATATCGAACACAAGGATGACCCAAGAGCCAAACACGCAAGTGAAGAGGTGACTCGAGGCACCGAGCAAATGGAATCCTCCCACGGCCTTAACACGAGAGGACGAGCGCGGAGCTTGCGGACTAAGGCCGCTGAGATTGTGAAAGAAGCCCGGAAGACTCTCGTTCATGAAGAGCAGTTGCCCACGACCTTTAGAAGAATCGTGACCATCTTCAGCATCGAACCGGACGCTGGCCCAGACGCTTAGGATGCTCAAATGACAATCCGACCGGGTGACGTCACTCTCGCGCTCACGACGGTCACATGACATCACTAGGACGCTCCAACGCATTCAAACGGTGACATGACATCACTCTCACATGCCCAACAGTTAGATGAGGTCATTAGGACACTTCATTAAGTTTTTAGCCCATTTTTTCATTTTGTTAGACACTTTTCGGCCAATAGAGGCAATAGGGCTATGATTTAGTGTATTTTGTCTTATTTCAAGGTTTGAGACTTGCCTATAAAAGCAGTCCCAACCTTCATTTGAAAAAAACTCGGATTTTGGAAGTAAATTTGAGTTCGAGAGAATATTTCCTCTTATCTTAAACATTTCTGGGAAACATATTGCCTTCAATTCGTTCCGGGAACAATTGTAGTGTGTTTCGACTGTATCAAGAGGCTTCCGCACCTCTTGTGGTATCTTTCGTTCCATCTAACCTGACGAACCTAGCTTAACAAATGAGGTTCTCGTTTTCCCCAATATGCGTCCCAAGCCACTTAGCCCGTGCACGTACCAGTAAGAGGAATAAGAGCAAGAGGGAAAATCAATAGATGTTGTAGATATTCCACCAATATATGAAGCTGATGAAGATGGATTTGTAGAGGCTGAAGAAGAAGGTGATGCTGAAGCTGAAGAAGAGACTGAAACTGGAGGAAAAGAAGTGGTAATCCCTCTAACACTAGAGCAAAAATTAATGAAAGAAATGAATAAGTTGGAGATAAGAATCATCAACGCCGTAAACAGAACTTCTAAGAGATCTTGGGTTTGATTTTCCTAATTCAAAATCAAAGGCGAAAAATCTCAATGGTGTTGACAAGGCATAAAAGACTTTAGGTCAAAAGGCGGAAAAAATCAAAGGTTGTCTAGAAAGATACGAGCACTGGAGACGGATCTTATGACACATTGAGAGATGATGATTATTGTAAATTTTAATTCTAACACCGTCCATATCCAGTATCAAGAAAATAGCCAAAAGAAGAGCCGATGGAGTTAGAGACTGAAAATGACTCTCAGGATGGCTCAGAAAGGGAGGTGCCAAATATTTCAACATTAATTAAAAAGATTACATTTGTCGATAATCCTTCAAGTGGGCTTTAGTCTAGCATTCTTCTATTTGAATACATTCCTAAATAGGTTCCTCCAGTGGTTGCTCTTGATGTTGGCGTTGGTGTTCCTGACGAGGTTTCTGCAGAGGATACTCCAGTGGTTCTTATCAAAGAGAATGCCGCTAATGTTGGTGTTGAGGAAACTCTAAAAGTTCCAATTGGACAAGGGTCACAAAGGTCTGAAGGGTCTGAAAGGTCACAACGGTCATAAGGGTCACAAATGTTACAATGATCATAAAGGTCACAAAGGTTACGATGGTCGCAAAGGTCACAAAGTTCACCAGTGTATCAAAGAATGAGTCTAATGAATTAAGTGATTATTATGCAGATGTTGGAGCTTCTTCGGATGAGTCTGATGATCAATTGATAATTAAATGAAATTTAAAACCATCAAAGGCAAGACAAGAGCCACATGTTGAACCTCCATCAACTAAACCACCGGCGGAAAGACCAAAAACTGTTAGAGAACAAAAACCACGGGGTGGACCACCAACAAGGGAAACGAGATGAAGGGGGAGAGGGAGATGGCGAGGAAAAAGGAAAGAGCGAGGGAGAGGTGTAGATAAAGCTGTTGTTACATAAGAGGTCATTCAAGAAGAACCCGCAGAAAGGGTGGTTCAAGAACCTGCATATGCTGAAGGGAGTCAGATTTTGTGTGGAAGCCTAAGGGATTGGTACATGACAAAATATTCCAAACTCTTTCGTTCATTGATGCTAGTAGTTCTCAGTTGACTAGTCTATATAAATTTATGAAGAAACCTCACCAAGTGCATTGGTGGAAATCGGAAATAGGCTATCCCAGGGGGCCAGAGCTTTGGGAGATAATACTAAAGCATGTTATATGGCTTGCAGATGACACAAGGTTTTTTAAACTTTAGTTACGAAAGTCACAAAGGTCACAAACCTTAGTCACAAAGGTCACATAGGTCACAAAGATCACATAGGTCACAAAGGTCACAAACGTCACGAAGGTCATAAATTCACAAAGGTCACAAAGTTAACAAAGGTCACAATGGTAAAAAATGCTATTTTGGGTCATATGTATTCATCTGTATCAAAGTTTTTTGCAACAATTGGATGAAGCGTTATTGGATTTTCATAACCGCATTAAAAAATATTCCACGCAATATAGGTTAAAGAATCATTACTCTTGTGATATTTTGTTCATGCAGTCGCTCTAGATATGGATGGATGAGGATATGGAAGAATTGCCAGATGTTCTTCAGGACTATTTGGAAGGTACATATACCTTGAGTGCCACGTCGAAGACAGTGGCAGATTACGATAACTCTATTCTTAACATTTCATCACCTGTATATGTCTTGTCATTGGTTGGCCTTTAAAATAGATTTGAAGAGCCTATGCATCACGGTATATGACTGCCAAAAAAGGTTGAAAAACACACATATTGATCTGGTGGTTGAGATTAAAAGAAGAGCTTTTCTCAATATGTTTTACTGAAGGATGGGAAGATAAGAAATAGATCAAGTTTTGTTGAAGAATCATAGACCCTTCGAAAAACAAAGATGTCACCTTGCATGAAGACTTTATAAATTGCAATAAGACATAAATACGATCCATCTCCATGATTCTTTCCTCTATATCAATCTCGGAGAGTATAATGACCTTTTCATGAAAAAGCGTAGGAAGATACCTTTATAATTATTGAGAGGATCGACCAATAACACTGCAAAAACAGCATGACATTTTCAACGGGAAAATTCGTTTCAAATGATCATTTTTCAGTTCAAATAACGGATCCAGAGCCATTGGTAATTAGTTTTATAAACACCTATCCTTTGCAATTTTCAATGGTGTTTAAACAGTTGAGAGCCATTGAAAGAATATCAACAAGCTGTAACAAACTTGTCTGTTGCTATTTTCAATGGTATTTCAATGGTGTCCACTCGTTGAAAAAATATCAAGGGACTATAACATACTTATCCATTGCAAAGTGCAACGGGTAGCATTGAAATCATCAATGACCATCCGTAGATATGATTGAATGTCTACCAACGGTCATACATTAAAACATTTCGTGAGAAAAGACCAACAAATTCTCGTTGTTATTTTTTTTCAGGAATTTGAAAATATATCAACGGTTATCCGTTGATAATATGGTTGTATAAGCAATGATCATCCTTTGATATTATGGCGAATAAAAAAACATATTAATCAATTTTAATATAATACTTAGAAAAATACAAAAAAAAATACGCCACCATCTTCTTCTTCTTCTTCTTCTTCTTCCTCTCCTCTAGTTACTTGAGAAAAGGGTCGTGTCTGAATCAAACACCAATTCTTGCCTCAGCATTGTATCATCCGTTGGTGGTGTAGGCGGTGGTAGCTGATACGGTTGGCCAGTCATCAACTCTATAATGCTATCCATATAACGTACATCTTTCGTGTATTCTCGAAGCGTGGCCTCGAGTTGCTATATGCATAATTCTTGGGTGTATGTCTTATGAACCGTGGGGGTACAATCGAAGAATCCTCTTTAATTTCCTTTTATAGAGAACACATACCGTACAAATGTCTCCTATATGGTCGAACACACTTCATGTGTAAAACAATTTGGCATTGTTAATCATTAATCTTATACGTGAGTAAATAACACATCCATATGGTGTAGACGCATGATGTGTGCTTCTTACACCATTTGTAAGCTCTCTACAAAATGAAATAAAAGAAAATTAATATATTAAATAAATTTGACAAGTAATTAATTAAAATCTAATATAAATGAAAAACTTACGATGAAGGTACACCACCATTAGCGACGAATAACCTCTGGCCTCACTTCCCACCATGAATAGTACAATCAATATTGCATGGAACCTAGGATCATGTTATTGTTCGTGTATTTTAGCACATTATCCACATCAAACCTACATATCTAAATGAAAAATTAGATAAACTAAGTTATTTGAACAAAAATAATATATAGTAAAATATATATTTTCTAATTATAAATTTTATTTCCAATTCTTTTTTACCTTTTGGAAATAAATTTTGTCCTGATGTGTGGCGATGTAGACCATCTCCGCGAACCTTCTCTTTGTATTAGCATTTTCACTCTTCCCCTTGAAATTTTATGACCCCTAATGTTGGATGTGTTGGTTGAAAACCTCATATGTGGCTCATGTCAGTTGGGATTATTTTTGTAGTGATTCCTCTTAGCATTGTTAAAAAAGAATTTTAGATTTGATTACATACCGTCCATCCACGTGATGTGTGCTTCTTACACCATCTATAGGCTCTCTAGAAACGAAATAAAAGCAACGAGCATCCTTTGATAATATGGTTGTATAAGCCACCACAAATCATCCTTTGATATTATGGCGAATTTAAAAAAACATATTAATAAATTTTAATAAAATATTTAAAAAAATACAAATAAAAATATGATATCTAGAAATCATCTAAATCTGCACCATCTTCTTCTTCTTCTTGGTCTCCTCCGCTGACTCGAGAAAAGGTCGTGTCTGAATCAAACACCGATTCTTGCCTCAATGTTGTATCGTCCGCTGGTGGTGCAGGCGGTGATAGCTGATATGGTTGGTCAATCATCAACTCTATAATGCTATCCATATGACGTATCTCCGCTGTGTATTCTCAAAGCGTGGCTTCGAGGTTCTAGATGCACCGTTCTTAGGTGTATGTCTTCTGAACCGTGGGGCTACAATCTTGGAATCCTCTTTAATATCCTTTTATAGAGAACTCAGACCGTATAGATGTCTGTCATATGGTCGAACACACTGCATGTGTAAAACAATTTAACATTAGCAAGTTAATATATTTGTAATTATAATTTAAGGTAAAAATAATAAAATTTTACCTATAAATATATCTTGTCCTTTTGTAAAGGACTAAGTACATCCGAAGATGAAACAACCACTTGTGAATGTTGTGTGATCTACTTCGTAACAATCTCCAATATTCGTTCTACCCTAGGGCCAAGCAACTCGGGTTCTTCGGAATTTTCCTTAGTGACGAACTTCTTTTTGTCTGTGTCTCGACCTCCAACTCAGGAATTATCAATTGCCTTCCCATCCTCTGCCTCTACAAAATAAATTTATATTAGTTAGATATACTTTTAAAATATAAACATATATAATTTATAATAAAAAGAGTTCTTAACAATTCTTTTTTTCCTTTTTTGGAAATGATTTTGCTAGCACGTATGGCAATATATGCCACTTCTAGGAACCTTATCGTCATACCGACATTTTTTGTCATTCGCTCTTTGCCTTGAAATTTTTGACTCCAAATATTGGATGAATTGGTGTAAAACCTCGTTTGTTGCCAATGATGGTTTAACATTCTTTTTATAGTAATTCCTCTTGGCATTGCTAATCATTAATATTAGACGTGATTGTATATAGCGCATCCATATGGTGTAGACACATGATTGTGCTTTTTACGCCATCTGTAAGCTCTGTGCAAAATGAAATAAAAGAAAATTAATCTATTAAATAAATTTCACAATTAGTTAATTAAAATCTTATATAAATGAAAAATATACAATGAAGGTAGACCACCATCAACGACGGATAACCTCTGGCATCACTTCCCACCATAAATAATAGAATCCATCTTGCATGGAACCCTTACTAATTCTAACGGATGACTATTGAAAATTATAAACTATGAAAACCTGAAGTGGGTGTCAATGTATCAATATGCATCTATTACAAAAATCAACGGATGCCCGATGATAATCGAATTAGATAGTTTAAATAATATTAAAACACTTTAATCTTTTAATCTTATAATTACAAAATCACAACTCTTCTTCTATTGATTCTTCAATTAGTGGGTCTTCCTTCAATGGTGCATTGAATTCATTGCCTTGTTCATCTTCTGCATCTTTTGCTCCAATACCTTCATAATCTTCGATGTATTCACCATCTATGTCAATCCTCGCAAGAATATCTTCATAATTTTCAAGTTCAGTTAATTGTATTAGCTAAGGGTTGTCGATTTGAAATGGATATTCTTTTCTTAAGTATTTATAACTCCACGTGGTTTAATTTTCACTACGAACCACCACTCTTTTCTGCGATGTTTGAATGCTGCTGGATATTGAATGAAACATACCTTTTAGGTTTAACATATTGTGATGAATAGGTCATACTTTGTTTAATTTTGTGACGGGTTGATGTCAATTCCTATCCATCAATTTTTTTGGGTACCATATCCTATGGTTAGGTTGAATCAATGAAATTTGAAAATCATTATCTTCAATCCAAGTAGACCAAGATATTCGACATGTAGGATTTGGTGCAAAATGTCGTAGAAATTATTATTCTCTATTTTATTATTAACGCAAATGTCATAATTTTATGTGCTTATATGTTCTTCATGCTCGTATGTGTGGAAGGTGTATCCCCGAATAAACTTAATTGGCTAATGTAATACTTTTCTTATAGAATGTCTCTCGTTGCAACCTTGAACCTATAATATAAAAATTAAGTATTAATTATATAATATTATTTAAAGAAATATGAATTAATTAATAACTATTTGGAGATATAATATTACATAATCTCTCAAGCATGAGGCATAATATTGAATTTTTTTATTTTGTTGAGTTTATCAGCAGTTAAACGAGGATATGTGTCCATTACTTCAACAAATATCATGTCATAAAAACAATTAAACAAACAATGATTAGCATGTTGACACGCGGGCGCGTGCACACACACACACACACATGTATTTAATAAATTTTAAGATTATCATCGTTTTGTACGTTTCGAAAGGTAATCATTCTTGACAATTTAAAAAATATGTGTGGATGTGATTAATGTTACCCAATATTCCTCTGAATTTCTTCCACCCTTTATGTCCAATTGGTGTAAAAATTTCAAGGATTGCACCAAATTGAGGATTATATTGATATATATATATATAGTTTGTATCATCTTCTTCTGATATTTATGGCTTCATCAAAATATGCGAATCAAAATTGAATGTGCTAAAATACGTGATCTCTTCCAACAAGTATTATTTTATCAATACACCCTTCAACCATTTTCTTTTCATTTCCCCCTTTTTCTTTAGATGAAAAACCAAACCTTCCGAATGGATACCTCCATTTGAATTGAACTGAACCACCGAGAATTGCCTTGTCTAGTTAATATATTGACAAATGTTTCATGAAATCAAAGAATGAAGACGAAAATACCTTTTCCAAAGACCATAATGTCTTAGAGATCTTGTTTTTCAATAAATCCAATTTGGTTTTTGTTTTTTGAACTAAAATATCTCAAGAAACTAAAACCAAATTGGATTTATGTGGTAATAACTCATCAAACATAATTGAAATTAGTTGCTGCATGAAAACATGAAAACCATGTTTTTTCATGCCAATAAGCCTTGAACTCACAATATCCGTGCATCGGGCAATGTTCGACACATATCCATCCGAAAAGTTAACATATTATTTTAACCGCCTTAACGATGTTGTTTTTCGTAGAACCAGACAATCTAAATATCACGATCGATTCGTTTCATTGATGTAACTCCAACTTCGGTTTTGGAGATATTGTCTTCAAATCTTTCCTTGACTGTGTGTTATCCTTCGTTTTCCCCGTAACATTCAAACCAGTGTTGATGATATTATTGAAAAGTGTTTTTCAATATGTGTGACGTCCAATTAAGGCATAATATGGGTGATTTCTAATATGGTAATTTCTAAAAAATACTATATTTGTACCAACTATGCCGTGGACGTTGGCGTTGTGATATTAAATGCCCAAGATCTCATCCACATTCAATCGATTCTTGTAAATCTACTATCGTGTTAAGTCATTCGTATAGTATTTATGTACCTGTTTGTATGCATGGTGCCTCTTCTTTCTAAACAAATTTTTTCGTATAGTATTTACGTACTTTTTTGCATGCATGGCATAACATGGGTGATTTATAGATGTGAGCTAGTGATAACACTGAAAGTGTATCAATTTTAGGTTAGGTTTTAGTGCCATTTTCTCATATATTTCATAGTTAGATTTACATATCCGATACGATTATTAGTTACATACGCCCGTTTTGTTGGTTATCAGGTTTTTAGGCGACAAGGCCTAATCGAGCTTAAAAAGATCATAGGTTTATGATCTTTAGTTGTTTCATCCATACGATTCCCGGTATCCCGACACCCGTAGTTTTCATCATATCTGAGTTTACCCCAACCTATTATCGTTGTCACCACTTAGTTTAGTTTTTAGGTATTTAGGACCATATCTTCATCTACTTCCATTCGTTTTAGTTTAGTGTTATTCTTAGTTTTTGGCTGCTTTAGTCCCTAGAGATCGACCCTGGTACTACACGATCCGTATACTTGCGGTGAAGTGGTCTAGGAAAATATATAACTCGAGTTCACGCTCATCAGCTAGTCCTAATTAAGTTTTATAATTTATACCTAGACTATACATTATGCAAGGATATAGACCGTGTAGTGTCAAAGTCACACACATGAACTAAGTGGGATTTAAACCAATAAACTACGAAAATTAGGATCACGAAAATATGTAAGATAGGTGTGTGTATGATATGAATAAATAAACTGAACTAATATACCGTTATATACAATTTAGGACAATGCTTCTTGACTTGAGAACTGTTCTCATGTATACGATCTCGCTAAAGATTTTGAAAAGATAATTTTTTATTTATGTTTGGAAATTCAATAATCTCACATGGATCTATCTACTCTCACAGTTCAAATCTTATCCTACTGTACAGATAACTGACATCTCCACCCAATAATCTATACACCGAACATTATTTATGAACCTAATTGAGGTTCTTTCTGCTCGCTTTGATCGGATCCTCTAGAAGAATACCGTTACACCGCTGTGACGAAGTGACCGATCGTTCTACCGGAGCGAATTATCTGGAACTTTTGAGAAACCGACTTCAATATGATCAACTGAGCATTTCGGCTGGATCTCTCCATAATGCTTGCTTTCGTGTAGAATGTTACCATGTTTCTCTAAGATGTACTCCTTAGTCTTTATTACCTACAAAATGAAAGAAAAAGAAATAAAATAATGCATAATGATATAGAAACATATGGCAAAATATAAAGCAAAATCGGTATGATCAAGTGTTCTGCGTGCCATTTCATTGAGGCAACATTTTTTTACTCGTATAACCTTCTGAAAATGTTTGCTACAACCATGTATAACATCTTCTTGTGTGACACATATTTCCGTGAAGATGGTTATTCGAACGAAATCTGCTTGCACTGCAAAATTACATTTTAGAAGGTCAGGCAACTTTATCCACAAGCATCAATCTTCTCATATGGCATGCCCAAATCTTTTAAAACATTCTCTGTTTTGTAATATGTCTTCGGAGCATTGCTTATTTCCGGTAAATATTCACACATGGTTGGCAAATCGAATCCATACGATTTTCATTTACATTATAATCTATTTATGTATTCATCAATATGAGTGATAAAGATAAACAAGATATAACTTCATAAAATCTTTATATATAAGTTCTTTTGCCGCATTCAATAGGGTTAAAAATAAGCTAGCTCATTTTTTGGTATCCCTTCATGTGTTTATGCAACAACTCTAGGAAAAGCGTTTGCCACCATTTTGACATATGGATTGGCCGTCATTGTTTCGAAATGACCCTCCTTATTTCTTTACACTGCATGTGGTTTTTGCACAATCACATCTCTAAAGCCACTATCTTCGCCATTGAAGAACCAAACTTGATAATTGTCTACCAAACGACCTTGCAAAAGGTGTTTACAAACAATTTATTGACTTTGATACTTCATGTTTTTGTATCTTTTGAAGGGACATAACACTGTCCCACGAGTTTAATACAAAGGTGGCATCAATGGAAAAATCATGAATTGTTCTAATCCATGTAAGAATTCTTGTATAACCTCCTTAGTTACCGGATCTTTTCTTCTATACATCACTCTCTTAATATGTACATATTTCTATTGGAAGAGGATTTACATTGTTTGGAAGTATATTTATAGTTCAACTAATGATGCTAGGGAATTCAAGATTGTAATTTTCAACAAATGCTCGTTTTAGTTATCAATGGATACTCGTTGATTTCTAATGACTGATTATTCCAACACTTGCAAAGAAACTTTAAACCGTATAATTAGGTATCTGTATCCGTTGGTATTTTCAGTGGGTATCTATTGAAATATAGCAACATGGATCCATTTGTAAAGCTAAAGGATCTTCAAAGGTTCAACCATGGATACCCAATTCATATCAACGGTTGGAATCCGTTAATGTTCTAGTGATAATACCAATGGTTCTCCAACGGATATCATGGTTCATATCAACGACTATTTTTCATCAATATTTTGATGATAATACCATCAGTTTATGTACGGATACCACACTTCATATCAACGGTTGTTATCCGTAAATAATCCATTGATAATACCGAATGACATGATCACGATACATAAAACTCTAAATACGCGATGGAACTAAACCAATCAATGGTAAATATGACCAGTCCTAGCCTGTCTAATAACTTAGATTAATAACCTTAATTCGCTGAATGACACCACAAACGTTTATGGACTAACGCTTGATAAGTTATAACGAATATCATGAACAAAATCATTACATCCGATAAGTTTGTTGGTTCAAAAAAGAACCATGAGCTAAAAGCTCACCAATCACTCTAAGTTGAAACTAAAAATAACAAAACTCTATTATTTTTTTATCAAATAGTGTTCCTATTTATCGGCTACAAAAGTTTGACTTACATAAATGAAACTCACTAAAAACAATAAGTTCAAATTGTAGAGTTCTATTATGTAGAATTCCATGTGATCTTGAAATTTCCATGTATAATCAATGCAACATAAATTAGAAGTCTTAAATCTTTGGTTGACTGATGCGTTATCAGAGTTAAATAAAATAACCTAAACTACCCGCAAGTGCACGACACGTGTGTAGTATTTTAGGTGTCGATCCCACAGAGACTATGCAACACTACCTAAACTCGAACTAGGAATCAAACTTGCTAACGAAAGAATGTGGATGAAGAACGAAATACTGAAAGTAAATAAACTACTCGGGTTCTAACGATAAGACAAACGTCCTAGGAATGCAGTTTAACCACAAGAATACCGAAACCGACGATCAATCTATCTATCACGCAATCCCAGTTAAAGCTATCTAAGGCGGACGATCCTAACATTATATCTACCCTCTCTCAAGCCAAAGACACGTGATCTAGACAAGCTGCCCCCTACTTTCGTGGCTGACACCTTGAACTAAACCCATAGGCTCTATGATTCATCCGTTCACCCTCAACCGTTGCTACCCTACTTTCGTGGCCTAACCTCGGTTGTTCTAAACCTGATCTTCCAAGCCTAGAATTCTCCTTTCGGTCCTTCTCCTAATCTCTAACACATGCATCTACATGGCCTTTCGCAAATACAAGTAAATTAAGCACTCAGATAAAGAATAGATGAACTAAAACGGGAAGATGCATCCAAAATAGATCAAAAGTGGTTCCGGGATAGCAAATGGTTAATCCCTTCTCCTAGAACAAACAAACTACTCACTCATGCCTCTGTAAAGAAACATAAACAAAGTAGAAAGTCTAAGGAACATGAAAACCAAACAAAACCGAAGTGGTGGTGCTCGATCTCCAATGCTCCTCGCTTGACTCCTCGCAAGAATCTCCTTAATCTTCTACTCAGCTAATCTCCAATGTATGCTTGCCGTAATGACGTCTTTTTGCCTCCTTTTAAGCCTCCTAACTTGGCCGAAGGCTTTGCCCGGTCGTGCAAGAGTTGTGCCCGATCGGGTGGAGGCTTTCCATGCTCAATCTCGTCCCGTTTGTCCCGTGACGATCCCTGAAGTTGCTCCTTAGCTCCGTGCATATTCCTTTAGCTCCAAAATGATCCAAATACGCGTAAAAACCTGTAAGAACATGAAAAGCACGAAAGCAAGTAAAACGGATACGGAATCATACGTAAAACATCACATATGTATCAAAAACGTCTCCTAAATCGTGCAAGAAATACGTATGAAAACGAGATGATCAAAATCCCCCAGACTTGAATGTTTGCTTGTCCCTAAGCAAACGTAAACGTGGAATACATGGGGTATGAAAATACGAGAATCCCCCTTCTCCTAGAGATACCGCTAAAGCGAGCCTAACCGATCAACTAGCATATTGTGAGCAAATTCGGCCTACTCGAGTTTTCAGCCTTAATCCTAGGTCCACCACGGTTACCCATGAGAAAGTAAATCAAAGGAAACTGGACACGCTACCGTAACTCCCTCCACCAGACAAGACTTCAGACTATGCTAAACCTAGGTCAACCGAGGATACTTGTTTCTTTCGTTTCCGAGCTTCTTTCTTCTTTTTCTTTTCTTTTTCTTTTTCTTCTTTTTTATTTTCTTTTTACGACTTTTTCTTTTTGTTTCCCTTTTATTTTTATTTTTTTCTTTTCTTTTTTTCTTTTCTTTTTTCTTTTTTTTGCATACACACTAGGCTTCTAGGACGTCGGATTTGAAGGGATCCAGCCTCTACTTAGACCCAAACTACCGATGACGGTATACTCATGCATCTCGTGTGAGAGTGCAGCGGAGTAGGCGGCTTTTTATGCCTTGCCCTTAGGACGTAGAAAGATGATCGCCAACCCACCACTTAGACCCGAGCCACCGAAGGAGTAACAAGGTCGATGCACCCATATCGATTTTTGATCATGCTTTTTAGGCACTATTTCTATCGACAGCGGAGTGTTAGTGTGCGCTTTTTAATCTGCAAAACAAGCTCGATTTTATATGATCCAATGATCCTCAATGTAACCAAAGTAAAGTGTCATCTACACGAAGTATAACCATCGGGGTAGAAAGGAAAAGGTTTTAAGCATCCTAGGTTCAGAGTTCATCTCAAAACGTGGCACCGGACAAGTGCCTTGGGACGACTCTGACTCAATGAAAACAAAAACAAACTAAAAATCGCAAAAAAAAACCTAAAAACTAAAAAGTCAAAAGAAAGTGAAACGAAACCATCTGACAAACGTGAGCTGCTCCCCCAGACTTGAATTGAACGTCGTCCTCGACGTGAAGCTCGATGGAGGATGAAGGAAGTGAAGCACGTTTGTGGTGTTATATTTTTTTTATGTTTTTCTTTTCTTTTTTTTTGTGAAAAATAAATAACCGAGTCTTTAACCTAAAAACTAAGAAAATGAAAAGCAAACAGCTGGGTTGCCTCCCAGAAAGCGCTTATTTAACATCATAAAGCTTTGACGTGTCCATTCCTCATGCGTGCGCGACGGGTGGATCGGAAAGGGAAATGGAGTTTCCACTTTCGATCGGTTGAGCGGCTTGGTAGAGCTTAAGCCGCTGTCCATTGGCTTTGAATGTGCCACTCGTCTCGCTCCAAAGTTCTACTGCTCCATGCGGGAATACTTCTCGTACCTGAAAAGGACCAGACCAACGCGACCGTAGTTTTCCCGGAAAAAG
>CM071874.1:13491647-13507375 GCA_036759665.1 Gynandropsis gynandra
CTCCTGCTTAGCCAGTTGTTGCTCATGCTTCTTCTGTTGCTGTTCCTGCTTCTTCATAAATTCGAGCAATACCCCTTCTAGGTTTGATGAGACGGCTTGAGATGGTTGAGGGCTTTGCGGAGCTTGCTGTGCTTGCTGGAGTTGTTGGTTGTTTTTCTGGAAATTATTCTGCCTTGGTGGAAACTCCGAATACTTCACCGGTTGAGTCGTTCGATATGACAAGTTCGGGGGATTCCTCCAACTCGGGTTGTAGGTATTCCCGAATTGCGTGTTGCCTTGCTGCTGAGTATAATTCATCTGTTCGTAATCCTCATGTACTGTGCATTCATACGCTACATGGTCCGTATCTCCGCAATTCGCACAGTACATAGCATTCGCTGCATTACCCATGGCTCTATTCTGGTTAGCCTCATATAAACGACGAGTGCTATTAGGTGTACCTCTTGGAGTGGACCACATGGTGTGGTTCATGGCGAGGTTATCAATCAGCTCGAATCCCTCCTCGACGCTCAGATCCATGAATGATCTTCTGGCAGCGTTATCCAACCTCATGCGGTGCTCATCTGAAATTCCGTTATAAAAAGTTTGGATAACGTACCACTGCTCAAGTCCATGGTGTGGACATGACTGTAGAAGATCCTTGAATCTACCCCACGCCTCAAACATAGTCTCTCCATCTCTGCATCTGAATGTTGATGTTGTGATCCTCAACTGAATTGTCTTGCTCGGAGGAAAGAAGCGTGATAGGAACAGTGTGCAGAGCTGATCCCATGTGGTGATAGATCTAGATCCGAGTGATTGCAGCCAAGCTTTCGCTTTTCCCCCAATTGAAAAAGGGAAAAGACGCAGCAAGATGGCAGCCGCAGAGACGCCATGAAGGTTGAACGGACCGGAAAGGGCGAGGAAATCTCTGAGGTGCTGATGTGGATCCTCATGGTTTCCACCCATGAATTGCTTCTGATAAAGCATGTTGATCATCGCTGGCTTAATCTCGAATTGTTCTCTTGCAACAGCAGGCATCCTTATGGCTGTTTGCACGTTGTTCATGTTCGGCACCACGTAATCCCTTAGACGACGTGGTGGAGGAGCCTGTAATTGCATCTGTCCATTGCCGTTCTGGTTATCCATCTTTTCTCGACCTGAAAGTTCTGCAAAGGACAAACAAAGAACAATTTACGTAGAAGGAACGAAAGAAAAGAAAACAAAAATAAAAACAAAGCAAGAAGGACTCTAGGTTCGAATCTAAGACGCGTTGACAATAGTCCCCGGCAACGGCGCCAAAAACTTGATGCGTATCAGAGTTAAATATAACCTAATCTACCCGCAAGTGCACGGCACGTGTGTAGTATTTTAGGTGTCGATCCCACAGAGACTACGCAACACTACCTAAACCCGAACTACGAATCAAACTTGCTAACGAAAGAAGGTGAATAAGGAATGAAATACTGAAAATAACTAAACTACTTGGGTTCTAACGATGAGATAAACGTCCTAGGAAACCGGTTTCACCACAAGACTACCGAAACACACGATCAACCTATCTATCATGCAATCCCAGTTAAAGCTATCTAAGGCGGACGATCCTAACATGATATCTACCCTCTCTCAAGGCATAGACACGTGATCTAGACAAGCTGCCCCCTACTTTCGTGGCTGACACCATGAACTAAACCCATAAACTCTGTGATTCGCCCGTTCACCCTCAACCGTTGCTACCCTACTTTCGTGGCCTAACCTCGGTTGTTCTAAACCTGACTTTCTAGGACTAGAATTCTCCTTTCGGTCCTTCTCCTAACCCCTAACACATGCATCTACGTGGCCAGCGCAAACACAAGTAAATTGAAGTACTCAGATAAAGAATAGATAAACTAAAACGGGAAGATGCATTCAAAATAGATCAAAAGAGGTCTCGGGATAGCCAAGGGCTAATCCCTTCTCCTAGAACAAACAAACTACTCGCTCATGCGTCTGTAAAGAAACATAAACATAGTAGAAAGTCTAAGGAACATAAAAACCAAACAAAACCGAAGTGGCGGTGCTTGATCTCCAATGCTCCTCGCTTATCTCCTCGCAAGAATCTGCTCTAACTTCGCTGAATTCTTCTCCTCTGTATGCTTGCTGTAATCACGTCTTTTTGCCTCCTTTTAAGCCTCCTAAAACGGTCCAATTGTTGCCTAAATTGCCCCACGAGTTCCCTTATGTTTTAAGTTAAGTTTACTTAAGTTTTGAGAGGTTTCGGGCCGCTACCCGCTCGGGTAGCGAGTGTACCCGCTCGGGTGCGGCTAGGGCAGTTCGTGCGCGTCCTGTGGTGCTGGAATGGTGCCCGATCGGGCATGGCATGTGTGCCCGCTCGGGCACAAGGCAAAATGGTCCTAAATGCTTGCCCGAGTCGTGCTAAATGGTCCACACAATTGGCCGTAGGTTTTGCCCGATCGTGCAAAGGTTGTGCCCGACCGGGTGAGGCTTTTCCATGCTCAATCTCGTCCCGTTTGTCCCGTGATGATCCCCAAAGTTGCTCCTTAGCTCCGTGCATGTTCCTTTAGCTCCAAAATAGTCCAAATACGCGTAAAAACCTGTAAGAACATGAAAAGCACGAAAGCAAGTAAAACGGATACGGAATCATACGTAAAACATCACATATGTATCAAAAACGTCTCCTAAATCGTGCAAGAAATACGTATGAAAACGAGATGATCAAATGCATGTAACATACCTGATCTATTTGATATGTTATGATGAATGGATCATACTTTTCATATTTTCGTGCCGACTTGAAGTCAATTCCTCCCTATAAATTTTTTTGTGTACCATGTCTTATGGTTGGGTTGAACCACTGCCATTTGAAAAGCATTATCTTCAATCCAATGAGATCAAGATATTTCACCTATAGGATTTGGTGCAAAATGTCTTAGAAATTATCATTCTCTATTTCATTATTAATGCAAAATGCATAATTGGATGTGCTTCTATGCTTTACGTGCTTGTAAGTGTGAAATGTGTACCCTTGAGTAAATTTAATTGGACAACACAATACATTTCTTGTAGGACCATTAGCCAAATATTTTAACCAAGTAGGATGTCTCTCAGTGCAACCCTTATCCTATATTACAGAAAAATGAATGATTACTTATAACAGACATTATTTTAGGTATATTTACAAAAATATGTGTACTTATGTAATCTCTCAACCATGAGGCATAATGCTAAAGTTTTATTTTGTTGAGTTCATCTGTGTTTAGATGAGGATATGTACCAATTACTCCTTTATCCAAGTTCCTGTAATGAAAATATGATAACACACACACACACAAACACACACACACACACACACACACACACACACACACACACACACACACACACACACACACACACACACACACACACACACACACACAGATAAGAGGAAAGGTCGCGTTCTGCTCTCTTTGCTCGGGTCACATCTCAATCAGGTTGTGTCCCGGTGAGGTCACGTCTCGCTCATGCCGTGTCCCACTTTCTTCGCTCAGGTCGCATCCCGCTTTGACCTGCTTTATGCGTCCTGCGAGCTAGTCAAGGCAATTTATGACCTCCGCGGTCTCCTATGCGTTGTTGACCATTCCAGCTCATGCATATTACTTTTAAACTAGTGCCTTGCATTTCTACTTGTATTTTTTTCTTGTTTTTCTCCCTTTGTACTTGTATAAATATGTACCTTTGTTTCTAAAGAATGCATAACAGAATAGTTATTTTTATTATCTCTAATTCTATTGATCTTACGCTCGCTCTTAATCTTTCTAATCTTGCTTTCGCTGATCCATCTTCGATTTACAAAATCAACATGGTATCAGAGCAGTGATGGAGAGAAAAGGTTTTTGATCCATTTTGTTTCCTTTGAAATCTATTCTCTTTCAAAAAAAATTTCAGTCAGTTGTTTTTAATCTCTCGTCTCCCTTTATTTTCTCGGATCTCTTGTCATGGACATGACCAAAAGCATCTCAATCTTGTTCAATGGAAACAATTATTCCATTTGGACAAAGATTGCTAAGGCCAATCTTGGCATGCGAGTTTGGGGTATCGTGACAGGATCAGATGTGAAACGGTACATTTAAGTACCAGATCAGAAAAATGGAAATAAAATAAGCTCATTGTCTTGGTTGTTTTACAAAATTCCCTCGAATCTCATATACACCGTGGGGACATAGAGTCTCTAATAAGAAGCTTTGTGATGAGTTGAAACAAGTTTTTGGCAATGAATCAAATCTTAACTGTGTGTATGAAGTAAAGAAAGGCCTTAATAATCTAAGGCAAGAGGGAAAGCCTTTTAACCAGGCTTTGGGTTATTTTAAGGAATAATGGTCTAAACTCGATTCTCTAAGGCCTCATAATGTGGATCATGTGGGAATTGCTCAGAGAATGAACCAGGATCAAGTCTTTTGTCTTTTATTCTCCCTCGACGAAAAAATATAATGACATTAGTCATCACATACTTTTCCCAAACGAGTTTCCCTCGTTTAACAAAGTTTTTATGATGATTAAAAGGGAGGAAGGGGGAAACCGTCTCTTTAAAGGAATGACCGAGGATGCTAATGTCTCCAAAAGCACCTATGGGCAAGTCGCTTGGATCAAGCCTTTCAAAAAGAAGTTCTCTTGTGAGCATTGCAACAAGAAAAGTCATACAAAGGATCGTTATTGGATCCTTCACCCCCATTTGAAGAACAAAAGCTGTGACGGCCAAGCTAAGGCTAATATGGCCTCTGAGTATTAGTTTGTCACAAAGGCAGACCTCGAGGAGTTTTTCTAAATGAATAAGGCATGAAACAAACAAAGCTGATAAAGAGGGAGGTAATGTTATCTCTGCTTTCTTTGTTTTTCGAAACCATATTATAATAGATTCTAGAGCTACAAATCATATGATAAAAATTGATGACTTGCTTAAAGATATAAAACCTCCTAGTGGCTCTGTTTCTATTGCGAATGGGGAGAGTGCTCCAATTAAAGGAACATGGAAGTTGAAGCTTCTCAGTCATGATATAAGGGCTCTCTTTTTTCCAAAGTTTTTTAATAATTTTATCTCTATCTAAAAGCATGCAAAATACCTTAATTGCTATGTTTGTTTCGATTCTAACTCATTTTGAATGTAGGATATTGAAAACAAACAAGTAATCGGTAAAGAAAAACTCCTCAATGGTCTTTATGTTCTCGAGTATATGTATTGTGATCCTGAGTCAGTGTTTCTATTAACTTCAAATATTGATAAAGTTTCTATATGGCATGCGATACTTGGACACCCTCATAGGAAAGTTCTAAGTATCATTTTTCCTGATCTTAAAGATAAACATGAAGCATGTGAAACTTACATCTTAGGAAAGCATGTAAAACAAGTTTTTCCAAACTCTGTTTCGATTTATCAAAACTGTTTTGAACTAATCCATTCAGATTTTTGGACAGCTCCATGTGTTTCTCATGATCAAAAGAAATATTTTGTAACCTTCATCGATGAAAAATCAAAATTTACCTGGCTTTATACTCTCTCGTCTAAGAGTTCTGTTTATGATGTGTCTGTAAAGTTTCATAAGCATGTTTTAACTCAATATGATGCTAAAATAAAATGTCTAAGGACTGGCAATGGGGGAGAGTATACCAATCTTCAGTCTCACAGGTACCTTGAAGATCAAGGCAATACACACCAACATTGTGTCCCTATACTCCGCAACAAAACGGAGTGGCCAAAAGGAAGAACATGCACCTAATGTAAGTCTCAAGAATTATCATGTTCGATCAAGATGTTCCTAAAAGGTTTTGCTCCAATGCGGTCATGACCGCATGTCACATCATTAATAGAATTCTAACAAAGGTTTTAAAGGACAAATCACCGTACGAGATATTAAACTCTACAAAACCTGACCTTGAGTACTTAAGAACTTTCGATTGTGTGTGTTTTGTTCTTGTTCCTTACTCATAGCTAAACAAGTTGGAACTAAGGAGCACTCAAGCTATTTTCATTAGATACACAGTAAATCAAAAAGGCTACAAGTGTTTCTATTAAAAAACACAGCATGTAATGGTGTCTCGAGATGTTATGTTCCTCGAAGATAAGAGCTTTCATGATAAAATCTCTTGGGAAGAGATTAAAGGAATCTCAGAACCAAATGATATAGGTTTCTCCCTTAAAAACCTAGTAACTGCTATTTCAACAACTAACAATGAAACAGGTCCCCTGCCAAGTGTACCTGTGCATCATGAAGACCAAAATGACCAAGAAATCTCAGAAAAATGAAGAATAAGAAAGCCATGATGAGATCATACCTTCTAAGCAAAATCATGAGGAGGAAACTAGGACCTCAAATCATGAGAACAAAGAAAAATGCCATGATCACAACCAAAATGAGGATGATAACGTCGATGAAGTCGAGGGAAGGATTCTAAATGAGATAGTGCCTCGGAGAAGCACTAGAATAAGGCGATCAATCTCGGATTGGATTCACAATCCTATTCAATGGCGTGACAACCAAACACCCTATTTCAATGGCGTGGCAACTAAACATCCTATTCAAAACATTTGCTCTTTAGCATTCCTCCCTATTGATAACAAAGCTTTTCTTAGTAAGATTGATAGGGATATTGAGCCATAAACCTATGAGAAGCCGAAGGGAACCGAGAATGGGAGGAAGCCATGGTTGAGGAGCTCAAAACCTTAGAAAAGAATAAAACATGGGACCTTGTTCCTCTTCCTAAAGAAAAGACACCCATAGGAAGCCACAATGGGAGGAATCCATGGTCGAGGAGCTAGCAACCTTAGAAAAGAATAAAACATGGGACCTTGTTCCTCTTCCTAAAGAAAAGACACCTATAGGAAGTAAATGCGTATAAAAAATAAAATATAAGAGTAATGGTGAGGTAGAATGTTACAAAGCTCGCCCTGTAGCGCAAGGGTATAATCAGAAGTATGATAAATATTATACTGAGACTTTTGCCCCTATTGCTAAACTTCATTCTGTTCGTATTATCTTTTCTATTGCTATTAACCTTAATTGGAGTTTGTGATAGATGGACGTTAAAAACGCTTTCCTTCAAGGGGAAATAAAGGAAGATATCTATATGAAACCTCCCTGGGTCTCCAAACAGAAAAATGAATCGTAAGCAAGCTAGAGGGAGCTCTTTATGGACTTAAACAGTCCCCACAAGCTTGGTACACTAGGCTCTATGATGTTGTTCGAAAGTATGGTTTTAAGAGGATTGAGGCTGATCATTCCATGTTCATCATCCGAAACAATTCCGGTATCATCGTTCTCTTAGTTTATGTTGATGATAGCATCATAAAAGGTGATGATAAGAAAGGAATAGAAAGTGTTAAACGTTTTCTAAAAGAAACCTTTGATATCAAGGATCTAGGTAAACTTTCTTGGAATTGAAGTAACTAGCTCTAATGATAATTTATTTCTTTCTCAATGAAAATATGCTTTAGCTCTTTTAAATGAAACAGGTAAATTCGGATCTAAGCTGGTCAAGACCCCATAAAAGAAATATTCACAGACTTGCGCGAGGGGAAACCATTTCATAAAATAGAACAATACAGATGCCTGGTCGGTAAGCTAATGTACCTCACGATAGCAAGACCTGACTTTTGTTATGCTATGTGATGGAATGGAAATTGGAGGTTTTAATTTCTTAGACCCCTCTACTGCAAGTATACGGTACGTGTAGTACCAGGGTCGAACTCTGGAGACTAGTGCGAACGTTAGAACTAAGAATTCACGAGAAGAAGATTGATCAATATGTGATTTATTAAACTGGAAAATAAAGAACAAAAGAATGACATGACTAGACTCAGCAAGATAGAGCACCACGATGCCGAGACATGCAATGGATGTTTCTACGGAATATGAAATCAAATTATATCAATCGATGGGAAAAGAAAATGTAAATCCGCTACCTAGGGAATCAACATTACTCATCTCGCGATGCAGCAACGGAACATCTAGATGTATGAAGAACGAATTGGGAATTCTACCTCTATTGTCGGAAATGACTTTCCCGATGCATAAATCCTCTACCTAGGGAATCAACGTCACTCATCTCCCGATGCAGCATGAAAACATCTAGGTGCATGAAGAACGATAGAGAATTCGACCTTTAATGTCGAAAACAATTGGAACTCAACCTCTATTAACGGAATTGACTTTCTCGATGCTTAAATCCTCTATTTAGGAAATAAACGTACTCACCTCCCGATGCTGTAAATCCATCACCTAAACGAATGAAGAATAATGCAAGTTCTACCTTGATTATTACCATCCCTAAATAGATTAACTGATCGGCCATATTCGCATTAGTCTAATTCATTCAAGGGTTAATCTCGAGACTCAAATCTGACTCTCCTGATGCCTAGACGAATCTCTAATCTCATTCAAACATGTCTAATCTCACTCGAATGGATCTAGTCTCATTCAAACATGTTATCAGAAAAGTATGAACGCATTATGCACAACTAAAACCTATCAAACCATACGAATGAACAAAACCGAAATTAAGCATTAAGAACAAAACTATCCATCACATAGCATCCCTAACCAATGGCACGAGAACTACTCAAAAATCATAGAGACACAAACACAAACACAGTAAGTATTCATCTTCCTTGTACTCCGAGTGTGGCCTCAGACGAATCCTTCGGATGGCCGAAGTCTCCTTCTCCAACTGTACACTCTCTCTTCTCCTCTATGGTATGGTCCGTCTTTCTTTGATATATTCATGTGTCTTTTTAAACTCACGCTCGTTTAAATGGATATCCATGTGATTCGCGTGGTAGTTGCCATGCATGCCTGGCCGTGCACATCATTCAGCCCGACCGTGCAACATTCATCCATGAAATGCCCGACCGCACATGGAAGAAGCTCGGGTCGTACATCAGCTACAGGCATCATTATGTCTGTAAAGCCCGACCGTGCAGGTGTTGAAGCCCGATCGTGTATATGACTTAAACCTCCAGCCTGGTCATACAAGTGTTGAAGCTCGGTCGTGTTGCTTGGTTGATTCGTCCCCGGTCGTGAATTGACTAAAGCCTAACCGTGGTGCATGGAAATGTCTCCTGCTCGACCGCGCTTGTGAGGCTGCTCGGTCGTGCATATGACCTTCTTGTGCCTGGTCATGCTTGTGTAGCTGCCCGATCGTGCTGCTAGGTTGCATCAGCAGCCCGGTTGAGCTTGTGAAGGTGCTCGGACATGCTCCTTCAGCTTAGTAGATTGGTCGGGCAAGGAGTGATGCCCGACCGCGTGCAGTAGCAGTTATGTTTGGCCGTGCTCCTTTTACACCTTGGTCACTTTGATCATGTTTTTCGGGTTTTGTCGTTTTTAGGATGTCGTCTTTTCCTGCACAATTCATGAAATGATAGAAGAAGCCCTCAACTGTGCTCAATATATCAGTGAAGTCTAGAAATTGTAATAAAAACTAAACCTGGGAATCATGAAAATACTATGACGAATTAGGTGTTATCAAACTCCCCCAGACTTACCCTTTGCTCGTCCTCTAGCAAAACTAGCACAAATACTTCAAAGGATTAGTCATCATGTACAACAACGCATCACACAAACATAAGCCTAAGCGCACATAGTTCATACTTTTATCAACCGAAAGTCCCGAGCCATGCAATCCTATACATGACCTAAGATCATTTCATTCCCCTAGACAACGTCTAAGCGATCTCCAGACCAATTCGTCTATGCTTACGCGAGATATCATTACAATAATTTCCTCGGTCTTTTCCATTCTCTTATTTTTTTTCCATTTCCACAAATTTTTTCTTTGAAAATCCACGCTTTGTTTCTAGGACGACGAAGTTGAAGAGGATGGCTTTCTACTTAGACCCAGGTTGCCGATGGCACACTCATAAGGTGTAACCTTAGAGGAGTGAAGAGGTGCTTCATTGAAGAAATTTTTTTTAGACCAAATATCACGCATCAACTCTAACTCTTAGGACGTAAAATAGCGCCTAACCCACCACTTAGACCCGAACCATCGATGTCGATGTACTCATGTCAATGTAAACCTGCAATAGTTAGAAACTTATCCATATTGACAACGAAGTATAAGCGCATGGAATCTAATAATCCGTAGAGAATGAACGGTAAAATATATCCGACAAAACAAGGAAGGAACGATATACACGGAGATAGGTATACTTGGGACTGAATCCTAGGAGGTGAAATGCAATAATAGATCATGGTTTCATGCACAACTACTAGACTAATCGATATCCAATAGACTTTCTTAGCAAACCTAGACTATTGTTCACGATTCGACAAAGTCGCACAAAAAATGACTAAAGTTCGCAAATTCATGCTAGATATCCATCCATTTATTCCTAAAAAGAAAACTCAACATATAATCCTAATCACATGCATGTTACTTGATGAGTACTCCCCCAGACTTGAATAGAACACCGTCTCGTCTCGGTGTTCAAGACCTAAGAGCGACTCGCATATCAAGATACGAGAAAAGAAGTTTATAACGTTTCACCTTGTGTATCTTGTTGTCCCGAGTTAGCGATGTAGCTGGACATTGTACGCATCTCCTCTTTAATGGGTGATATCGAAGTCGGAAAACCTATGAAAAAGCATCACACAATCCAAAGAATAAAACAACGTGACAGCTAACCGAGTACATAAATGTGAAGGAATACGAATAAGTCCTGAAAATGAAAATAAATAAAAAGAAAATGCAAAAGTCGGGTTGCCTCCCGAGAATCGCTTTTTTAAGGTCCCGAGCTTGACCAAATGATCTCCTCATCACCATCGAAGTGGACGTCCTCGTCGTCATGTGCGACATCTCGTGCTTTGTGTCATTTGGTCGGGTGTAGCACTTGGAATGGTCATCCGCCTTGCAAGATCAGCCAACCCGCTCGTGCTCTCCTCCTGCTTCATCAAACTCATAGACATACACCGAGCAGTCTGGACGTAGGAAAACAAAAAGCAATGGTTTAGCTCGAAAATAGACTCAAAATGAAAGAAAAAAATGCAGAAAATAAAATCAAACCAAAGACTTGGAAAGGACTGGATCTTGACTCAACGAAACCCTAATTCTAATGCCGTAACTTCTCCCCGGCAACGGTGCCAAAAACTTGATGGATTGGAAACCAAATATTTTAATTTTCTAGACCACTCTACCGCAAGTATACGATACGTGTAGTACTTGGGTTGAACTCTGGGGACTAGTTCGAACGTTAGAACTAAGAAATCACAAGAAGAAGCTCAATGAATATGTGATTATTAAACTGGAAAATAAAGAACAAAAGAATGACAGGACTAGACTCATCAAGATAGAGCACCACGGGTTTCGGAAATGTTGGGACATGCAATGGATGTTTCTACGGAACATGAAATCGGGTTATATCAATCAACTAGGAACTAAAACCTAAATTCACTAACTAGGGAATCAACATTACTCATCTCCTGATGCAACAAATCTATAACCTAAACGCATGAAGAACAATGGGAGGTCTACCTCGATTATTACCGTTCCCAAATAGATTAACCGATTGGCCAGATTCTCATTAATCTAATTCATTCGAGGGTTAATCCCAAGGCTCAAATCTCATTGCCTAGCCGAATCTCTAATCTCATTCAAACATGTCTAATCCCACTCGAACGGATCTAGTCTCATTCAAACATGTGATCAGCAAAGTATGAACGCATTATGCACAACTACAACCTATCAAACCATACAATTGAACATAACCGAAATCAAGCATTAAGAACAAAACTATCCATTACATAGCATCCCTAACCCATGGCACGAGAACTACTCAGAAATCATAGAGAAACAAACACAAACATAGTAAGTATTCATCTTCCCTATCCTCCGAGTGTGGCCTCGGACGAATCCTTCGGATGGTCGCAGTCTCCTTCTCCAACCGTACTCTCTCTTCTCCTCTCTGGGCTGGTCCGTATTTCTTTGATATGTTCTGTTGTATTTTTAAACTCACGCTCGCTCAAATGGATGTCCGTATGATTCAAATGATAGGTACCATGCATGCCCGGCCGTGCACACCATTCAGGCCGACCAGGCAGCATTCATCCATGAGATGCCCGACCGCACATGGAAAAAACCCGGGTTGTGCATCACCTACGGGGATCATTTTGTCTCTATATCCCGACCGTGCAAGTGTTGAAGCCCGGTCGTGCATGTGGCCTAAACCTCCAGCCCAGTCGTGCAAGTGTTGAATCTCGCCCGTGCTGCTTGGTTGATTTATCCCCGGTCGAGCATTGAGTGAAGCCCGAACGTGTTGGATGGAAATGTCTCCTGCTCGACCGTGCTTGTGAGGCTGCTCGACCGTGCATGTGGGCTTTTTGTGCCCGATCGTTCTTGTGTAGCTGCCCGGTCGTACTTGTGAAGGTGCTCGACCATGCTGCTTCAGCTTGGTAGATTGGCCGGGCAAGGAGTGATGCCCGACCGTGCTATATGTTCTCCATTTCAATATGCTCGATCGTGCAGTTGTAGTGATGCTTGGCCGTGCTCCTTTCACACCTTGATCACTTTGATGCAGATTGGGCAGGTGACCGCAAAGACCGGAAATCAACGAGGGGGTTCCACGAACGAACAAAACATATTGAAGTTGACTGTCATTTTGTTCGAGAGAAGCTTGAAGATGGTGTCATTAAATTTATATACACAAGAAGCTCAGATCAGCTGGCCAATGTCTTCACCAAAACCAAAAGTGAAAAGTATGCAAAGATCTCAATAATCGAATTGGCCTCGTAGATATCTTCAATTCCAGGGCATCGAATTCAAGCTTAGTTGATCATCCCTCGAGCTCATAAGTGGTTATACTATTTTTCCTTTTTCGGGTGTTTTTGTCCCAATTGGGTTTCCCCCCGAAAAGGTATTAATGAGGCTCCACTTATGTTGCTTTTGATCGCCTAAGCTTGATGGGGAATGTTAAGAAGAAAGGCCACATCCCACTCTCTTTTCTTAGGCCACGTCCCGTTCAGGACGCATCTCGCTCAGGTCGCATCCCGCTCAGGTTGCATCCCGCTCAGGCCACGTCTCGCTCTCTTCACTTAGGTTGCATCCTACTCTGACATGTGTCCCGCGTCCTGCGTCCCGCGTTTTGCTTCATGCATTCCGCATCCTGTAAGCTGGTCAAGGCAATTTAGGACCTCCGCGGTCTCCTATGCCTTGTTAACCGCTCCAGCTCATGCATGATACTTTTAAACTTGTGCCTTGCATTTTTACTTTTATTTTTCTTGTTTTTCTCGATTTCTACTTGATAAATATGTACCTATGTTTCTAAAGAATGCATAAGAGAATATTTATTCTTATGCTCTCTAATTCTCTCAATCTTACAATCGCTCTTAATCTTTCTAATCGTACTTTCGCTGATTCATCTTTGTTTTACAAAATCAACACACACACAGACAAACATATATATATTTATATAGATTTGAAAAATTTAAAGATCGATTGTCATCGTTTCGTACCTTTCGAATGGTAATAGCTCATGAAAATTTAATAATATATAAATTGTGTGGACGTGATTATACTCTTCTGGTGTTAGCCAATATTCCTTGGATTTTTCTCCCATACGTCAAATTGGTGTAAAGATCTAAGAAATTACACCAAAATAAGGATGATATTGATATAGCTAATTTGTGTGATCTTCTCTTTTTCTTTGCAATATTTGACTCGAAATAAAATGCGCTGAAATATGTGATTTCTTCCAACAAGTATTATTGATGTGTGGAAACACGAGTTATAAATTATCCTAGACCACTTCACCGCAAGTATACGGATCGTGTAGTACCAGGGTCGATCTCTGGGGACTAAAGCAGCCAAAAACTAAGAATGAAAATAAACTAAGACGAGTAAAGATAGAAGGGGATATGGTCCTAAATATCTAAAACTAACCTAAGTGGTGACAACAATACTAGGTTGGGGATGAACTCGGATATGACGAACACTACGGGTGTCGGGATACTGGGAATCGTACGAATGAAGCAACTAAGGATCATAGATCTATCAACTTATCTTGACAACGGGAAATTCATTCCCTAATCTGAGGAGCGATTCTTCCGAGCCTAAACCTCCTAACCATGAGTACGTGCAACCCTACCTTCCATCAGTGATTTACCCGTACCATGGAAGCTTTACGAACGCAATCATTATTCCTAAGACGACTAACCGCCGGGTCAGATTCTCATTAGCTGAACTTAATCTACAACTTAACAGGTCCGGATTCATTCTTTAACCTTCCAGCAAAGTCCGAAATCCTATGTTACTGAGCGGGCAGCACTAGCGTAAGAGTGAAATTGCTAAGCGCAAAACAGATATCAAGAATAAATCAATAAATCTAAGCATTAACGCAAATCATTGTTCATCCATTACAATCCGATATCCCTACCCGTAGTTGGGACTCTACTCACTCATGGCGAAAACAAAAGACGAAGATAACATAATCCTAAACATGATAGACTCTAGGAAATTCGATGCCTCGACCTTCCTTATCGTGTTACCGGTGTAAGGATTGATGCTTCTCTACTTCTCCAACGTCTCCCGAGCCTTTCCAGAGGTTTTCTCAGCCTTTCCTTCCCCTGTACGTCGCCCCCTTGCTCTAGATCTATTCTGTTCCTTAAATTAGGCCGTTTGAATGCAAGATCTAAGTTGTT
Organism: Gynandropsis gynandra; assembly: GCA_036759665.1. NCBI lineage: Eukaryota > Viridiplantae > Streptophyta > Magnoliopsida > Brassicales > Cleomaceae > Gynandropsis > Gynandropsis gynandra. The sequence continues at coordinate 13,506,290 of CM071874.1, forward strand.
GCGAAGTACACGGCCCGCTCGGGCACCACTGTTACCCGGTGCTGTAGAGGCGCGCCCGGTCCGGTAAGGCTACCCGATCTCGTTGCCTTTGTGCCCGGGTCATGCAAGGTATGCGGATAATACCCCGTAGGTTTTACCTGAGCGGGTGGAGTATGGTGCCCGACCGGACTCCCTTGTTGCCTTGAAATTTCTCTTTTCCACTCCTTGCTCGGGTGTTCCTTTGGGTTGTAAGCCTTGATCTTGGCTCTGAGTGGATATATCTTCAAAGTTCGTGGTTTTGTTCAGGAATCCGTCTTTTAAAGCTCATTTAGGCCTTGTCGCCTAAAAACCTGAAAACCAACAAAACGGGTGTATGAAACTCATAATCGAATCGGATATGTAAATCTATCTATAAAATATATGCGAATATGTCACTAAAACCTATCCTACAGTGTTATCAAACTCCCCAGACCTAAACCTTTGTTTGTCCCTAAACAAAACTAAAGTCTAGTACAAGAAGAAACTAATAACGATAGATACTAGCTCAAAAATATCGAAGGGTTAGTCATTTTGCAAATCAACGTGTCACATTGATAAGAGCCTAAGCGTACCGAGTATAGCCTTATGTCTACCAAAAGTGCTGAGCCATGAAATCCTACCAAAAATCTAAGTCTACTTCACAACCCTAGATAACGTCCAAGCAATCTCCATACCTATTTCCCTAAGCTTTTGATATCATTCAAATCGCTTCTTCTCGTTCTTATGCATTTTTTTCTATTCGGTACTTAGATCCACGCTTTGTTCCTAGGACGTCGAAGTCGAAGAGGGATGGCTTTCTACTTAGACTCAGGCTGCCTATGGCACACTCATAAGGTTGCGCGGCCTTAGAGGAGTGAAGAGGTGCATTATTGATCTTATTATTTTTTTCGGTTTTTTTTTCTTTTCTTGATTACGCAACACTCTAACCCTTAGGACGTAGAAAAGCGCCTCTACCCACCACTTAGACCCGAACCATCGAATATCGATGTACTCATGTCAATCCTAACTCGGAATAGCGAAAAACTTATCCTAGATGACAGCGGAGTATAAGCGTGTGGAATCTAACTC
>CM071874.1:13521120-13541413 GCA_036759665.1 Gynandropsis gynandra
AAAATACGAAAATAAAACTACTAAAGCATATTATGCTCGGGTTGCCTCCCGAGAAGCGCTTGTTTAAGGTCGCGAGCCTGACCAAAGCACGCTACTTATCAGGTGGACATCCTCGACGTCATCGTGTCCGTAGCGTTTCGCGTGCAATATGTGCTCGATATGGTGTGGCACGCGAAATTGCCGAATTCCTCGCACGATCGGTGTTGTCATCCCTAATATCGTCCATAACACTCTCTATGTTCGGGGCTAGATCGTGCTGTCCAAACATTCTGGTTGAGCTGCTCCTAGGTCCGGTTAAATACTCCATACAACCGGTTAGGCGTTTGTCATTCGTTTCCTTCAGCTCTTCCAGAAATGTTGTGCATGTAAGCCTTTCGGGTGAAGGCTTCATCTTTACCCTAGGAGCTTTGTCGATGTCCCAATTATGAGTTGGACGTTTGGTGCAGCATCTCGGCATCTTAGGATCGTTTATGTATTGCCTTACACCACAATTAGCTCGGCTTGTGTGGAAGTCATGGTTGGAGGATTCCTCTTTCCTTTCGTTATTGATCGTCTTGGTTGGTACCTTGTAGCTACCTTCCTCAACCGCTACGCGATTCAAATCTAAGGAATCCTTGATCTGAGCTTCCTCACAAGTCTCCTCGGCTAAACCTTCAAAACTGCCCTCGGGGAACACGAAATCGATATGGCATGGTTGCTCAATCGTGTCCACCAAGCTGAATTCTTCTTCTACCTCGGGTTTCTTTCTGTACTCGTCAACGTCCGTAGCCTCATCCATTGTCGTGTTAGATTCATCTTCTATTTCAATCAATGACGGACTTGGCTGATCTACCGTCTCACAATCTCTTAGGTAGATCTCGCTGACATATTCACGAGGATAATATTCCGAACCTTCCGATGCAACCTCTTGCGTCCATGTTACCTCGCAAAATAAAGGACATCAAACTCGATTAAGCTCTGTGAGGTAAATTATATAATTTTTTTCGTTTTTTGACTCTATTAAAGAAAAGAAAAACAAAAGCAAAAACAAAAACAAACAAAAAGAAGACTCCGGAAAGAACTAGATCATAATCTAGCTAATTCCTAGTCTAGGCCGTTTTTAGTCCCCGGCAACGGCGCCAAAAACGTGGTGTGGTGTAAATACGAGTTATAAATATTCCTAGACCACTTCACCGCAAGTATACAGATCGTGTAGTACCAGGGTCGATCTCTAAAGCAACCAAAAACTAAGAATGAAACTAAACTAAGACGAGTAAAGATAGAAGGGGATATGGTCCTAAATATCTAAAACTTAACAGGTCCGGATTCATTCTTTAACCTTCCAGTAAAGTCTGAAATCCTATGTCGCTGAGCGGTCAGCACTAGCGTAGGAATGATAATGCTAAGCGTAGAACCGTAAATCAAGAATAAATTAATAAAACTAAGCATTAACGCAAGTCATTGTTCATACAATACAAATCCAATATCCCTACCCGCAGTAGGGACTCTACTCACTCATGGAGAAAATAGAAAACAAAGATAACATAATCCTATACATGATATACTCTAAGGAATTCGATGCCTCGACCTTCCCTATCGTGTTATTGGTGTAAGGATTGATGCTTCTCTTCTTCTCCGATGCCTCCCGAGCCTTCCCAGATGTTTTTCCAGCCTTTCCTTGCCCTGTTCGTCGCCCCCTTTGCCCTAGATCTATTATGTTCCTTAAATCCGCTCGTTTGAAAGTTAGATCTAGGTTGTTGCGGATTACACGGCCCGCTCGGGCACAGGTGCCCGAGCGGGTATACTTCTTGCGCCCGATCGGGTAAGGCTACCCGATCTCGTTGCCTTTGTGCCCGGGTCGTGCAAAGTGTGCGGATAAAACCCCGTAGGTTTTATCCGAGCGGGTGGATGAATAGTGCCCGACCGGGCACCCTTGTCTCCTTGAAATTTCTCTTTTCCGCTCGTTTCTCGGGTGTTCCTTCGGGTTCTGAAGCTCGATCTTGGCTCTGAGTAGATATGTCTTCAATTCATGTGGTTTTGATCAGGAATCCGTCTTTTTAAACTCATTTAGGCCTTGTCGCCTAAAAACCTGAAAACCAACAAAACGGGTGCGTGAACCGCATAAATTATATCGGAAATGTACGTCTCTATATAAGATACATGCGAAAATGGTGCTAAAATCTATCCTAATATTGATACACTTTCAGTGTTATCACTACCCATAGTCTTGGCCGCCACCTCTGGGTTGGAAACCTTGATTAGGGTTTCTCGCCATTATCCGCGGTTGAAAGTCTTGCGGATTTGCTACGTTATTCATGTTGCCATATGAGAGGTTGGGATGGCTCTTGATGTAACCTTGTTGGTAGCCCCGACAGGAGACGTAGTTCACTTCCTCCATCCCTTGGCCTACGGATGAGTCATGTTGATCCACATGAAGTCCAGCAATCATCCGATGAATTTCGCCAACTTGTTTTTTCAAATCCGTCAACTCCGGGTTGGCAATACCAAGCTCGTTTACTGCAACTTTTGATGGGTAGTCGCGATTGTACTCCCCTACCATCTTGCCTCCTTCCCTCGCCATGCTCTCGATTAGGTTATCGAGCTGACTAAACGTGAGGTTGCTAAAGGAACCACCACCCGCTGCCACGATCATGAATCGGGTGGTCTCTTGGATTCCTTGGATGAAATTCGTGATAAGATCTTTCTTATCCATCCCGTGGTGTGGGCATATTAGGATAGATTTTAAATCGCTCCCATGCGTCATGTAACGTCTCGCCTCTTTCTTGAAGGAAAGAATTAACGCGACTCTTGGCAAGAAGCGTTCTGTGATCCGGGAAGAATTGCTACATGAACCTTTGTTCTAAATCATCCCACGACATGATTGATGCAGCCGGCAAGTTGAAGAGGCAACGTTGCGCCGCATCCTTGGGTGAGAATGGGAACGCCATCAAATAAAGATCCTCCCGAGTAACTCCCGTTCCAACGTTAGTAGTGCTACATAGCATCTTGAAGTCCGTAAGGTGGGAGTTCGGATCTTCGTTCTCCATTCCTCGAAAGGCCGAATGGTTGAGCATCTGAATAAAAGCCAGTTGTAGCTCAACCTGGTTATCAATCGTGCGGGCTATGCACGAAAGTAACTGCGTGTGCTTAGGAGCGGTGTATGCTCCATAAGTCTCATCGGCAGCAGCCATGTCGGCTGCGTGTGCTTAGGAGCGGTGTATGCTCCATAAGTCTCGTCGGCAGCAACCATATCGGGAATACTCGCGTTGTCTTCTCCGCTGCTTGCACTATGCGTATCTTCCTCCTCAGAGGCGTGTTGCTCGTGGTTGCTCGTTCTTTCTACCTCGGATTTGGAATCAGCTATTCTGATCCTTCTCTTCTTTCGCAGGCTTCTTAAGGTGCGTTCAACCTCGGGATCGTAGATGAGAAATTTCTGAGTAGAGCTTCTCATACAAGTCTTCTGCACAACAAGAAACAAAACACCAAAGCATAAATCCGCGGTAGATAGGAAAGACTCGATAAAGGGAAAAAAAAACAAACAAACAAACAAACAAACAAACAAACAAAGACTCCGGAAAGGACTAGATCTTAATCTAGCTAATTCCTAGTCTAGGCCGTTATTAGTGATGCGTTCTCAAAGTAAAATAAAATAACCTAAACTACCCGCAAGTGCACGGCACGTGTGTAGTATTTTAGGTGTCGATCCCACAGAGACTACGCAACACTACCTAAACTCGAACTATGAATAAAACTTGCTAACGAACAAATATGGATGAAGAATGAAATACTGAAAGTAAATAAATGAATTGACTCTTAACGATAGGACAAACGTTCTAGGAATCCAGTTTCACCACAAGACTACCGAAACCGACAATCGATCTATCTATCATGCAATCCCAGTCTAAGCTATCTAAGGCAGACGATCCTAATATGATATCTACCCTCTCTCGAGGCATAGACACGTGATCTAGACAAGTTTCCCCCTACTTTCGTTGCTGACACCTTGAACTAAACCCATAGGCTCTATGATTCATCCGTTCACCCTCAACCGTTGTTACCTTACTTTTGTGGCCTAACCTCGGTTGTCCTAAACCTGATCTTCTAGGACTAGAATTCTCCTTTCGGTCCTTCTCCTAATCCCTAAGACATGCATCTACGTGGCCTTTGTAAACACAAGTCAATTAAGCGCTCAGATAGAGAATAGATAAACGAAAACGGGAAGATGCATTCAAAGATAAATAGAAAGTGGTTCCGGGATAGCCAAGGGCTAATCCCTTCTCCTAGAACAAACAAACTACTCGCTCATGCGTCTGTAAACAAACATAAACAAAGTAGAAAGTCTAAGGAACATGAAAACCAAGCGAAACCGAATTGTCGGGTTGATCTCCAGTGCTCCTTGCTTTCCTCCTCGCAAGAATTCTTCTCCAATCACGAACTGAATGAAAGGTCCAATGTTCGCTCCCTCTAATGACGTCTTCTGGCCTCTTTTATGCCTCCTAAGTCGGTCTAAGTGTTGCCTTAATTGCCCCACGAGTTCCCTTTTGTTCTAAGTTAATTTTACTTAACTTTGCTGGTTTCTCGGGTCGCGACCCGCTTGCGCACAAAATTTACCGTAGCTTTTGCCCGATCGTGCATGAGTTGTGCCCGACCGGGTGGAGGCTCTTCATGCCAAATCTCGTCTCGTTTATCCCGTGATGATCCTCGAAGTTGCTCCTTAGCTCCGTGCATGTCCTTTAGCTCCAAAATGATCCAAATACGCGTAAAAACATGTAAGAACATGAAAACACGAAAACAAGTAAAACGGAAACGAAATCATACGTAAAGCAACACATATATATCAAAAACGTCTCCTAAATCATGCAAGAAATACGTATGAAAACGAGATGATCAATTAGTCCCCGGCAACGGCGCCAAAAAACTTGATGTGTGGAAACACGAGTTATAAATTATCCTAGACCACTTCCCCGCAAGAATACGGATCGTGTAGTACCAGGGTCGATCTCTGGGGACTAAAGCAGCCAAAAACTAAGAATGAAACTAAACTAAGACGAGTAAAGATAGAAGGGGATATGGTCCTAAGTATCTAAAACAAACCTAAGTGGTGACAACAATACTAGGTTGGGGATGAACTCGGATATGACGAACACTACAGGTGTCGGGATACCGGGAATCGTACGAATGAAGAAACTAAGGATCATAGATCTATCGATTTATCTTGACAACGAGAAATTCATGCCCTAATGTGAGGAGTAATTTTTCCGAGCCTAAACCTCCTAACCATGAGTACGTGCAACCCTACCTTCCAGCAGTGATTTACCCGTACCATGGCAGCTTTACGAACGCAATCATTATTCCTAAGACGACTAACCGACCGGTCAGATTCTCATTAGCCGAAGTTAATATACAACTTAACAGGTCTGGATTCATTCTTTAACCTTCCAGCAAAGTTCGAAATTCTATGTTAGTGAGCGGGCAGCACTAGCGTAAGAGTGATAATGCTAAGCGTAGAACCGATAATGAAGAATAAATCAATAAATCTAAGCATTAACGCAAATCATTGTTCATCCATTACAATCCGATATCCCTGCCCGTAGTTGGGACTCTACTCACTCATGGAGAAAACAAAAGACGAAGATAACATAATCCTAAACATGATAGACTCGAGGAAATTCGATGCCTCGACCTTCCCTATCGTGTTACCGGTGTAAGGATTGCTGCTTCTCTTCTTCTCTAACGTCTCCCGAGCCTTTCCAGATGTTTTCCCAACCTTTCCTTCCCATGTACGTCGCCCCCTTGCTCTAGATCTATTCTGTTACTTAAATTAGGCCGTTTGAATGCAAGATCTAGGTTTTTGCGAAATACACGGCCCGCCCGGGCACCACTGTTACCCGGTCATGCAGAGGCGCGCCCGGTCGGGTAAGGCTACCCGATCTCGTTGCCTTTGTGCCCGGGTCGTGCAAGGTATGCGGATAAAACCCCGTAGGTTTTACCCGAGCGGGTGGACTATGGTGCCCGACTGGGCTCCCTTGTTGCCTTGAAATTTCTCTTTTCCGCTCATTGCTCGGTGTTCCTTTGGGTTGTAAGGCTTGATCTTGGCTCTGAGTGGATATATCTTCAAAGTACGTGATTTTGTTCAGGAATCCGTCTTTTAAAGCTCATTTAGGCCTTGTCGCCTAAAAACCTGAAAACCAACAAAACGGGTGTATGAAACTCATAATCGAATCGGATATGTAAATCTATCTATAAAATATATGCGAAAATGTATCTAAAACCTATCCTAAAATTGATACACTTTCAGTGTTATCAATTATTTAACAATAAAACCTTCAACCACTTCTTTTTTTCGTTTTCTTTTGATGAAAGAAAAACCTTTCGAATTGATACATCCACCTGAATTGAACCGGGCCACCGAGTATTGCCTCGTCTGAAAAATGTATTGGAAAATTTTCATGACATCGAAGAAGGAAAGAAAAATAACTCTTTCTAAAGAGCATAATACCTCGGAAATAGTGTTTTTCAATAACACCAAGACCTCTCTTTTTTAAATTTCCTGAACTTGCATGTCTAAAGAATATGCTAATTTCGCATAACACGTCGTGAACGTTCCGTGGTAATAGTTCAGAAATTACAATCAGAATGAGTAGCTGCATGAAAACATTGCAATCGTGACTTTTCACACCGATGAGCCTTGAAACCATAACATCCACACACAGATCAACGTTCGATGCATATCCATCTGGAAATTTAACGCCTTCCTTTAACCATCTCAATAATGTTGTTTTTGCTGGCCCAAAAAAATTGAATATTGGGATAGGCGAATTTCCATCGCGTAACTCCAACTCAGGTCATCGACATATTTTCTTCACATCTTGCCTTGATTGTATATTTTCTTTCATTTTCCCTATCACATTCAAAACATTGTTGATGATGTTATATAAACGTTTTTTCCAATATGTGTAACATCAAAATTATGATGCAATATGACTTATTTCTAATATGGTAGTTCCTTAAAAATGCTACATTTATACCAATTATACCATTCACCTTGCCCTTTTGTTTTGATGCTCACAATCTCCTCCACATTCCACCGATTCTGGTAAATTTGCCATCGTGTTTAGTCGTTCATATAATATTTGCCTATCTATTTGCGTGCACGGTGCCTCTTCTTTTGTACCATGTTCTGTCAAAAATATTTCTTATCTTTTCTAAATGCATGTCCACGGGGAAGAAACCTTTTACAACAATCAAACCAACATGGTTTTTTTCCCATGTACTGAACGAAACGAATATGTATCCTCCGTACAATATGGACATGCCAATCTCTCGTGTGTGCTCCATACAGATAACATTCCATAACTAGGGAAGTCGCTAATTGTCCACAAAAAGACCGTTTTCAATGTAAAACTTTGCTTTGTACTCAAGTTATAAGAAAGAATCCATTGTTCTACAAATCTCTTAATTCATGAAATAAGGGCAGCAAAAAAATCAAAACTTTTCTTTGGATGTTCTGGTTCTGGAATCAACAACGTCAGAAACATGACTTCTCTTTTTAGACATACATTAGGAAGTAAATTATATAGAGACAAAATCACATGTCATAGAGAATATTGACTTCTAGATTGTCCATATAGACTAAAACCATCGGTGCACAGACAAAGATAAAAATTTCCATTTCATACGCAAACTCGGGAAATGTTTCATTGAAATCCTTCCAAACCTTACCATTCGATGGATGTTGCATTACGTGCCATCTCATTCGCACAATGGTATTTTATTCATATAACCTTCTCAACCTTTTTGTTTCATGCATATAAAACATCTTTTTGTACGGTACATATTTTTGTGAAGATGGTTTATTCAAACAAAATCTACTAGCACCACAAATTTACATTAAAAATGTCTTTATCTCCTCCTTAGAATAACATGTAACTAGTTCTACAAATATTAATCTTCTCATGTGGCATTCCCAACCCCTTTAAAACATTCTTTGTTTGCATAATATGTCGCAAGATCTTGAGCATTTGCCGGTAAATATTCATACATAGTTTTGCAAAATAATCCATTAATTTTCAGCTACATTGTAGTCTGTTTTAATACTATAAATCTTGATGACAAGGATAAACGAGACTAACCTTCGCGACAACATTCATATCTATGTTTTTTCGCCGCATCCAATAGGTTGAAAAAACAACGTGCCTCATTAGTTGACCTCTCTTCATGCGTTTGCTTAACAACTCTAGGAAAGCATCTGATATCATTTCCATATGTGGATTGATCGTCGTTATTTCACAATGAACCTCTTCATTTATTTTCATTTATTGTATTTCTTGAACACTATTTCTAACACCACAATCTTCACTGTAAAAGAACAAAATTTTGTAATTCTTTACGAAACCTACCTTGTAAATGTGTTTGCAAACAATTTCTTTACTTCGATACTTCATGTTTTTTCATTTTTTGCAAGGACATAACATGGCCCTCTTTGTTGTTACAAAGGTTGTATCAACGTAAAACTCACGAACTAGTCCAATCCGTGTAACAATTCTTGCATAACTTCCTCAGTTACGGGATATTTTCTTCTATACATCCACTCTCTCGATATGTATATATCTCTGTTTTAAGACGACGAAATTGTTTGAAAGTGTATTTTTCGTTTATGGCTTGATGGTAAGCAATTCGAGTTTGTTGTATAAATAGTGAAAACTCCAATTGATGCCCGTTGGAAGCTAACGTCTGATTTATTTCAATAGTCATATCAAAATTCTAACTTTTCCAATGGGTATCTATTTAAAGATTTTGTCGGTTTTCAACGGCCTTCGATCGGATTTACCGCCAAATTTTCAATGGATATAATATGTTGATAATCCCTTGAAAATGCCAACGGATTGTAATAGATTTGAGACCATTGATAATTGTCCATTTTCTGTTCCAATCCATTGCAATAATTATCAATGGATTAATATGTTGATCCATCCGTTTATATTTGGGTGTTTTATTGTAGTATTCTAACAGTATGGTAACATGTAACTCATAACACCAATTGTGTTGCTTTTTTGTTAGATGGGGTAACGTGATAGCGTACGATTGTGTAATGCCATTCCATTATTCAACTAACAGAAAGTTGTGAGAAGTAATAGTTCATGAGTGTGATAATAGTTAACGCGATTGTGTGGCTAAATTGGCCAAGGTAACATCGAGATAATGCCAATGCATTGAACATAATGGATATATATATATATATATATATATCTTGTATTGGACCTTATCAACTCACTCATATCTAAAATGCCAAATAATCTAAACTCTCTCACTCATTCATATTATATATAATGTGTTAGAGCAATTCATATATTTGGTTACTTCGATGTTGGATGTATGAGAGGTTTGAATTGAGATGAATAATTTTTCTGTAGAATTCGAAAATGGGTTAGAGGGTTTATGAAATTGTTTACAAATCAATTTTAGGTACATGAGTGATAAGTTATAGTATCCATGTTATCGATATAAAATTTTAAAAAATACTTAGTGCAAAAATTTTGTTAAAAACCCTATACAAAAAGGTTATGTGAATATATTTGGGTTTATCATTGTAACAATATTAGCATAGTGAAAAATCATATACATATTGCTGAATAATATGATGTTTATATTAATTACAAAGCGATTACAGGTGGAAGTAGTTTTAATGATCATACTTGTTATGATTGATATATGGAAATCATTGGGGATGTTTTTCTCAGTCATCAAATTATGTATGATGGAAACAAGAATGAATAGGAGCCAAACATTGAATATATTTGGTACGAAATAGCTCGTAAACCTTATTAGTTTCATTCTTAGTTTTTGGCTGATACAAATTCATTCATAATAAACTCATGTATCTAAAATTGATTTGTAAATTGATTTGTGTGCATTATGTATGGATGATACAAATTCATTCATAATAAAAACATGGTCGGAAACCGTATTAGTTTAATTGTCATTATCGCTTTATTTTGTTAGATCATCCTATGAGACGTAATAAAAGAAATTTTAAGAAAAGTAAGAGGGTGGATAAACAGGCACTATGCATGTTGATGAGAGATGAGATACTATTTAAGCGATTTTATGTGATTAATGAATTATAAAAAACTGTTGATTGGTGGTGGTAATGGGCATGATAGATACGATGGATATTACCACAACTCGTACAAACACACTATTTGAGCGATTGGATATTACCACAATTGGTATAAACACAATATTTTCTTAGGATCTATCTTATTGACGACACCATCTTCTTCATCATAACCTTAATATTGTGCATATAAGATTATTTTTCATAATATTATCAATACGCTAATGAATGTCTTTAGAAAATTAAAAAATAATTCTAAATCAAGATCGAGTATTGATGCGTGTCAAGTTAAACGAGTTACGTGTGTAGTAATTTAGGTGTCGATCCCATAGGGACTAATGCAACACGATCTAAGAATCAAACTAGAATTAATGCTTGTTGGGATTAAATAGGGTTATGAGATGCAAGTATGATGATGCAGTGGACTAACGAGTTCCTAATAAAGAGACAAACGTTCTAGGATCCAGTTTAACCACATAGATTTCGAAACCTACCTTCGATCTATCTAATCATGCGTCCTTATCAAGATATCGAACGCGGGCGATCCTAATATAGATCCTACCTTCTCTCAAGGCATAGATAATCATCTCGTTTTCATATGTATTTCTTGCACGATTTTAGAGATGTTTATGATATAGATGCGATGCTTTACATATGATTCTATATCTGTTTTACTTGTTTTCGTGTTTTCATGTTCTTAAAGGTTTTTATGCATATTCGGTTCATTTCGGAGCTAAAGGACATGCACGAGACAATGTACCAACATTGAGGATCATCACGGAACAAACAGGATGAGTATTGGCAAAGAATACGCACTACCCGCGTGGGTAACTCCCTAGCCCGAGCGGGCATTTATTACGGTGATTTTGTCTAGCAAATTGAGCATGAGTCGGGCAAGAACTACCACGCCCGGGGACTCAGCCCGAGCGGGCAGCAGCACAGCCTGAGCGGGCAATAGACCAGCCCGATCGGGGCACCTTCTAGCCCGAGCGAGCTGCCTCGTTCTCCATCGCGTTCTTGCGTGACCTTCCGCGCCGCACCTGAGCGGGTCATTCACTCAGTTTTCAGTTCTTGATCGAGGAGAGAGAGTAGATAGAAGGAGGACGTTCTTGCGAAGGAGAATTACAAGGAGCATTGGAGATCAACCCCACACTTTGGTTTCGTTTGGTTTTCATGTTCCTTAGACCTTCTATTTCGTTTATGTTTGTTTACGGACGCATGAGCGAGTAGTTTGTTTGTTCTAGGAGAAGGGATTAGCCCTTGGCTATCCGGAACCATTTTTTATTTATCTTTGAATGCATCTTCCCGTTTTTCATTTATCTTTTCTTTATCTGAGTGCTTAATTTACTTGTGTTTGTGATGGGCATGAAGATGCATGTGTTAGGGATTAGGAGAAGGACCGAAAGGAGAATTCTAGTCCTAGAAGATCAGGTTTAGAACAACCGAGGTTAGGTCACGAAAGTAGGGTAGCAGCGGTTGAGGGTAAAACGGATGAATCATAGGTCTTATGGGTTTAGTTCAAGGTGTCAGCCACGAAAGTAGGGGATAACTTGACTAGATCACGTGTCTATGTCTCGAGAGAGGGTAGATATCATATTAGGATCATCTGCCTTAGATAACTTGACTGGGATTGCATGATAGATAGGTTGATTTTTGGCTTCAGTAGTCTTGTGGTAAAATTGGTGTCCTAGAACGTTTGTCTCATTCTTAAGAACTAGTTTGTTTATTTGCTTTTAGTATTTCATTCTGAACTAGTTTGTTTATTTGCTTTTGTCTCATTCTTAAGAACTAGTTTGTTTATTTGCTTTTAGTATTTCATTCTTAAAACCATATTTCGTTTGTTAGCAAGTTTGATTCCTTAAAACAATATTTCGTTCATTAGCAAGTTTGATTCGTAGTTTGGGTTTAGGTTGTGTTGCGTAGTCTTTGTGGGATCGACACCTGAAGTACTACACACGTGCCGTGCACTTGCGGGTAGTTTAGGTTATTTGTTTAACTTTGATAACGCATAAAGTTTTTGGCGCCGTTGCCGGGGACTATTGTCAACACGTCTTAGATTTGAGCCTAGGGACTTTCCTTTTTTTTGTTTTTGTTTTCTTTTCTTTCATTCTTTCTACCTAAATCGTTCTTTATTTGTCTTTCCTAGAGCCGTCAGATCAACGAGATATGGATAATTAGAACGGCCACGAACAGCTTCAATAACCTCTCGGTAATTTTGGGCACTTGCAGCAACAGCCACTCGCGCCTCTATCGCGAGAACCACAGGCTCCTCCACCACGTGGTCTCAGGGATTACATGGTGCCGAACATGAACAACGTGCAAACAGCCATACGGATGCCTGCTGTTGCGAGGGAACAGTTTGAGATTAAGCCGGCGATGATCAACATGCTTTATCAAAAGCAATTCATGGGTGGAAATAACGAGGATCCCATCAGCACCTCAGAGACTTCCTTGAGCTTTCTAGTACGTTCAAGATACATGGAGTCTCAGAGGACGCGATCTTATTTCGTCTCTTCCCCTTCTCAATTAGGGGACGAGCAAAAACATGGCTGGAATCGCTTCCCGCTGGTTCAATCACGACTTAGGATCAGCTCTGCACATTGTTCTTATCAGGCTTCTTTCCTCCGAGCAAGACGATTTAGATGAGGGGGGGAAATCACAACGTTTAGATGCAGAGATGGAGAAACTTTGTTTGAAGCATGGGGCAGATTTAAGGATCTTCTACAGTTGTGTCCACACCATGGTCTTGAGCAGTGGTACGTTATCCAAACCTTTTACAACGGAATTTCAGATGAACACCGAACGATGTTGGATAACACTGCTGAATGATCATTTATGGATCTGAGCGTCGAGAAGGCATACGAGCTGATCGATAACCTTGCCATGAACCACACCATGTAGTGAACACCGAGAGGTATGCCTGACAACACTCGTCGCCTATATGAGCCGAATCAGAGCAGAGCAACGGGTAACGCAACAAACGCCATGTACTGTGTGAATTGCGGAGATATGGAGCATGTAGCGTATCAATGTACGGTACATGGGGATTTCGAACAGATGAATTATGCCCAGTAGCAAGGAAACACTCAATTCGGGAATACCTACAACCCGAATTAGAGGAATCACCCAAATCTTTCGTATCGAACGACTCAACCGGTAAAGTATTCGGGGTTTCAGCAAAGGCCACAAAATTTTCAGCAAAACAATCAGCAATCTCAGCATGCTCAGCAAGTTTCGCAAGCTCTTCAACCTTCTCAAGCCCCTTCGTCAAACCTTCATCAAACCTTCTCAAGCCCCTTCTCAAGCATCCTCTGAGACTCCATGTGTATTGAATGTGCTTGAAAGCTCTAGAAAGTCTCGTAGGTGTTGATAAGGGTCTACATGATTTCCGCCCATGAATTGTTTTTGGTATAAGGAAACCACCTCGCGCGAGGGCCTTGTCTCCTTGTGTCGTATCGTATTCCTTGCCTGTTTCTCGTCTCGTTTGCTCCGTTATGATCTCCAATGCTCGAACTTTGTCTTGTGTATGTTCTTTAGCCCCGAAAGAACCAAACACACATTAAAACCTACAAGAACATGAAAACACGGAAACAACTAAAACGGATACAAAATCACACGTAAACATCGCAACTATCACCATAAACATCTCTTAAATCATGCAAGAATCATGTACGAAAACGAGATTATAAAGTATTAGAGAGATATGTACGATAGGAGAAATAAGAGCATAAGTTACAGTGTCCAAACATCATCTTAGTTTTGTAAGTACAATCCTTTCATATTATCATCACAAGCCGATCAAATAGTTTTACTCCTATATTTGAACAGAAAAAGACAACATGAGAATTGGAGTGTGGTTGTTCAAGTTCGTCTTAGAGGTACAGTTTTGCGTCAATCATGCCTCATTGTGTGGATCACAACGATTGAAAATTGCAAGGAATGAAAATTAACGATTTTTATGTTTTTCATGCAATGGCTTCATCCAATAGCAATTATGAAACTTCGCCTTAAACTTGTTATCGAGTTGTTGTGTGGTGTTAGCTTGGTTTTAGAGATATTTCTTGCTAAATCATCGACGTGCAAGTTTTGAGATATAATATTCTACACATCTTACGTGCCTTAGAAAAGGCTTTTTCTACTTCTTTTTTGGAGCGTTTGGCAATACATCTTCTATATGAAGATGAGTTGGTGATTCTGTATATTTTCGATGGATGTATCCATTCAAATGGTTCTTTTTCCATCTTAAAATTAATGTGAAAAAAAGCATATATGAAAAAGAAATTATGAAGCAATAAATCAATGAAGAGGATACACAATTCACATAATACTATTTCAACCTTTAAATTGCGATAAAATCTAATCACACATCTAGAACCAAGAATGAATATCCTCTATTTGTATACGGTGAAATTTTTTGGAAAGATTGTTGACTGATCATGTGCTTCATCGTGAAAATACATACATTTTATTAAATTATGAAGAGCTTCATTAATATGAAAGGTAAAATACAAAACTGTTCTTATATACTTATATATTAGTTAATACATAAGGCTATTTTAACATGATGACATATATATGTGTAGCATTTTTTTGACGTGGAACAAAAGACTACGCCTTATTTGATGGATGAAAATCTAAATGTGATGAATGAACAAACATATTCTCAATTGATAACTTCTATTTTTTTTATACTATTTTAGTCCATTTTCATAATTAGTTTAATCATTCGATTAGACTTTAATCGTCTTCTAGCGTTTTCTCATGTTATTGCTGGAATGAAATACCAGGGTACAAACATGAGGAAATGAAGCAAAAACTACTCTCCTAATAACCATGCACGGTCACCAACTAAAGATCACGAGTTAAAGAAAAAATGGAAGCAAGAACGGCTGGAACAAACATGCTGGCTGCTGGAGTGAAAAATGGAAACATCTTGGCTGCTAGACACAAAAAAGGAAACTTGCTAGAGCATTTCTTGGAAGAAACGGCTGGAGAACAATGGAAGTTTGCTGGAACAAGAAGAAGTTAACCGCTGAAAAGAAAATGGAATGGCTGCTGCACACAAAAATGGAAACAACCGCTGCACACAAAAATGGAATCAACCGCTGCACATAAATGGAAACATGGTTGTAACGAAATGGAATCCTTAGGCTGCTGGAACAACAATTGGAAGAGCACAGCTGCACAAGAAAAGGCAGCACGGTGAGCAAGAAAAATGGAAACACCAGCTGCCTAAATACAAAATGTAAATTGCAACCGCAACAACCAAAATGGAAACAAGGCTGCTGAAGCAAAAAGGAAAAGGGTGGCTGATCAGAAAAAGGAACGAAGGAGAAAAGGAAGCAAGCTAAAGAAAAGGAAAAGAGAAGAAAACAAAAGAGGCATGAAGGGGTCAAGATGGAGAGGAGTTTCGGACAGAACAGACCACAACACCACACAACACACACGTAGAGAGAGGAAAGAGAGCGGCATGCCAAAAGGTTGGAGAGAGGGCGACGAACTCGGAACACGGACGAGCTATTGAAGACTACGGTGTTAGGATAGGGAGGAATTTCATTCTTTATCTATGTTGAAAATAGTGTTCTTTTGTGTTTTGTTTTCTAAGTCCATGTCTGAAGAGTTCCACAACCCCGGGTTAGAGATTTGCCGTTATGTAATGAAGTTGTATGCTTAATGATTGGTTATAATATTTGATCGTTTTCGGATTGATTGGCTGTTCGTAATTCTTTAATTCTTGTTGGTCATTGAATGAATGATTATAAAAATCTGATTGAATTGGGAGATGGATTAGATTTAGAAATGTATCCATGATTTGATATCTCAATTGATTAAGAACCTTGGCCAGTCAGTTAATTGGACTTAGAAATTAGGATAACGGTCTTAATGCATCTAGTGGGTGAGATTACACAATTGGGAGATTGGTATTACACATGCTAGATAGTGGGTTTATGCATCGGGAGAGTCATTCCCTAGGAAAGAGCTTGAATTCCCAGTATACGTAATGATAGCTATAACCATAATCTTGTCAGCACTTCATTGCATCATCGTCCATCTCTCTAGACATGTTTGTTTAGTTGATTGAATTTAATCTGTCAAATAGTTAGTTAATCGTTATTTGCATTCCAATCACTTATTGTTTTTATGATCATCTCGTTTTCGTACACGATTCTCGCATAATTTTAGAGATGTTTATGACCATAGTTGCGAGGTTTACGTGTGATTTTGTATCCGTTTTACTTGTTTCTGTGTTTTTGTGCTCTTGTAGGTTTTAATGCGTATTTGATTCACTTTGGAATTGAGAAGCGTACACGGGACATAATTGAACAATTAAGGTCACAACGGATCGAAGGGAACAAGAAGTGGACAAGTCATGGCCAAGAATGACCATGTGCACGACCGAGCATGCGTCAAAGGACACAACCCAGTCAAGCAGGATCAAATGCACGACTAAACAGCAACCTCCACCATGTGCACGGTCGGGCTTGGTCTCTAGAATGGTCGGGCACCCTCCTTGGAGAAGCAGCATGGTCGGGCTAAGTGAGGAGCACGGTCGGGCACATTTGTGGCAATTCATCCCCGAGAGATGTGCACGACCTGGGCACACATCATGCACGGTCGGGCACTCTCTTGGTAAGGGAGCACGGTCGGGCGTCCCATGAAGCACGATCGGACAACTCATACAAATTCATCCCCATAGCATGTGCACGGGTCGGCGTTCCAAGAGCACGGTCGAGCATCCGACCAATGAATGCAGCACGGTCGGGCTTCAATGCAAAACAACTGATCTATAACTACTGAAGAAGCATGCCCGACCGGGCATGACATGGAGCATGGTTGGGCATGACTATGTAAAACGGTCTACCGACGAATTTGTTGGAAAGGAGTCGGCCAAAGCTTCAAATTAAAATTTAAAAGCCTAAAGGACATAATGAATAGGAGAAACCATCCACCATCCACAACACACAATCAAGAACACAATTCACAGCCATCATCCATCCATAGAGTCCCCTTGACGGGAGGCACACAAGGAGTTGGGGATTGATTCAGGATCATCGCTTTTGATATCTCTATGCTCTTTAATCTACTGTTTGTTTTGTGATGTTTAGACTCATGAACGAGTAGTAGATTTGTTCTAGGTGAAGGGATTAGCCCATGGCTATCCCGAAATAGTCTTTGATTCGTTTATGAATGCATTTCCCCGTTTCATATTATCTATTCTTTGTTTGAGAACTTACTATCTTGTGTTTACGAATAACCACGTATATGCATGTATAAGGGATTAGGAGAAGGACTGCAAGGTGAATTCTAATCCTAAAAAACTCAGGCTTACTGAGAACTTACGATCTTAATTGTATTTACCAATGGCCATGTATATGCATGTCTTAGGGATTACGAGAAGGACTAAGAGGTGAAATCTAATCCTAGAAAATCAGGCTTAGAACAATCAAGACTAGGTCACGAAAGTAGGGTAGTAATGGTTGAGGGTTTTCTCGGGCGAATCATGAATCGTAATGAGGTTTAGTTGGGGTGTCAGCCACGAAAGTAGCGGATAACTCAATCTAGCCACGTTCCTATGCCTTGAGAGAGGTTAGATTCTACACTAGGATCGTCGGCCTTAGATATCTTGATAGTGAATGCACGATTAGATAGATCAGAGATAGGATTTGGAGGCTATGGGGTGAAACCGGATCCTTGGGCCTTTGTCTCTTTGTTTAGAACTCACTTATCCATTGCATCATTATCATATCGTGTTACATTAGTCCTCGTGGGATCGAAACCTTAACTACTACACACGTGCCGTGCACTTGCCGGTAGTCTTAGGTTAACTTGTTAACTTGTCACGCATCAAGTTTTTGGCGCCGTTGTCGGGGACTAATTGTCAACAAGTTTAGGAATTCAGATTAGAATCATACTTGTTTTTGTTTTTCTTTTGTTTTCTTTTCTTTTCGTTTCTTTCTACTAATTCTTTTTACTTTTTTTCGTAGGTGCATGACCCGATCTCAAGGTAATTCGAATTTTCATTGAATCGACCCTGAGACTGAGAGAACGATAAATAAGCGAAAGAAGGGCAAGGGAGAAGAAATGGTAGATACGACCAATCCACGAGCGATGAACAATCAAAACGATGTATTGGATGGTCACTAACATCCGCAATTACCCATAATGTGGCGCAATTACAACAACAGCAGGCTCCTCCACCACATCGTCTCCGTGATTACGTGGTGCCAAACATGAGCAATGTACAAAAAGAAATAAGGACGCCCGCTGTTGCAAGGGAGAAATTCGAGATCAAGCCCACAATGATCAACATGTTATACCAAAAACAGTTTATGGGCGGAAATCACGAAGACCCTCATCAACATCTACGAGACTTCATAGAGCTATCAAGCACATTCAAATTTCATGGAGGCTCGGAGGATGCTGTTTTGTTGCATCTCTTCCCCTTCTCCATTGGGGGACGAGCGAAGGCGTGGCTACAATCTCTTCC
The DNA here is from genome assembly GCA_036759665.1 of Gynandropsis gynandra. Taxonomy (NCBI): domain Eukaryota; kingdom Viridiplantae; phylum Streptophyta; class Magnoliopsida; order Brassicales; family Cleomaceae; genus Gynandropsis; species Gynandropsis gynandra. The sequence goes on from CM071874.1 coordinate 13,539,705, forward strand.
CGCTGGTTCTATCACTTCATGGAACCAGCTTTGCACGATATTCCTATCACGGTTCTTCCCTCCGAGCAAGAAAATTCAAATGCGAGGAGAAATCACTATGTTTAGAAGCCGAGAGGGAGAGACGTTATTTGAGGCATGGGGAAGATTCAAGGACCTTTTGCAAATGTGTCCTCATCACGGCCTAGAGCAATGGTACGTGATTCAAACATTCTACAATGTGATCACGTATGAGCATAGAACGGCGTTAGACAACGCTGTTCGAGGATCATTCATGGACTTAAGCATAGAAGAGTCATATGAGCTTATCGACCATCTTTCCATGAACCACACCATGTGGTCGGCACCAAGAAGTATGCCGAACAAGACACGAGGTCTTGATGAAGTTAACCAAAGAAGTGCTATGGGCGATGTAGTGAATGCCATCTATTGTGCAAATTGTGGAGAGACGGATCATATGGCTTACCAATGCACAATGCAAGAAAGTATGGAGCAAGTGAACTACGCCCAACAGCAAGGCAATGCGCAATTCAGAAACTCATACAACCCGAATTGGAGGAACCACCCGAATCTCTCTTATCTCATGAATCAACCGGTGAAATATTCGAGTTTTCAGAAAAGGCAGCAGCCATATCATCAACCGCACCCACTCCAGCAAGCTCCTCAACCTCCATAACCTCCTACATCAAGTCTTGAGGTGGTGATGCTTAAGTTAATCAAAGAGCAAAGGCAGCAACAATCGATTAAAGCAAAATTCAATGAGGAAATGGGGACTGCGATCAATGAGCTGAAAAATCAAATGGACTCCTTGAGCACACATGTGAAGATGCTGGAAAACTCCATTGCACAGCAGGCTGCATCATCCTCTCGGAATCCGGAATGCTACCCGAAAAGCTTGATCTTAACCCGAGAGAGCACGTAAATGCCATCACCTTGTGCAGCGAGGATACGATCGAGAATCCGCTCTCAAAAGCGCAAGAGAACTGATCATCTCATTTTCATACGTATTTCTTGCATGATTTAGGAGATGTTTTTGATATATATGTGATGTTTTACGTATGATTCCGTTTCCGTTTTACTTGTTTTCGTGTTTTCATGTTCTTACAGGTCTTTACGCGTATTTGGATCATCTTGTAGCTAAAAGGACATGCACGGAGCTAAGGATCAACTTCGAGGAGCATCACGGGACAAACGGGACGAGATTGAGCATAGAAAGCCTCCACCCGGTCGGGCACAACTCTTGCACGACCGGGCAAAACCTACGGCCAAACTTGTGCGCATTTCTGCACGACTCGGGCAAGAATACCCGACCATTTGCCTTGTGCCCGAGCGGGCTCACGTACCATGCCCGATCGGGCATGCATTGCAGACCACAGTCCGCGCGGCTCACCCTAGCCGCACCCGAGCGGGCACAATGACCACCCGAGCGGGTCGCGGCTCGCAACTGCCTATTAAGTTAAGTAAACTTAACTTAAAACAAAGGGAACTCGTGGGGGCAATTTAGGCAACAATTGGACCGACTTAGGAGGCTTAAAAGGAGGCAGAAGACGTCATTAGAGGAAGCTTATATTGGGGATTAATTCAGTAGAAGATTAAGGAGATTCTTGCGAGGAGACAAGCAAGGAGCATTGGAGATCAAGCCCCGACACTTCGGTTTTGTTTGGTTTTCATGTTCCTTAGACTTTCTACTATGTTTATGTTTCTTTACAGAC
>CM071874.1:13541563-13555131 GCA_036759665.1 Gynandropsis gynandra
GAACCACTTTTGATCTATTTTGAATGCATCTTCCCGTTTTAGTTCATCTATTCTTTATCTGAGCGCTTCATTTACTTGTGTTTACAAAGGCCACGTAAATGCATGTGTTAGGGATTAGGAGAAAGACCGAAAGGAGAATTCTAGTCCTAGAAGATCAGGTTTAGAACAACCGAGGTTAGGCCACGAAAGTAGAGTAGCAACGGTTGAGGGTAAAACGGGCGAATCAAAGAGCTTATGGGTTTAGTTCAGGGTGTCAGCCACAAAAGTAGGGGGCAACTTGTCTAGATCACGTGTCTATGCCTTGAGAGAGGGTAGATATCATGTTAGGATCGTCTGCCTTAGATAGCTTTAACTGGGATTGCATGATAGATAGATTGATCATCGGTTTCGGTAGTCTTCTGGTGAAACCGGTTTCCTAGGACGTTTGTCTTTATGCGATTTGGGAGCAAGCGTGAGCCTAATGCCAAACTCACATTTATAAGTGGGTGAACTTCAGGAATATCAAGCCTACGAAGATGTGTCTACGGCTAGCGGATTGTTCGGTAAGGTATCCGGTGGAAAATGTTGAAAACATTCCAACCAAGGTAGGTAGTATTTGCATTCCTACTGATTTTGTTGTACTCGATATCGAGGAAGATGCTAACTTACCTATTATTCATGGAAGACCATTCTTAGCTACTGCAGGTGCGAAGATAGATGTACAATAAGGGAAGCTATCTTTACGTGTCGGTGACGAGATGATTGAATTCCATTTGTCCAGCCCCAAGGAGTCATGCCAAAGTGTTGATGTGCTGGAAAAGTTAGCGAATGACACGTTTGATAGAGTAAGTACTTCCGATCCTTTTGATAGAGAGGGGACTAATGCAAGTTTACAATGTTGCATGACTTACCAATAAAGGGGCCAAGGTCTACACGAAATTCATAAGTGCCATTGAGTCACTTCAAGATACTCCTCATGAGAAGACGCCCCACGAAACACTCACTGATTTTAGGTTAGAGAAGGCATCTAATCTACAGCTTGAACCTCTTCCTTCCTTTATTCGGCATGAGACGCGAAAGCCACCAATTCATCTCAAGAAGCATAGGAGAGTGAGCCCTTCAACATGTATGCGCTGGATACGTAAGGAGGACAGCCGCAAACCCCACATCGACGATCAAAGAAGGCAACACCAATGTTTGGAAGAGAAAGGAGCATCGAAGGCAATGCACAATGAGAAAGGCAACCGAGCTGAAAGATGGTCCGATACAAAGACCCTACTTCATGACTTTAGGCCAGGTGATGTTATTCTACTTTGTGATTCTCGTTTTAATTTTTTCACGGGCAGATTACATTCCCATTGTGATGGTCCATTTCAGGTACAAGAAGTCTTTGCAAATGGAGAGGTAGAACTACGGAGCGATTGAAGCGGGATATTCAACGCAAATGGGCAGCGTTTAAATCTATATCAAGCCGCTCCATCGATCAAAAGTGGAAACTCCATCTCCCTATTCGAACCACCCATCGCGCACACATGAAGCATGGAGACATCAAGCTTAACGATGTTAAACAAGCGCTTTCTGGGAGGCAACCCAACATTTTGTTTTTCTTTTGATTCGTATTCCGGACTTGGTTTATTTAAAAAACAACATAAAACTAAAAAAAAAGAAGAAGAACACCTTCAATCGTGACTTCACCTTCCTATCCTCGATCGGAGCTACACGTCGAGGACGTCGTTCAATTCAAGTCTGGGGGAGTACCTCATGTTTTTTCTGGTGATCTCGTTTCATTTCCTTTGTTTTTGTAGTTCTTATATTAGTTTAGTTGTTTTTTGAGTTAGAGTCGTCCCAGGCACTTGTCCAGTGCGAAATTTTGAGATGAACCTTGAACCTAGGATGCTTAAGAAGTTGGCCCTTTCCGTGATATCTTGCATGTTAGAGCTTATTAGTTGGTTCAGGAACGAGTGGGTCGTAAGTCTTTGGGAATCCTAGTGTTACTTATGAGAAGTTTAGATGAGCTTGCTAAGTTAGTTTCTTGTTCATTCTCTCTATCCAAATTATTATACTTCATATTGACGATGCTTTATTTCTTTTTTCACGAGGATGATTTGATCGCATGAATTGAGCTTGTTTTGCAGAAAAAAATAAGAGCGCACAATAACACTCTGCTATCGATAGAAGTAATACCTCAAAGCATGATCTAAAATCGATATGAGTGCATCGACCTTGATACATTTTCGATGGTTCGGGTGTAAGTGGTGGGTTGGCGATCATCTTTCTACGTCCTAAGACAAAGGCGCATAAAAAACGCCATCTACTCCGCTGCACTCCTCAACAAGGTGCTAGAGTATACCATCATCTGTAGCTTGGATCTAAGTAGAAGTTGAATCCCTTCAAATCCGACGTCCTAGAAGCCTAGTGTGTTCGCAAAATCAGAAAGAAAAAAAAGAATTAAAGAATAAAGAAGCTCGAGAATAAAACAAGTATCCTCTTTGATTATGTGATTAGCATTTGTTTGAAGTCTCGTTTGGTAGAGAGAGTTGCGGTTTATCACTTAGATCGTCTTTGATTTACTTTTTTATAGGTAGCCATGGTGAACCTAAGATGAAGACTGAAAGTTATTCGACCAAAATTTTCTCTAACTTGTTTGGTCGATCGATTAGGTTTGCATTAGCGGTATTTCTAGGAAAAAGGTGAATTCTCACATTCTATATCTCCCACGTGTTCCACGTTTACGTTTGCTTAGGGACAAGCAAACATTCAAGTCTGGGAGATTTTGATCATCTCGTTTTTATACACGATTCTCGCATGATTTTAGAGATGTTTATGACCATAGTTGCGACGTTTACGTGTGATTTTGTATCCGTTTTACTTGTTTCCATGTTTTTGTGATATTGTATGTTTTAATGCATATTCAATTCATTTCGGAGTTAAAAAGCGTACACGGGACATAATTGAACAATTAAGATCACAACGGATCGAACGGAACGAGAAGTGGACAAGTCATAGCCAAGAATGACCAAGTGAACGACCGAGCGTGCATCAAAGGACATAGCCCGGTCGAGCAAGATCAAATGCACGACCGAAAAGCAACCTTCACCATGTGCACGGTCGGGCTTGGTCTCTAGCATGGTCGGGCACCCTCCTTGGAGAAGCAGCACGGTCTGGCTAACTTAGGAGCACGGTCGGGCTAAGTTAGGAGCACGGTCAGGCACATTTGTGGCAATTCACCCCCGAGAGATGTGCACGACCCGAGCACACATCATGCATGGTCAGACACTCTCTTGCTGAAGGAGCACTGATAACATGTTATCCGTCGTAGTATTTATATCATTCTTAGGTTTCGATTAGATTAGATTTCTTGGACTTTACCGATTATTTGAGTTTATTCGAGGTTTTCATCTACTATTTCGTGTTTTGTGTAGGAAATGAAGACATGAAGGAAAACACGAATGATTACGGCAATTCCACCCCGAAAACATGTTGGAATGACAATATGCCTCATGTGCACGGCCATGGAAGCATACGGAACACTCAAACCTTGAGCGAAAGGAGCGGAAAGAGCAATTGCATGTGTGCCCGATCGGGCTGTGTATGTGTGCCCGATCGGGCACCAATTTGGACCACAAAAACGCCGAGAATCAGCCCGACTCGGGCTGGTAGTGAACCGGCGCAGGCATGGGAGCCCGACCAGGCTGGAAGTGTGCACGAGCGGGCTTGAGGTCTACCCGAGCGGGTGGTGGTTGTGCTCGAGCGGGGCCACCTTTTTCTCAACAAACTTCTTGATTTTTGAACGGCCAATTAATGAGAAAAGAGACATTCTAGATTCGTACAAGACATTAAAAGGGACGAAACACAGACCTAAGGAGACGGGGTGAGACACACAAGAAAGAGGAGAGAACACGGATTGAAGACATCGGGCATCCGAAGGATTCATCCGAACCACAACGCTCGGGATGATAGGGGAGACAAACACTTACTTCGTTTTTGTTTGTTTCTCTATGATTTCTGAGTAGATTTGTTGTCATGGGTTAGAGATGCCATTGTAATGGATGTTTTATATTATTAATGCTTGATTTTCGGTTTTGTTCAATTGGATGGTTCGATAGGTTATAGATTTGCGCTTAATGCCTTCATACGTTGTTGATTTCAAGTTTGGATAAGACTAGATCTATTCTACTGAGATTAGGCACGTTTGATTGAGATTAGAGATTCGTATAGACTTGAGAGAGTTAGATTTGAGTCTTATGAATGAACCTTCGAATAATTAGATTAATGAGACCGGTCGATTAATCTATTTAGGAACGGTAATAATCGAGGTAGAATTCCCATTGTTCTTAATGTATCTAGAAGTTCCGCGCTACATAGAAATATGAGCCACGTTGATTTCCTAGATAGAGGATTTAGGCTTACGCCAAGTCACTTCCGTTTATAGAGGTCGAGTTCCCATCCGACATTAGAGGTTGAATTCCCCATCGTTCGTCGTGCATCTAGAAGTTCCGCACCGCATAGAGATATGGGTGACGTTGATTTCCTAGGTAGGAGATTTAGGCTTACGCCAAGTCATTTCTAGCATTAGGGGTAGAGTTCCCTACTATTCTTCATGCATGTAGATGTTCCACACTACATCGAGAGATGAGTGACATTGATTTCCTAGGTAGAGGATTAGATATTAGTTCCCCATCGATTGATAGAAACTGAATTTCATGATCCATAGAAACATCCATTGCATGTTCCGGTATTCCCGACACCCATGATGCTTCTCATTGCTTAGTCTAGCTTCGTCATCCTTAGTTATCTTTATTTCTAGTTCACTATTCATCCATTGATCGATCTTCTTCTCGAGATATCTTAGTTCTAAAGCTGCACTTAGTCCCTAGAGTTCGACCCTTGTACTACACGAACCGTATACTTGCGGTAGAGTGGTCTTGGAAATAAATAAAACTCTGATCCCACACATCAAGCACGGTCGGGCGTCCCATGAAGCACGGTCGGGCAACTCATACAAATTCATCCCCGTAACTTGTCCACGGGTCGGGCGTTCCAAGAGCACGGTCGGGCATCCTACCAATGAAGGCAGCATGGTCGGTCATCAAGGGCAACACGGTCGGGCTTCAATGCAAACAACTTATCTATAACTACGGAAGAAGCATGCCCGAGCGGGCATGACATGGAGCACGTACGGGCATGACTATGTAAAACGGCCTACCGATGAATTTGGTGGGCAGGAGTCGCCAAAGCTTCAAATTAAAATGAAAAATCCTAAAGGACAGAAAGAATAGGCGAAACCATCCACCATCCACAACACACCATCAAGAACACAATTCATAGCCATCATCCATCCATAGAGTCCCCTCGACGAGAGGCACGCAAGGAGATGGAGATTGATTTGGGATCATCTCTCGTTTGATATCTCTATGCTATTTAATCTACTAGTTTGTTTTGTGATATTTAGACTCATGAGCGAGTAGCAGATTTGTTCTAGGAGAAGGGATTAGCACATGGTTATCCCGGAATCGTCTTTGATTCGTTTATGAATGCATTTCCCAATTTCGTATTATCTATTCTTTGTTTGAGAACTTACTGTCTTGTGTTTACGAATGGCCACGTATATGCATGTCTTAGGGACTAGGGGAAGGACTGAAAGGTGAATTCTAATCCTTGAAAACCAAGCTTACTGAGAACTTACGGTCTTAATTGTATTTATGAATGGGAACGTATATGCATGTCTTAGGGATTAGGAGGACTGAAAGGTGAATTCTAATTCTAGAAAATCAGGCTTAGAACAATCGAGACTAGGTCACGAAAGTAGGGTAGTAACGGTTTAGGGTTATATCGAGCGAATCATGAATCATAATGGGGTTTAGTTGGGGTGTCAGCCACGAAAGTAGGGGATGACTCAATCTAGCCACGTTCCTATGCCTTGACAGAGGGTAGGTTCTACATTACGATCGTTCACCTTAGATATCTTGATATGGAATGTGACGTGGGTTTAACACGAGTTATATTTTTCCTAGACCACTTCACCGCAAGTATACGGATCGTGTAGTACCAGGGTCGATCTCTAGGGACTAAAGCAGCTAAACTAAGAACAAAACTAAACTAAGATAGGAAAAGATAGCAGGGGATGTGATCCTAAAACTAATCCTAATGGTGACAACGAAACTAGATTGGGGATAAAACTAGATATGGTAAGCACTACGGGTGTACGGGATACCGGGAATTGCATAGATGAACGACTAAAGATCATAGATCTATAACCTATTCTTGACAACGGGAAATTCATGCCCTACGGTGAGGAGTGATTTTTCCGAGCCTAAACCTCCTAACCATGGATACGTTCAACCCTATCTTCCAGCAGTGATTAACACGTACCATGGCAGCATTACGATCGCAATCACTATCCCTAAGATGACTAACCGACCGGTCAGATTCTCATTAGCCGATCTTAAACTACAACTTAGTGGACCGGATTCATTCCTTAACCTTCCAGCAAGGTCCGAAATCCTATGTTGCTGAGCGGTCAACACTAGCGTAGGAATGATAATGCTAAGCGTAAAACCATAAATCAAGAATAAATTAATAAAACTAAGCATTAACGTAAAACATCGTTCATACACACAAATCCGATATCCCTCCCCGCAGTAGGGACTCTACACACTCATGGAAGAAACAAAAGAGGAAGATAACAAAGTCCTATACATGATAAACTCTAAGGAACTCGATGCCTCGACCTTCCCTATTGTGTTACCGGTGTACGGATTGATGCTTCTCTTCTTCTCCGATGCCTCCTGAGCCTTTCCAGATCTTTTTCCAGCCTTTCCTTGCCCTGTTCGTCGCCCCCTTTGCCCTAGATCCGTTCTGTTCATTAAATCCGCTCGTTTGACACCCTTGTCTCCTTGTAATTTCTCTTTTCCGCTCGTTTCTCGGGTGTTCCTTTGGGTTCTGGAGTTCGTTCTTGGCTCTGAGTAGATATTTCTTCAAATCATGTGGTTTTGATCAGGAATCCATCATTTCTAGCTCATTTAGGCCTTGTCGCCTAAAAACCTGAAAACCAACAAAACGGTTGTGTGAAGCTCGAAATCATATCGGATAAGTACATGTATACAAAGAATATAAGCGAAAATGACTCTAAAACCTATCCTAATATTGATACACTTTCAGTGTTATCAGAATGCACGATTAGATAGATCAGAGATAGGTTTTGGAGGCTATGCGGTCAGATGGATCCTAGGGCGTTTGTCTCTTTGTTTAGAACTCACTTATCCATTGCATCATGATCATATTTGCATATTATCATCCTTATTCTTTCGTAGCAAGCTTTGGTTCTACTTTTGATTCTTAGATCGTGTTACATTATTCCTTGTGGGATCGACACCTTAACTACTACACACGTGTCGTGCACTTGCGGATAGTCTTAGGTTAACTTGTTAACTCGACACACATCATTTTCCACGTCCTATTCATTAGTTAACTAGCTTTATAGTTGCATCGATTCCCTAGTGTTCGACCCTGGTACTACACGATCCGTATTCGTGCGGAAACGTTAGTCTAGGTATTTTATTACTTTAGATTAACCACATCATCCATGACTACAAAACTATGTAAGTATTGATTTATATATACAATAGTTAATTGTAAATTATGTAGTTACAATGATTAACAACATCATCCTCTCCCACATTGTGGAAAGACTTAGTACGACCTCTTATAAGAAAGGTGAAAAGTTGGCCAATAATGATTACTTGAGGCTACATGTTTCACATGCTTAATAATAGTTCAAACAGAAGAACAAGTAATTGTGGTTTTTGTGTATGATTCATATTAAAAACCTGACTTCAATGATATATTTAAGTGGATTTTGATGTTCGAGTATTAAAGATTTGTTGAACTAAAGGTGATATTTTTCCATTGGAATTAGTTCGATAAGAGTGCAGGTTACAATTTGACGTTACTTCAGTAGAAGTATGATCCTTTCATCATATCATCACAAATTGATCAAATGGTTTTACTCCAATACCCGGACATAAAATGAAACTTCAGAATTGGAGTGTGGTTGTTAAATTTCATCCTAGAGATAAAAATTGTACTAGATGAAGAGGTTACGAAAGATAAATGATGCAAGACAAGAAAGAAAAGCATGTGTCTAAACTTAGACATATCAGTTTTACGTATCGAATAATTTGCATCTCCAAACGAACAAGATGTGCCTAATGAAAAAGCTAAAATGATGATGAATCCGATGATGTATATGATGAATGTGATGATTTAGAAGATGGTGATTATTGATAATGTAATTGTAATATTAAATACGATGACCAAATTCTTTTATTGAACGTAAACGTAGTAACACAATTGCGTTAAAAAGACATAGCCACACCACTATGTTGTCCAGGGTAACGCCGTCGTAACACAACTACATTAAAAATATGAGCGGCCACCATTTAATGCTCTTATTACACGTTTCAACATGGTGGCATTAGACACTTGGTAACTGATGCGGATACTGCCACCGAATTATAAATGATCACATGTTGGCGTCAACATGGCGTTGTTATCCATGATGAGGTGTCTCATCATGATTATGCATAAATGCTAACACAATTGCATAACAATGGGTAACACCGGATAACACAATTGTGTTGACACTATTCATAACCAAAACCACCGATTCTTTCTTTGTCATTTTCGCAATTGAAAGAGAAATAGTTTTGTCCCTCGCCATTGGTCGTCATCTCTCGATTTCTTTCAAATTCAACAATTTTTCATTAGTTTTTAGGACCGAATTTCACAATGTTAGGAGGACATTTTTAAGACCGCTTATCTTCGGTTGAATTCATTTTTTTATGAGGACTGAATATATTTTAATATACAAATTTACTTTTCGAATGAAATAATAATAGTAAATTAACAAATCTAAAAAAAAAGTCGTATAGTTTCTCTCTCCACTATTTTGTTGGAACAGTTTCACTTATCCAGCCAAACAAAAGACAATTATACTTCTTACATCAAACCCAAAGCCTGGGTTGTACTTTTTGCCTTTTTATATTAATTAGAAACACTTTTACTTAAAATATTGTGAATTATATTTATAAATCTATTCTACACTTTGAATAGAGAGAATATAAGATATATCTTTGTAAGGCTAAAATGCTTCAAAAATATCCTCGTGAAAATAATTATTAAATAGAATACAAAAACTGAAGAAAAGACAAATTTGCCCTTAATTTTTGAATGTCAAAAAACACATGTTCTGCAGTTTTTCAACGTGAAAAACTGTCAAAGCGTGTCAAAAGCATGAAAGACATACAGTTTTTCGACGTGGAAACTTGTTTCAAAGTTTGGAGCAAGAAAGAAGAAGTAATTTCAAACTTGATAGGGATCGATTTGAAGTTGGCAAGAAAGAAATGACTAGAATTAGCATTAGAGTGAAGAAGAGAGCACGAGTCGATTTCAAGGTTTTTGCAGGCTGTCGAGTCGCAAAATGGTTTATTGATTTGAAATGGGTGTGAGTGTCAGTGAGTCGGTTGATCGCAAGGGTCGTAGGATTTGCATGACCATCTCCGACTCAGTGAGTCAGTTGAGTATCATTGAATCGGTTGGGTCGCACTGGTCACTTGAGCATTGCAGGGGGTCCAAGGGTCGTTTGAGACGCATGGGTCGCTTGTGTCATTGAGTCACAAGGGTCGTTTGAGTCACATGGGTCACTTGTATCATTGATCGCAAGGGTCGTTTGAGTCGCGTTGATCGCTTGTTATTATGTCTTATGGGTCGCGTCTCTTGATATTATGCCCCGTGGTTCTCTTGAGTCACATAGGTCAATTGAGTCGCATGGGTCGCTTGAGTCCTAGTGACTCGGTTGAGTGTCATAGAGGGTTCGAGGGTCGTTTGAGTCCAATGGCTCGCAAGGGTCAGTTGAGTCGCATGGGTCCCTTGAGTTGGTAAATGTATAATGTATTCTTAATTGGTCATTTAGCAAGGGGCGCCAAAGCCGAAGTTTGTGTATGAATTCAAGCACATGGGCAGAATGCCAAAGATAACCACCAAGTGTTACCCTCACGAGACAAAAGGAAGTTGAGAGGAATGTTAGATGAATATGAGTTGTATTACTTCGAGAAGGTGTCACAATTTAAGCATTTATTCCATTTCCAATGTGAGTCCACATCGGCGAAGGTTCAAATGTCTATCATACTAAATCACTCCGTGACTGTACGGGACAAGAAGAAGTTGTGGTTCATCTTAGACGGTGTTCCCATCCGATACTCTATAGTAGAGCACGCACTAATTTCCAGATTGAAATGCAGACCATATCCCAAAGGATGGGAATCTAAAAGGGGTGATACATTCAGACTGAAGAATTTCGGTCGTGGAAAGGTGACCCCTGCACAAGTAAGTGAAAAGCTTGTGAAGGCGAAGAATCCTGACAACCAGACGAGGTTAGCAACTTTGATGTTGTTGGCGCAAGTTATGGCTCACAAGCCTTCATCAGACAATTCTATCAACCATGATCTTATTGACATGGTTGATGACTTGGATTTTTGTGAAGGCTTTCCATGGGTCCTTACACATTCGAGGAGATTGTGGATATTGGTCCTAACCACGTTAACGGGGAATTACCGAAACAAAAAAGGTATTGTGGTTGTTTTATGATCCCGCTAATGGTAAGCTGTATATATTATTCGAATAACTTGAATGTTTTCGTACTTTTTGCATTCTTATCATTTGATTTTAATGTTTTAGTTACTTCCATTCAAAACCATCCTTAGTTTGGGCAGAAAGGGATGGTATGTTGATGTTATGGATACGGATCCATCATGCCCAAGAATGTGCAAGAAGATGGTGAAATCCAGTTTTAACCCGAAGTATGTAGATATGATAAGGTAGATCGGAGATTCTAAGGTAATAATTACACAAGAGTCACAAGGGAAACAAAGGTCACACGGGGTAATAATGGTTACTTTTTGTTTTTTAGGATATTCAAAGTATTCTTCGTGTTGAACATGAAGAGGAAGCTTTAATTCGTAGAAATATGGATGAAACATCTTCGTAGAAATCTGAAGGGTATTTTTTGGCAGGACATCCGGAAGCAAGAACTGCTGACACGAAAAGTAGCTCTTGGTGATCAAAAGAATGGGAAAGAAAATGGGACTAAGAGGAAGAAGAGCGTGCGTGAAAAAATAATAGAGATTTAAGATGATGAAAACGAAGGAAGGGTAGGTGATGCTGAAGCTGATGAAGAAAGAGAAAGTGATGCTGAAGGTGATGCTGAAGCTGAAGCTAAAAGAGAAGGTGAAGATGAAGGTGAAGGAGAAGGTAATGATGAACCTCCGCTAAAGGAGAAGAAGATGCAGTCCCTTTAACACTAGATCAGAAATTAATAGTCGAAATAAAGAAGTTGGAGAAAAGAATCATCAACACCGTAAGAGACCTTCTAAGGAATGACGGGTTTAATTTGCCTAATCCAAAATCAAAGGCGGCAAATCCCAAAGGTGTTGAAAAGGAAAAATCAAAATCTACCTAGAAAGATGCGAGCACCGCAAACCAATCTTCTGGCACTGTTAGAGATGATAATATTGAATTCCTTCGACGTTCATATCCAGTGTCAAGACAAGAGCCAAGTGAAAAGCCGGTTGAGTCAGAGTATGAAAATGATTCTGGAGATGGCTCAGAAGATGATTTGGCAAACATTTCGAGATTAGTTGAAAATCTCACATCTGCCGCCACCATGCCTTTGATTGAATACATTTTCGGAGGGGTTACTACAGTCGTTGCTTCTGATTAAGTTCCACCAAGTAAATAATATTTAGTGAAAAAGTTCATTTGAGTCAATTTCCATCAAGAGTCGGCATGGGTCGCAAGAGACGCATAAGTCGCACGGTCGTTTAAGTCGCACGATCATATAATTTGATGCGTCGCATAAGTCGATGGGTCGCTAGAGTCGCATGGGTCGCAAGGGTCGCATCATGTAACGAATGACGAGTCTAATAAATCAAGTAATTTTATGTAGATGCTGCATTGGATACTCTCGATGAAATCACCGATGAGGAGGTTCCTGACGAGGATATTCCAATGGGTCCGGTCGAAGAAGACCCCGCTAAGGAGGTTCCTGACCAGTGGGTCTTGTGGAAGACATCCCCGCTGGGGAGGTTCCTGCCAAGGATACTCTAGCGGATCCTGTCCAATACGATGAAAAGGCTCCTACTTAGGATACTACAGTGGGTCCTGTCGAAGAGGTCGCCGCTAAGGAAGTTCCTTCTGAGGATACTACAATGGATCTTGTCGAAGTGATCCCCTCTAAAGGTAAGGAGGTTCCTTCCGAGGATACTCTAGTGGATCGTGTCGAAGAGGTCCCCTCTAAAGGTAAGGAGGTTCCTTCCGAGGATACTCTAGTGGATTTTGTAAAGGATACATGTATAGGGGTATATAAGTCTTTTTGTAATTAGATCTATTATTGTGTAATTAGGTCTAACTTTGTATATTTAGCCGTTTTGGCTCATTTGAATCAAATATTCAGATCTGATTTTATCATGGTATCAGAGCGTTAAGTCTAACGACGTAACAAACTCTCCTAAAAATCCGGCCGCCTCTCCTCCCCCCTCCATCACGGCCAACCCCACGGCCACACGCTCATCCAATTGGTCTCGCCCGGATTCGCGCTCGTTCGGCCCTTCCAATTAGTCTCGTCCAGATTCTCGTTCATCCAGCTCATCCAATTGATCATGACGTCCTCGTCAACGTTCACCAACACGTCGTGGCTATCAAGGAAAATGTCAAGCGTGTGGTGTTCAAGGTCACAGCATTCAATGCTGTCCACGCTTCCGTCTTGTCTCCTCCCCCGGTATTCTAGAGAACCTCCCGACGCAACCATGGCAGCATTCCCCTAGACATTGGGAGCCACGACCCCAAGCTCACCATGCTGCCATCTCATCCTATGATGCCAACTCGTGGATATTGGACAGTGGCGCATCTCATCACATCACATCGGATCTATCCAATCTTGCCATCCACTCCCCGTACCGCGGAAATGATGATGTTTTTGTCGGTGGTGGAAATTGATAACACTGAAAGTGTATCATTATTAGGATAGGTTTTTACACCATTTTCGCATATTTCTTACATCGAGTCATACTTATCCGATACGGTTTCGAGCTTTACATCCCCGTTTTCTTGGTTTTCAGGTTTTTGGCGACAAGGCCTAAATGAGCTCAATATGAAGGATTCCCTGCAAAAACCACATGATTTGAGGACATAACTACTCAAAGGAACGCAACGAGCGGAAAAGAGAGATTTCAAGGATACAAGGGTGCCCGATCGGGCACTATTCCTTCACCCGCTCGGGTAGAACCTGAACCTATTCTCCACGCATTAGACACGACCCGGGCACATGAGCAAAGAGGATCGGGTGATCACCACCCGATCGGGCGAAATCTGAACACCCGCTCGGGCAATTAACCATCTATCAGCCCTGTAAGTTTACGCGACTCGGGTCTGCTTAGTCACGCGATCGGGTGACATTCACCCGATCGGGTTCACGAATCAACACAGTCGGGCTGCCTGTACCCGACCGGGTAACATATGTGCCCGAGCGGGCC
>CM071874.1:13585704-13601750 GCA_036759665.1 Gynandropsis gynandra
TTTGAATGCATCTTCCCGTTTTCGTTCATCTATTCTCTATCTGAGCGCTTAATTGACTTGTGTTTACAAAGGCCACGTAGATGCATGTGTTAGGGATTAGAAGAAGGACCGAAAGGAGAATTCTAGTCCTAGAAGATCAGGTTTAGAATAACCGAGGTTAGGCCACGAAAAAAGGGTAGCAACGGTTGAGGATAAAACGGATGAATCATAGTTCTTATGGGTTTAGTTCAGGGTGTCAGCCACGAAAGTAGGGGGCAGCTTGTCTAGATCACGTGTCTATGCCTCGAGAGAGGGTAGATATCATATTAGGATCGTTTGCCTTAGAATGACTTAATTGGGATTGCATGATAGATAGATTGATTGTTGGTTTCGGTAGTCTTGTGGTGAAACTGGATTCCTAGAACGTTTGTCTTATCGTTAAGAACCAATTCGTTTATTTACTTTCAGTGTTTCATTCTTCAACCATATTCATTCGTTAGCAAGTTTGATTCATAATTCGAGTTTAGATTGTGTTGCGTAGTCTCTGTGGGATCGACACCTAAAATACTACACACGTGTCGTACACTTGCTGGCAAAGGATGCTACGTTCGAATTGTCTAAGGAATGCCACGACGCCTTCAACACGATCAAGGGAACATTGGTTTCAGCGCCTATCATTCAACCGCCGGATAGAGTCTACCATTTGAGATCATGTGCGACACTGGCGACTATGTGGTTGGAGCTGTTTTGGGACAGCAGAGAAACAAGGTTTCTCATGACATATCCTACGCTAGAAAGACCCTGGACGATGCTAAAATCAACTATGCCACAACCGAGAAGGAACTCCTTGCCTTTGTCTTCACCTTTGAAAAGTTCAAATCATATCTAGTTGGTTCAAAGGTGATTGTCTACATGGACCATGTGGCACTCAAATACCTCTTAGGGAAGAAGGACGCTAAACCACGCCTTATTCGATGGACCCTTCTCTTGCAAGTATTTGATGTCGAGATTCGAGATAGGAAAGGGTTAAAAAACATCGTTGTAGATCACCTTTCTCGCATCATTGTGGAGGATGAAAGACCTATCAACGAATCCTTGAGAGATGACCACGCAATTACTTCAGGTAACCCCGATCCTTGGTATGCTGATTTTATCAATTTTCTTGTGAGCGGTATACTATGCCCCGAGCTTTCTTTTCATGCACGCACGAAATTATTTGCGGACATCAAACATTACTATTGAGACAATCCAATCCTCTACAGGAGGTGCGCGGATGGGGTCATCCCGAGATGCATTCCCGAGGAATATGTAGAGAGCATCCTTTTCCATTGTCATGGATAAGATTATGGAGGCCACTTCAGCAAGTCTAAAACCACTTCGAAGGTGCTACAAGCAGGTTTTTATTGGCCGACCCTCTTCAAAGATGCACATAGGTACGTTTCCTCTTGCGATAGATGTCAACGAATGGGACATATAGGTAAAGGAATGAGATGCCACAGAACTACATCCTTGAGGTAGAATTGTTTGATGTTTGGGGTGTAGATTTCATGGGACCTTTTACCTAGTCATGTGACAACCAATATATTTTGGCACGTGTAAATTACGTGTTCAAATAGGTAGAAGTCATAGCATCACCGACTAATGACTCTAGGGTAGTAATGAAATTCTTTAAGAAACCATCTTACCTCGTTATGGTGTACCAAGAGTAGTCATTAGTGAGAGGCTCACACTTTATTGCTAGACAATTTGAGGCCCTCCTTAGGAAGTATAGCGTGACGCATAGGATAGCTACACCATACCACCCCCAAACTAGCGGACAGACTGAGGTTTCGAATAGGGACATCAAAAGCATACTAGAGAAAACCATGTCTAGGTCCCGTAGAGATTAGTCGATAAGATAAGATGAAGCGTTACGGGCCTATTAGGACTGCTTTTAAGACTCCAATTGGCATGACTCCTTTTCAGCTTGTTTATCGAAAGTCTTGCAACCTCCCATGTCGAGCTAGAGCACCGCGCCTATTGGGCACAAAGCTCCTTAACTTTGATTTTAAGAATGTAGGTGAGAAATGACTTTTGCAGGTGAATGAGCTAGACGAGCTTCACCTTGATGCATATGAGAACTCTAAGATCTACAAGGAGCACGCTAAGGGATGGCACGACACGAAGATCCTACCTCATGGCTTTCAGCTAAATGAATTGGTTCTACTTTTTAACTCTCGTCTTAAGCTTTTCGTGGGCAAACCACGGCCCGTTGGGCTGGTCCTTTTCAGGTACGAAGGGTATTCACACATGGAGCAGTAGAACTTTGGAGCAAGAGAAGCAGAATGTTCAAAGCCAATGAACAACGCCTAAATCTATACCAAGCTGCTCAACCGGTCAAAGCAGAAACTCCATTTCCCTATTCGATCCACCCATTACAAACACATGAGGCATGGAGACGTCAAGCTTAACAACGTTAAAGAAGAGCTTTCTGGGAGGCAACTCAGCATTTTTTTTCTCTTTTTCATAGTTATTTAATTTTGGACTTGGTTTATTTTAACACATAAAATAAGAAGAACCTACAATCGTGACTTCACCTTTCTTATCCTCCATTGGAGCTTCACGTCGAGGATGCCGTTCAATTCAAGTCTGGGGGAGTAGCTCACTTTTGTCTGGTGATTTCATTTTATTTTCTTTTGTTTTTCTCTTTGATTTCGTAGTTATTAGTTTAGTTTTAGTTTGTTTTTGTTTTCATGAGTCAGAGTCGTCCTAGGCACTTGTCTGGTGCCACGTTTTGAGATGAACCTTGTACCTAAAATGCTTAAGAAGTTGGCCTTTTCTGTGATTTCTTGCATGTTAGAAGTTATTAGTCGGTTGAAATTCGAATAGGTCGTAAGTGTTTTTTGGGAATCCTAGTGTTACATGTGGGAGGCTTAGACGAAATTGTTAGACTAGTTTCTTGTTCATTCTCTCTATCCAGACGATTATACTTCATGTAGACGATACTTTACTTCTTTTTCACGTGAATAATTCGATCATATGAAATGAGTGTTTTTTTTGCAGAATAAGAGCGCACACTAACACTCCGCTATCGATAGGAATAATGCCTTAAAGCATGATCTAAAATTGATATGAGTGCATCGACCTTAACACACTAACACTCCGCTCGTATTCAAGTCTGGAGGATTTTGATCATCTCGTTTTAGTAAACGATTCTCGTATGATTTTAGACATGTACGGTGATAGTTGCGATGTTTATGTGTGATTTGTATCTATTTTACTTGTTCTCGTGTTTTCATGTTCTTATAGGTGTTTATGCGTATTTGGTCGTTTTAGAGCTAAAGAACATACATGAGAAAAAAATATGAGCATCAAAGATCACAATGGAGCAAATAGGACGAGAAATTGACAAGGCATGATCGAGCATATGCTGCAGCACGGCTGAGCTTCCAAGACAAACATACAACCTAGCCGAACACACAACTCAGCACGACCGAGCATGCAACAAGAAGACAACATTACCGAGCATGAGCAAGAGTATGACCGGGGAGAAAACCATCATGAGGAGCACACCCGAGCAGTCCATGATGCACGACCGGGCTGAAGTAAAAAACCACAATGCACGGCCGGGCATAACATGGAGCACGGTCGGGCTCTTTTCCAGCAATATCCCCAAGAGTTACACACGGCTCGGGCACACATGGAGCACAGTCTGACACTCCTCTTAGGAGAGTGCACGGTCGGGCTTGCTGATGAGCACAGTCAGGCATGGGGAGAACAAACCAAGCGAAAGTTGTGGAGATATGCACACCGGTCAGATTCAAATTTGAATAAGCCAAACTTTGAGTAATAAGATGTCAATAGCACAGAGAACAATTCATTGATTCATTATTATCATTCATTATTCATTCATCATCCATCATCCACCATAGGAGAGAGTCCTCTTGACAGGAGACACGCAAGGAGACGGAAGATCGAATCGAGACGATGCCTCGTTTGATTTCTATGCTCCTTAGACATTCTATTTCGTTTATGTTGTTTGATTCTAAACTCATGACTGAGTAGTTGTCTTTTTGTAAGAGAAGGGATTAACCCATAGCTATCCCGGAACCTCTTTAGATTTTTTCATGATTGAAGTTTCCTGTTTTGTTAATCTATTCTTTGACTGAGTGTTGAATTGTCTTGTATTTATGAAGGCCAAGTAGATGCATGTGTTAGGGATTAGGAGAAAACCAAAAGGAGAGTTCTAGTCCTAGATTATCAGGCTTAGAACAATTGAGACTAGGTCACGAAAGTAGAGTAGTAGCGGTTGAGGGTTAATAAGATGAATCATAGATCATATGGGTGTAGTTTGAGTTATCAACCACGAAAGTAAGGGATAACTCGATTATATCACGTTCCTATGCCTTGAGAGAGGGTAGGAATTACATTAGGATCATCCGCCTTGAATATCTTAATTGGGAACGCACGATTAGATAGGTTGATAGTTGGTTTTGGAAGCTTTGCGGTGAAATCGTATCCTAGAACGATTGTCTCATTGTCAAGAACTTATTGGTTTACTGGATTTTCATTATTTCATCTCAGAACCAATATTTTATTGTAGGAAGTTTGATTCTAGTTTGAGTTTAGTTCGTGTTTCATAGTCCCTGTGGGATTGACATCTAGAGTACTACACACGTTTCGTGCACTTGCGGGTAGTTTAGATTAAATTAGTTTAACTTGGAACGCATCAATAGGTCCAGTATTGATCATAGAAGAATCTAGTATTTGTGGTGGAGTCTGATATGAAGAAGCAGAACTTGATTGTTGAATCACTTTGAATTGGGATTTTTGCCAAGCCTATAAAATGGGACTCTGATAGTTTAGAACCAAATGCTATGATACCATATGAAATAGAAGAGAACAAACACAAATTCTAAAAGATTTTGTACTTCATTTAACTCTGAATTTTACATACATAATAACGTTAAATATATCAGCTATATATAGCTAACCAATGGATCAAGAATCTGTTATACAATCTTCAAGAATTTGGTAACGTTTCTTTAATAGAAGACATGAAGAAGATTATCATTTGGCATGCTGAATTCTTTCGAGGGACTCTGAATTAGATAGAGTCTTTGAGTGTTTTGAACACTTTTAGTCAAAAAAAAGTCCTTCAAACCTTCTTCTTCAAGTCGGGTCTTCTCTTTCTTCTTTTGATCCCTTTTTCTGGTCTTTGAAGTATTAGCTGCTTCCTATGTTCTGGTGTTTGAAGTCTCGGATGCTTCCTTGGAACACCACAAAGCAGTGTTATTTTATTTTCTTCTCTTTTCCTCTTCCCAGATTCCTTCAAAAGCAGCATCAACCCCATTATGATTCATCCTTCTATTTGATCAGATATCTAATTCTCTTCCCGTTTTCTCATCGGATACCATTCCTAACATCGACCATGCCTACCATTGTGGATCTGAATGCGTCTCCAGAATGGATAATATCTGATCCTCCGGAGACGATCTCCTTGGAAGCAGAAGTTGAGATCCGAATCCCCGGCCGCCTTGAGAGGAAATCTGATCTCTACGTCGATGAAATGTAAATCTCCTTGCCGCTCTTCTGCTTCTTGCTCGAGGACACTTGCTAAGGTTAATTATAAATTGTCGGTTCTTGTTCTTGTTCCTACAAACTTGTTATGGATGAATTGTAGGATCAGAATTTATTAGTTTCTAGATAAATTTTATTCCAAGATGATCCAAATGTTCGATCGCGTTTCCTCCATTGGGAAATTCGAATCTCCTAAAATTTAGGATAATTGTCTTTTGTTGTTGTTAAAAATACATAAGAATATCCTGATATATTGTCTGTGAATTGTGTTGGGTTGCTAAATCGGGTGCGGAAGCGTATTTTACAATCCAGTTTGAAGATCTAGTCATATTCGAGAGTAGTTTTTAGAGTTTCTACGAAGAACAAAACTAGAAACAATTTCGATGATACCTGTTTCGTTGAATCTGATGATAATCGGACATAGGACTTGATTGTGCAAGTCCTCTACCAGTATCCACGCCGAGATCGAGATCTATTATCAACCTGTGGTGCGGATTATTGGTCGAGGATGAACGAAACCGTTTTCGTTTTTTCTTTTCTTTCTGGTTGCTATTAGGGTTTCGATTTGCGTGATTATGAATTATGTACTAAAAAACTGTTTGTCGTCATTTATATATTATTGAACTTTTCAATAATCACACTTTGACCTAGTGACTATTTAATATTACATAAGAGTCATTAAACTTTCAAATTATACATCACAGTCGAACACAACAGATATTTTCAGCAAGGTATACCTTCCAGAATGTGCAGACTTCATAAGCATGGATTGGGGACCATTCAGTTGATTAATGGTTCACTGATTTGTCACATACTCGGAGAAAACCAAGTGAAAAAGAAAGATAATGTAGTGGCTCGTATTCATCTCTACAAAATCTTCAGAATTTGTTTTTTCAAAAGCAGCAATCCCCCAGCTCAAAGATGATGTAGGCTATGTTCTTTAATGAGATTGACTTATTCTTGTGAATTGAAGATACTGGTTGTGTTCATGATCCAAACTCCTTCTTGAGGTTAATAATTGCAGATGAGATGGATTACTTGATCACAAAAGATAGAGGAGTCCTTCATGACCTTTTTATGCTTACAATAATGTTGTTTTCTAGGTGTTTACTTATAGGTTCTATCTTGTGTGTTACACTGTCATGTTTCAATTTCCATATATATATTGATTCTTCTTCATACACAACCATGGTTTACGTTACCGTATTTGATTTCCAGGGATATCAAATTCCATACACCTTGTGGACTATTTCCTTGCAAGATTAAAGTCGCTAAATTGTAACATTGTATCTATTTAGTTATGCTACTGCATTTAGGCCCTGTGTAGTGGAGTCCTAGGCAAACGCAAACGCGACGACTGTGTTTTCTAGCGATTCCGGGTGACATTAAAACCAACTGGTGGAGTTGCAGTCGCTCGAAAACGCACCAAAACGCAGATTTTAAAAATCTAAATTAGGTTACATTATATTTGCGTTTTGGTGCGTTTTGAATAGAATTACCAAATTATCCTCGTGTCTTTCCCTTATCTCTTCTCTCTTTGTATTGTAATTTATATTGATCGTATATATATATATATGCAAATATATATATATGTATATGTATTGTATAATTAAATAATTTTATTATTTTAAAATTTTTAATTTATTTCAAATATTTGAATATAATTAAACAGTATACACTAAACAAAAAAAAATTTAAATAAATTCTTTTCTTAATAATTGTCTATTTTAGTAATTTTCTTCAAAACGCAATCGCAACAGTTTTCTACCATTCAAATAGACTTCATTCCCAGAGCCGCACTTCCAAATCGGCCAGCTTATAGTGCCAACCCGGTGGAGACTAGGGAGTCGAAAACATGGCAGCATTACCTTTGTCCGAAGGAGTTCGATATACATACCGACCACGAATAACTCTAGTACAAGCAAGGTAAGGAAAACGTCGTAATGGATGCCCCATCGCGAAGGTATGCCCTACTAACTACTATAGATGCTAAGTTGCTAGGATTTGAACAACTTAAAGAGATATATGCATCTGATTTGGAGTTCGGAGGAGTGTACACAATGTACGAAAAGTTTGCATAAGGTCGTTACTTTAGGCAAAATGACTTTTTGTTTTATGATGACCAATTGTGCATGCCTTACTGTTCTATGCGAGAACTTTTTTGTTAGAGAAGCTCATGGAGGTGATCTTATTTGTCATTTTGGAATTGCGAGAACACTTAAGATATTACAAGATCACTTCTACTGGCTGCACATGAAGAGGGACGTTGAGCGAATTCGCGAAAGATGCGTCACGTGCAAACATGCTACGTCTAAAGTTCAACCTCACGGTTTATATACCCCTCTACCTATCCCGACTCACCCTTGGAATGACATATTTATGAATTTCGTGATTGGTTTTCGTAGAACTAAGAATGGAAATGACTCAATCTTTGTGGTTGTTGATAGATTTTCTAAAATGCCACATTTTATAGCATGCCACAAAAAGGATGATGCATTGCACTTAGCAAATTTGTTCTTTAAGGAAGTAGTTAGGTTGCATGGAACGCCTAGGATGATAGTTTCGGATAAAGATACGAAGTTACTTAGTCATTTTTGGAAGACTCTATGTTCTAAGATAGGAACTAAATTATTGTTTTTCACAACGTGTCTTCCGCAAACGGATGGTCAAACCGAGGTAGTTAATCGAACCTTAGGAACTCTATTGCGTGCAATTGTTAAAAAGAACTTAAGATTATGGGAAGAATGTTTACCGCATGCTGAATTTGCATAGAATCATGTTGTACATCTACTTCCAAATACTCACTGTTTGAAATCATTTACGGGTTCAACCCAATCTCACCTTTGGATCTATTGCCATTACCTTTGAGTCATCGAGATAGTCTGGACGGGGAAAGGAAAGCAAAGATGGTCCAACACATCCATGAGAAAGCTAGGAAGAACATAGATGAGAAAACAAAACTCTATGTGAAACAGGCAAACCAGGGACAGAGACAAATGATTTTAGAGCCCGGTGACCAAGTTTGGGTTCATCTATGAAAGGAGCGATTCCCGAACGAGCGAAAATCAAAGTTAATGCTCCGGATTGACGGTCCCTTCACAGTGACCAAAAGAATCAGCAACAATTCCTACAAACTCGACTTGCAAGGTAAGTATAATGTGAGTCCCAGCTTTAATGTCACTGACTTGGCGCCTTTTGTCGCAAATCTAACGGATTTGAGGACAAATCCTTTTCAAGGGTATGATCCTGGACGACGTCGAGGACACAACCCAAGCCGTGGCCAATGAAGAGGACACGACGTGTATTGCTGAGGAGGACGCGACCTGTATTACTGAGGAGGACGCGACCTATGTTGCCGAGGACGTGACCCGAGCTGCAAGGGACACGACCCGTGCCGTAGAAGAAGCAACCCAAGCTGAACCGAAGGGATGAAAGGAGGACGTGACCCATAATAAAGATGTTGGCCCCGTGACCCTTGCTAGGGCTAGAGAGGAGGAAGCCGTGACCATACCAGCAGGTCTTGTGACCCGAGCTAAATCTAAGAAGCTCAAGGAGGCGATCATTGGGATTCTCACGGCCGTTAAAATTCAAGATGAGTACTCGAGTCCCAAGAGAGTTCCAACATCCGTATCATAATTCAAGCTGAATCAAAACTCACAACGATCGACAATTAGGGTAAGTGCTTCGTGTGTACTCTTTTCCCTCCATTGGTTTTCCAACGGCGGGTTTTTAACGAGGTCGCGACTCACTTCTGCGTCCTAATTGTTGATCCAAGATTTCATACAATTAATCATATCGAAAAACCCTATCTTACGATTATAATTTTTATTTTTTAATTTGGATATTTTAGGCCATTTAATTCAAGCCTTGCATGGCTTCTAACATTTATTGTTCATTAAAGCCTTGCATGGCTATCTTTGACTACTTATGGTCGGCCATGGGAGGTGTAGATCAACCATGAACAAGTTTGAATTTTGAATTTTATCTTGGAATTTCTCGTTGAGAATTCTTCTTTGTTGGTGTGTAATATCCAACAAGTGTTGGTCTGTAATATCTAGAAAATCGTTCGTTCTTCGTAGGTGCATCATGTCCTCGAAGACGAGCCGGTAAATTGAGAGCTTTTTCGCAACTCTTGTGTGACCACTCACTCCACGCACCTTGTGTAAGGAGTCTTCTGACTCGGCTGCAGCAAGGTACCTTCGTTCTAGAGTGTCGTTCCAGGGAGGATCTCGTTAGAAGATGATGAAAGTTAGTGAGTGTGTGTGTGTCGTATTCGAAAAAAGGAAAGGTTGAAATTCAAAAAGACATGAGTCTAACATCGAAATGATTTAACGGGTTCCATGAAAACCATAGAAACGTCACAAATGTCACAATTTACATTTGACGTTTAGATTGTGTTTTCGATACATTTAGGAACATAAACCATGTTGATTTAGATACTTTACAATGTCAAATCATAGTTAAAATAGATTTTCCCCATGTGTCACAAGAAGTGTAGAACTGATAAATGTCAAAAGTGGCAGTAGTGGTTTAAGAACTCGTTGGATAAATTTAACCAAATTTAAATATAATACATTTAAACTTTCGTCAAATTTTGAAATTACTAATATTATTGTCTATATTGATTCCTAATCAAACATCTAAAATTCAAAAAATTTGAAAATAACATTTCTAAGAGACACGCATGGGTCGAAAAGTCACAAACGTCACAGTAGTCATTTTGCACATAATGATGAAAAATAGATGAAAACTCGACAAATTTATCGATTTATAAGGATGAAATGACGTAAACCATGAAAAAATAAGACATTGTTTTGTTTAAACATGCATCAAACTAACTTATGCTAATTAAGGGTCGCACGTGGGTCACATTGGGTCGTATGAGTCGGATGGATTCCCGTGATATTGGGTGGAAATGTCACAAAGGACACAATAGTCCTTTTGCATATATTGAGGAAAAATAGATGTGAACTCGATGAATTGATCAATTTATAAAGATGAAAGGACGTAAACCATGCAAAACAAGACATTTCTGATGTTTAAATATGCATTATACTAATTTATGTCAATTGAGGATGGTTTCGTGTGATATTGGGTCGCATGAGAATATTGTTGTAGATGTCTTTGTGAATGGGCAAATTATTGTTTAAGTTTGAAATCGGTTTATTTTTTATAATGCTTGAACTCGGTTTATTTGTAAACAATGTGTACAACTTAAAAAAACAATAATAATAAATATATAAGGTCACAGAAGGTCACAACGCAGAGACAACACGATACCATCCTTCCACGCTGTAGAGACTGTGACTGCTTAAAGACCGAGTGCACCGATTTCCTAGACCTTACGTAGACTCAGCACGATGCTCTCCATTAACCTTGTAGAGACTGTGTCTGACTGTGTAAAGAGCGAGTCCACCAATTACCCGGATATTGATTACCATAGAGATAACACGATGCCCTCCGCCAAACTTATAGAGACTATGTGTGACTGCATAAAAACCGAGTCCATCGATTACTCAGACCTTGAATAACGCACAGATAATGCGAAGCCCTCCGTCAACATCACAACGATTTTGTGTGATTGCGTAATGATCGAGACCACCGATTACCCAAACCTTGACTATGATAGAGACAACACGATGTCATATGTCCACCATATCACATTCGTGACGAAATCATAAAGGTCATAAAGATTTGTCGGAGAATTTAGGGTTTGAGACATAAATGAAGAGAGAAAAGAGATGGGATTCAATCTTATGGAATATGGTGAGATTTAGAGAACTTGATGAACCTTTTAAAAGAGAGATGGATGGACAGATGAGAGTGTCTCGTAGACACACGTATTTGAAAAAAGGTATAGATGGCATTCGAAAAGACATGAGTCTGACATCGAAACGATGGAACGGTACCCAACAGATCCCATATGCTCCCTGAAAACCATAGAAATATCACAAAGGTCACAAAAAATTACAAAGTTCACAATCACAAACCATAGAAAGATCACAAAGGTCAAAATTTACATTTAACGCGAAGGTGAGAAAAATTGTCGATTAAATGATAAAAGGTAATATGGGGTTATCAATTTTATAAGAGTAGAGTTGAAGTTGAGATTTTTTTAGAGAAAGGTAGGTTTGAAGTCTTAATAGTAGTTCAAGTGTATTTTTGAAGTTACCCTTTTTAAAACTATTATTACAAGTAAATATTATATTTATTATAATTAAATAGATTTAAATACTATATAAATATATATCATATTTTATAGATGGATGAATCAATGAGAATGTTTATATTACACCACATCACATGACATTTAGAACGAATAAGAACATGAAGAGTGTGAAAATATTAAGAGTTTCATATATCGATATCGGAATTGAAAATATATAATTAAATTATAAAAAAATGAATATATATATATATATATATATAAAAGAATGTGGGCTTTGACTATTAATATTGTGCGTTTGGAATTGAATTTATAATATAATTAATATCAGAATAATATATGCTTCGTCTATCTAAACTAATAAAAAATTATGTCTCTTGATTATAAATACAAAATTTGAAAGAAAAAAAACCCTGGAAAAATCGTATTTTGACTCATTTAAATAAATTTTGGTTAAAACATTTATAAATATATTTCAAAATGAATAAAATATTTTTAAAAAATAAATATTTTATTATTATTATTATTATTTTAAAAACATTTTGTAGATGAGACAGAAAACTTTCTATCGTTTTATAATTTTAAAAATAAATTATAAATGACGTCGCTATATTATTTATTTTTCTGTATCTATTATAAATTACATGACAACAAAATAAATCTAACAAAATAAATAATAACGTTTTCTTTATCTGTAAATAACAATAAATATTATTTTTAAAAAATAATTCTTAAAAGAAATATTCAATTTGAAAAAATATTTAAAAATTATAAAAAACCAATATTATATGCGAATAAATATTTTACAATATATATTTTTTAAATCTATCCTATTATTTTAGTATAATTTTTATGCAATCGACTTTTTATAAATATAATATATTATTATATGTTAAATGTTTATATTTATATTGTTTTATAGGGTAGTTTATAGAAAGATCTTCAGATATCTTTGGGCCAACCGAAGAACAAATGAAGCTCATGTGGCTGAGTTTAATGGGCCTCATGATACGACAATGTCGCCTTATGTTTTCCAGCGACTTTCAGTTTCCCTCTCTTTTTTCTTCTCTCTTCCTCTTCCCAGATTCCTTCAAAAACCTGCAGCAACCCCATTACGATTCATCCTCCTGATCAGATATCTAATTCTCCTCCCCATTTCTTATCGGATACTGAAAACTTTTCAGAGAAACATTGAAATATGAAATAGAGAAGAAGATGTTGAATGAAAAACTGGTTTCTGCATTACTTGTCACGGATTACATTGCCCTATTCTTATGCATATTTTTCAGCCGTAAAGGACAAGAAATGACCGTTGTAATTTTTCTAAAATATTCTCTGACATGCTGACGTTGCAACGACTACTGACACATAACAAATTGTCAGGTGTCAGTTTGTCTTTTAGCCTGGCAAATGTACTGACTCTGTTACAGGTGGTCTGGTGTAGGCGTCCTCTGTTTTTGGCGTCCTGGTGTCCCGAGTCGCGGCGGCTTGGAGCCTGGGTTATGTGATACCTCGAGTCGCGGTGTCCTGACGTTTCGAAGTTGTGGTGGCCCGAGTTGTGAAGGAATGGTTTCTTGAGTCTGAGGTGAGCCGTGGTCTTGAGGTTGAGACGACCCGAGGTCTCGAGGATGTGACGACCCGAGGTCGCGAGAGTATGACGACCCGAGGTCGCGATGATATGGCGACCCGAGGTCGCGAGATTGTGACGACCCAAGATCGCGAGGATGTGGTGGCCCGAGCCGCGGTGTCTTAGCATTTTAAGCCGGGTGTATCCTGGCATCCTGAGATTGCATTCTTGCGTCCCGAGGCGGCTTGGTCTCATGAGCTTGGCGTCCTAGGCTTACATCCCTCCTCAAACTTGTGTGTGGATCTTGTCCAAGGCCAAGTTTGTTTCTTAGGTCATAGAAGTGTGGTCGAGGCAACATTTTGGTCAGGGTTGTTGGTAAGGAGCATGCTTGTGAAAACAATAAGAGCTGCAGCAGGAATGTGTTTAGTGACAATGGATCCTAAAGCAACCTTCTCACGAATAAAGTGGTAATCCAGTTCGATGTGTTTGGAGCGTTTTATGAAAGCCCGGATTGGTGGATAGATGGACAGCGGAGAGGTTGTCACAGTGAAGAACTGTGGGCTGTAATTGGGGAATCCCAATATCTCTAAGGAGAAAGGACAGCCATGTGAGTTCGGCAGCCAAGGATGCCATGGTGCGGTATTCAGCTTCGGTGGAAGAACGTGATACGGTCGACTGTCGCTTGGCGGACTAGGACACAAGATTACTGCCCAGGAACACGCAAAAACCAGAGGTTGAACGGCGAGTGGCCTGACATCCTGCCCAATCACTGTCACTGAAGGCATGCATTGTTAGTGAACTCTTAGAATGAATGTGTAGTCCTTGATGTAAAGAACCTTTTAAATAACGCAATAAATGTTTCTATTTTAATGCAGAAAGTTCTTCCTGCATGGAGGCTGCCCAGCCTGCATATTTTAATGCAGCTGTGATAGTCTTGGGTATAAAGGGAACCATGGAAATGGTTGAGAGGGCATATTTAGGGTTGGGTTTGATTATTCCTACTTTTGTTCTAGTTACCATTGGATGAGTATTTTGAATGAGAGGAGGTGGGGATGAATTTATTGTATGTTCAGGAAAATGCATAGGGGAGTTGTGTCCACTAGTTACCAGGAGTTGTCACTAGTTTGTCTAATTGTGGAATGAGGTGCAGGTTGCTCTATTTCTGTTAGTGGTGTTTGATAGTTTGGAAGTGAGACATGAGTAGAGGTTGGAATACTTACCTGGAATCCTTGCTGCCAAGCATGTAGTAGGGGGGTGTCATACCTGGAAATGAAGCTAGAATATACAGATGAAAAAGGAAAACTAACTTCATTAAAAATAACATGTCTTATAGTGAAGAAGCGACCGTTAGGGGGATAAAGACACACTACTAGAAAATTTAATTTTAGGGACTGAAAAATCGGTTCCCAATCCATCCCCAAACCTGTTTAGAGACGGATTAGGGACGACCAGAGGTAGTATCCAATCGCGCGACTCCAAATTCTATCCGTCCCCAATCAGTTCCTAATTAGGGACGGAAATTTCAGTCCCCAATCAGACCCCAATTAGGGACGGAAAACGTAGTCCCCAAACAGTCCCCAGGGTTGGGGACGGTTGTTTTCAGTCTCTAAAGATTGGAGACAGCAGGCTTCCGTCTCCAAATTTAGAGACGGCAACGGCAGATATCCGTCTCCAAATTTGGAGACGGCATGAGCCCGTCTCTAATTTTGTTTTTTAAATTAAAAAAATTAAAATTTTAAAAAGTTCGATTACATTAAAAATACATATAAACAACTTACATAAACTAAGCCATTCCGATTACATATTAGTACATAAAATATTACAAACCATACATATAACCAACGTTCCGATTACATATAATCCTAAGCCGTTCCGATTACTCGTGGTCGAAATCACTGTTCTGAACTGCATCCCAATCGATGTTAGGCATTTGCGCTTTCATCATGCGCAGAAGCTTTTCCATTCGCCTATCTGATCATTCGGCATGCTTTCTTGATAGTTCAGCCTCCTTTAGAGCTTGTTCAACGCGCCTATTGGATTCTTGGAACCTTTCGTCCATTTGATGTCGGAGCTCGTAATCCGATACTTTTTCTTTACCTTTGGATGAAGTTGAATATTTTGAGGCCATTGTTCTAAGTCCGAAAATACGATCTTTGTATGGCGTAACTTGCTGTAAAACAAATATCGAGAATTAATAACATTTATAAATAGTGAAATTAGATCATAGTAGAATTTCATTATTACCTCGAGATACAACTCGTTGTACTCTTCCTGACTAAGAGTAGTTTGTGAGCCGTCTTCTCTCGGGGGAATTTGCGATACTCGTTCTGCTGCCATGTTTTCAATTTCATCGTGAATGCTTTTCGCCTTAGGATCCACCCACGAACCATCTCACTTCTTCACGTGCGTACGTTCCAACAATTCTATATACGATGGTTCGTATCCCTTCTCTTGCGCCTGAAAAAAACAAAAAAAGACATAGTTTAATAAAATGTTAATTTTATAAAGTTGAATAAAACTTACTAGATCTTCGTATACTTCCGCAAAAGAACGAGATCCTGCTGTTTGCACGCTTATCCCGTATCCCGCTCTATCAGAAAGCCGGGATTTACTTGCTCGCTCGCTCTTTGCCTTAAATTCTGGGGAATCCCAATGTGCGCACATCTGATCCCAAATATCTTCCGACATCCATTTGGGTTTTCCTTTTACATATCGTTCTGCGTGCAATTTACCTACGATAGACTTGAGACGCAGTGCTGCATTTGTTTCAAATTT
>CM071874.1:13610457-13622134 GCA_036759665.1 Gynandropsis gynandra
GAGTTCGCGATGATATGGCGGCCCGAGGTCGCATAGCTGTGACGACCCGAGGTCATGAGGATGTGGCGACCCGAGGTCGCGAGAGTATGACAACCCGAGGTCGCGATGATATGGCGACCCGAGGTCGCAAGGTTGTGACGACCCACGATCGCGAGGATGTGACGGCCCGAGCCGCGGCGTCTTAGCATTTTGAACCGGATGTATCCTAGCGTCCTGAGACTGCATTTTTGCGTCCCGAGGCAGCTTGGTCTCATGAGCTTGGCGTCCTAGGCTTACAGATACTACTCCCGTCATCGACAATGCCTACCATTGCGGGTCTGAATTCGTCTCCAGAATGGATAATATCTGATCCTCCGGAGACGGCACTCCTTGGAAGCGGAAATTGAGATCTGAATCCATGGCCGCCCTGAGAGGAAGTCTGATCTCTACGCCTACGAAATGTAAATCTCCTCGCCGCTCTTCTGCTTCTTCTCGAGGCCGCTCCTTACGGTTAATTATAAATTGTCTGTTCTTGTTTCTTCAAACTTGATATGGATGAATTGTAGGATTAGAATTTGTTAGTTTCGAGATAAATTTTGTTCCAAGATGATCCAACTGTCCAGTCCGTTTTCTCCATTGGGAAATTCGAGTCCCCTAAAATATAGGATAATTTTCTTTTGTTGTTGTTAAAAATACAGAACAATATCCTAATATAATTGTCATTGAATTGCACACAGTCAAACACAACAGATATTATACCTTCCAGAATGTGTAGACTTCATATGATTAATGGTTCACTGCTTTGTCAGATACTTGGTGAAAACCAGGTGAAGAAGAACGATAATGTAGTGGCTCGTATTCATCTCTACAAAATCTTTAGAATTTGTTTTTTCAAAAGCAGCAATCCCCCAGATCAAAGATGATGTAGGCTATGTTCTTTAATGAGATTGACAGATTGACATATTCTTGTGAATTGGAGATACTGGTTGTGTTCATGATCCAAACTCCTTCTGCAGGTTAATAACTGCAGACGAGATGGATTACTTGATCACAAAAGATAGGGGAGTCCTTCATGACCTTTTTATGCTTACAACAATGCCGTTTTCTAGGTGCTTACTTATAGGTACTATCTTATGTGTTACTCTGTCATGTTTCAATTTCCATATATCTATTTATTAGCATTAACCACAATGCTAAACAGGAACCTTAAGTCTTTCTATTGCCAATGCATCCAACCATTTATTTCGTGTTGTTCACAAGTTCTCTTATCGATCTATTCAATCTGTTCTAACAGGAGCTTCCATTTGTTGCATTTGCATCTAATGCATTGGAGCTTTAGTTTAATATTTTCTCTTGTTCTTGAATCAACCTTGCTTTGCTCCTAGCATTTCTCCATTGGACATTCATAAGTTTTGCATTGTGCCAGGGAGTTGCTGCTGCATCACGAGACATGCGGAAGGCTCCATGTGTGACTGCACAAGCGCTATGAAAATCCTACAAACACAAACGAGGGAATTGAAAGGCCTAGACTCCAAAGTATTTGACGATTAAAATCCAAGGCCTCCAAGATGCAAAAACCATATCTTTACAACCGACTAACCTATTTTGTTAAAATTTGCTGAGTAATAACTTCATCGTTTTCTACATATCTAGTCAAAACTTTGTTGTAACTTTATCTGACAAAATAATTTGGAAATATTTGTGGATTTATAATTGTAAAGGTATTTTAAAGAATGTTATAACAATGTTTTAACTAGTTACGTAGGAAATGATGAAGTTATTAGTTAGCAATTTTTAGTAAAATGGCTAGTCAAATTGATTTTTTATGGTATAGATGTATTGTTTGTATTTTGGAGGTTTTATTTTTTAAATCAACAAATAATGTTGCACCACAGTTCAGAGTTTATGGTTTAATTTCTTGTTGTTGGATAAATTAGGGTTTAATGCGAATTTTGACTCGATTTTAGTCAGAATTTCGACTTAATTTCACTCGATTAATTTTAAATGGGGAATTGGATGAGATCTAAAGTTAAGGGAGTTTTTAAAATGGAATTGGATGAGAACTAAAAGTCAAGGGAGGAATCAGATGAAGGTCGAAATCAAGGGGAGAATAAGACTAAAAAATAATCTTGAGGTGGATTAGATTTTTTTCCTTTTGTGATATTATGTTCATTTAGTCCCTCAAGATGCGGATGGACGAGGACATGAAAGAATTTTTGGATCTTCTTAAGGACTATTTGGAAGGTACATATACAATGAGAGCCACATCGAATGCGTGGCAGATTGAGATGGCTTGCTATTGGTTCTTAACATCCCATCACCTACAAATCGATATATGATTTGTCATTGGGTAACCAGTAAAGTGGATTTGAAGAGCCAATGCATCACGATATATGACTTCCAAGAATGGTTGGAAAGGACGCATATCGATCCAGTTGTGGAGATTATAAGAAGAGGTTTGCTCAAGATGTTTCAAATCGGAAGGTTTCATTCCTTGACGTCTGGAGAAAGATATATGACATTATGAGTATTATAAAGGTCTGTCACATAACAAAAATGCGAATGAGTATGGTATTTTCTCCTTCAAATAAATAGAATTTATTCTATCGGGAAGGGAAGAAATGTTTCATGAGATTTGTGACGCCAATATTGCTTCCATTCGTGGAAAGATTACTGTAGATGTCTTTATGAATATAATGGTCACAAAGGTCGGTCACAATAATAATAACAGTAATCATTGTGTATGAACTCAATTTATTTTGTTAGTACTTAACAACAACAACAACAACAACAACGACAATAATAATAATAAATCCACAATAATAATAATAACAACATCAAATTCAAGGGAATGAATACCGAAACATATGTTTCATAATGTTACAATAATTAATTGAAATCAAATATTGTTGTTGGGAGACCTTGTTGGGGAAGAAACCGAAGCATAGGTGTTACTCCATTGGAGACTAGTTTGAATGTGAGGAAACATCTCTCATTTTCTCTATTGTCATGACAAAAAGTTCTCCAACCTCCCCTGACGAGGACATCGGGCTCGAAACAGAACCAAATGAGGGTCACACGAACATAGAGCTACCATTAGGAAATGAGTGGACCGAATCTTCCCACGGCCTACTCACTTGTGAAAGAGCAAAGAGCTAGCATGACAAGGCAACGGGGATTGTGATGGAGGCATGGGACACTCTTAACCAGAAGGAAGATTCGGGGCTAACCCAAACAAGCATCACGTCGGTCTTCTACATTGAAGCGAGCCTCAATCCGCCCACCTAAAGACCGATGGGCTCGGACGATACGGATGAGGAAAGGTGGAAGATAAAGATTTTTCCTTATGCTTTCCAATGGCCAGAAAATCCTTTCCAACTGCTAGAAAAGCTTTTAAGCCAATCTTATCCCATCATTTTCCTAAACCCATTTCAAAGATTCCTAACGACCATAAAATCTTCCCAACGACTAGTCGAACAACCAGTTATCCAACATTTACACATTTTTCTAGTGTAATATGAAACCTCTCCTATATACACGAATCCATTCTTGAGCAGTGTCAAGAACACGATGACTTCAACTTTTCCTGGAACAATTAAAGTCATTATCCGACTATATCAAGAGGCTTTCACACCTCTTGTGGTGTCCATTACTACACCTAAACACCTCGACTTCAACCATCAACCTCCATCCTCCAACTAATCTTGAAGAGAGCCCTTAGGCCAGTCAAGAGATCCTCTACCATCCTCAACCATCATCCATCGTCAACGGACGAATTTTTGAGGAGTGCCCTTAGGCTAGTCAAGAAATCAACCTTGACATCTCGAATCCCACTTGAGCGATCGAGGCTAACGGATTCTCAATATGCATTTCTGAGTTTCCACCCCGAGGCGTGTATCACAAGCCCACCACGACTCAATCGCCTCAAATCTTACGACCAAGCCTTTCCTTGATCATTCATCAGCATAGTCTTATATCTTCTACCGATAAGACCGTTCGGCCTCGAAAACCCTATCGGAAGCATTTGCACCATCAAGTTACATATGCAAACATGATAAAAAATCCAATAAACAACCAAATGATATATGATGAATCGATTTGAGGTCACTTACCACTACATCTACGACGAGATTAGAATGTGTGATAGTTGTCGTACAATAGGTCAGATAAGAAGTAGATGACCATGCTTCTTCATTTGATGATGATGAACATTAGATATTACATAAATCATCTTAGAAACTGATCATCTCGTTTTCATACGTATTTCTTGTACGATTTAGGATACGTTTTTGATACATATGTGATGTTTTACGTATGATTGCGTTTCCGTTTTACTTGTTTTCGTGTTTTCATGTTCTTACAGGTCTTTACGCGTATTTGGATCATTTTGGAGCTAAAAGGACATGCACGGAGCTAAGGAGCAACTTCGAGGATCATCACGGGACAAACGGGACGAGATTGAGCAAGAAAAGCCTCCACCCGGTCGGGCACAACCCTTGCACGACCGGGCAAGACCTTCGGCCAAGCTTGTGCACCATTTGCACGACTCGGGCATGACTTGCCCGACCATTTTCCTTGTGCCCGAGCGGGCACACATACCATGCCCGATCGGGCATGTATTGCAGACCACAGTCCCGCACGACTCGCCCTAACCGCACCCGAGCGGGCACACTCCATGCCCGAGCGGGTAGTGGCCAGAAACTACCTTTTAGTTAAGTAAACTTAATTTAAAACAAAGGGAACTCGTTGTTTATGTTTCTTTAGAGACGCATGAGCGAGTAGTTTGTTTGTTCTAGGAGAAGGGATTAGCCCTTGGCTATCCCGGAACCACTTTTGATCTATTTTGAATGCATTTTCCCGTTTTAGTTTATCTATTCTCTATCTCAGCGTTTAAATTTACTTGTGTTTGCAATTGCCACGTAGATGCATGTGTTAGGGGTTAGGAGAAGGACCGAAAGGAGAATTCTAGTCCTAGAAGATCAGGTTTAGAATAGCCGAGGTTAGGCCACGAAAGTAGGGTAGCAACGGTTGAGGGTGAACGGGTGAATCATAGAGTCTATGGGTTTAGTTCAAGGTGTCAGCCACGAAAGTAGGGGGCAGCTTGTCTAGATCACGTGTCTATGCCTCGTGAGAGGGTAGATATCATATTAGGATCATCCGCCTTAGATAGCTTTAACTGGGATTGCATGATAGATAGGTTGATCGTTGGTTTCGGTAGTCTTGTGGTGAAACCGGTTTCCTAGGATGTTTGTTTTATTGTTAGAACCTGAGTAGTTTATTTACATTCAGTATTTCATTCTTCATCCACATCCTTTCATTAGCAAGTTTGATTCCTAGATCGAGTTTAGGTAGTGTTGCGTAGTCTCTGTGGGATCGACACCTAAAATACTACACACGTGTCGTGCACTTGCGGGTAGTTTAGGTTATTTTATTTAAATCTGATAACGCATCAGAAACCAGTGACGTATAAACAATGTAACATTCGCGACGAAAAAATACAAAATCACCGAGTCCAAAATCATGGTCCTTGGCGAAATCTTTCCATCCTTCGGTGAATCTGGGGTAATCCAACTTGACTTCCCACATTTGGTTAGACACATATGATGTGTATTCAAGTTAAACAAATATTAACCTAAACTACTCGCAAGTGCACGACACGTGTGTAGTACTCTAGGTGTCGATCCCACAGGGACTACGCAACACAAACTAAATTCAAACTATGAATCAAACTTGCAAACAACGAGGTATTGGTTTTAAGATTGAAATAACTAAAAAAAAATAAACTAATGAGTTCTTAAATGTGAGACAAACGTTCTAGGAATCTGGTTTCACCACAAGACTACGAAACCAACAATCAACCTATCTAATCATGCAATTCCGATCAAGTTATCTAAGGCAGGCGATCCTAATATGATATCTACCCTCTCTCAAGGCATAGACACGTTATCTAGTCAAGTTACCCCTTACTTCCGTGGCAGATACCTTAAGCTAAACCCATAAGTTCAATGATCGGGCTTAAGTCCTCCCCAATCTCATGTTGTTTCTCGTCCCGTTTGTTGCATTATTATCCTCGAGTCTAATACTTTTTCCCGTGTATGTTCTTTAGCTCTAAAATGAACCAAATATGCATTATAACCTGTAAGAACATGAAAACACCAAAACGAGTAAAACAGATACAAAATCACATGTAAACATCGCATCTATCATCATAAACATCTCTAAAATCATGCGAGAAATACGTATTAAAACGAAACGATCAATATCCCCCAGACTTGAATTTTTGCTTGTCCCTAAGCAAACGTAAACGTGGAACACTTGGATATACCAAAATCCGAAAATTCCCCTTTCTCCTAGAAATACCGCTAAAGCGAACCTAACCGATCAACTAGCAAGTCGAGAGCAAATTCGACCTAATTAGATTTTCATTCTTCATCCTAGGTTCACTAAGGATGCTTTTAGGCATTATTTCTATCGATAGCGGAGTGTTAGTGTGCGCTCTTAATCTGCAAAATAAGCTCGATTTCATACAATCTAATAATCTTCATAATGAAGTAAAGCATCGTTAGGATTCCCAAAGAATTATAACCTATTGTTTTTAGCCGATTAATAAGCTCTAACGCTTAGGAAAACCTAGTTCAAACATGCAAAATCTCACGGAAAAGGCCAACTTCTTAAGTATCCTAGGTTTAGGGTTCATCTCAAAATGTGGCACCGGACAAGTGCCTAGGACGACTCTGACTCACGAAAGAAAAAACAAACTAAAACTACAAAATAAAAGAGTAAATAAAAGAAAATGAAAGAAGTCAACCTGACAAACGTGAGTTGCTCCCCCAGACGTGAATTGAATGGCGTCCTAGACGTGAAGCTCCGATGGAGGGTAAGAGAAGTGAAGTCACGTTTGTGGTGGTATTTTTTTGTGTGTGTTTTTTTTAATTAACCGAGTCTTGTACAAAACAACCAAGAAAATAGAAAATAAACAGCTGGGTTGCCTCCCAGAAAGCGCTTATTTAACGTCTTTAAGCTTTGACGTTTCCATTCCTCATGCGTGTGCGACGAGTGGATCTAGAAAGGAAATGGAGTTTCCACTTTCGATCGTTTGAGCGGATTTGTAGAGCTTTAGTCGCTGTCCATTAGCTTTGAATGTTCCGCTTGAATCGCTCCATAGTTCCACTTCACCATGTGTGAAGATTTCTCGTACCTGAAAAGGACCAGACCAACGAAACCATAGGTTGCCCTAGAAAAGCTTAGGACGAGAATTGATAAGTAGAACTAAGTCACCTAACTGGAAGTCATGAGGTAAGATCTTTTTTGTCGTGCCATCCCTTAGTCACGGCTTCTTTCTTTGGCACGTCATGCACGGGATTGACTCGTTCGCTGCCCAAGGTTGGATAAATGGTATCTGCATCAAAAAGTTTTGTGACGTCTTTTTCCATTACCTCTTTCAAGTGCGGGTGCAGCCTCCTTTGAGTTTTGGTGGAAGGTTCATGGCTGTCTTCCGTATAATTTCCGTGCTTACATATTGAAGAGCTGACTTTCCTACGCTTTTTTACGCGAGTGGGTTGTTTCCTCATCTCATCTACGCTCAAGTTAGCATTCATAACAGCAGGATATCTTTTATCGCATTGAACGTACTCATACCGAAAAGAAGACAAAGGAGGCTCGGGCTCAAGTTCGGGTGTCTTCTCCACTGCGAAACCAGCATGCATTTCGTGTGGTATCTTCTCACATGAGGCTTCTCCTAGTGCTTCGATAGCACTCATGAATTTCGTGTACATCTCAGCTCCTTCGTCCGTAAATCCTGCATCTTCGCAAACTCGTGTTAAATATCGTACAAGAGGATCAGAAATACATACTCGATCATGTGTGTCTTTCGCTAACTCGTCCAGCGAATCGACTGTAAAGCAAGACTCCTTGAATGAGAGTCCGTTCATGGGGCTGGAAAATTTGAACTCTATCATCTCATCTCCGACCCGTAAGGAAAGTTTTCCTTGTTGTACGTCTATCATGGCACCTGCAGTATCTAGGAACGGTCTACCAAGAATAATAGGTATCCTAGCATCTTCCTTTATTTCAAGTATAACAAAATCAGTGGGAATGAAAATATTACCTACCTTGGTGGGAACGTTTTCAACAATTCCCACCGGATATCTCAACGAATGATCCGTGAGGTGTAGACACATCTTTGTAGGTTTGAGATTTCCGAAGTCTATCCGCTCGAAGACGGAGTGTGGCATGATGCTCACGCTTGCTCCTAAATCACACAAAGCGTTGTCAATGTCAATATTACCTATTGTGCATGGAATGGAGAAGCTTCTGGGGTCCTTCACCCTTGGTGGCAGCTTGTTTTGAAGGATAGCACTGCATTCCTCGGTGAGTGCTACTGTCTCGTTCTCTTCGATATGCCTATCTTTGGAAAGAACCTCTTTAATGAGTGGCGTGATTAGGCATTTTTGGAGGGCTTCCACGAATGGGATGTTGATGTCAAGCTTCTTGAGACCCTCTACAAATCTGCCCACTCTCTCTTCGTTCTTGCTGCTCACTAACCGTTGAGGAAACAATATAGAAGGTTTGTACGCTGATGGAGCAACATATGGTTTGTCTAAATCTGGTTCAACTCCTTCCATAATCGCAATTGTAACTTTGCCTCTTTTCATGGACGTCCCAGCAGCTTGCTCTTTCTTTTTGGAGGGCGAATGCACAATCACATCACTGCTGCACACAGAAATAGCATGAACGTACTCTCTCGGGTTCAATTGGGGTTTATCGAGAAGCTAACCGGGATTCCGAGAGGATGAGGCAGCTTGCTGTGCTAGGGAGTTCTCTAAACTCTTCACATGGTTGCTCAAGGATTCCATCTGAGTTTTGAGCTCGTTGATTGCTGTCCCCACATCCGCATTGAATTTGGCTTGAGTTGAGTGTTGCTGCCTTTGCTCCTTGATAAATTCGAGCATTACCGTCTCAAGGTTTGACGAAGGGGCTTGAGGAGGTTGAGGAGCTTGCGGAACTTGCTGAGCATGCTGAAATTGCTGGTTATTTTGCTGGTACGGCTGCTCTGGTAGCTGAAATCACGAATACTTCATCGGTTGAGTCGTTCGGTATGACAAGTTCGGGTGGTTCCTCCAATTCGGGTTGTAGGTATTCCCTAATTGCGTGTTTCCTTGCTGCTGGGCATAATTCGTATGTTCCACGTTCTCTTGCACGTGCATTGATAAGCCATGTGTTATGTATCTCCGCAATTCACGCAGTACATAGCGTTTGCTGCATTACCCGTTGCTCTGCCCTGATTCGGCTCATATAAACCTCGAGTTCTGTTAGGCATACCTCTCGGTGTTGACCACATAGTGTGGTTCATGGCAAGGTTATCGATCTGCTCGTATGCCTCCTCCACACTCAGATCCATAAATGATCCTCTAGCAGCGTTATCTAATATCGTTTGGTGTTCATCTACGATTCCGTTGTAAAAAGTTTGGATAACATAGCACTGCTCGAGACCATGGTGTGGAAACATCTATAGAAGATCCTTAAATTTGCCCCATGCTTCAAACAACGTTTCTCCATCTGTGCATCTAAACTTTGTTATTTCTTCCCTCATCTGAATCGTCTTGCTTGGAGGAAAGAATGGTGAGAGGAACAATGCCCGAGTCGTGCAAAATGTTCTGTCCAATTGGCCGTAGGTTTTGCCCGATCGTGCAAGGGTTGTGCCCGACCGGGTGGAGGCTTTTCCATGCTCAATCTCGTCCCGTTTGTCCCGTGATGATCCTCGAAGTTGCTCCTTAGCTCCGTGCATGATCCTTTAGCTCCAAAATGATCCAAATACGCGTAAAAACCTGTAAGAACATGAAAAGCACGAAAGCAAGTAAACGGATACGGAATCATACGTAAAACATCACATATGTATCAAAAACGTCTCCTAAATCGTGCAAGAAAAAAACGTCTCCTAAATCATGCAAGAAATACGTATGAAAATGAGATGATCAAAATCCCCCAGACTTGAATGTTTGCTTGTCTCTAAGCAAACGTAAACGTGGAATACATGGGGTGTGAAAAATACGAGAATTCCCCTTCTCCTAGAAATACTGCTAAAGCGAACCTAACCGATCAACTAGCATATCGAGAGCAAATTCGGCCTAATCGAGTTTTCAGTCTTAATCCTAGGTCCACCACGGCTACCCATGAGAAAGTAAATCAAAAGATACTGGACACGCTACCGTAACTCCCTCCACCAAACAAGACTTCAGACAATGCCAAGCCTTGATCAACCGATGATATTTGTTTCTTTCTTTCCGAGCTTCTTTCTTTTCTTTTTCTTTTTCTTTTTCTTTTTATGACTCTTTTCTTCTTTTTGTTTCCTTTTTATTTTTCTTTTCTTTCCCTTTTTTTCTTTGCAAACACACTAGGCTTCTAGGACGTCGGATTTGAAGGGATCCAGCCTCTACTTAGACCCAGACTACCAATGACGGTATACTCATGCATCTCGTGTAAGAGCGTAGCGGAGTAGGCGGCTTTTTGTGCCATGCCCTTAGGACGTAGAAAGATGATCGCCAACCCACCACTTAGACCCGAGCCACCGAAGGAGTAACAAGGTCGATGCACTCATATCGATTTTTGATCATGCTTTTTAGGCATTATTTCTATCGACATAGGACAACCTAGCTCAATCATGCAAAGTCTCACGGAAAAGGTTAACTTCTTAAGCATCCTAGGTTCGGGGTTCATCTCAAAACGTGGCACCGGACAAGTGCCTTGGGACGACTCTGACTCAATGAAAACAAAAACAAACTAAAAATCGAAAAAAATAACCTGAAAACTAAAAAAAATGAAAAGAAAGTGAAACGAAACCACCTGACAAACGTGAGCTGCTCCCCCAGAATTGAATTGAACGGCGTCGTCGACGTGAAGCTCCGATGGAGGATAGAGGAAGTGAAGCACGTTTGTGGTGTTATTATTTTGTTTGTTGTGTTTTTTTATGAAAAATAAATAACCGAGTCTTAACCTAAAAACTAAGAAAATCAAAAGCAAACAGCTGGGTTGCCTCCCAGAAAGCGCTTATTTAACGTCATTAAGCTTTGACGTCTCCATTTCTCATGCGTGCGCGACGGGTGGATCGGAAAGGGAAATGTTGGTTCCATTTTCGATCGGTTGGGCGGCTTGGTAGAGCTTTAGCCGCTGTCCATTGGATTTGAATGTGTCCCCCGCATCACTCCATAGTTCCACATCTCGTACCTGAAAAGGATCAGACCAATAAGGCAGTAGGTTGCCCGAGAAAGACTTAGGTCGAGAATTGGAAAGTGGAACGAAATCACCTGATTGGAAGTCATGAGGTAGGGTCTTATTGTGCATGGAATGGAGAAGCTTCCGGAGTCCTTTAACTTATGTGGTAGCTTGTTCTGAAGAATTGAACTGCATTCCTCGGTGAGTGCTACAGGCTCGTTCTCCTCGGTGTGCTTCTCTTTGGACATTACCTCTCTGATGAATTTGGCACAATTAGGCATCTTTTGGACTGCTTCCATGTATGGCATGTTGATGTCTAGCTTCTTGAGACCTTCTGTAGATCTGCCCACTCTCTCTTGGTTCTTACTACTTACCAACCGTCGAGGATACGGTATCGGAGGTACGTACGCCGGAGGAGCAACGTATGGCTTATCTAAATCTGGTTCCACTCCTTCCATAATCGCAACCTTACCTCTTCCTCTATCCA
>CM071874.1:13624984-13659365 GCA_036759665.1 Gynandropsis gynandra
GTAGGTTTTGCCCGATCGTGCAAGGGTTGTGCCCGACCGGGTGGAGGCTTTTCCATGCTCAATCTCGTCCCGTTTGTCCCGTGATGATCCCCCAAGTTGCTCCTTAGCTCCGCGCATGTTGCTTTAGCTCCAAAATGATCCAAATACGCGTAAAAACCTGTAAGAACATGAAAAGCACGAAAGAAAGTAAAATGGATACGGAATCATACGTAAAACATCACATATGTATCAAAAACATCTCCTAAATCGTGCAAGCAATACGTAAGAAAATGAGATGATCAAGTTCAGCCAAGTTTTTGCTCGTCCCCAAATTGAGAAGGGTAATAGACACAGTAAGATCGCATCCTCTGAAACTCCGTGTATCTTGAATGTACCGGAAAGTTCTAGGAAGTCCCTAATATGCTAATGGGGATCCTCGTGATTTCCACCCATAAATTGCTTCTGATAAAGCATGTTGATCATCGCCGACTTAATCTCAAACTGTTCTCTCGCAATAGCGGGCATCCGTATGGCTGTTTGAACGTTGTTCATATTTGGCACCACATAATCTCTTCGGCGACGTGGTTGAAGAGCATGTGGTTCTCGCGGTGCGAGTTGCTGTTGCTGCATATGTCTATGGTCGTTCTGATTATCCATCTCTCGTTGATCTGACGGCTCTGCGAAGGACAAATAAAAACTATTTAGGTAGAAAGAACGAAATAAAAGAAAACAAAAAGAAAAACAAAACAAGAATGACTAGGCTCGAATCTAAGACGTGTTGACAATAGTCCCCGGCAACGGCGCCAAAAACTTGATGTGTATTCAAGTTAAACAAATATTAACCTAAACTACCCGCAAGTGCACGACACGTGTGTAGTACTCTAGGTGTCGATCCCACAAGTATTACGCAACACAAACTAAATTCAAATTGCGAATCAAACTTGCAAACAACGAAGTATTGGTTTTAAGATTGCAATAACTAAAAAAAATAAACTAACGAGTTCTTAACAGTGAGACAAATGTTCTAGGAATCCGGTTTCACCACAAGACTACCGAAACCAAGAATAAACCTATTTAATCATGCAATCCCGATCAAGTTATCTAAGGCAGACGATCCTAATATGATATCTACCCTCTCTCAAGGCATAGACACGTGATCTAGTC
Organism: Gynandropsis gynandra; assembly: GCA_036759665.1. Taxonomy (NCBI): domain Eukaryota; kingdom Viridiplantae; phylum Streptophyta; class Magnoliopsida; order Brassicales; family Cleomaceae; genus Gynandropsis; species Gynandropsis gynandra. The sequence continues at coordinate 13,626,128 of CM071874.1, forward strand.
AAGTTATCCCCTACTTTCGTGGCTGACACCTTAAGCTAAACCCATAAGTTCTATGATTCATCCGTTTTAACCTCAACCGTTGCTACCCTACTTTCATGGCCTAACCTCGATTTTTCTAATCTTGATCTTCTAGGACTAGAATTCTCCTTTCGGTCCTTCTCCTAATCCCTAACACATGCATCTACTTGGCCTTCGTAAATAAAAGTCATTCTAGCACTCAGACAAAGAATAGATAAACGAAAATGGGAAATTGCATTCAAAGATAAATCAAAAGCGGTTCCGGGATAGCCAAGGGCTAATCCCTTCTTCTAGAACAAAACGACTACTCGCTCATGCGTTCAAAAGAAAACATAATCGAAGTAGAAAGTCTAAAGAACATAAAAACCAAACGAAACTGAAATCCTATTTTGATCTTCAACGCCCCTTGAATGTCTCCTCCACAAGAGTGTTCTTCTTCTCTGCTTCTCTCTCTACTCTCTCTCACGTATGAATTCTGAAAACTAACTCAATCTGTTCGACCCCTAGCTCCTCTCCTTCCCTTTCCTTCTCCTTTTCTTTCTTTTCTCCTGATTTTTCCTTTTGGCAGTTCACTCCTTTTTTCTTTTTCGCAGCAGCCACCGTTTTACCTTTTTCATGTGTTTTCCATTCTTGAGTAATTTGGGCAACGTTTCCATTCTTTTCTCCAGCAAAATATCTTTTATTCCTCTTCTCTAACGTCGTTTTCATCTTTTTATATGTAACTAACAAGTTCCTTCTGTGTTTACACAAGTTTCCTTTTCTGGTTTTTGCAGGTGATGGACGCGACCCGAGCGGGCTGGAGTGTGTGCCCCGCGCGGGCTCCCTTGCTGAAACTTCACTTGCGTCAGCTGAAGGCCTACCCGACCTGTGCTGAAGCTGCTGGACCAAGTGCCCCGCGCGGGCTGAGTAGTGCCCCGCGCGGGCTGATGTTTCTCTGCCCCGCATGGGCTATGATGGTGCTTCATGGTCCCTGCGGCCTGAAGTCCTCCCCGTTCCTGTGTTGTTTCTCTTCCCGTTTGTTCCGTTATTATCCTCGAGTCTAATTCTTTGTCCCGTGTACGTTCTTTAGCTCCAAAACGAACCAAATATGCATTATAACCTGTAAGAACATGAAAACACGAAAATGAGTAAAACAGATACAAAATAACATGTAAACATCACATCTATCATCATAAACATCTCTAAAATCATGCGAAAAATACGTATTAAAACGAAACGATCAACATCCGATTTAAGATTTTTCATGTTGTTGTTCCTCGTTTTCCCTTCGATATGCTCATAGAAGAACTTCTACAAAATATCCTGCAACGAAAAGTAAAAGAAAAAAATCATATCTCTACACTCTCTACATGTAATAGATAGATATAGAGACAGATGGAGGACATTAATAGGTAGTGCTCGAGATAGCTAGGAAAAATCACTTGGACGAAATATGGAAAATGTGGTGTTTGAGACATTTTTTATAGAGAATTTTTCTAAGGCTTGTTAGAGAGGGAGAAGAAGATGGGAGATGATGAGAGTTACAGCGACAAATGGATGGAAGATGATATGAACCTGGACAACCTCCAGGACGCAACCCGAGCTGTGGCAAATGAAGAGGATGCGACCTATATTGCTGCGGAGGTTGCGACATGTATTACTGAGGAGGACACGACCTATATTGTTGAGGCGGACGCGACCTATGTTGCCGAGGACGCGACCTGTGCTGCAAGAGACATGACCCGCGTCACAGAAGAAGCAACCCGAGCTTAACCAAAGGGACGGAAGGTGGACGCAACCCAAAAGAAGGACATTGGACCCATGACCCGTGCTAGGGCTAGAGAAGAGGAAATCTTGACCCTACCAGCAGGTCCCGTGACCCGATCTAAAGCTAAAAAGCTGAAGGAGGCGGTCATCGGGATTCTCACGCCCATTCAAGTTCAAGACGAGTACGCAAGTCACCAAGAGAGTTCCAACATCCGTATCATACTTCAAGCCGAAGCACAACTAGCAATGATCAAAAATTAGGGTAAGGATTTCGTGTGTACTTTATTCCTTCCATTAGTTTTGTCCCACGAGGTTTTCCAACGACGAGTTTTTAACGAAGCTACGACTCATTTCTGTGTCCTAACTGTTGATCCGAGACTTCATACGATTCATCGTATCGAAGAACCCTATCTTACGATTATTATTATTATTTTTTTGGATATTTTAGGCCATTTAATTCAAGCCTTGCATGGCTTCTAGCATTTATAGTCATTAAAGCCTTGCACCGCTATCTTTGACTACTTATGGTCAGCCATGGGAGTAGTAGATCAACCATGAAAAAGTTTGAATTTTGAATTTTATCTTGGAATTTCTCTTGGAGAATTCTTCTTTGTTGGTGTTTAATATCCAACAAGTGTTGGTGTATAATATCAAACAAATCGTTCGTTCTTCGTAGGTGTGTCATATCCTCAAAGACAAGCCGGTAAATCGAGAGCTTTTCCACAACTCTCGCGTGACCCATTCACCCCACACCCTTTGTGTAATGATTCTTCCGACTCGGCTTCAGCAAGGACTATCTTTCCTACCTTCATTCTAGAGTGTCGTTCCAGCGAGGATCACATCAACTGGTATCAGAGCTTGCTCTAGAAAAGGTTGGTTCACTTTCGGCTATTTAGTTGTTCTTCGACCGTAGCTAGGACTGAACTGTGCATAGTTTCTATTTGTTGCTACGCATATTTTATGTTACGAGTCTTGGTTGCTCGTACACTATTTTTTTCGCTTGTGGGCTGTTTTGGTGTGCTAGTGTGCAGATTGTCCGTGAGTTAGCTGCATTCATAAACATCAACGCAATGGAAGATAAAGGAACTGAAACCAGCTGAGTAAACGAGAGGTTGATTGAGGCTCTTGCGGCTTGTTTGGAGCAAAGCCTTAGCAACAAAATGGAGGAGTTTCGGCAGGAGTTTCGTCATGAAAATCAGACCCCACCAAGAGACAATCATACTTCCTAACAAAGAGAAAAGGAATCAGCATGAGGAGGACAACAACTATTACGAACGAGGCAGTTCATCCTCGTCTCGAAGTAGTCAAAGGAGACGGCGAGTTATGAGAGAACGCCGAGACGACCCGAGGGATGACCTTACTAGTGTTAAGCTTAAAATCGCTCCATTTCACGGCAAGGCCGACCCAGACGCCTACCTAGAATGGGAGAAGAAGATCGAACTTGTGTTAAAGAAGGTTAGGGTTGCTGTCACGGAGTTCTACGATTACGCCTTGAGTTAGTGTGATCAATTCGTGACTTCTTGGCAGCGTAATGGTGAGGAACCAGTAGTGACGTGGCTGGAAATGAAGGCCATCATGCGCAGGCGATATGTTCCAAGTCATCATCATCGAGAGATACATAAAAGACCAAAGCAACATACCCAAGGAAACCGAACCGTGGAGGAATATTATCGAGAGATGGAGTTGGTGATGTTGAGGGCTGATATCTCAGAGGATAGAGAGGCGTTAATGTCTCGTTTCTTCGGAGCTTTAAATCTAGAAATTCAGGACAGCTTGGAGATGCAACACTACGTGGAAATAGAAGAGATGCTCTATAAGGCGATTTTAATCGAACAACAACTCCAGCAGAGAAGGAGCTCCGGTTCTAACTTTGGGTCTGGAAAATACAGCCATCAACGATAGGAAAAACCGAGCTATCCAAGGAGAGACAAATCTGCTCCAGCAACCCGAGACATGACCAAAGTGGTTCCAGCGGTCCCAAGAGACAAAAGAAAGACCGAAGCCATTACAGGTGAAATGCTTCAAGTGTCACGGAATGGGACACTATGCAGGTGAATGCACTAACAAGAGAGTCATGATCATTCGTGACGATGGTGAGATTGAATCCGAGGACAAAGAATCTAAATCTTCGACCGAGGAATATGAAGAAGAACTCGATTTAAAGGTCAAGAAGCACCCTGAGGCTTTATACACTACAATGGCTCCATGAGAACGGAAAAATAAACGTGATAAACCAAGTGGTTGTGCCTATCACCATTGGAAAATACGAGGACACGATCCTATGTGACGTTCTTCCTAAGGATGCGTGCTATACCCTTCTCGGTAGTCCGTGGCAATCGGATCATAGGGTAATACATGACGGTTCTACTAACCAGCATTCTTTCGAGTTTAATGGCAGGAAAATGATTCTTACTCATTTGACGCCAAGAGAAGTGCAACAAGATCAAATGCGCCTAAAAAAGAAGGAAGAATGAAAATAAAGCCATCCAACTTATGCGCTAAATTGGGTAAGATCAAGAAATCTCTTCACTGTAGTCAATCGGTTTTATTATTCGTGTTTAAGGAAGCTCTTTCGAGCTTGACTAACCTTGCAACCGTGCTGCCGAGGGAGATCATTTCATTAATGCAGACTTATAATGGTGTTTTTCCCGAAGAAAACCTTACAGGATTACCTCCTATACGTGGCATCGAAAATCAAATAGACTTGATTCCCAGAGCCGCACTTCCAAATCGGTCAGCTTATAGTGCCAACCCGGTGGAGACTAGGGAGTTGAAAACATGGCAGCATTACCTTTGTCTGAAGGAGTTCGATATACATACCGACCACGAATCACTCCAGTACAAGCAAGGTAAGGAAAGCATCGTAATGGACGCCCCATCCCGAAGGTATGCCGTACTAACTACTTTAGATGCTAAGTTGCTAGGATTTGAACCACTTAAAGAGATATATGCATCTGATTTGGAGTTTGGAGAAGTGTACAAAATGTAAGAAAAGTTTTCATAAGGTCGTTACATTAGGCAAAACGACTTTCTATTTTGTGATGACCGATTGTGCATGCCTTACTGTTCTATGCGAGAATTGTTTGTTAGAGAAGCTCATGGAGGTCATCTTATATGTCAGTTTGGAATTGCGAGAACAGTTAAGATATTACAAGATTACTTCTACTGGCTGCACATGAAGAGGGACGTTGAGCGAATTCGCAAAAGATGCGTCACGTGCAAGCATGCTACGTCTAAAGTTCAACCTCACGGTTTATATACCCCTCTACCTATCCCGACTCACCCTTGGAATGACATATTTATGGGTTTTGTGATTGGTTTGCCTAGAACTAAGAATGGAAATGACTCAATCTTTGTGGTTGTTGATAGATTTTCTAAAATGTCACATTTCATAGCATGCCACAAAAAGGATGATGCATTGCACTTAGCAAATTTGTTCTTTATGGAAGTAGTTAGGTTGCATGGAACGCCTAGGACGATAGTTTCAGATAAAGATACGAAGTTACTTAGTCATTTTTGGAAGACTCTATGTTCTAAGCTAGGAACTAAATTATTGTTTTCTATAACGTGTCTTCCGCAAACTGATGGTCAAACCGAGGTAGTTAATCGAACCTTAGGAACTCTCTTACGTGCAATTATTCAAAAGAACTTAAGACTGTGGGAAGAATGTTTACCGCATGCTGAATTTGCATAGAATCATGTTGTAAATTCTACTTCCAAATACTCCCTGTTTGAAATAATTTACGGGTTCAACCCCATCTCACCTTTGGATCTAATGCCATTACTTCGAGTCATCGAGATAGTCTGGACGAGGAAAGGAAAGCAAAGATGGTCAAACAGATCCATGAGAAAGCTAGGAAGAACATAGATGAGAAAACAAAACTCTATGTGAAACAGGCAAATAAGGGACAAAGACAAATGACTTTAGAGCCCGACGACCAAGTTCGGGTTCATCTACGAAAGGAGCAATTCCCGAACGAGCAAAAATTAAAGTTTATGCTCCGGATCGACGGTCCCTTCACAGTGACCAAAACAATCAGCAACAATGCCTACCAACTCGACTTGCAAGGTAAGTATAATGTGAGTCCCAGCTTTAATGTCACTTATTTAGTGCCTTTTGTCGCAAATCAAACGGATTTGAGGACAAATCCTTTTCAAGTGTATGATCCTGGACGATGTCGAGGACACAACCCGAGCTGTGGCCAATGAAAAGGACACGACCTGTATTGCTGAGGAGGACGCGACCTGTATTAATAAGGAGGATGCGACCTATGTTGCCGAGGATGTGACCTGCGCTGCAAGGGACACAACCCGAGCTGAACCGAAGAGACGGAAGGAGGACGTGACCCGAAAGAAAGATGTTGGCCCCGTGACCCTTGCTATGGCTAGAGAGGAGGAAGCCTTGACCATACCAGCAGGTCCTGTGACTCGAGCTAAAGCTAAGAAGCTCAAGGAGGCGATCATCGGGATTCTCACGGCCGTTCAAGTTCAAGACGAGTACTCGAGTCCCCAAGAGAGTTCCCACATCCGTATCATAATTCAAGCCGAAGCACAACTCACAACGATCGACAATTACGGTAAGTTCTTCATCTGTACTCTTTTCCCTCCATTGGTTTCCCAACGGCGGGGTTTTAACGAGGCCACAACTCACTTCTGCGTCCTAATTGTTGATCCGAGATTTCATGCAATTAATCGTATCGAAAAAACCTATCTTACAATTATAATTTTTATTTTTGAATTTGGATATTTTAGGCCATTTAATTTAAGCCTTGCATGGCTTCTAACATTTATTGTTCATTAAAGCCTTGCATGGCTATCTTTGACTACTTATGGTCGGCTATGGGAGGTGTAGATCAACCATGAACAAGTTTAAATTTTGAATTTTATCTTGGAATTTCTCTTTGAGAATTCTTCTTTGTTGGTGTGTAATATCCAGCAAGTGTTGGTGTGTAATATCCAGTAAATCGTTCGTTCTTCATAGGTGCATCATATCCTTGAAGACGAGCCGGTAAATTGAGAGATTTTCCGCAACTCTCGTGTGACCACTCACCCCACGCACCTTGTGTAAGGAGTCTTCTGACTCGGCTGCAGCAAGGTACCTTCTTTCTAGAGTGTCGTTCCAGCGAGGATCTCGTTAGAAGATGATGAGAGTTAGTGACTGTGTGTGTGTGTGTCGTATTCGAAAAAAGGAAAGGTTGAAATTCAAAATGACATGAGTCTAACATCGAAACGATTTAATGGGTTCCATGAAAACCATAGAAATGTCACAAATGTCACAATTTACATTTAGCGTTTAGATTGTGTTTTCGATACATTTAGTAACATAAACCATGTTGATTTAGATACTTTACAACATCAAATCATAATTAAAATATATTTTCCCCATGTGTCACAAGAAGTGTAGAACTGATAAATGTCAAAAGTTATAGTAGTGGTTTAAGAACTCGTTGGATAAAATTAACCACATTTAAATATAATACATTTAAAATTTCATCAAATTTTCAAATTACTAATATTATTGTCTATATTGATTCCTCATCAAACATCTAAAATTCAAAAAAATTGAAAATAACATTTCTAAAGAGATACGGATGGGTCGAAAAGTCACAAAGGTCACACTAGTCATTTTGCACATAATGAGGAAAAATAGATGCGAACTCGACAAATTTATCGATTTATAAGGATGAAATGACGTAAACCATGAAAAAATAAGATATTTTTTGTTTAAATATGCATCAAACTAACTTATGCTAATTGAGGATCACACGTGGCTCACATTGGGTCGCATGAGTCGGATGGATTCTCATGATATTGGTGGAAATGTCACAAAGAACACAATATTCCTTTTGCATATAATGAGGAAAAATATATGTGAACTCGATGAATTGATCAATTTATAAAGATGAAAGGACATAAACCATGCAAAACAAGACATTTCTTATGTTTATATATGCATTATACTAATTTATGTCAATTGAGGGTCACACGTGAGTCATATGGGGTCACATGAGTCGGATGGTTTCCTGTGATATTGGGTCGCATGAGAATATTGCTGTAGATGTCTTTGTGAATGGGCAAATTATTGTTTAAGTTTGAAATCGGTTTATTTTTTATAATGATTGAACTCGGTTTATTTATAAACAATGTGTACAACCTAAAATAACAATAATAATAAATATCTAAGGTCATAGAATGTCACAATGCAGAGATAACACGATACCATCCTTCCACGCTGTAGAGATTGTGACTGCTTAAAGACCGAGTGCACCGATTTTCTAGACCTTACGTAGAGTCAGCACGATGCTCTCCATCAACCTTGTAGAGACTGTGTGTGAATGTGTAAAGATCGAGTCCACCGATTACCCAGATATTGAGTAACATAGAGATAACACGATGCCCTCCATCAAACTTATAGAGACTATATGTGACTGCATAAAAACCGAGTCCATCGATTACTCTGACCTTGAATAACACACAGAGAACGCGAAACCCTCCGTCAACATCACAACGATTTTGTGTGATTGCTCAAAGATCGAGTCCATCGATTACCCTGACCTTGAGTATCATAGAGACAACACGATGTCATCTGTCCACCATATCACATTCGTGACGAAATCACAAAGATCATAAAGATTTGTCGGAGAATTTAGGGTTTGAGACATAAATGAAGAGAGTAAAGAGATGGGATTCAATCTCATGGAATATGGTGGATTTAGAGAACTTGATGAACCTTTTAAAAGAGAGACGGATGGACAGATGAGAGTGTCTCGTAGACATACGTATTCGAGAAAAGGTATAGATGGCATTCGAAAAGACATGAGACTGACATCGAAACGATGGAACGGTACCCAACAGATCCCATATGCTCCCTGAAAACCATAGAAACAAAGGTCACAAAAAATTACAAAGTTCACAATCACAAACCATAGAAAGATCACAAAGGTCAAAAATTACATTTAACGCGAAACAATACTTACCAATACTTACCATTTGATGCAAAGGTCAAAAATCACAGTAGTCCTTTTGCATCAAAAGTGATAATAGCGTTTATTCCATTTTACATGTCACACTTACCAATTCTATCTCCACATAAAGTAGAGGTCGAATTCCTCTTCTTCGATCGAATAGATAAGAAATAAAATTATTGTCGATCATTATATACGTCGGCTTCCTATTTTGACAAATATTGAGCAAATAAATTATCTTCAACTTCTTTGTATTTTTTTTCCACCATCATCTCTGCGCATTACCCATAAATAAGTTTTCTGGTTTGTCAGACTAATGAGAGGACAATAGAAAATACTCACTAGTCTTCTAGAATTCTACCAACCCATTCAAATTCAGTGTGATTTTCTAATCTACTGAATCAATTACACCTATAACAAAAACATAAAAGAGAATAAATTATGTTACCCACTGCGGCTATGTGTTTCAATATGACTCTGTGACCTAGTGCGACCATACGACTCGATGAGAGTTTGTCATCCAATGCAAAACCCACTGAGACCATGTGTTCAAATATGACTTTGTGATCTAGTGCGACCGTGCGACTCGATGAGACTTTGTTACCCAATGCGACTCTGTGACCCATGCGGCAATGTGTTTCAATATGACTTTGTGGCCAAGTGCGACCGTGTAACTCGATGAGACTCTATGACTCAATGCGATCATTTGAGTCATTCCATTTCACTCAGTGAATCATTTTTACAACATTGATATAAGACTTGTTTCGACAAAGAAAAATTTGAATCTATACATATTATTCCTTACTCACTCCAGTTATCAAATTCACAAAAGAAACACGGTAAACACAATTATATCCCCAAAAAACAACATTAGTCTGATCAAATGAAAAATATACTTAAATCCAAGCGCAAAATTCTCGAAATAAATACAAATTCTTTCTGTGAAACGTATTTAACTTCAAGTTTCTCTGTTGACAACAAATGATTTCGACCTATTCATGGCGAATCTGATGTTGATTTAAATTATAGGATATTTTTCTTTTGTTGTTGTTAAAAATACAGAACCATATCCTGATATAATTGTCATTGAATTGCACATCACAGTCGAACACAACAGATATTTTCAGCAAGGTATACCTTCCAGAATGTGTAGACTTCATATGATTAATGGTTCACTGCTTTGTCAGATACTCGGTGAAAACCAGGTGAAGAAGAAAGATAATGTAGTGGCTCGTATTCATCTCTACAAAATCTTTAGAATTTGTTGTTTCAAAAACAGTAATCCCAACTCAAAGATGATGTAGGCTATGTTCTTTAATGATATTGACAGATTGACTTATTCTTGTGAATTGGAGATACTGGTTGTGTTCATGATCCAAATTACTTCTGTAGGTTAATAATTGCAGATGAGATGTATTACTTGATCACAAAAGATAGGGGAGTCCTTCATGACCTTTTTATGCTTACAACAATGCCGTTTTCTAGGTGTTTACTTGTAGGTACTATCTTATGTGTTGCTCTGTCATGTTTCAATTTCCATATCTCTATTTATTAGCATTAACCACAATGCTAAACAGGAACCTTAAGTCTTTTTATTGCCCATGCATCCAACCGTCTGTTTCGTGTTGTTCACAAGTTCTCTTATTGATCTATTCAATCTGTTCTAACAGGAGCTTCCATTTGTTGCATTTGCATCTAATGCGTTGGAGCTTTAGTTTAATATTTTCTCTTATTCTTGAATCAACCTTGCTTTGCTCCTACCATTTCTCCATTGGACGTTGATAACACTGAAAGTTTATCATTATTAGGATAGGTTTTTATATCATTTTCGCATGATTCCTACATCGATTCTTACTTATCCGATTCTATTCTCCACCCGCTCGGGTAAAGTCTACGGGGTTTGTCCATGCAAGATTACACGACCGGGCACATGAACAAGGAGATCGGGTGATCACTACCCGATCGGGCGAGTTCTGAATACCCGCTCGGGCAATCAGCCATCCATTCTGCCTCGTAAGTTTACGCGACTCGGGCCCCTCAACCACACGATCGGGTGCTCACTACCCGATCGGGCGCAACGTTCAACACGGTCGGGCAAGCCTTTACCCGACCGGGCAACATTACTGCCTGGGTGACCACTACCCGATCGGGCGCAACGCTCAACACGGTCGGGCAAGCCTTTACCCGACCGGGCAACATCACTACCCGAGCGGGCCGCGAGATCCGTAACAAACTTAGATCTAGTTTCAAACGAGCTAATAAAAGGGAGAGAATGGATCTAGGGCAAAGGGGGCGACGAACAGGGGAAGAAAGCACTGGAAAAACATCTGGGAAAGCTCGGGAAGCATCGGAGAAGAAGAGAAGCACCGTCCCGTACATCGGTAACGCATTAGGGAAGGTCGAGGTATCGAGTTCCTTAGGGTTTTATCATGTATTGGGTTGTGTTATCTTCTGTTTTCATGTATTCCATGAGTGAGTAGAGTCCCTACTGCGGGTAGGGTTATCGGATTTGTATGTATGAACGATGATCTTCTTTAATGCTTAGTTTTATGATTTTTACTCTTGATTTACGGTTCTATGGTTAGCAATATCAATCATATGTTAGTGCTGACCGCTCAACAACAATGGATATCGAACCTTGCTGGAAGGTTAAGGAACGAATCCGGTCCGCTAAGTAGTAGATTAAGTCTTGGCTAATGAGAATCTGACCGGTCGGTTAGCCAACTTAGGGATAGTGATTGCGGTCTTAATGCTGCCATGGTACGTGTTAATCGGCTGTCGGAAGGCAGGGTTGCATGTATCCATGGTTAGGAGGTTTAGGCTCGGAAGAATCACTCCTCAACCGTAGAGCATGAATTTCCCGTTGTCAAGAGTAGGTTGTAGATCTATGATCTTTAGTCGTTCGTGTATGCAATATCCGGTATCCCGTACACCCGTAGTATTCATCATATCTAGTTCATCTTTACCCTCGTTTCGTTGTCACCATTAGGATAGATTTAGGACCATTAGAACCATATCCCCTCCTATCACCTTTCTTCCTAGTTTAGTTTTGTTCTTAGTTTAGCTGCACTTAGTCCCTAGAGATCGACCCTGGTACTACACGATCCGTATACTTGCGGTGAAGTGGTCTAGGAATTTATAACTCGTGTTTCCACACGTCAGACGTTCATAAGTTTTGCATTGTGCCAGGGAGTTGCTGCTGCATCACGAGACATGCAAAAGGCTCCATGTGTGACTGCACAAGCGCTATGAAAATCCTACAAACACAAACGAGGGAATTGACAGGCCTAGACTCCAAAGTATTTGATGATTAAAATCGAAGGCCTCCAAAATGCAAAAACCATATCTTTACAACCGACTAACCTATTTTGTTAAAATTTGCTGAGTAATAACTTCATCGTTTCCTACATATCTAGTCAAAACTTTGTTGTAACTTTATCTGACAAAATAATTTGGAGATATTTGTGGATTTATAATGGTAAAGGTATTTTAAAGAATGTTATAACAAAGTTTTGACTAGTTACGTAGGAAATGATGAAGTTATTAGTTAGCAATTTTTAGTAAAATGGCTAGTCAAATTGATTTTTTATGGTATAGATGTATTGTTTGTATTTTGGAGGTTTTATTTTTTATATCAACAAATAATGTTGCACTACATTTCAGTGTTTATGGTTTAATTTCTTGTTGTTGGATAAATTATATGTGAGTTACTTCCATTCGAAATATTAACTATAGTACCAAAGTTTATAAGCATATAATTATCTATATTCATTTCAATATTGTAGTCCAATTATGTGTGTAGTGAATTCAAATGTAAATTTTACAAATTTAACATTTAAATTTAATCGGGTCAAAACTAAGTGAAAATACAGATTAAAATTGAGTCAAAATTCCAGTTAAAATTGAATCAAAATTGGGGTCAAATTGGGTCGTTAAAAGTCAAGGGAGGAATCAGATGAGGGTCAAAAGCAAGGGGAGAATAAAACTAAAGAAATATTCTTGAGGTGGAATAAATTGTTTTCCTTTTGTGATATTATGTTCATGTAGTCCTTCAAAACGTGGACGGACGAGGATATGAAAGAATTGTCGGATGTTATTAAGGACAATTTGGAAGGTACATATACAATGAGAGCCACATCGAATACGGTGGTAGATTACGATGGCTTGCTCTCGGTTCTTAACATCCCATCACCTACAAATCGATATATCATATCTCCATTCTCTCTACATGTAATAGATAGACAGAGAGACAGATGGAGAAGATTAATAGGTAGTGCTCGAGATAGTTAGGAAGAATCACTTAGACGACATGTGGAAAATGTGGTGTTTGAGATAATTTCGATATAGAATTCTTCTAAGATTTTTTAGAGCGGGAGAAGAAATGAGAGATTATGAGAGTTAGAAAATGCGTGTGTGTCATATTCGTAAAAAAGGAATGGCTGAAATTCGAAAAGATAGGATTGTGACGTCGATATGATTGATTGCTATAAAATGTTGTATTGTACAACCTATGACCAACTTTGAACACACATTGTTATGTTTTTTGAAATGTTGGAAAACGTTCAGCGAGAATAGGGGGTCACACAGTTTCCATTAAAACATTAGAAAGGTCACAAATTTCATAATTTACATTTGATGTTTAGATTGTGCTTTTGATACATTTAGGAACGTAAATCATGTTAATTCAGATACTTTACAACATCAAACAATAGTTAAAATAGCTTTTTCCTCATGTGTCACAAGAAGTGTAGAACTCATAAATGTCAAAAGTGATAGTAGTGTTTTAAGAAATCGTAGGATGAATTTAACCAAATTTAAAAATAATATCTTTAAAATTTCATTAAATTTCGACATTACTCATATTATTGTCTATTCTGATTCCTAATTAAACATCTAAACTTAAAAAATTTGAAAATAATATTTCTAAAGAGATACGAATGGGTTGAAAGGTCACAAAAGTCACAGTAGTCTTTTTGCACGTAATGAGAAAAAATAGATGCGAACTCGAAGAATTTATCGATTTATAAAGATAAACGGATGTAAACCATGAAAAATAAAACATTTTCTACGTTTAAATTTGCATCATACTAATTTATGCTAATTGAGGGTCGTACGAGGGTCATATTAGGTCGCATGATTCGCATCCATTCCCGTGATATTCGGTCGAAATGTCACAAAGGTCACAATACTCCTTTTGCATTTAATGAGGAAAAATGTCAGCAGCAGCATCAATAACAACAAAAACAACAATAATAATTATAATAATAATAAATCCAAAATACAAATAACAACATCAAGTTCAAGGTAATGAATTCTGAAACATATGTTTCATAACATTACAATAATTACTTGAAATCAAACAGTGTTGTTGGCAGATCTTGTTGGGGGAGAAACCGAATCACAGGTGTTGCTCCATTGGAGACTAGTTTGAAAGTGGGGAAACGTCTCTCATTTTGTCTATTGTCATGACAAAAAGTTCTTTAACCTCCCTTAATGCAAGTTGATAAAGACATCGGGCTTGAAACAAAACCAGATGAGGGTCACACAAACGGACAGCTACCGCTAGGAAATGAGTAGACCAAATCTTCCCATAGCCTATTCACTTGTGGAAGAGCAAGGAGCTAGCGTAACAAGGCAGCAGAGATTGTGATCGATGCATGGGACACTCTTAACCAGTAGGAATCTTCGGGCCTAACCCAAACAAGCATCACATCGGTCTTCTAAATTTGAAGCAAGCCTCAATCCCCCCAACTAAGGATCGACGGACTTGGGCGATACGGATAAAGATAAATATCTTTTCTTATGCTTTCCAACGGCCAGAAAATCATCTCCAATGGCTAGAAAATCTTTTAATGCCAATCTTATTACACCACATCATCTTTTTCCCATTCCGAAGATTCCCAACGGCCATAAAATCTTTCCAACATGTAGTAGATCAACCAGTTATCCATCATTTACACATTTTTCTAGTGTAACATGAATCCTTTCCTATATAAAGGAGTCCATTTCATTTGTAAGAACACATTGAAAATTTTTAAGTAATAAACCTTTTCGTATTCTTGAGCAGTGTCAAGAACACGATGACTTCAACTTGTTCCGGGACAATTAAACCATTATCCTCTACCGTTCTCCAGCATCATCCATCATCAATGGACGACGTCTTGAAGAGTGCCCTTAGGCCAATCAAGAAATCAACCTTGACATCTCGAATCCTACTCGAGCGATCAAGGTTAACATATTCTCCATACGTCCCGAGTTTCCACCCCGAGGCGTTTATCACAAGCACCACCATGACTCAAGTGCCTCAAATCTAACGATCAAACATTTCCTTGATCATTCATCAACATTATTTTATATCTTCTACCGATAAGAACTTCGACCTCGCAAACCCTATCGAAAGCTTTTGCACCATCACCCGAGTTACATCTGTAAACATGATTAAAAATCCAATAAAGAACCACGTGATATATGATGAATCTATTTGAGGTAAATTTAACCAAATTTAAATGTAATACATTAAAATTTCGTTAACCAAATTTAAATATAAAAGTTAAAAAAGGTCACAGTAGTCCTTTTGCACATAATGAGGAAAAATAGATGCAAACTCGACGAATTTATCGATTTATGAGGATGAAATGACGTAATCCATGAAAAATAAGATATTTTCAACGTTTAAATATGCATCATACTAATTTATCCTAATTGAGGATCGCATGTGGGTCATATTGGGTCGCATGAGTCGGATGGATTCCCATGATATTGGGTGGAAATGTCACAAAGGTCACAAGAGTCCTTTTTCATATGATGAGGAGAAATATATGTGGACTCGATGAATTGATCGATTTATAAAGATGAAAGGACATAAACCATGAAAAACAAGAAATTTCTGATGATTAAATATGCATTATACTAATTTATGTCAATTGAGGGCCACACGTGAATCATATTGGGTTGCATGAGTCAGATGGTTTTCCGTGAATTGGGTCGCATGAGAATATTGTTGTAGATATTTTTGTGAATGGAAAAGTATTTTTTATGTTTGAAATCGATTTATTTTTTTTATAATGATTGAACTCTATTTATTACACAATGTGTACAACTTAAAATAACAATAATAAAAAAAATCTAAGGTCACAAAAGCTCACAACATAGAGACAACACGGTACCTCCTTCCACGTTGTAGAGACTATGTGACTGCGTAAAGACCGAATCCACTGATTGCATACACCTTACACAAAGACAACACGATGCTCTCTGTCAACCTTGTAGAGACAGTGTGTGACTGTGTAAAGATCAAGTCCACCGATTACCCAGATATTGAGTGACAAAGAAACAACACGATGCCGTCCGTCAAAATTGTAGAGACTATGTGTGACTATGTAAAGATTGATCCATCGATTACCTAGACCTCGATTAACATAGAGACAACACGATGCCCTCCGTCAACATCATAGAGATTGTGTGTGATTGCGTGATGAGGGCATTACAACGAACTATGACTCAAACGAAGAAGAGGAGCGGAGCAAGGACGAGCCGAGCATGGATCACAACCAGGACGAGCTTAGCATAGACGAGCCAAGCATGGAAGCGGATGGAGAGCTAGGAGAAGACGGAGCACACATAGACATGCCGGTGGTCTACAACAAGCTACTCACGAGATCCCGAGCAAAGAGCCTGCATACAAGAATCAACGCGTACGTAGCTCAAGTGCTCCTCAACAACCTTCAGGAGTCCAAACCGAACGTGTGACTGTATCGAAGGTCCCTTCCGCAGCCTTCGTGGTGTCCTACGATCCACCCTTCCTCACCATCATTTTGAAGGACCGAACGAGCGCCCCCTTTGGCCTGTCCCCCTTCGTCCGCCCTCACTATCATCGAGTTTCGGCTAGAGAGTGCCCCCTAGGCCTTCTACCGACTCAACACAGACCATACTTGCGGCTAAAGCCTCGGTGCTTGTATCACTGCGTAAAGATCGCATCCTCTAGTTATGCAGACCTTGAATAACACAGAGACAACATGATGTCATCCGTCCCCATGTCACCTTCGTGATGAAATCAAAAAGGTCACAAAGATTTTTCAAGGAATTTAGGGTTTGAGACATAAATGAAGAGAGTAGAGAGATGGGATTCAATCTCAAATGGGAGATGAAGAGAGTTAGAGAACTTGATGAACCTTTCAAAAGAGAGATGGATGGTCATACGAGAGGGTGTTGTAGACACACGTATTCGAAAAAAAGGTATAAATGGCATTCGAAAAGACATGAGTCGGACATCGAAACGATGGAACGGTACCCAACGGGTCCCATATATTTCCTGAAAACCATAGAAATGTCACAAAGGTCCTAAAAAATTAAAAATTTACTTTATAACGGTAAAGGTGGCAAAGGTAAAAATTTACTTTATAACGCGGAACAATACTTAAAAATGTAAAGGTCACAGGAGTCCTTTTGCATTAAAAGTGATAGTAGTGTTGATTCCATTTCACAGTTCACACTTGCTAATTCTATCTCCACATAAATCAGATGTCGAATTCCTCTTCTTCGATCGAATAGATAACAAATAAAAATATTGTCGATAATTATATATGTCGGCTTCCTATTTTGACAATTATTGAGCAAATAATTAACTTCAAGTTCGTTGTATTTTTTTCTACCATCATCTCTACGCATAACCCATCAATAAGTTGCTAGTTTGTCAGACTAATTAGAGAACAATAGAAAAATACTCGCCTATTTTCCCGAACTCTTCCAATCCATTAAAATTCTCCATTTATATTTTTCTCATTTACAATTATACAAAAAATAGAATCATGATGTACATTCTACTTCCAAATATTTCATGTTTGAAATCATTTACGGGTTCAACCCCATCTCACCTTTGGATCGAATTCCATTACCTTCGAGTCATCGAGATAGTCTGGACGGGGAACGGAAAGCAAAGATGGTCCAACAGATCCATGAGAAAGCTAGGAATAACATAGATGAGAAAACAAAACTTTATGTGAAACAAGCAAATAAGGGATGGAGACAAATGACTTTAGAGCCCGGCGACCAAGTTTGGGTTCATCTACGAAAGGAGCGATTCCGGAACGAGCGAAAATCAAAGTTAATGCTCCGGATCGACGGTCCCTTCACAGTGACCAAAAGAATCAGCAACAATGCCTACCAACTCGACTTGCAAGGGAAGTATAATGTGAGTCCCAGTTTTAATGTCACTGACTTGGTTCCTTTTGTCGCAAATCAAACGGATTTGAGGACAAATCCTTTTCAAGTATATGATCCTGAACGACGTCGAGGACACAACCCGAGCTGTGGCAAATGAAGAGGACACGACCTGTATTGTTGAGGAGGACGCGACCTGTATTACTGATGAGGACGTGACCTATGTTGCCAAGGACGTGACCCGCGCTGCAAGGGACACGACCCGTGTCGTAGAAGAAGCAACCCGTGACGAAAGGAGGACGTGACCCGAAAGAAAGATGTTGGCCCCGTGACCCTTTCTAAGGCTAAAGAGGAGGAAGCCTTGACCATACCAGCAGGTCCTGTGACCCGAGCTAAAGCGAAGAAGCTCAAGGAGACGATCATCGGGATTCTCACGACCGTTCAAGTTCAAGACGAGTACTCGAGTCCCCAAGAGAGTTCCAACATCCGTATCATAATTCAAGCCGAAGCACAACTCACAACGATCAACAATTAGGGTAAGTGCTTCGCGTGTACTCTTTTCCGTCCATTGGTTTTCAAACGGCGGGTTTTTAACGAGACCGCGACTCACTTCTGTGTCCTAATTGTTGATCCGAGATTTCATACAATTAATCGTATCGAAAAACCCTATCTTACGATTATAATTTTTATTTTTGAATTTGGATATTTTAGGCCATTTAATTCAAGCCTTGCATGGCTTCTAACATTTATTGTTGATTAAAGCCTTGCATGGCTATCTTTGACTACTTATGGTCGGCCATGGGAGGTGTAGATCAACCATGAACAAGTTTGAATTTTGAATTTATCTTGGAATTTCTCTTTGAGAATTCTTCTTTGTTGGTGTGTAATATCCAGCAACTGTTGGATTGTAATATCCAGCAAATCGTTCGTTCTTCGTAGGTGCGTCATATCCTCGAAGACGAGCCGGTAAATTGAGAACTTTTTCGCAAATCTCGTGTGACCGGTCACTCCACGCACCTTGTGTAAGGAGTCTTCCGACTCGGCTGCAGCAAGGTACCTTCGTTTTAGAGTGTCGTTCCAGCGAGGATCTCGTTAGAAGATGATGAGAGTTAGTGAGTGTGTGTGTGTCGTATTCGAAAAAAGGAAAGGTTGAAATTCAAAAAGACATGAGTCTAACATCGAAACGATTTAACGGGTTCCATAAAAACCATAGAAACGTCACAAATGTCACAATTTACATTTGACCTTTAGATTGTATTTTCGATACATTTAGGAACATAAACCATGTTGATTTAGATACTTTACAACGTCAAATCATAGTTAAAATAGATTTTCCCCGTGTATCACAAGAAGTGTCGAACTGATAAATGTCAAAAGTGATAGTAGTGGTTAGAAACTCGATGGATAAATTTAACCAAATTTAAATATAATGCATTTAAAATTTTGTCAAATTTTGAAATTACTAATATTATTGTATATATTGATTCTTAATCAAACATCTAAAATTCAAAAAAACTTGAAAATAACATTTCTAAAAAGACACACATGGGTTGAAAAGGCAGAAAGGTCACAGTAGTCATTTTGCACATAATGAGGAAAAATAGATGCGAACTCGACAAATTTATCGATTTATAAAGATGAAATGACGTAAACCATGAAAAAATAAGGCATTGTTTTGTTTAAATATGCATCAAACTAACTTATGCTAATTGAGGATCGCACGTGGGTCACATAGGGTCGCATGAGTCGGATGGATTCCCGTGATATTGGGTGGAAATGTCACAAAAGACACAATAGTCCTTTTTGCATATAATGAGGAAAAATAGATGTGAACCCGATGAATTGATCAATTTATAAAGATGAAAGCACATAAACCATGCAAAACAAGACATTCTGATGTTTAAATATGCATTATACTAATTTATGTCAATTGAGGGTCACACGTGAGTCATATAGGGTCACATGAGTCGGATGGTTTCCTGTGATATTGGGTCGCATGAGAATATTGTTGCAGATGTCTTTGTGAATGGGCAAATTATTGTTTGAGTTTGAAATCAGTTTACTTTTTATAATGATTGAATTCGGTTTATTTGTAAACAATGTTTACAACTTAAAATAACAATAATAATAAATATCTAAGGTCACAGAAGGTCACAATGCAGAGACAAAACGATACCATCCTTCCACGCTGTAGAGACTGTGAATGCTTAAATACCGAGTGCACCGATTTCCTAGACGTTATGTAGAGTCAGCACGATGCTCTCCATCAACCTTGTAGAGACTGTGTGTGACTGTGTAAAGATCGAGTCCACCGATTACCTGGATATTGAGTAACATAGAGATAACATGATGCCCTCCGTCAAACTTATAGAGACTATGTGTGACAGCATAAAAACCGAGTCCATCGATTACTCAGACCTTGAATAACACACAGACAACGCGAAGCCCTCCGTCAACATCAGAGTCGAACATCGCAGTCGAACACAACACATATTTTCAGCAAGGGATACCTTCCAGAATGTGTAGACTTCATAACCATTCAATGATTAATGGTTCACTACTTTGTCAGATACTCGGTGAAAACCAGGTGAAGAAGAAAGATAATGTAGTGGCTCGTATTCATCTCTACAAAATCTTTAGAATTTGTTTTTTCAAAAGCAGCAATCCCCCAGCTCAAAGATGATGTAGTCTATGTTCTTTAATGAGTTGTGAATTGGAGATATTGGTTGTGTTCATGATCCAAATTCCTTATGCAAGTTAATAATTGCAGACGAGATGGATTACTTGATCAGAAAAGATAAAGGAGTCCTTCATGACCTTTTTATGCTTACAACAATGCTGTTTTCTAGGTGTTTACTTATAGGTACTATCTTATGTGTTACTCTGTCATGTTTTAATTTCCATATATCTATTTATTGCAAATGCATCCGACCGTCTATTTCGTGTTGTTTACATGTTCTCTTATCGATTTATTCAATATGTTCTAATAGGAGCTTCCATTTGTTGCATTTGCATCTAATGCATTGGAGCTTTAGTTTAATATTTTCTCTTATTCTTGAATCAACCTTGCTTTCCTCCTACCATTTCTCCATTGGAGGTTCATAAGTTTTGCATTGTGCCAGGAGTTGCTGCTGCATCACGAGACATGCGAAAGGCTCCATGTGTGACTGCACAAGCGCTATGAAAATCCTACAAACACAAATGAGGGAATTGACAGGCCTAGACTCCAAAGTATTTGATGATGAAAGTCCAAGACCTCCAAGATGCAAAAACCATATCTTTACCACCCGACTAACCCATCTTGTTAAAAATTGTTGAGTAATATGTTCATCGTTTCCTACATATCTAGTCAAAACTTTGTTGTAACTTTATCTGACACAATAATTTGGAGATATTTGTGGATTTATAATGGTAAAGGTTTTTTAATGAATGATATAACAAAGTTTTGACGAGTTACGTAGGAAATGATGAAGTTATTAGTTAGCATTTTTTAGTAAAATGGCTAGTCAAATTATTTTTTATGGTATAGATGTATTTTTTGTATTTTGGACGTTTTATTTTTTGTATCAACAAATAATGTTGCACCACAGTTAAGTGTTTATGGTTTAAATTTTTGTTGTTGGATAAATTATAAGATATGTGAGTTACTTCCATTCGAAATATTAACTATATTACCAAAGTTTATATGCATATAATTATCTATATTCATTTGAATATTGTAGTCAATTATGTGTGTAGTGAATTCATATTTAAATTTTACAAATTTAACATTTAAATTTAATCGGGTCAAAACTAAGTGAAAATTCGGATTAAAATCGAGTCAAAATTCCAGTTAAAATTGAATCAAAATTGGGGTGAAATTGGGTCTGTAAAATTCAAGGGAGGAATGAGATGAGGGTCAAAAGCAAGGGGAGAATAAAACTAAAGAAATATTCTTTAGGTGGAATAGATTGTTTTCATTTTGTGATATTATGTTCATGTAGTCTCTCAAAATGTGGATGGACGAGGATACGAAAGAAGGTCGGGTGTTATTAAGGACTATTTGGAAGGTACATATACAATGAGAGCCACGTCGAATACGATGGCAGATTACGATGGCTTGCTCTCGGTTCTTAACATCCCATCACCTACAAATCGATATATAATATCTCCATTCTCTCTACATGTAATAGATAGACAGAGAGACAGAAAGATAAATAGGTAGTGCTCGAGATAGCTTGGAAGAATCACTTAGACGAATTATGGAAAATGTGGTGTTTAAGATATTTTCGATAGAGAATTTTTCTAAGATTTTTTAGAGAGTGAGAAGAAAATGAGAGATTATGAGAGTTAGAAAATGCGTGTCTGTCATATTCGAAAAAAGGAATGGATGAAATTCGAAAAGATAGGAGTTTGACGTCGAAATGATTGATTGATATAAACTGTTGTATTGTACAACGTGTGACCAACTTTGAACATAGATTGTTATGTCTTTTGAAATGTTGGGAAATGTTCAAAGAGAATAGGGGGTCACACAGTTTACATGAAAACAGTAGAAAGGTCACAAATGTCACAATTTACAGTTGACGTCTAGATTGTGCTTTCGATACATTTAGGAACATAAATCATGTTAATTCAGATACTTTACAACATCAAACAATAGTTAAAATAGATTTTTCTTCATGTGTCACAAGAAGTGTAGAACTGATAAATGTCAAAAGTGATAGTAGCGTTTTAAGAACTCGTTGGATGAATTTAACCAAATTTAAAAATAATAACTTTAAAATTTCATAAAATTTCAACATTACTAATATTATTGTCTATACTGATTCCTAATTAAACATCTAAAATAAAAAAAATTCTAAAATAGTATTTCTAAAGGGAGACGCATGGGTTGAAAGGTCACAAAAGTCACAGTAGTCTTTTTGCACATAATGAGAAAAAATAGATGCGAACTCGAAGAATTTATCGATTTAGAAAGATGAAAGGATGTAAACCATGAAAAATAAAACATTTTCAACGTTGAAATATGCATCATACTAATTTATGGTAATTGAGGATCGTACGAGGGTCATATTAGGTTGCATGAGTCGCATCCATTCCCGTGATATTGGGTCGAAATGTCACAAAGGTCACAATACTCCTTTTGCATATAATGAGGAAAAATGTCAGCAGCAGTAGCAGCAACAACAACAACAATAATAATTATAATAATAATAAATCCACAATACTAATAACAACATCAAGTTCAAGGGAATGAATATCGAAACATATGTTTCATAACATTACAATAATTACTTGAAATCAAATAGTACTTTTGGCAGACCTTGTTGGGGGAGAAACCGAAGCACAGGTGTTGCTCCATTGGAGACTAGTTTGAATGTGAGGAAACATCTCTCATTCTGTCTATTGTCATGACAAAAAGTTCTTCAACCTCCCTTAATGCAAGTTGATGAGGACATCGGGATCGAAACAGAACATGATGAGGGTCACACAAACGGAGAGCTACCGCTAGGAAATGAGTGGACTGAATCTTCCCATAGCATATTCACTTGTCGAAGAGCAAGGAGCTAGCGTAACAAGGCAGTGGAGATTGTGATGGAGGCATCGGACACTCTTAACCAATAGGAATATTCGGGCCTAACCCAAACAAGCATCACGTCGGTCTTCTACATTGAAGCAAGCCTCAATCCACCCACCTAAGGATCGACGGACTTGTGCGATACCGATAAGGAAAGGCGAAAAATAAAGATCTTTTCTTATTCTTTCCAACGGCCAGAAAATCCTCTCCATTGGCTAGAAAATCTTGTAATTCCAATCTAATTACACCACATCATCTTTTTTCCCGTTCGGGAGATTTCCAACGGCCATAAAATCTTTCCGACGGGTAGTAGATCCACCAGTTATCCATCATTTACACAATTTTCTAGTGTAACATGAAACCTCTCCTATATAAAGGAGTCAATTTCATTTGTAAGAACACATTGAAAATTTTGAAGTAATAAACCTTTTCGTATTCTTGAGCAGTGTCAAGAACACGATGACTTCAACTTGTTCCGGGACAATTAAACCATTATCCTCTACGGTCCTCGACCATCATCCATCAACAATGGACGACTTCTTGAAGAGTGCCCTTAGGCCAATCAAGAAATCGACCTTGACATCTCGAATCCGACTCGAGCGATCGAGGTTAATAAATTCTCCATACGTGTCCCGAGTTTCCACCCCGAGGCGTTTATCACAAGCACCACCATGACTCAAGTGCCTCAAATCTAACGATCAAACCTTTCCTTGATCATTCATCAACATTATTTTATATCTTCTACGGATAAGAACTTCGACCTCGTAAACCCTATCGGAAGCTTTTGCACCATTACCCGAGTTACATCTATAAACATGATTAAAAATCCAATAAAGAACCACGTGATATATGATGAATCTATTTGAGGTCACTTAGCACTAAATCTACGACGTGATTAGATTGTGTGACGGTTGTCGTAAAATAGGTCTCATAAGAAGAAGATGGCCCTGTTTCTGCGTTTTATGATGATGAACGTTAAATATTACACGAATCGTCTCAGAAACCTGTGACTTAAAAAGAATGTCACATTCGTGATGAAAAACTACAAAATCACCAATTCGAAATCATGGTCCTTGGAAAAATCTTTCCATCCGTGGGTGAATCTAGGGTCATCCAACTTAGTTTTCCACATTTGGTTAGACACATCCGATTTAAGATTTTTCATGTTGTTGTTCCTCATTTTCCTTTCGATATGCTCATCAAAGAACTTCCACAGAATATCATGCCACGAAAAGCAAAAGAAAATAAATAATATCTCTACACTCTCTATTTGTAATAGACATATAGAGAGACAGATGAAGGAGATTAATAGATAGTGCTCGAGATAGCTAGGAAGATTCATTTAGACGAACTGTGGAAAATGTGGTGTTTGAGATATTTTCGATAGAGAATTTTTCTATGATTTTTTTAGACAGGGAGAAGAATATGGGAGACGATGAGAGTTATGTGTGTGACCTATTAGAAAAAAAGGAAAGGCTGAAATTCGAAAAGACAGGAGTTTGACGTCGAAACGATTGAATGATAAAAAAGGTTGTACTGTACAACTTGTGTTTGACTTTGAACATACGTTGTTATGGTTTTTGAAATTTTGAGGAAATGAATAGGGGGTCACATAGGTTCCATGAAAACCGTAGAAAGGTCACTAAATGTCACAATATACATTTGACGTTTCAATTATGTTTTCGATACATTTAGGAACACAAATCATGTCAATTCAGATACTTTACAACATCAAACAATAGTTAAACTAGATTTTCCCCATGTGTCACAAGAAATGTAGAACTGAAAAATGTCAAAAGTGATAGTAGTGTTTTAAGAACTCGTTGGATAAATTTAACCAAATTTAAATATAAGACATTAAAATTTCGTTAACCAAATTTAAATATAAAAGTGACAAAGGTCATAGTAGTCCTTTTGCACATAACGAGGAAAAATAGATGCGAACTCGACAAATTTATTGATTTATAAGGATGAAATGACGTAAACCAAGAAAAATAAGGTATTTTCAACATTTAAATATGCATCATACTAATTTATCCGAATTGAGGATGACATGTGAGTCATATTGGGTCGCATGAGTCGGATGGATTCCCGTGATGTTGGGTGGAAATGTCACAAAGGTCACTATAATCCTTTTCCATATGATGAGGAAAAACATATGTGAACTCGACGAATTGATCGATTTATAAAGATGAAAGGACATAAACCATGCAAACATCACATCTATTATCATAAACATCTCTAAAATCATGCGAGAAATACGTATTAAAACAAAACGATCAAAATCCCCCAGTCTAGAATGTTTGCTTGTCCCTAAGCAAACGTAAACATGGAACACATTGAATATACAAAATCCGAGAATTCCCCTTTCACCTAGAAATACCGCGAAAGCGAACCTAATCGATCAACTAGCAAGTCGAGAGCAAATTCGGCCTAATTAGATTTTCAGTCTTCATCCTAGGTTCACCAAGGCTACCAACGAGAAAGTAAATCCAAGGCAAACTAAACAAGCAACCGTAACCCTCTCCACCAAACGAGACTTCAGACAAATGCTAAACATAGAACAATTGAGGATACTTGTTTCTTTTCTAAGCTTCTTTCTTTCTTTATTCTTTTGTTTTCTTCTTTTTTTGTTTTTATGTCTTCTTTTTGTTTTCTTTTTTTTTTTATGTTATGCATACACACTAGGCTTCTAGCACGTCGGATTTGAAGGGATCCAGCCTCTACTTAGACCCGGACTACCGATAACGGTATACTCATGCATCTCGTTTAAGAGTGCAGCGGAGTAGGCGACGTTTTTATTGTGCCATGCCCTTAGGACGTAAAGATGATCACCAACCCACCACTTAGACCCGAACCATCGAAAGAGTATCAAGGTCGATGCACTCATATCAATTTTAGATCATGCTTTTAGGCATTATTTCTATCGACAGCGAAGTGTTAGTGTGCGCTCTTAATCTGCAAAATAAGCTCGATTTCATACGATCTAATAATCCTCATAAAAAAGAAGTAAAGCATCGTTAGGATTCCCAAAGAATTACGACCTATTGTTTTTAGCCGACTAATAAGCTCTAACGCTTAGGAAAGACCTAGTTCAAACATGCAAAATCTCACGGAAAAGGCCAACTTCTTAAGTATCCTAGGTTTAGGGTTCATCTCAAAATGTGGCACTGAACAAGTGCCTAGGACGACTCTGACTCACGAAAGCAAAAACAAACTAATACTACAAAATCAAAGAGAAAATAAAAGAAAATGAAACGAAGTCACCTGATAAACGTGAGCTGCTCCCCTAGATTTGAATTGAACGGCGTCCTCGACGTGAAGCTCCGATGGAGGGTAGGAGAACTGAAGTCACGTTTGTGGTGGTATTGTTTTGTGTGTTTTTTTTAATTAACCGAGTCTTAAACAAAACAACGAAGAAAAATAGAAAACAAACAGCTGGGTTGCCTCCCAAAAAGCGCTTATTTAACGTCTTTAAGCTTTTACGTTTCCATTCCTCATGCGTGCGCGACGAGTGGATCGGGAAGGAAAATGGAGCTTCCACTTTCGATCGGTTGAGTGGATTCGTAGAGCTTCAGTCTTTGTCCATTAGCTTTGAATGTTCCGCTCTAATCACTCCATAGCTCCACTTCTCCATGTGTGAAGATTTCTCGTACCTGAAAAGGACCAGACCAACGAGATCGTAGGTTTCCCTAGAAAAGCTTAGGATGAGAATTGAAAAGTAGAACTAAGTCACCCAATTGGAAGTCATGAGGTAAGATCTTTTTGTCGTGCCATCCCTTAGTCACGACTTCTTTCTTTGGCACGTCATGCACGAGATTCACTCATTCGCTAGCCAAGGGTGGATAAATGGTATCTGCATCAAAACGTTTTATGACGTCCTTTTCCATTGCCTCTTTCAAGTGTGGGTGCAGCCTCCTTTGAGTTTCGGTGGAAGGTTCGTGGCTGTCTTTCTTATAATTTTCGTGCTTACATATTGAAGAGCTGACTTTCCTACGCTTCTTTACGCGAGTGGGTTGTTTCCTCATATCATCTGCACTCAAGTTAGCATTCATAACAGCAGGATATGTTTTATCGCATTGAACGTACTCATACCGAAAAGAAGACGGAGAAGGCTCGGGCTCAAGTTTGGGCATCTTCTCCACTACGAAACCAGCGTACGTTTAGTGTGGTATCTCCTCACATGATGCTTCTCCTAGTGCTTCAATAGCACTCATAAATTTCGTGTACATCTCAGTTCCTTCGTCCGTAAATCCTGCATCTTTGCAAACTCGTGTTAAATATCCTACAAGAAGATCAGAAACATTTACTCGATCATGCGTGTCTTTCGCTAACTCGTCCAGCGAATCGACTGTATAGCAAGACTCCTTGAATGAGGGTCCGTTCATGGGGCTGGACAATTTGAACTCTATCATCTCATCTCCGACCCGTAAGGAAAGTTTTCCTTGTTGTACGTCTATCATGGCACCTGCAGTAGCTAGGAACGGTCTACCAAGAAGAATAGGTATCCTAGCATCTTCCTCTATTTCAAGTACAACAAAATCAGTGCGAATGAAAATATTACCTACCTTGGTGGGAACGGTTTCAAAACTTCCCCCCGGATATCTCACCGAATGATCCGTGAGGCGTAGACACATCTTTGTAGGTTTGAGATTCCTGAAGTCTATCCGCTTGAAGACCGAGTGTGGCATGATGCTAACGCTTGCTCCTAAATCACACAAAGAGTTGTCAATGTCAATATTACCTATTGTGCATGGAATGGAGAAGTTTTCGGGGTCCTTCAACCTTGGTGGCAACTTGTTTTAAAGGATAGCACTGCATTCCTCGGTGAGTGCTACCGTCTCGTTCTCTTCGATATGCCTCTCTTTGCAAAGAACCTCTTTGATGAGTTTGGCGTGATTAGGCATTTTTTGGAGGGCTTCCACGAATAGGATGTTGACGTCAAGCTTCTTGAGACCCTCTACAAATCTGCCCACTCTCTCTTCGTTCTTGCTGCTCACTAACCGTTGAGGAAACGGTATAGAAGGATTGTACGCTGGTGTAGCAACATATGGTTTGTCTAAATCTGGTTCAACTCCTTCCATAATCGCAATCATACCTTTGCCTCTTTTCGTGGACGTTCCAGCAGCTTGCTCTTGCTTTTTGGAGGGCAAATGCACAATCACATCACTGCTGCACACAGAAATAGCGTTAACGTACTCTGTCAGGTTCAGTTCGGGTTTATCGGGAAGCTGTCAGGGATTCCAAGAGGATGAGTCAGCTTGCTGTGCTATGGAGTTCTCTAAACTCTTCACATGGTTTCTCAACGATTCCATCTGATTTTTGAGCTCGTTGATTGCTGTCCCCACATCCGTATTGAATTTGGCTTGAGTTGAATGTTGCTGCCTTTGCTCGTTGATAAATTCGAGCATTACTGCCTCAAGGTTTGACGAAGGGGCTTGAGGAGGTTGAGGAGCTTGCGAAACTTGCTGAGCATGCTGAAATTGCTGGTTATTTTGCTGGTACGGCTGCTGTGGTTGCTGAAATCCCGAATACTTCATCGGTTGAATCGTTCGGTATGACAAGTTCGGGTGGTTCCTCCAATTCAGAATGTAGGTATTCCCGAATTGCGTGTTTCCTTGCCGATGGGCGTAATTCATATGTTCCACGTTCTTTTGCAGCGTGCATTGATAAGTCATATGTTATGTATCTCCGCAATTCACGCACTACATAGCGTTTGCTGAATTACCTGTTGCTCTGCCCTGATTCGGGTCATATAAACCTCGAGTTCTGTTAGGCATACCTCTCGGTGTTGACCACATAGTGTGGTTCATGGCGTGGTTATCGATCAGCTGGTATGCCTCCTCCACACTCAGATCCATAAACGATCCTCTAGCAGCGTTATCCAACATCGTTTGGTGTTTATCTGCGATTTCGTTGAAAAAAGTTTGGATAACATACCACTGCTCGAGACCATGGTGTGGACACATTTGTAGAAGATCCTTAAATCTGCCCACGCTTCAAACAACGTTTCTCCATCTCTACATCTAAACTTTGTTATTTTCTCCCTCATCTGCATCGTCTTACTCGGAGGAAAGAATCGTGAGAGGAAAAATGTGCAGAGCTGGTCGCAAGTCGTGATTGAATCAGTGGGAAGCGATTGCAGCCAAGTTTTTGCTCGTTCCCCAAATTGAGAAGGGGAATAGACGCACTAAGATGGCATCCTCTGAGACTCCGTGTATCTTGAATGTACCGGAAAGTTCTAGGAAGTCTTTAAGATGCTGATGGGGATCCTGGTGATTTTCACCCATGAATTGCTTCTGATAAAGCATGTTGATCATCACCAACTTAATCTCAAATCGTTCTCTCGCAATAGCGGGCATCCGTATGGCTGTTTGAACGTTGTTCATGTTTGGCACCACGTAATCTCTGAGGCGACGTGGTTGAAGAGCATGTGGTTTTCGCGGTGCGAGTTGCTTGTGCTGCATATGTCTATGGACGTTCTGATTATCCATCTCTCGTTGATCTGACGGCTCTGCGAAGGAAAAATAAAAGCGATTTAGGTAGAAAGAACGAAAGAAAAGAAAACAAAAAGAAAAACAAAACAAGAATGACTCTAGGCTCAAATCTAAGACGTGTTGACAATAGTCCCCGGAAACGGCGCCGAAAAGTTGATGTGTATTCAAGTTAAACAAATATTAACCTAAACTACCCGCAAGTGCATGACACGTGTGTAGTAATCTAGGTGTCGATCCCACAGGTACTACGCAACACAAACTAAATTCAAACTACAAATCAAACTTGTAAACAATGAATTATTGGTTTTAAGATTGAAATAACTAAAAACAATAAACTAACGAGTTCTTAACAGTGAGACAAACGTTCTAGGAATCCGGTTTCACCACAAGACTACCGAAACCAACAATCAACCTATTTAATCATGAAATCCCGATCAAGTTATCTAAGACAGACGATCCTAATATGATATCTACCCTCTCTCAAGGCATAGACACGTGATCTAGTCAAGTTATCTCCTACTTTCGGGGCTGACACCTTAGGCTAAACCCATAAGTTCTATGATTCTTCCGTTTTAATCTCAACCGTTGCTACCCTACTTTCATGGCCTAACCTTGGTTGTTCTAAACCTGATCTTTAGGACTAGAATTCTCCTTTCAATACTTCTCCTAATCCCTAACACATGCATCTACTTGGCCTTTGTAAATAAAAGTCATTCTAGCACTCAGACAAAGAATAGATAAACGAAAAATGGGAAATTGCATTCAAAGATAAATCAAAAGCGGTTCCGGGATAGCCAAGGGCTAATCCTTTCTTCTAGAACAAAACGACTACTCGCTCATGCGTTCGAAAGAAAACATAATCGAAATAGAAAGTTTAAAGAACATAAAAACCAAACGAAACCAAAGTCCTGATTTGATCTTCAACGCCCCTTGAATGTCTCCTCCACAAGAGTGTTCTTCTTCTCCGCTTCTCTCTCTACTCTCTCACACGTATGAATTCTTAAAACTAACTCAATCTGCTCGACCCCTAGCTCCTCTCCTGCCCTTTCCTTCTTCTTTTATTTCTTTTTCTCCTGGTTGTTCCTTTTGGCAGTTCACTCCTTTTTCCTTTTTCGCAGCAGCCACCGTTTTACCTTTTTCATGTGTTTTCCATTCTTGAGTAATTTGGGCAACGTTTCCATTCTTTTCTCCAGAAAATATCTTTTTTTCCTCTTCTCTAACGTAGTTTTCCTCTTTTTATATGTCACTAAGAAGTTCCTTTTTGTGTTTAGGCAAGTTTCCTTTTCTGGTTTTTGCAGATGACGGACGCGACCCGCGCGGGCTGGAGTGTGTGCCCCGCGCGGGCTCCCTTACTGAAACTTCACCCGCTCGTGCTGAAGGCCTACCCGACCTGTGCTGAAGCTGCTGGACCAACTGCCCCGTGTGGGCTGAGTAGTGCCCCGCACGGGCTAATGTTTCTCTGCCCCGCGTGGGCTATGATGGTGCTTCAAGGTCCGTGCGGCTGAAGTACTCCCCGATCCCCTGTTGCTTCTCGTCCCATTTGTTCCGTTACTATCCTCGAGTCTAATTCGTTGTCCCATGTATGTTCTTTAGCTCCAAAACGAACCAAATATGCATTATAACCTGTAAGAACATAAAAACACAAAAACAAGCAAAACAAATACAAAATAACATGTAAACATCGCATCTATCATCATAAACATCTCTAAAATCGTGCGAGAAATACATATTAAAACAAAACGATCAACATCCGATTTAATATTTTTCATGTTGTTGTTCCTCCTTTTCCCTTCGATATGCTCATAGAAGAACTTCCACAAAATATCCTGCGACTAAAAGTAGAAGAAAAAAATCATATCTCTACACTCTCTACATGTAATAGACAGATAGAGAGACAGATAGAGGAAACCTGCGCAAGAAAAGGAGAATCGGAATAGTTGATTCCGAATCTGAGGTAGAGGAAACGAGCAATCACGAGAATCACGCCTCTGAGGAGGAAGATACGAATAGTGTAAGCAGCAGAGAAAACGCAAGTATTCCCGATATGGCTGCTGCAGACGAGACTTACGGAGCATACACCGCTCCTAAGCACACCCTGCTACTTTCGTGCATGGCCCGCACGATTGATACGCAAGTTGAGCTACAACCAGCGTTTATTCAGATGTTCAACAACTCGGCATTTCGTGGAATGGAGAACGAAGATCCGAACTCCCACCTTACGGACTTTAAGATGCTGTGCAGCACGACTAAGGTTGGAACGGGAGTCACTCGAGAGGATCTCTATCTGATGGCGTTCCCATTCTCACTCAAAGATGCGGCACAACGTTGGCTCTTCAACTTGCCGGCTGCATCTATCACGTCATGGGGAGATATGGAACAAAGATTCATGCAGCAATTCTTCCCGGACCACAGAACGCTTCTCGCCAAGAGCCGCATAAATTCTTTCCTTCAAGAAAGAGGCGAGACGCTACATGACGCATGGGAGCGATTCAAAGATTACCAGCGTATATGCCCTCACCACGGGATGGATAAGAAATATCTTATCACCAACTTCATCCAAGGACTCCAAGAGACCACCCGATTCATGATCGTGGCAGCGGGTGGTGGTTCCCTAAGCAACCTCACGTTCGATCAGCTCGAGAACTTAATCGAGAGCATGGCTAGGGAAGGAGGCAAGAAAGTGAGGGAGTACAATCGCAACTACCCATCGAAAGCTGCAGTGAATGAGCTTGGTACCGCCAACCCGGAATTAACGGACTTAAGACAACAAGTTGGCGAAATTCACCGGATGATAGCTGGACTACATGTGGATAGACAAGATTCATCCGTCGGCCAGGGGATAGAAGAAGTGAATTATGTCTCCAATCGGGGATATCAACAAGGCTACATCAAGAGCCACCCAACCTCTCATACGGTAACACGCACAATGTGGCAAATCCGCAAGATTTTCAGCCGCGGATAATGGCTAGAAACCCTAATCAAGGGTTCCAACCGAGAGGTAATGGTCAAGATTACGGGTACCAGCAACGTGCACAACCCTCGCAAGATTCCGACATTCTATCATTGCTCCAAACGATGCATCAAGAGAAAAAGAGTCCACTAGGAGGGATTAGAGCCGAACAAGAAGACATGAAGAAGAGGATGGATGGTTTTCAAACGCATCTAAGGCTTCTAGAGACGCAAGTGGCACAATTGGCCCAAAGTTCAAATCGACAACCCGGACAACTTCCCGGGAAGCCCGAAGCGAACCCAGGCGAGCAAGTGAACGCCATTTTCCTAAGGAGCGGGAACAC
>CM071874.1:13693870-13713501 GCA_036759665.1 Gynandropsis gynandra
GGCCGGCGGCGGTGAGGAGAAAGGAGGAGAGAGGTGGCCGGCGGCGGTGATGAGAGCTAGGGTTAGGGTTCGGATCAGCGCTCTGATACCATGTGGAAAGGGATTTCGTATATTGATCTCAACATGAATTACATCAGTTATGATATATATATACAAGATAATATGAAACCCTAATGGAGTAAATTACATTTATGTCCTTTGTGCTAATAGCGGCTTTTTGGTGAAGTTTGGAATACGGGATTTCGTGGTTTATGGCTACCGAGGGAATGAGACTAATAAGATGGGCAGCCACATTGAGTGCTTCTACCCAAAATTCCGAAGGCATGGAGGCATGAAAGAGTAAGGTTCGGATGATATTGTTTATAGTTCGGATCATGCGCTCGACCTTTCCGTTTTGTTGGGATGTTTGAGGGCAAGAAAAACGAAGAATAATGCCGTTAGAGTCAAAGAAAGATCGTAGGGCATTATTGTCGAATTCTCCCCCGTGATCACATTGGAAGTTTTTTATTTGTCTCCCGAATTGGTTTTGGACGTAAGTGGATAAATGGATAATTTTGGAAAAGACATCACTTTTGCGACGAAGGGGGTAAATCCAAACAAAATGAGAGAATTGATCAAGAAAGAGGACGTAATATTTGATCCCACTAATGCTAGGAACGGGAGATGTCCAAATATCGGAGTGAATGATTTCAAAAGGAAAAGTGGCCAACGTGGAAGATTTATTAAACGGTAATCGAATGTGTTTCCCAAGTTGACACGCACGACAAAGAGTTTGTGCGTTGTCTTTATTACAAACAATGAAATTCGAAGAAAGCAAAGAACGAAAGCTAGAATCCCCGGGGTGTCCTAGGCGGTGATGCCAAGTTGTACCCGAGGTGATGAGAACATGATCATGAGGTGGGGGCCGTGCGCGGGACAAGGGTGGGAGAAGAGGATATAGCGGTCCCGAGCTCTCACATCGGAGAAGAAGTGTTTGCGTCGGAATGTCATTCACAAAAAAACCAAAAGGATCAAATTCGACCGAACAATTGTTATCACGAGTAAATTGCCTAACCGATATAAGGTTTTTGACAATAGATGGGACGACGAGAATATGGGGTAGGTTGAATTTTCGGCTAGGTGTAGGTATGGTTGTCTGACCGGTTTCCGTGTACCTGATTGCGACGTTAAATGAGCGGTAGCTCCGGTGTCCATATACCATGAATCGTCGTTGGGTTGTTGCAGATTTACCGCGTTGAACGCCTGAATCAGACCTGGAGGGAGGTTTACGGATGGAGTGCTAGCGGCCGAAGAGTTTGGCGCACTCGGTGCTTGCATAAGGAGAGCCGCGTTCGTTTGCGAGCCCGGCTGTTGATGCGAGGAAGTGACCGGTGCTTGTGGCCATGGTGTTCCATAGGATGCTGGAGGAGAAGGAGCCTGCGGACCATATCCGACCGGTGCAGTTGTTGTCACGGACCATTGAGAGGGTGCTTGCGGGCCATATCCGGCCGAGTGAATGCCCGGAGGTGCCCACTGCGGCGGGGCGTATGGTCCGTGATATGGTATGTTCCAGGGACCAGGGAACATATATGACGAGTATTGTCCGTGATATGGCATGTTCCAGGAACCAGGGAACATATATGACAATGTTGGATACGTGGCTTGCCCTTGTTGCCACGGATTGCTGCCGTGATAGCGATGTGCTCCCCTACGGTTTCCCCGATGACCACGTCCATGCGATCAGTTCCGTGGTTGATGATAGGGTTGGGGCGCAGGAGGAGGATTGGGGCCGTCCGTTAGAAGGACCGTGGGAGCAGATCCGTTGTCCGTGTGTATCGGATTTGGGCGTCGATGACGGGAGACGCGCTGTTCCTCAAGCGAGAGCATAGATCGTGCATCATCAAATGAGGGAAACGGTTTCTGATGTTGGATAACATTGACAATGTTATCAAATTTTTCATTGAGGCCGTTGAGTGTGTGCATGACCAGCGCTTTTTCGGACACCGGGGCATCGAGATTGGCAAGAAGATCAGCAATTTTTCGTATCCGCTGGCAATATTCGTGGACAGATTTGTCGCCGATCGTGATGGTGCGGAGCTCATTGTCGAGTTGGATGGTCCGAGCCTCTTTGTTGTCGCGAAAGAGGCGTTCGAGGCGCAGCCAAATGGCTCGGGCTGTCGATCGTGTTTTGAGCACTTCTTGCAGCAGCGTTTTTGAAATAGTTCCGTAGATCCAGAGCTTGACGATGCCGTCAAGACGCGTCCAGGTCTCGGATGTTGCAGCGGTGGCTGGGGCGGAGCCATCAACGTGGCTCAAGACGCCAAAACTTAGACAGTGTGTCTCAAAGATGTCGCGACATGAATCGTAGTTCATTTCCTCCATGTCGAGAATGATTGGGATGTGGGATTTGATGTTGGTAACCCCGAAGGGTTTGTCGGATGATGCAGCAGCGGCGGAAGCCATGTGAACGATGTGAAGGAGAGGCAGCAGAGGTTTGATTTAGAGGGGTGGGGCGCCACGCAATGGAGGCTGCAGTCGGTAAGAATTGGTGGTGGGGGCGCCAAGCAATGTAGGCGGCTGAACGTTTTGGATCGGTGGTTAGGCGCCAAGTAAAGGAGGCGGCCGAGGCTTTTGGGTTGGTGGTGAGGCGCCAAGCAAAGGAGGCGGCCGACGGTGGAAGAGAAAGAGAAAGGCTAGGTTTAATTTTCAAATTTTGAATCTGATACCATGTAATTAGGAATGATTCTCTCTCATTTAATTATTGTGAATGTTACATAGATATAGTACATCAGATGAGAAAAATAAGGAAACTAACAATAATACACAAAATATGTAGAATATATGTAGAATCGTGTATACTAACAGAAATGACGTAAACCATGAAAAAATAAGACATTGTTTTGTTTAAATATGCATCAAACTAACTTGTGCTAATTGAGGATCACACGTGGGTCACATTGGATCGCATGAGTCGGATGGATTCACGTGATATTGGGTGGAAATGTCACAGAGGTCACAATAGACCTTTTTTCATATGATGACGAAAAATATATCTGAACTCGATGAATTGATCGATTTATAAAGATGAAAGGACATAAACCATTCAAAACAAGAAATTTCTGATGTTTAAATATGCATTATACTTATTTATGTAAATTGAGGGTCACACGTGAGTCATATTGGAATGCATGAGTCAGATGGTTTCCCCTGATATTGGGTCGCACGAGAATATTGTTGTAGATATTTTTGTGAATGGCAAAGTATTGTTTATGTTTGAAATCGATTTATTTTTTTATAATGATCGAACTCTATTTATCTGTACACAATGTGTACAACTTAAAATAATAATAATAAAAAAATCTAAGGTCACAAAAGCTCACAACACAGAGACAACACGGTACCCTCCTTCCACATTGTAGAGACTATGTGACTTCGTAAAGACTGAATATTTTTGTGAATGGGAAAATTATTTTGTGAATGGGAAAATTATTCTTTAAGTTTGAAAAATCGGTTTATTTTTTTGTAATGATTGAACTCGGTTTATTTGTAAACAATACAACTTAAAATAACAATAATAATAAATATCAAAGGTCGCAGAAGGTCACAACACATAGACAACACGATACCATCCTTCCACGCCGTAGAGACTGTGACTGCTTAAAGACCGAGTGCACCGATTTCCTAGACCTTACGTAGAGTCAGCGTGATGCTCTCCATCAACCTTGTAGAGACTGTGTGTGACAGTGTAAAGATCGAGTCCACCGATTACCCGAATATTGAGTAACATAGAGATAACACGATGCCCTCCGTCAAACTTATAGAGACTATGTGTGACTGCATAAAAACCGAGTCCATCGATTACTTAAATCTTGAATAACGCACAGACAACGCGAAGCCCTCCGTCAACATCACAAAGATTGTGTGTGATTGCGTAAAGATCGAGTGCACCGATTACCCAGACCTTGAATATCATAGAGACAACACTATGTCATCTGTCCACCATATCACATTCGTGACGACATCACAAAGGTCATAAAGATTTGTCCGAGAATTTAGGATTTAAGACATAAATGAAAAGAGTAAAGAGATGGGATTCAATCTCATGGAATATGGTGAGATTTAGAGAACTTGATGAACCTTTTAAAAGAGAGATGGATGGACAGATGAGAGTGTCTCGTAGATACACGTATTCGAAGAAAAGTATAGATGGCATTCAAAAAGACATGAGTCTGACATCGAAACAATGGAACGGTACCCAACAGATCCCATATGTTCCCTGAAAACCATAGAAATATCACAAAGGTCACAAAAAATTACAAAGTTCACAATCACAGACCATAGAAAGATCACAAAGGTCAAAACTTACATTATAACGCGAAACAATACTTAAAATGTAAATGTCACAATAGTCCTTTTCCATCAAAAGTGATAATAGTGTTGATTCCATTTCACAGGTCACACTTACCAATTCTATTTCCACATAAAGTAGTGGTCGAATTCCTCTTCTTCGATCGAATAGATAACAAATAAAATTATTGTCGATCATTATATATGTCGGCTTCCTATTTTGACAAATATTGAGCAAATAAATTACTTCAATTTCATTTTATTTTTTTCCACCATCATCTCTGCGCATTACCCATAAATAAGTTTTCTGGTTTCTCAAACTAATTAGAGGACAATAGAAAAATACTCACTGGTTTTCCAGAATTCTACCAACCCTTTCAAATTCTTGATTTATATTTTCTCATTTACTACCATACAAAAATAAATCAGTGTGATTTTCTCATCTACTGAATCAATTACACCTACAACAAAAACATAAAAGAGAATAAATTATGTGACCCACTGTGGCTATGTGTTTCAATATGACTCTGTGACCTAGTGCGACCATACGACTCGATGAGAGTTTGTGATCCAATGCGACTCTGTGATCCACTACGACCATGTCTTTCAATATGAATTTGTGATCCATTGCCACCATGCAACTCGATGAGACTTTGTGACCCAATGCGACTCTGTAACCCACTGAGACCATGTGTTTAAATATGACTTTGTGATCCAGTGCGACTCGATGAGACTTTGGGACCCAATGCGACTCTGTGACCCATGCGACAATGTGTTTTAATATGACTCTGTGATCAAGTGCGACCGTGCAACTCGATGAGACTCTATGACTCAATGCGATCATTTGACTCACTCCATTTCACTGAGTGAATCATTTTTACAACCTCGATATAAGACTTGTTTTGACAAAGAAAAATTGAATCTATACATATTATTCATTACTCACTCCAGTTATCAAATTCACAAAAGAAACACGGAAAACACAATTATATCCTCAAAAACAACATTAGTCTGATCAAATGAAAAATACACTTAAATCCAAACGCAAAATTCTCGAAATAAATACCAAAATTTTCTGCGAAAAGTATTTAATTTCAAGTTTCTCTTTAACAACAAACGATTTCGACCTATTCATGGCGAATTTAATGTTAATTTAAAGCTTTTGTGGTGAATCTAATGCCGATTTGAAGTCACTCGTGATGAATCTGACGAGGGAGAAGATAATGTTTCGTGCCAAGGAAATCCAGATACTTTGAAGGTGAGAAAACTGTCGATTAAATGATAAAAAGTAATATGGGGTTATCAATATTATAAGAGTAGAGTTGAAGTTGAGATTTTTTTAGAGAAAGGTAGGAATTCAGGTGTATTTTTGAAGTTACCCTTTTTAAAACTATTATTACAAGTAAACATTACATTTATTATAATTGAATAGATTTAAATACTATATAAATATATATATATATATATATATATATCAGATTTTATAGATGGATGAGTCAATGAGAATGTTTATATTACACAACATCACATGACATTTAGAACGAATAAGAACGTGAAGAGTGTGAAATGTTAAGAGTTTCATATATTGATATCGCAATTGAAAATATATAATATAATTATACAAAAAATGAATATATATATATATATGTGTGTATATATATGTATATAAAAGAATGTGGGCTTTGACTATTACTATTGTGAGTTTGGAATTGAGTTTATAATATAATTAATATTAGAATAATATATGCTTTGTCTATCCAAAATAATAAAAAATTATGTCTCTTGATTATAAATACAAAATTTGAATAAAAAACCGTGGAAAAATCGTATTTTGACTCATTTAAATAAATTTTGGTTAAATAATTTCTAAATATATTTTAAAAAGAATAAAATATTTTAAAAAATCAATATTTTGTTATTATTGTTTTTTAAAAAAGAGTTTGTAGATCAGATAGAATACTTTCTATCGTTTTATAATTTTAAAAATAAATTATAAAGATGTCTCTATATTATTTATTTTACTGTATCTGTTATAAATTACATGGCAACAAAATAAATCTAAAAAAAAAGTAATAACGTTTTCTTTTAGGCGGAATATAAAAAATACCCTTATAGGGCTAAACCACTTCAAAAATACCCTTCCCTAAAATAATTATTAAATCCGAAAAAACTGAAAAAAAAGACAAACTTGCCCTTAATGTTCGAATGTGGAAAAACCCACATTCGACAGTTTTTCGACGTGAAAAACTGTCAAAACGAGAAAGTCGAACACTTTTTTGACGTGAAACCTGTTTAAAAGTTTATAGCAAGAAAGAAATAAGTGATGTCGAACTTGAGAGGGATCGATTTGAAGTTGGCGAGTGATGTTGTTGTTGATGCTGATGTTGGTGAGTGATGTTGATGTTGATGCTGATGTTGCAGTCCCTCTAACACTGGAGCATAAATTAATAGGGAAAATAAGGAAGTCGAAGAAGAGAATCATCAACGTTGTAAGAGACCTTCTAAGGGATGCCAGGATTCATATGCCTAATCCGAAATCAAAGGCTGCCGAGAAAGTTGCACCAAGTAAGTAATATTTAGTGAAAAGGTCATTTGAGTGTCAATTTCCATCGAGACATATAATTCGTAGGGTCGCATAAGTCGTAGGGTGGTTAGAGTCGTAGGGTCGCAGAAATTAATAGGGAAAATAAGGAAGTCGGAGAAGAGAATCATCAACGCCGTAAGAGACCTTCTAAGGGATGTCAGGATTCATATGCCTAATCGAAAATCAAAGGCTGCCGAGAAAGTTGCACCAAGTAAGTAATATTTAGTGAAAAGGTCGATTGAGTGTCAATTTCCATCGAGACATATAAGTCGTAAGGTCGCATAAGTCGTTAGGGCCGTTAGAGTCGTAGGGTCGCATAAGCCGCAGGGTCGTTAGAGTCGCATAGGTCGCATGGGTTTCATATGTCGCATGTGTCACTGGGTCGCTAAAGTCGAATGGGTCGTATGGGTCGCATGTGTTACATAATCAATGTAAAGAACCAAGTAAGTACGGTCATTTGAGGTCGCATAGGTTGCATTGGTCGCATGGGTCGCATTGGTCGCATGGGTCGCATTGGTCGCATGGGGAGCATGGGTCGCATAGGCCGCATTGGTCGCCATATGTTTAATGAGGTAAATTTTATGCAGGTGCTGGACCAGTATCGAAGAAGTCTGCGCCATACGTTGAACCTCCGCCGACGAAAAGAGCAAGAACATTGGTTCAAGAACCTGAAAGGGAAGAGGAGTTTGTGTGGAATCCCAAGGGATTAGTAAAGGGCTTGATAAACCGATTTCCTTCCTTCATTGACGCTAGCGGTGAAAAATTGACTAATCGATATGTGAACAAAATGTTAAATGTATTGTTTAATCATCCGCCGAGTTCTTAAAACACTACTATCACTTTTGAAACACCGGTATTGGTTATACACAACTCAACTAGGTACACATGGGTCATAATCTGTTTTAACCGTTGATTGACGTTGTAAATGTATTGTTTTGATTGGTTTTTGGCATTTTATCATCATAAACCCGTAAATTCATCGAGTTCGCATATGTGCGACCCATGCCACCCTCAATTTTGATTGGTTTTTTACATTTTTTTCATTTTTACCAGAATTCTCGCCAAACTTTTCATCAAAATTTGAAAAAACATTTCGAATTCCATCTGACGGCGATTCGATGCCAGGTTCATGTCTTTTCGTATTCCAGTCGTTTCCTTTTTTCTAATAATGAAACACACACTCTCTCTCTCTAACTCTCATCATCATCATCATCATCATCTTGCCAAAAATGCAAACGACTGGTGACGGCGATTCGATGTC
This sequence comes from Gynandropsis gynandra, assembly GCA_036759665.1. Lineage (NCBI taxonomy): Eukaryota > Viridiplantae > Streptophyta > Magnoliopsida > Brassicales > Cleomaceae > Gynandropsis > Gynandropsis gynandra. The sequence goes on from CM071874.1 coordinate 13,702,042, forward strand.
AGGGTGATCTTCTTCTGGTAGAGGATTTTCACGGTACCAATAACGCATTGAAATCTAGCCGTAGATGCAGCGGTAAGTGAACTCAGACCAATTTATTCGATTCATCAAATCAAGCCGTATATGCATTAGTTTGGCGTTGTTATAAATTTATTCAGTTATCGCAGACACTTCCGATAGAGTTTGCAAGGTTGAATGGTCTTTGCGGTAGACGATGTAAGGTTGAGCTGATAACCAATTACACAGACATTTGGGAGGCAGATCTAAGGCCCGCGAAACGCGGTGGCGCTAACATCACCAGGGGTTGGACAAAGTTTTGTCACAATAATGGCTTTAACGTGGGTTGTACCCTCAAAGTCGAACTGGACACCGTTCTTGATGATGTAACTTTTCTACTGCTTTCCCCTATAATCTTCATAGATTGAATTTCGTTGTATTTTTATTACTTTGAACCTCATTTGAACAAAAAAATTCATGTTTGTATTTGGTTAGTTTTTTTACTATTATTCAATAGAATGTATTATTGTTAGTATCGATGTTTTTGTGGATTTATTATTATTGTAATAAGGGTCGCAGAGGGTCCAAGTGTCGTAGGGGACAAAGGGCCGCAGAGGTACAAGGGTCGAAGGGAAACAAGGGTCGAAGGGAGATAAGGGTTGCAGAGGGTGCAAGGGTCGCAGAGGGTAAAAGGGTCGCACGATCCAAGGGTCGAAGGGAGACAATGGTCGCAAAGGGACCAAGGGTCGTAAAGGGTACAAGGGTCGCACGGTCCAAGGGTCTAAAAAAATGTTTCCTCGTTGATTCAACTTGTTCTTTTTTAAAAGTTTATTTGTAACATAATTTTGGGAATGAATAATTCAACTTTGTACATTGTAATTTTTTAAAGAATTATTTATATTATTTGTAAATAATAAATGGTAAAGGGTCACAGGGGTCCATCGTCGCAGAGGTACAAGGGTCGCACCATTTGTCCCTTGCGAACCTTTTACCCGTTCGACCCTTGATCCTACGACCCTTGACCCTGCGAGGGAGACAAGGGCGTAGGGGTCTAAGGTCGTCGAGGGACAAAGGGTCGCAGAGGTGCAAGGGTCGCAGAGGTACAAGGGTCAAAGGGAGATAAGGGTCGCAGAGGTACAAGGGTCGAAGGGAGATAAGGGTCGCAGTGGTCCAAGTGGTCGCAGAGGTACAAGGGTCGAAGGGAGACAAGGGTCGGAGGGGGACAAGGGTCGCACGGTCCAAGGGTCTAAAAAAATGTTTACTCGTTGATTATGGAAGATGTAATTTGGTACGTTGTTCTTTTTTTAACAGTTTATTTATAACATAATTTTGGGAATATATAATTCAACTTTGTACATTGTATTTTTTTAAAAATTATTCATATTATTTGTAAATGATTTGTAAATAATAAATTATTTTGACTATATTGTTAGTGTCATTGTTTTTGTGGATTTAACGTTATTGTAACAAGAGTCGTAGAGGGACAAGGGTTGCAGGGGTCCAAGGGTCGTAGAGGAATAAGGGTCGCAGGGGTCCAAAGGTCGCAGAGGGACAAGGGTCACAGGGGTCCAAGGGTCGCAGAGGGACAAAGATCGCAAGGGTCCAATGTTCGAAGAGGTACAAGGGTCGCAGGGGTCCTAAGGTCGAACTGGGTCACAGAGTCGAACTGGGTCGCAAGGTCGAACTGGATCGTTGGGTCGAACTGGGTCGCTAGATCGAATTGGGTCGTAAGGTCGCAAGGGGATTTTGGAAATATCAACATTTATAAGGATATTTTTGAAGTTAAAATTTTTTCTTTTTCAGAAATAACATTTTTGAAGTGTTTTAGTCCTACGAAGATATTTTTAAAGTTAACCCTTTTCTATTTCTGTAAATAACAATAAATATTATTTTTAAAAAATAATTCTTAAAAGAAATCTTTAATTTGAAAAAATATTTAAAAATTCTAGAAAACCAATATTATATACGAATAAATATTTTACAATATATTATTTTTTAAATCTATCCTATTATTTTAGTATAATTTTTATGCAATTGAATTTTTTATAAATAAAATATATTATTATATGTTAAATGTTTATATTTATATTGTTTTATAGGGTAGTTTATAGAAAGATTTTCGGATATCTTTGGGCCGACCGAAGAACAAATGAAGCTCATGTGGCTGAGTTTAATGGGCCTCATGATACGAATATGTCGCCTTAGGTTTTCCCGCGACTTTCAATTTCCCTCTCTTTTTTCTTCTCTCTTCCTCTTCCCAGATTCCTTCAAAAGCAGCAGCAACCCCATTACGATTCATCCTCCTGTTTGATCAGATATCTAATTCTCCTCCCCATTTCTCATCGGATACCACTCCCGTCATCGACAATGCCTACCATTGCGGGTCTGAATTCGTCTCCAGAATGGATAATATCTGATCCTCCGGAGACGACGCTCCTTGGAAGCGGAAATTGAGATCTGAATACATGGCCGCCCTGAGAGGAAGTCTGATCTCTACGCCGACGAAATGTAAATCTCCTCGCCGCTCTTCTGCTTCTTCCTCGAGGACGCTCGTTAAGGTTAATTATAAATTGTCTGTTCTTGTTTCTGCAAACTTGCTACGGATGAATTGTAGGATCCGAATTTGTTAGTTTCGCGATAAATTTTGTCTGTGAATTGCACATCACAGTCGAACACCACAGATATTTTCAGCAAGGTATACCTTCCAGAATGTGTAGACTTCATATGATTAATGTTTCACTGCTTTGTCAGATACTCGGTGAAAACCAGGTGAAGAAGAAAGATAATGTAGTGGCTCGTATTCATCTCTACAAAATCTTTAGAATTTGTTTTTTCAAAAGCATCAATCCCCCAGGTCAAAGATGATGTAGGCTATGTTCTTTAATGAGATTGGCTTATTCTTGTGAATTGGAGATACTGGTTGTGTTCTTGATCCAAATTCCTTCTGCAGGTTAATAATTGCAGACGAGATGGATTACTTGATCACAAAAGATAAGGGAGTCCTTCATGACCTTTTTATGCTTACAACAATGTCGTTTTCTAGGTGTTTACTTGTAAGTACTATCTTGTGTGTTACACTGTCATGTTTCGATTTCCATATATCTAAACAGGAACCTTAAGTCTTTTTATTGCCAATGCATCCAACCGTCAGTTTCGTGTTGTTCACAAGTTCTCTTATCACTTTATTCAATCTGTTCTAACAGGAGCTTCCATTTGTTGCATTTGCATCTAATGCATTGGAGCTTTAGTTTAATATTTTCTCTTATTCTTGAATCAACCTTGCTTTCCTCCTACCATTTCTCCATTGGAGGTTCATAAGTTTTGCATTGTGCCAGGAGTTGCTGCTGCATCACGAGACATGCGAAAGGCTCCATGTGTGACTGCACAAGCGCTATGAAAATCCTACAAACACAAACGAGGGATTGACAGTCTTAGACTCCAAAGTATTTGATGATGAAAATCCAAGACCTCCAAGATGCAAAAACCATATCTTTACCACCCGACTAACCCATCTTGTTAAAAATTGTTGAGTAATAAATTCATTGTTTCCTACATATCTAGTGAAAACTTTGTTGTAACTTTATCTGACACAATAATTTGGAGATATTTGTGGATTTATAATGATAAAGGTATTTTAAAGAATGTTATAACAAAGTTTTGACTAGTTACGTAGGAAATGATGAAGTTATTAGTTAGCAATTTTTAGTAAAATGGCTAGTCAAATTGATTTTTTATGGTATAGATGTATTGTTTGTATTTTGGAGGTTTTATTTTTTATATCAACAAATAATTTTGCACCACATTTCAGTGTTTATGGTTTAATTTTTTGTTGTTGGATAAATTATATGTGAGTTACTTCCGTCCGAAATATTAACTATATTACCAAAGTTTATAAGCATATAACTATCTATATTCATTTCAATATTGTAGTCCAATTATGTGTGTAGTGAATTCATATCTAAATTTTACAAATTTAACATTTAAATTTAATCGGGCCAAAACTAAGTAAAAATTCGGATTAAAATTGAGTCAAAATTCCAGTTAAAATTAAATCAAAATTGGGGTCAAATTGGGTCATTAAAAGTTAAGGGAGGAATCAGATGAGGGTCAAAAGCAAGGGGAGAATAAAACTAAAGAAATATTCTTGAGGTGGAATAGATTGTTTTCCTTTTGTGATATCATGTTCATGTAGTCCCTCAAAATGTGGATGGACGAGGATATGAAAGAATTTTCGGATGTTATTAAGGACTACTGGGAGGTACATATACAATGAGAGCCACGTCGAATACAATGGCAGATTACGATGGCTTGCTCTCGGTTCTTAACATCCCATCACCTACAAATCGATATATCATATCTCCATTCTCTCTACATGTAATAGATAGACAGAGAGACATATGGAGAAAATTAATAGGTAGTGCTCGAGATAGCTAGGAAGAATCACTTAGACGAAAAGTAGAAAATGTGGTGTTTGAGATATTTTCGATAGAGAATTTTTCTAAGATTTTTTTAGAGAGGGAGAAGAAGATGAGAGATTATGAGAGTTAGAAAATGCGTGTGTGTCATATTCGGAAAAAAAGGAATGACTGAAATTCGAAAAGATAGATTGTAACGTCGAAATGATTGATTGATATAAAATGTTGTATTGTACAACCTATGACCAACTTTGAACATACATTGTTATGTTTTTTGAAATGTTGGAAAACGTTCAGCGAGAATAGGGGGTCACACAGTTTCCATGAAAACAGTAGAAAGGTCAGAAATGTCACAATTTACATTTGACATTTAGATTGTGCTTCCGATACATTTAGGAACGTAAATCATGTTAATTCAGATACTTTACAACATCAAACAATAGTTAAAATAGATTTTTCCTCATGTGTCACAAAAGTGTAGAACTGATAAATGTAAAAGTGATAGTAGAGTTTTAAGAACTCGTTGGATGAATTTAACCAAATTTTAAAATAATATCTTTAAAATTTAATTAAACTTCGACATTATTAATATTATTGTCTATTCTGATTCCTAATTAAACATCTAAAAATAAAAAATCTGAAAATAATATTTCTAAAGAGATACGCATGGGTTGAAAGGTCACAAAAGTCACAGTAGTCTTTTTGCACATAATGAGAAAAAATAGATGCGAACTCGAAGAATTTATCGATTTATAAAGATGAAAGGATGTAAACCTTGAAAAATAAAACATTTTCTACATTTAAATATGCATCATACTAATTTATGCTGATTGAGGATCGTACGAGGGTCATATTAGGTTGCATGAGTCGCATCCATTCCCGTGATATTGGGTCGAAATGTCACAAAGGTCACAATACTGCTTTTGCATATAATGAGGAAAAATGTTAGCAGCAGCAGCAGCAACAACAACAAAAACAACAATAATAATTATAATAATAATAAATCCACAATACTAATAGCAACATCAAGTTCAAGGGAATGCATACCGAAACATATGTTTCATAACATTAATATAATTACTTGAAATCAAATAGTGATGTTGGGAGACCTTGTTGGGGGAGAAAGCGAAGCACAGGTGTTGCTCCATTGGAGACTAGTTTGAATGTGAGGAAACATCTGTCATTTTGTCTATTGTCATGATAAAAAGTTCTCCAACCTCCCCTGATGAGGACATCAGGCTCGAAACAGAACCAAATGAGGGTCACACGAACAGAGAGCTACCACTAGGAAATGAGTGGACCGAATCATCCCATGGCCTACTCACTTGTGGAAGAGCAAGGAGCTAGCGTAACAAGACAGCGGGGATTGTGATGGAGGCATGGGACACTCTTAACTAGAAGGAAGATTCGGGCCTAACCCAAACAAGCATCACGACGGTCTTCTACATTGAAGCGAGCCTCAATCCTCCCACCTAAGGACCGATGGGAGGATGGATTCCCATGATAAAGGAGTCCATTTCATTTGTAAGAACACATTGAAACCTCTCTTATATAAAGGAGTCCATTTCATTTATAAGAACACATTGAAAATTTTTATGTAATAAACCTTTTCGTTTTCTTGAGCAGTGTAAAGAACACGATGACTTCAACTTGTTCCGGGACAATTAAACCATTATCCTCTACCGTCCTCCACCATCATCCATCATCAACGGACGACTTCTTCAAGAGTGCCCTTAGGCCAATCAAGAAATCAACCTTGACATCTTGAATCCTACTCGAGCGATCGAGGTTAACAAATTCTCCATACGCGTCCCTAGTTTCCTCTCGAGGCGTTTATCACAAGCACCACCACGACTCAAGTGCCTCAAATTTAACGATCAAACCTTTCCTTGATCATTCATCAACATTATTTTATATCTTCTACCGATAAGAACCTCGGCCTCGCAAACCCTATCGGAAGCTTTTGCACCATCACCCGAGTTACATCTGTAAACATGATTAAAAATCCAATAAAGAACCACGTGATATATGATGAATCTATTTGAGGTAAATTTAACCAAATTTAAATTTAACCAAATTTAAATATAATACATTAAAATTTTGTTAACCAAATTTAAATATAAAAAGTGACAAAGGTCACAGTAGTCCTTTTGCACATAATGAGGAAAATAGATGCGAACTCAACGAATTTATCGATTTATAAGGATTAAATGACGTAAACCATACAAAATAAGACATTTTCAACGTTTAAATATGCATCATACTAATTTATCCTAATTGAGGATCGCATGTGGGTCATATTGGGTCGCATGAGTCGGATGGATTCCCGTGATATTGGGTGGAAATGTCACAAAGGTCACAATAGTCCTTTTTCATATGATGTGGAAAAATATATGTGAACTCGATGAGTTGATCGGTTTATAAAGATGAAAGGACATCAACCATGCAAAACAAGACATTTCTGACATTTAAATATGCATTATTCTAATTTATGTCAATTGAGGGTCACACGTGAGTCATATTGGGTTGCATGAGTCAGATGGTTTCCCGTGATATTGGGTCGCATGAGAATATTGTTGTAGATACTTTTGTGAATGGCAAAGTATTGTTTATGTTTGAAATCGATTTATTTTTTTATAATGATTGAACTCTATTTATCTGTACACAATGTGTACAACTTAAAATAACAATAATAAAAAAAATCTAAGGTCACAAAAGCTCACAACACAGAGACAACACAATACCTCCTTCCACGTTGTACAAAATATGTGATTGCGTAAAGACCGAATCCACCGATTGCTTCGACCTTGCGCAAAGACAACACGATGCCTTCTGTCAACCTTGTAGAGACAATGTGTGACTGTGTAAAGATCAAGTCCACCGATTATCCAGATATTGAGTGACATAGAAATAACACGATACCCTCCGTTAAAATTGTAGAGACTATGTGTAACTATGTAAAGATTGATCCATCAATTACCCAGACCTCGAGTAACATAGAGACAACACGATGCCCTCCATCAACATCATAGAGATTGTGTTTGACTGCGTAAAGATCGAGTCCACCGGTTACCCAGACCTTGAGTAACACAGAGACAACATGATGTCATCCATCACCATGTCATCTTCGTGACGTATTCAAAAAGATCACAACGATTTTTCAAGGAATTTAAGGTTGGAGACATAAATGAAGAGAGTAGAGAGATCGGATTCAATCTCAAATGGGAGATGAAGAGAGTTAGAGAACTTGATGAACCTTTTAAAAGAGAGATGGATGGGCAAACGAGAGCATGTCGTAGACACACGTATTCGAAAAAAAAGGTATAAATGGCATTCGAAAAGACATGAGTCTGACATCGAAACGGTGGAACGGTTCCCAACGGGTCTAATATATTTTCTGAAAAACCATAAAAATGTCAAAAAGGTCACAAAAAATTAAAAATTTCACAAAGATCACAAACCGTAGAAAGGTCACAAAGGTCAGAAATTACTTTATAACGGGGAACAATACTTAAAAATGTAAAGGTCACAGTAGTCCTTGTGCGTCAAAAGTGATAGTAGTGTTGATTCCATTTCACTGTTCATACTTGCCAATTCTATATCCACATAAAGCAGATGTCGAATTCCTCTTCTTCGATCGAATAGATATCAAATAAAATTCTTGTCGATAATTATATATGTCAGCTTCCTATTTTGAAAATTATTGAGCAAATAATTAACTTCAAGTTTGTTGTATTTTTTCCACCATCATCTCTACGCATAACCCATCAATAAGTTGCTAGTTTTTCAGACTAATTAGAGAACAATAGAAAAATACTCGCCTATTTTCCCGAACTCTTCCAATCCATTCAAATCCATTTATATTTTTCTCATTTACTATTATAAAAAAAATAAATCAGTGTGATTTTTTCAACCACTACAGCAATTACACCTATAACAAAAACAAAAAAGAGGGTAAATTATGTGACCCACTGTGACTATGTATTTCATTATGATTCTGAGACCTAGTGCGTCCGTACGACTCGATGAGAGTTTGTGATCTAATGCGACTCTGTGATCCACTGCGACCATGTGTTTCAATATGACATTGTGATCATTGCGACCATGCAACTCGATCAGACTTTGTGACCCAATACGACTCTATGACCCACTGAGACCATGTGTTTCAATATGACTTTGTGTCCCATTGCGACCATGTGACTCGATGAGACTTTGTGACCGAATGCGACTCTGTGACCCATGCGACAATGTGTTTCAATATGACTTTATGGCCAAGTGCGAGTGTGTAACTCGATTAGACTCCATGGCTCAAAGCGATCATTTGACTCACTCCATTTCACTCAGTGAATCATTTTTACTACATCGATATAAGACTCGTTTTGATAAAAAGAAAAGTTGAATCTATACATATTATTCATTACTCACTCAAGTTATCAAATTCACAAAAGAAACACAAAAAACACAATTATATCCCCAAAAACAATATTAATCTGCTCAAATTAAAAAATATACTTAAAACCAAGCTCAAAATTCTCGATATAAATATCAAGTTTTTCTACAAAACGTATTTAATTTCAAGTTTTTTGTTGACAACAAACAATTTCAACCTATTCGTGGTGAATCTGATATTGATTTAATGCTTTTTGTGGTGAATCTAATGTCGATTTGAAGCTACTCGCGAGGAATCTGATGTGGGAGAAGAGAATGTTTCGCGCCAAAGGAGAGAAGGAAATCAAGATGCTTTGGAGAAAAGAAAAAATTGTCGATTAAATGATAAAAGGTAATATGGGGTTATCAAATTATAAAAGAAGAGGTTAAGTTGAGATTTTTGTAGAGAAATGTAAGATTGATGTCTTAATAGCAGTTCAAGCGTATTTTTGAAGTTACCATTTTTTAAGCTATTATTACAAGTAAACATTACATTTATTATAATTAAATAAATTAAAATACTATATATATATCATATTTTATACATGGATGAATCAATGAGGATGTATATATTACACCGCATCACATGACATTTAGATTGAATAAGAACCTAAATACTGTAAAAATATTAAGAGTTTATATATCAATGTCGTAATTATATATATATAATGACATAATAGCAAAAATGAATATATATATATATGTATAAAATTGTAGGCTTCGACTATTAATATTATGAGTTTGGAATTGAGTTCATAATATAATTAATATCAGAATAATATATGTTTCATCTATAAAAAATAATCGAAAATTAAGTCTATTGATTATAAAATACAAAACTTGAAAAAGAAAACCTAGGAAAAAGTCATATTTTGACTCCTTTAGATAAATTTTGGTTACAGTGTAATAAAATAATAAAAAAATCAATATTTATTATTGTAAATTTTTCTAGAAATATTTTGTAGATTCGATGGAAAACTATCAATCTTTTTGTAATCCTAAAAATAAATTACAAGTGATGTCTCTATATTATTTATATTTGTGAATCTATTGTAGATTGCACGATAACAAAATACATCTAAAAATAAGTATTTACTTTATTTGTAAATAATAAGAATTATAATTTTTAAAAAATAATTTTTAAAATAAATATTTATTTTGAACAATTATAAAAAAGTATATACAAAAAAATATTATATTCGAATAAATATTTTACACTATATCCTATTATTTTAGTATAATTTTTATGCAATCGAATTTTATATAGATAAAATATATGATTATATGTTTATGTGGCGGAATATCAAATATATCCTTGTAGGGCTAAAATAATCGGAAAAAACTGGAGAAAAGACAAATTTACCCTTAGTTTTCGAAGGTGAAAAAACCTACGTTCTGCAGTTTTTCGACGTGAAAAACTATCAAAAGCAAGAAAGAACAAGCGATTTCGAACTTGAGAGGTATCGATTCGAAGTTGGAAAGAAGGAAATGGCTAGAATCAGCAGCAGTGAAGAAGAGAGCACGAGTCAATCTTCAATGGCGTGAATAAGTGTAAGTATATCGATTTCTAGGGTTTTGCAGGCTGTCGAGTCCCAAAATGGTTTATTGATTTGAAACGGGTGTGAGTGTCAATGAGTCGGTTGAGTCGCAAGAGTCAGTTGTCTCAGTGAGTCGGTTTGGGTCGTGATGGTCGGTTGAGCGTCGATTTCTAGGTTTTTGCAGGCTGTCGAGTCCCGTAATGGTTTATTAATTTGAAATGGGTGTGAGTGTCAATGAGTCTGTAGAGTCTCAGTGAGTCGATTTGGGTCGCAATGGTCACTTGAGCGTCGCAGGGAGTCTAAGGGTCGTTTGAGTCGGTTGTCTTAGTGAGTCGGTTTGGGTCGTAATCGTCGCTTCAGCGTCGCAGGGGGTGTAAGGGTCGTTTGAGTTGGTAGTCTCAGTGAGTCGGTTTGGGTTGCATGGGTCGGTTGAGCGTCGCAGGGGGTCTAAGGGTCGTTTGAGTCGGTAGTCTCATTTAGTCGGTTTGGGTTGCATGGGTCGGTTGAGTCGCATGGGTCGGTTGAGTCGCATGGGCATGGGACGGTTGAGTCGGATTGGTCGGTTGAGTCGCATGGGTCGCTTGAGTCGGTAGAAGTATAATGTATTCTTAATTAATTGGTCATTTTGCAGGTGGCGCCAAAGCCGAAGTTTGTGTATGAATTGAAACACATGGACAGAATGCCAAAGATCACCACCATGTGTTATCCTCACGAGACAATAACGAAGCTGAGAGGAATGTTAGATGAATACGAGTTGCATTACTTCAACAAGGAATCACAATTTAAGCATTTATTCCATTTCCAATGTGACTCCACATTGACTAAGGTTCAAATGTCTATCCTCCTAAATCAATCCGTGATTGTACGGGACAAGAAGGAGTTGTGGTTCGTCTAAAACGGTGTTCCCATCCGGTACTCTATAGTGGAGCATGAACTAATTTCCAGATTGAACTACGGACCATATCCCAAAGGATGGGAGTCCAAAAGGGGTGATAAATTCAAGCGGAAGAATTTCGTCTGTGGAAAGGTGACCCCCGCATAAATCATTGGAAAGCTTGTGAAGGCGAAGAATGACGAGGACCGAA
>CM071874.1:13720698-13745007 GCA_036759665.1 Gynandropsis gynandra
TTGGATGTGTAAACTTCATAACCATTCAGATGATTAATGGTTCACTGCTTTGTCAGATCCTCGGTGAAAACCAGGTGAAGAAGAAAGATAATGCAGTGGCTCGTATTCATCCCTACAAAATCTTTAGAATTTGTTTTTTAAAAAGCAGATATCCCTAGCCCAAAGATGATGTAGGCTATCTTCTTTAATGTGATTGACATATTCTTGTGAATTGGAGATACTGGTTGTGTTCATGATCCAAATTCCTTATGCAGGTTAATAATTGCAGACGAGATGGATTACTTGATCACAAAAGATAAGGGAGTCCTTCATGACCTTATGCTTACAACAATGTCGTTTTCTAGGTGTTTACTTATAGGTACTATCTTATGTGTTACTCTGTCATGTTTCAATTTCCATATATCTGTTTATTGCCAATGCATCCGACCGTCTGTTTCGTGTTGTTCACACGTTCTCTGACCGATTTATTCAATCTGTTCTAACAGGAGCTTCCATTTTTTGCATTTGCATCTAATGCATTGGAGCTTTAGTTTAATATTTTCTCTTATTCTTGAATCAACCTTGCTTTGCTCCTACCATTTCTCCATTGGAGGTTCATAAGTTTTGCATTGTGCCAGGGAGTTGCTATTGCATCACGAGACATGCGAAAGGCTCCATGTGTGACTGCACAAGCGCTATGAAAATCCTGCAAACACAAACGAGGGAATTGACAGGCCTAGACTCCAAAGTATTTGATGATGAAAACCCAAGACCTCTAAGATGGAAAAACCATATCTTTACCACCCGACTAACCCATCTTGTTAAAATTTGCTGAGTAATAACTTCATCGTTTCCTACATATCTAGTCAAAACTTTGTTTTAGCTTTATCTGACACAATAATTTGGAGATATTTGTGGATATATAATGGTAAAGGTTTTTTAAAGAATGTTATAACTAAGTTTTGACTAGTTACGTAGGAAATGATGAAGTTATTGTTTTTTATGGTATAGATGTATTGTTTGTATTTTGGAGGTTGTATTTTTTGTATCAACAAATAATGTTGCACCACAGTTAAGTGTTTATGGTTTAGTTTTTTGTTGTTGAATAAATTATAAGATATGTGAGGTACTTCCATTCGAAATATTAACTATATTACCAAAGTTTATATGCATATAATTATCTATATTCATTTCAATATTGTAGTCCAATTATGTGTGTAGTGAATTCATATCTTTTTACAAATTTAACATTTAATTTAATCGGGTCAAAACTAAATGAAAATTTGGATTAAAATCGAGTCAAAATTCCAGTTAAAATTGAATCAAAATTGGGGTCAAATTGGTTCTTTAAAATTCAAGGGAGGAATGAGATGAGGGTCAAAAGCAAAGGGAGAATAAAACTAAAGAAATATTATTTAGGTGAAATAGATTGTTTTCCTTTTGTGATATTATGTTCATGTAGTCCCTCAAAATGTGGATGGACGAGGATATGAAAGAATTGTCGGGTGTTATTAAGGACTATTTTAAGGTACATATACAATGAGACACACGTCGAATACGGTGGCATATTACGATGACTTGCTCTCGGTTCTTAACATCCCATCACCTACAAATCGATATATAATATCTCCATTCTCTCCACATGTAATAGATAGACAGAGAGAGAGATGGAGAAGATAAATAGGTAGTGCTCGAGATAGCTAGGAAGAATCACTTAGACGAAATGTGGAAAATGTGGTGTTTGAGATATTTTCGATACAGAATTTTTCTAAGGTGTTTTAGAGAGGGAGAAGAAGATGAGAGATTATGAGAGTTAGAAAATGTGTGTGTGTCATATTCGAAAAAAAAGGAATGGCTGAAATTTGAAAAGATATGAGTCTGACGTCGAAATGATTGATTGATATAAAATGTTGTATTGTACAATATGTGACCAACTTTGAACATACATTGTTATGTTTTTTGAAATGTTGGGAAACGTTCAGCGAGAATAAGGGGTCACACAGTTTCCATGAAAACAGTAGAAAGGTCACAAATGTCACAATTTACATTTGACGTTTAGATTGTGCTTTCGATACATTTAGGAACGTAAATCATGTTAATTTAGATACTTTACAACATCAAACAATAGTTAAAATAGGTTTTTCCTCATGTGTCACAAGAAGTGTAGAACTGATAAATGTAAAAAGTGATAGTAGTGCTAATTGAGGATCGTACGAGGGTCACATTTTCAACGTTTAAATATGCATCATACTAATTTATGCTAATTGAGGATCGTACGAGGGTCATATTAGGTCGCATGAGTCGCATCCATTCCCGTGATATTGGGTCGAAATGTCACAAAGGTCACAATACTCCTTTTGCATATATTGAGGAAAAATGTCAGCAGCAGCAGCAGCAGCAACAACAACAACAACAACAACAACAACAACAACAACAACAACAACAACAACAACAACAACAACAACAACAACAACAACAACAACAATTATGATAATAATAAATCCAAAATACTAATCACAACATCAAGTTCAAGGGAATGAATAACGAAACATATGTTTCATAACATTACAGTGATTACTTGAAATCAAATAGTGTTGTTGGTAGACCTTGTTAGGGAGAAACCGAAGCAGAGGTGTTGCTCCATTAGAGACTAGTTTGAATGTGAGGAAACATTTCTCATTTTGTCTATTGTCATGACAAAAAGTTCTTCAACCTCCCTTAATGCAAGCTGATGAGGACATCAGGCTCGAAACAGAACCAAATGAGGGTCACACAAACGGAGAGCTACCGCTAGGAAATGAGTGGACCAAACCTTCCCATAGCATATTCACTTGTGGAAGAGCAAGGAGCTAGTGTAACAAGGTAGCGGAGATTGTGATGGAGGCATGTGACACTCTTAACCAATAGGTATATTCGAGCCTAACCCAAACAAGCATCACGTCGGTCTTCTACATTGAAGCAAGCCTCAATCCGCCCACCTAAGGATCGACGGACTTGGACGATACGGATAAGGAAAGGCGAAAGATAAATATATTTTCTTATTCTTTTCAACGGCCAGAAAATCCTCTCTAATGGCTAGAAAATCTTTTAATGCCAATCTTATTACACTACATCATCTCTTTTCTCGTTCTGAAGATTCCCAACAACCATAAAATCTTTCCAACGGGTAGTAGATCAACCAGTTATCCATCATTTACACATATTTCTAGTGTAACATGAAACCTCTCCTATATAAAGGAGTCCATTTAATTTGTAAGAACACATTGAAAATGTTTAAGTAATAAAACGTTTCGTATTCTTGAGCAGTGTCAAGAACACGATGACTTCAACTTGTTCCAGAACAATTAAACCATTATCCTCTACCGTCCTCCACCATCATCCATCGTCAACGGACGACTTCTTGAAGAGTGCCCTTAGGCAAGTCAAGAAATCAACCTTGACATCTCGAATCCTACTCGAGCGATCGAGGTTAACAAATTCTCCATACGGGTCCCGAGTTTCCACTCCGAAGCGTGTATCACAAGCATCACCACGACTCAAGTGCCTCAAATCTAATGACCAAACCTTTCCTTGACATTAATCAACATTATTTTATATCTTCAACCGATAAGAACTTCGACCTCGCAAACCCTATCGGAAGCTTTTGCACCATCACCCGAGTTACATCTGTTAACATGATTAAAAATCCAATAAAGAACCACGTGATATATGATGAATCTGTTTGAGGTCACATAGCACTACATCTATGACAAGATTAGATTGTGTGACGGTTGTCGTATAATAGGTCTCATAAGAAGAAGATGAGCATGTTTCTGCGTTTGATGATGATGAACGTTAAATATTACACAAATCGTCTTAGAAACCAGTGACTTAAAAACAATGTCACATTCGCTATGAAACACTACAATATCACCAATTCGAAAATTATGGTACTTGGCAAAATCTTTCCATCCGTGGGTGAATCTAAAGTCATCCAACTTGATTTTCCACATTTGGTTAGACACATCCGATTTAAGATTTTTCATGTTGTTGTTCATCTTTTTCCTTCGATATGCTCATCAAAGAACTTCCACAGAATATCATGCAACGAAAAGCAAAAGAAAACAAATCATATATCTACACTCTTTATATGTAATAGGCAGATAGAGAGACAAATGGAGGAGATTGATAGATAGTGCTCGAGATAGCTAGGAAGAATCACTTAGGGGGTCACATAGATTCCATGAAAACCGTAGAAAGGTCACTAAATGTCACAATATACATTTGACGTTTAGATTATGTTATCGATAAATTTAGGAACATAAATCATGTCAATTCAGATACTTTACAACGTCAAACAATAGTTAAAATAGATTTTCCCCATGTGTCACAAGAAGTGTAGAACTGAAAAATGTCAAAAGTGATAGTAGTGTTTTCAGAACTCGTTGGATAAATTTAACCAAATTTAAATATAATACAGTAAAATTTCGTTAACAAAATTTAAATATAAAAGCGACAAAGGTCACAACATTCATTTTGCACATAATGAGGAAAAATAGATGCGAACTCAACGAATTTATCAATTTATAAGGATGAAATGATGTAAACGATGTAAAATAAGACATTTTCAACGTTTAAATATGCATCATACTAATTTATCCTAATTGAGGATCGCATGTGGGTCATATTGGGTCGCATGAGTCGGATGGATTCCCGTGATATTGGGTGGAAATGTCACAAAGGTCACAATAGTCCTTTTTCATATGATGAGGAAAAATAATGTGAACTCGATGAATTGATCGATTTATAAAAATGAAAGGACATAAACCATGCAAAACAAGACATTTTCGATGTTTAAATATGCATTATACTAATTTATGTCAATTGAGGATCACACGTGAGTCATATTGGGTTGCATGAGTCAGATGGTTTCCCGTGATATTGGGTCGCATTAGAATATTCTTGTGGATATCTTTGTGAATGGCAAAGTATTGTTTATGTTTGAAACGGTTTATTTTTTATAATGATTGAACTTTATTTATTTGTACACAATGTGTAAAACTTAAAATTACAATAATAATAAAAATCTAAGGTCACAAAAGCTCACAACAAAGAGACAACACGATACCCTCCTTCCACGTTGTAGAGACTATGTGACTGCGTAAAGACCGAATCCACTAATGCCTAAACCTTACACAAAGAGAACACGATGCCCTCTGTCAACCTTGTAGAGACTGTGTGTGACTGTGTAAAGATGAAGTCCACTGATGACCAGAATATTGAGTGACATAGAAACAACACGATGCCCTATGTGTGACTATGTAAAGATTGATCCATCGATTACCCAGACATCGAGTAACGTAGAGACAACACGATGCCCTTCGTTAACATCATAGAGATTGTGTGTGACTACATAAAGATTGAGTCCACCGCTTACCCAGACCTTGAGTAACATAGAGACAACATGATGTCATCTATCACCATGTCACATTCGTGAAATCAAAAAGGTCACAAAGATTTTTCAAGGAATTTAGGGTTTGAGACATAAATGAAGAGAGTAGAGAGATGAGATTCAATCTCAAATGGTACATGAAGAGAGTTAGAGAATTTGATGAAACTTTTAAAAGAGAGATGGATGGACATATGAGAGCGTGTCATAGACACACGTATTCGGAAAAAGCTATAAATGGCATTCGAAAAGACATGAGTCTGAAATCGAAACGGTGGAACGGTACCCAACGAGTCCCATATATTTCCTGAAAACCATAGAAATGTCACAAAGGTCACGAAAAATTACAAAGTTCACAAAGATCACAAACCCTAGAAAGGTCACAAAGGTCGGAAATTACTTTATAACGCGGAACAATACTTAAAAATGTAAAGGTCACAATAGTCCTTTTGCGTCAAAAGTGATAGTAGTGTTGATTCCATTTCACATTTCACACTTGCCAATTCTATCTCCACATAAAGCAGATGTCGAATTCCTCTTCTTCGATCGAATAGATAACAAATAAAATTCTTGTCGATTGTCGGCTTCCTATTTTGATAATTATTGAGCAAATAATTAACTTCAAGTTCGTTGTATTTTTTTCCACCATCATCTCTGCGCATAACCCATCAATAAGTTGCTAGTTTATCAGACTAATTAGAGAACAATAGAAAAATACTCGCCTATTTTCCCGAACTCTTCCAATCCATTCAAATTCTCCATTTATATCTTTCTCATTTACTATTATACAAAAAATAAATTAGTGTGATTTTTTCAACAACTACATCAATTACACCTATAACAAAAACATAAAAGAGGGTAAATTATATGACCCACTGTGACTATGTATTTCAATATGACTCTGAGACCTAGTGCGACCGTACGACTCGATGAGAGTTTGTGATCCAATGCGACTCTGTGATCCACTGTGACCATGTGTTTCAATATGACATTGTGAACCATTGCGACCATGCAACTCGATGAGACTTTGTGACTCAATGCGACTCTGTGACCCATGCGACAATGTGTTTTAATATGACTTTTTTTGGCCAAGTGCGACTGTGTAACTCGATGAGACTCCATGGCTCAATGCGATCATTTGACTCGCTCTATTTTACATAGTGAATCATTTTTACTACATCGATATAAGACTCGTTTTGATAAAAGAAAAATTGAATCTATACATATTATTCATTACTCACTCAAGTTATCAAATTCACAAAAGAAACACGTAAAACACAATTATATCCCCAAAAACAATATTAATCTAATCAAATTAAAAAATATACTTAAATCCAAGCTCTAAATTCTCTATATAAATACCAAGTTTTCTACGAAACGTATTTAATTTCAAGTTTCTTTGTTGACAACAAACGATTTTAATCTATTCGTGGTGAATCTAATGGTGATTTAATGCTTTTTGTGGTGAATCTAATGTCGATATGAAGCTACTCACGACGAATCTGATGTGGGAGAGGAGAATGTTTCGCGCCAAAGGAGAAAAGAAAATCAAGATGCTTTGGAGAAAAGAAAAAACTGTCGATTAAATGATAAAAAGTAACATCGGGTTATCAATATTATAAAAGAAGAGTTTAAGTTGAGACTTTTTTTTTGAGAAATGTAGGATTGAAGTTTTAATAGCAGTTCAAATGTATTTTTGAAGTTACCATTTTTTAAGCTACTATTACAAGTAAACATTACATTTATTATAATTAAAAAAATTAAAGTACTATATATATATCATATTTTATAGATGGACGAATCAATGAGGATGTATATATTACACCATATCAATTGGCATTTAGATTGAATAAAAACCTAAATACTGTGAAAATATTATGAGTTTCATATATCAATATCGTAATTGGATATATATAATGATATAATAGCAAAAATGAATATATATATATATATATATAATTGTAGGCTTCGACTATTAATATTATGAGTTTGAAATTGAGTTCATAAAATAATTAATATCAGAATAATGTATGTTTCATCTACCCAAAATAATCGAAAATTATGTCTATTGATTATAAAATACAAAACTTGAAAAAGAAAACCTAGAAAGAAGTCATATTTTGACTCCTTCAAATAAATTTTGGTTACAGTGCAATAAAATAATAAAAATAAATATTTCATTATTGTAAATTTTTCTAGAAATATTTTGTAAATTCGATAGAAAACTTTCTATCTTTTTGTAATCCAAAAAATAGATTACACGGTAACAAAATAAATTTAAAAAGTAAATAATAACTATTTACTTTATTTGTAAATAACAAGAATTATAATTTTTAAAAAATAATTCTTAAAATAAATATTAATTTAAATAATTATTAAAAAATTATACAAACCCAATATTATATTCAAATTAAATATTTTACACTATATAATTATTTAACTGTATCCTATTATTTTAGTATAATTTTTATGCAATCGAATTTTATATACATAAAATATATTATTATATGTTTATGTGTATGTTTATATTTATATTGTTTTATAGGGTAGTTTATAGAAAGATTTCGGATATCCTTAGACCGGCAAAAGGAACAAATGAAGCCCATGGGGCTGAGTTTAATGGGCCTCTTGATACGACTATGTCGCCTTACGTTTTCCCGTGACTTTCAATTTCCCTCTCTTTTTTCTTCTCTCTTCCTCTTCCCAGATTCCTTCAAAAGCAGCAGCAACCCCATTACGATCCATCCTCTTATTTATCAGATATCTAATTCTCCTCCCCATTTCTCATCAGATACCATTCCCTTCATCGACAATGCCTACCATTGCGGGTCTGAATTCGTCTCCAGAATGGATAATATCTGATCCTCCGGAGACGATGCTCCTTGGAAGCGGAAGTTGAGATCTGAATCCGCGGCCGCCCTTAGAGGAAGTCTGATCTCTACGCCGATGAAATGTAAGTCTCCTCGCCGATCTTCTGCTTCTTGGTCGAGGACGCTCGTTAAGGTTAATTACAAATTGTCTGTTATTGTTCTTGTTCCTGCAACCTTGCTATGGATGAATTGTAGGATCAGAATTTGTCAGTTTCCAGATAAATTTTATTCCAAGATGATCCAACTGTTTGGTCGCGTTTCCTCCATTGGTAAATTCGAGTGTCCTAAAATTTAGGATAATTTTCTTTTGTTGTTGTTAAAAATACAGGACAATATCCTGATATATTTTCTGTGAATTGCACATCACAGTCGAACATAACAGATATTTTCAGCAAGGTATACCTTCCAGAATGTGTAGACTTCATAAGAATGTATTGGGTACCATTCAGATGATTAATGGTTCACTGCTTTGTAATCTCTACAAAATCTTCAGAATTTGTTTTTTCAAAAGCAGCAATCCCACAACTCAAAGATGATGTAGGCTATGTTCTTTAATGAGATTGACTTATTCTTGTGAATTGGAGATACTGGTTGTGTTCATGATCCAAATTCCTTCTGCAGGTTAATAATTGCAGACGAGATGGATTACTTGATCTCAAAAGATAGGGGAGTCCTTCATGACCTTTTTATGCTTACAACAATGTGATTTTCTAGGTGTTTAGTTACAGGTACTATCTTGTGTGTTACACTGTCATGTTTCGATTTCCATATATTTATTGATTCCTCTTCATACACAACCATGGATTACACTATCGTATTTGATTTCCACGGATATCAAATGCCATACACCTTGTGGACCATTTCCTTGCAAGATTATAGCAAGATTGTATCTATGTAGTTATGCTGCTCCATTTAGTTCCTTCAATTTCGTTGAGGAATAAGAATTCAATTTTGCTTCTCAACTACAACTAATGTTTCTTTCATCATCTTGTACAGATAAACCGATGATTGTCACCATCCGCACCTATTCTAAAGATCATATTTCTCAGGATACTACAGCAGAGGCTTATGGTAAGTTTTTCCATCTCAGTATTTCAAGTACAAGGTGTCTTCTCTTAGAACTACCTGACTATACATGTGAAACCTATTGAGGATGGGATGTAGTCACAAAATAATCACTTGAATTCTCTGTATACTTTAGCGGAATCCTTGCCAATATATTAGCATTAACCACAATGCTAAACATGAACCTTAAGATTCTTTTTATTGCCAATGCATCCAACCATCTGTTTCGTGTTGTTCACAAGTTCTCTTATCGATTTATTCAATCTTTTCTAACAGGAGCTTCCATTTGTTGCATTTTCATCTAATGCATTGGAGCTTTGTGCCAGAGTAAGAATTCATATGGATTTAGTTTAATATTTTTTTCTCATTCTTGAATCAACCTTTCTTTGCTCCTACCATTTCTCCATTGGAGGTTCATAAGTTTTGCATAGTGTCAGGGAGTCGCTGTTGCATTAGGAGACATGCGGAAGGCTCTGGGTGTGTCTGCATAAGTGCTCTGGAAATCCTACAAACAAAAATGAGGGAATTGACAGGCCTAGACTCCAAAGCATTTGATGATGAAAATCCAAGACCTCCAAGATGCAAAAACCATATCTTTACCACTCGATTAACCCATCTTGTTAAAAATTGCTGAGTAATAACTTCATCGTTTTCTACATATCTAGTCAAAACTTTGTTGTAACTTTATCTGACACAATAATTTGGAGATCTTTGTGGACTTATAATGGTAAGGTTTTTTTAAAGAATGTTATAACAAAGTTTTGACTAGTTACGTAGGAAATGATGAAGTTATTAGTTAGCAATTTTTCGTATAATGGCTAGTCAAATTTATTTTTATGGTATAGATGTATTGTTTGTATTTTGGAGGTTTTATTTTTTATATCAACAAATAATGTTGCACCATAGTTGAGTGTTTAAGGTTTTTTCGTTGTTGGATAAATTATAAGATATGTGAGTTACTTCCATTCGAAATATTAACTATATTACCAAAGTTTTATATGCATAAAATTATGTATATTCATTTCAGTATCGTAGTCCAATTAAGTGTATAGTAAATTCACATTTGATTTTCTAAAATTTAACATTTAAAATTTAGTTGGGTTAAAATTAAGTCAAAATTCAGATTAAAATCAAGTCAAAATTCGGTTTAAAATTGAATAAAAATTGGGTCGTTTAACGAATTGTTAGCAAAGGGGTTTTTAGGAAGATTTTTTTATAGTTAATGGGGAATTGGATGAGAACTAAAAGTCAAGGGAAGAATCGGATGAGGGTCGAAATCAAGGGGAGAATAAGACTAAAAAATAAGCTTGAGGTAGATTAGATTGTTTTCCTTTTGTGATATTATAGTCATGTAGTCCCTCAAGATGTGGATGGACGAGGACATAGAAGCATTTCTGATGTTCTTAAGACTATTTGGAAGGTACATATACAATAAGAGCCACGTCGAATACGGTGACAGATTACGATGGTTTGCTCTCGGTTCTTAATATCCCATCACCTACAATTCGATATTTGATTTTTCATTGGGTAGCCATTAATGTGGATTTGAAGAGTCAATGCATCACAATATATGACTTCCAAAAAAGGTTGAAGGGGACGTATATCGATCCAGCTGTGGAGATTATAAGAAGAGGTTTCCCCAAGATGTTTCAAGTTAAAAGGTTTCATTCCTTGAATATATAACACTACGAGTATTGTGAGGGTCTGCCACAAAACTAAAACGCGAATAAGTATGGTGTTTTGTTCTTCAAATAAATAGAACTTATTTTATCGGGAAAGGAAAAATATTTTCTGAGATTTGTGACGCCAACATTGCTTCCATTCGTGGAAACTCCAAATCCAAGTCACCAAACTCCAAGTCAGATGCATATATTTCTTTAAGTTGCTCAAACCCTAGCAATTTAGCATCTAAAGTCGTCAATAATGCGTAGCTTCGGGATAGTGCATCCGCTATGACATTTTGTTTACCTTGCTTGTACTTGATAACGTAAGGAAATGTTTCGATGAATTCGACCCACCTCGGATGTCGCTTACCGAGTTTGTTCTGACCCTTTAAGTACTTGAGCGATTCATGGTCGGTGTGTATCACAAACTCCTTCGGCCATAGATAAATGTTGCCAAGTTTGTAAAGCTCTCACAAGGGCATATCGTTCTTGTCGTAGGTGGCATAGTTGAGGGTTGCACCTCCGAGTTTCTCGCTGAAACAGGCAATTGGCTTTCGTTCCTGCATTAAAACTGCACCAATTCCTACACTGGATGCATCACATTCGATTTCAAAAGTTTTAAGGAAATCCGGTAAAATCAGTATAGAGGCGTGAGTAAGCTTCTCTTTCAGCGTTTGAAATGCTGCCTCTTGCGCTTCACCCCACTTGAATCCACCATTTTTCTTGATGACTTCGGTGAGAGGGGCGGCCAAGTCCTAAAGTCCTTTACAAAGCGTCGATAGAACCCTGCGAGTCCAAGGAAGCTTCGGACTTCCCCGACGGTCTTTGGACTTGGCCATTCCCAAATGGCTTCAACCTTTTCTTCATCCACCTTTACGCCATCTACACTTACAACAAAACCTAGAAACACGATGTTATCCGTACAAAAGGTACACTTCTTAAGGTTTGCATAGAGTTCTTCCTTTCTAAGTACCTTTAGGACCAATTCTAGGTGACCAACGTGGTCTTCTAAGTTTTTACTGTAAACCAATATGTCATCAAAGTAGACCACTACGAATCTACCTATAAAATCTCGAAGAACATTGTTCATTAGGTGCATGAAAGTACTAGGTGCATTTGTCAATCCAAAAGGCATTACTAACCATTCATACAATCCATGTTTAGTTTTAAATGTCGTCTTCCATTCATCACCTTCTTTCATCCTAATTTGATGATAACAACTTTTAAGAGAGATTCTAGAAAATATCCTACTTCCATGTAATTCATCAAGCATATCGTCTAGCCTAGGAATAGGATGTCGATACTTCACCGTGATGTTGTTGATTGCACGGTAATCAACACACATGCGCCAGCTGCCATCTTTCTTTGTCACGAATAGAACGGGCACGACGCATGGGCTCATGCTTTCTCGGATGTGTCCCTTGGCTATGAGTTCCTCCACTTGCCTTTGCAGCTCCTTGGTCTCCACCGGATTGGTTCGGTAAGCTGGCCGATTTGGTAGCACGGCTCCGGGAACGAAGTCGATTTGATGTTCAATGTCGCATATCGGGAGCAATCCCCTAGGGTTGTCTTCGGGAAACACATCTCCATAATCCTGCAATAACGATGTAATCTCACTCAGCAGCACCGGTGCAAGATTAGTCAAGCTCGAGAGAGCTTCCTTAAACACGAATAATAACACGGATTGATTAGAGTGAAGAGATTTCTTGATCTCACCCGATCTCGTGTAGAAGTTCGAAGACTTAAGTACGCGTTCTCCTTGTTATTTTAAGTGCATTTGATCTTGCTGGACTTCCTTTAGCATCAACAGAATAAGAACGGTTTTCCTGCCATTAAACTCAAAAGAATGCTTGTTAGTGAAACCATCATGTTTTACCTTGCGATCCGATTGCCACGGTCTACCGAGAAGGATATGGCTCGCCCCCATTGGAAGAACGTCACACAAGATTTCGTCCTCATATTTGCCAATGGCAATAGGTACGATCACTTGGCTGGTCACATTCATCTCGCCACTTTCGTTAAGAATAACCAGATAACAAAATAGGTGCGAATGAACCAACCTTTTCTAGTGCGAGCTCTGATACCACTTGATGCGATCCTCGCTGGAACGACACTCTAGACGAAGGTATGAAGGATTGTACTTGCTGCAGCCGAGTCGAAAGAATCTTCGCACAAGGTGGGTGGGGCAAATTGTCAAACGAGAGTTGTGGAAAGATCTCGATTTACTAGCTCGTCTTCGAGGATATTACGCACCTACGAAGAACGAACGACTCGTAGGATATTATTCACCAACGGTTTGCTGGATATTACACTTCAACAAGATGAATTCTCAAAGAGAAATTCAAGATTAAAATTCAAAATTGATAGTTGATGTTCTTCACCCCCCATGGCCGACCATAAGTAGTCAAAGAAAGACATGCAAGGCTTTAATGCACAATAAATGCTAGAAGCCATGCAAGGCTTGAATTAAATAACCTTAAAATATCTAAATTCAAAAATAAAATATATTATAGTAAGATAGGGTCTTCGATATGTGTACTCATCTTGAAGGCTCGGATCAACAATTAGGTCGCAGAAGTGAGTCGCGGCCTCGTTAAAAGCCCATCCTTGGAAAACCCTGTGGGACAAAACCAACGGAGGGAAAAAAGTACACGCGAAACTCTTACTCTAATGTCGATCGTTCCGAGTTGTGCTTCGTCTTGAAGTATGATACGGATGTTGGAACTCTCTTGAAGACTCGATTATTCATCTTGAACTTGAACGCCCGTGAGAATCTCGATTATTCATCTTGAACTTGAACGCCCGTGAGAATCGCTTCCTTGAGCTTCTTAGCTTTAGCTCAGGTCAGGGGACCTGCTAGTAGGGTCAAGGCTTCCTCCTCTCTAGCCCTAGCACGGATCATGGGGCAACCATCCTTTCGGGTCGTGTCCACCTTCCGTCCCTTCGGTTCAGCTCGCGTTGCTTCTTGACGCAATCCCGATTGGAACGACGGTCTAGACTAGGTTAGGAATGGATAGGCCTTGTTGAAACGAGTTGCACAAGGGTTGTGGAACGGATGGTCACACGAGAGTTGTGGAAGGCTCTCGGTTCACCGGTTCGTCTCCAAAGGATGTTACGCACCAAGAAAGAACGAACAAGACGTTGGATATTACACACCAACGAATTTGCTGGATATTACACACTAACAGCAAGAATTCACAAGGAAATTCAAGATAAAGTTTCGATTCAATACATTTCTTATGTACCCATACCCATAGGTACTATATTGGAATTGGATTTGAATCAGATTTCGGATCAATGCAACAGTTGAATGCAACATTAAAGAGTAGTCTTCATGGAAGGCTACAAATAAATGCCTAGAAAACATAAAATAAAACATTAAGACAAGTTGTAATTCGTGCATATGGAAACGCAGACTTTTTTTGAAACCCTTGGGATATACATTAGGTCTCGAGAAAAGTGACACGCGGCCTCGTTAAAATCCCGTCGTCGGAAAACCCCGTGGGACAAAACCGACGAAGGGAAAAGAGTACATGCGGGTCACTTACCTAATTAATAACCGTAGCGGGACGGGCTTCGGCTTGGATAACGTTTCTTAGGGTCGTGACTTCACGTGGACTCGAATAATCTTCGTGAACATGGACGGCCGCAAGAATTCCAATAATTGTGTCCTTAAGCTTTGCAGCATTGGCTTGGGTCACGGGACTGGCTGGTAGGATCAACGCCTCTTCCTCCTTAGCTCTAGCTCGGGTCACAGGACCAACGTCTTCTTCCGTATTGGAGGTCGCATCCTAGACATCCTCTGGGATCATATCATGCCGCCCCTTCTTGGAAAGGATTTGCCCTCAAATCCGCTTGATCTGCGACAAATGGAACCAAGTCAGTGACATTAAAACTAGAACTCACATTGTACTTACCTCACAAATCGAGTTGGTAGGCATTTTCGCTGATCTTCTTGGTCACTGAGAATGGGCCGTCGATCCGGGGCATTAATTTTGATTTCCGCTTATTCGGGAATCGTTCTTTTGTAGGTGAATCCAAACTTGGTCACCGGGTTTGAAAATCATTCGCTTCCGAGCTCGAAAACGCCATAGGTGATGCTGCCACGTTCGCAACGCTCTCACAAGCACATAAAGCTCCTTATCGTATGTGGCACAGTTGAAGGTTGCGCCTCCAAGCTTCTTGGCTAAATAAGCAAATGATTCTCGTTCCTGCATCAAGATTAAACCAATTCCTACACCAGATGCATGAGTATCAAATGTTTTAAGGAAATCCGTAAAAGTAATGGAGGGGTATGAGTAAGTTTCTCGTTTAGCGTTTGGAACGCTTCTTCTTGTGCTTCCTCCCACTTGAATCCCATGTTTTTCTTAATGACTTCATTAAGAGGGGCTGGCAAGGTGCTGCAGTCCTTAACGAATCGCCGGTAAAAACCCGCGAGTCCATGGAAGCTTCGGACTTCCCCGACGGTCTCTGGGCTCGGCCATTCCCTAATGGCTTTGACCTTTTCTTCGTCGACCTTCACGCACCATCTGTACTTACTACAAAAGCTAGAAATATGACGATATCCGTACAAAAGGTACATTTCTTTAAGTTGACATGCAACTCTTCTTTCCTTAGTACCTTCAACACTAATCTTCTTTCCTAAGTACCTTCAACACTAATTCTAGGTGACGTAAGTGTTCCTCTAAGCTCTTGCTATAGATCAAAATATCGTCAAAGTAGACTACCACGAATCTACCTATATATTCCCTAAACACATGGTTCTCCCTAAACTCATGGTACTTGGTGCATTCGCTAACCCAAAAGGCATAACTAACCACTCATATAATCCGTGCTTAGTTTTAAACGTTGTTTTCCACTCATCACCTTCCTTCATCCTAATTTGATGGTAACCACTTTTAAGATCAATTTTTGAAAATATCCTACTTCCATGCAATTCGTCTAACATGTCATCTAGCCTAGGAATAGGATGTCTATACTTCACCATAATGTTGTTGATTGCGCGACAATCAACACACATGCGCCAGCTGCCATCCTTCTTTGGCACGAGTAGCACGGGTACGGCGCACAGACTCATACTCTCGTGAATATGTCCCTTGGCCATGAGCTCCTCCACTTGCCTTTGCAGCTCCTTAGTCTCCATGGGATAGGTTCGGTAGGCTGGCCGATTTGGTAACGTGGCTCCGGGAATGAAATCAATTTGATGTTTGATTCCACGTATCGGTGGCAAACCGGTGGGGTTCTCCTCGAGAAAGACATCACCGTATTACTGCAATAAGTTAGAAATCTCAATCGGTGATGCCGGTGCAAGGTTAGCTAAGCTCGAGAGAGCTTCCTTATAAACAAATAACAACACGGTCTGATCAGAATGAAGAGATTTCTTGATCTCACCCGATCTTGCGTAAAAATTTGACGATTTAAGTTCGAGCGTGATTTGCTTCTTCAAATGTAATTGGTCTTGCATTACCTCCTTGGGCGTCAATGGAACGAGGACGGTTTTCCTGCCATTATACTCAAAGTAATGTTTATTAGTATAACCGTCGTGTTTTACCTTGCAATCTGATTGCCAAGGTCTACCGAGTAGAATATGGCTCGCCTCCATTGGCAGTACATCACACAAAATGTCATCTTTGTATTTTCCTATGGCAAAGGGCACGGTTGGTTCGTCACCTTCATCTCGCCGTTTTCATTCAGCCATTGAAGCTTATATGGCTTTGGATGTTTTTGGACTTTCAATTCGAGCTTTCGAACCATCGTAGTGCTTGCAACGTTCGTGCAACTTCCTCCATCGATGATAACGCTACATACTTTGCCTTAAACTAAGCAGCGGGTGTGGAATAGATTTTCTTGCTAATCTTTCTCATCACCTTAGGTTGTACGTTTAGAGAACGCTGTGTAACCAGCAACTTGCCCGTGCCCGGTTCCTCCTCTCGCGTTTCGTCCAACTGTTCGGCCGCTCTATCCTCGGACTCGAATTCTTCGTCGTCGCGAAGGATCATGACCTTGTTGTTTGTACACTCACTGGTGTAGTGTCTTCTTCTGTGACACTTGAAGAATTTCACGTCCCTAGCCCTAGAGGTCGTCGCCTTGGCCTTCCCTTTATCTCGCGGCGCGGATGGTCCCTGCTTTCGTCGCGTCTCAGCTCGCCGTTTGTGCCTTTGGCACGTCACGGCCCGCTGGAACCGTGCTTTCCTTCCATATAGAGCTCGGTTTCTCATCTCGTGATTGACCATATTTTCCAGCCCTATAGCCCGAACAGGGTTTCTTCGCCGCTGGAGTTGTTGCTCGATGAGAATTGCTTTGTGAAGCATTTCCTCGGTCTCCACGTAGTGTTGTAACTCAAGTTAATCTTGGATGTCTAAGTTGAGTCCTCCAAAGAACCGAGACATTGTTGCCTCCCTATCTTCTGTAAGGTCAGCCCATAACATGAGCAGCTCCATCTCTTGGAAATACTCCTCCACGGAACGGCTTCCTTGGGTGAGTTTCCGTAGCCGCTGATGCACCTCTCTGTGGTGATGGTTTGGCACGAACCTTTTGTGCATGATTGTCTTCATTTCCAGCCAAGTGGCTACTGGTTCTTCGCCCTTTCTCCGCCAAGAAATCGTGAGTTGATCCCACCAACTCAAGGCGTAGTCGTAGAACTACGAAAGACGAGCTCCACCTTTTTCTCCCATTCTAGGTAGTCTTCCGGGTCGGCTTTACCATGGAACGCCGGAATCTTCAGCTTGAGATCAGCGAGGTCGTCCCTCGGTTCGTCTCTTCGTTCCCTTGGCGCACGCCGCCGTCGGTAACTACTTCGGGACGAGGATGAGCTGCCTCGTTCGTATTAGTTGCTGTCGGGTTGGATGTTCGGCCCGAAACTCTTGCCAAAACCCCCTCCACCTTGTTGTTGATGCTTTGCTCCAAACGAGCCGGGAGAGCCTCAATGAGTCTCTCGTTTTCCCGGCTGTTCTCGGCATCTATTTCACCCATTACGTCCTACGATTCCTTACGTGTACCTACTCACAAGTTCCTGCACACGAACACACGAAGCAGCCACAAGCAGAAAGCAAGAAAAACCCTCGACAAGGAAACGTACGGGATAGATACGCACGAGATAGACACGCACAAGATAGACACTTAAATGTATGAAATGTATATATATATATTTTTATTTTTCTGTAACGTTCAACCAAGCTATGACCGAAAAGATCAAAACCAAATTGAACTAACCGTTTCGCTAGAACGAGCTCTGATACCACTTGACGTGATCCCAATTGGAACAACGCTCTAGACTAGGTTAGGAATGGATAGGCCTTGCTGCAAAAGGTTGCACAAGGGTTGTGGAACAGATGGTCACACGAGAGTTGCGGAAGGCTCTCGATTCACCGGTTCGTCTCCGAAGGATGTTACGCACCAACGAAGAAGGAACAAGACGTTGGATATTACACACCAACGAATTTGCTGGATATTACACACCAACAACAAGAATTCACAAGGAAATTCAAGATAAAGTTTCAAATTCAAATTGATTCAAAGATGGCTTGTTTCAGGGAGGGGGGGGCATATACATAAACCAAGGCCATGCAACAATTAAATGCAACATTAAAGAGCAGTCTTCATGCAAGACTACTAATAAATGCCTAGAAAACATAAAATAAAACAATAAGACAAGTTGTAATTCGTGCATATGGAAACGCGGACTTGTCTTGAAACCCTCGGGATATTAATTAGGTCTCGGGAAAAATGAAATGCGGCCTCGTTAAAAATCCGTCGTCGGAAAACCCTGTGGGACGAAACCGACGAAGGGAAAATAGTACACGCGGGTCACATACCAAATTAATAACCGTTGCTGGGCTTCGGCTTGGATAACGTTTCTTAGGGTCGTGACTTCACGTGGACTCGAATAATCTTCATTAACATGGACGGCTGCAAGAATTCCAATAATTGCATCCTTAAGCTTCGCAGCCTTGGCTCGGTTCACGGGACCGGGTGGTAGGATCAACGCCTCTTCCTCCTTAGTTCTAGCTCGGGTCACGGGACCAACGTCTTCTTCAGTATTGGAGGTCGCATCCTCGACGTCCTCCGGGATCATATCACTTCTTTTGCGGCACGGGTCATGTCCTCCTCAGCAATGCAGGCCGCATCCTCCTCAGCAATGCAGACCTTGTCCCCTCAGCAATACAGGTCGCGTCCTCTTCGTTGGCCACGGCTCGGGTTGCGTCCTCGATTTTGTCCAGGATCATATCTGACAACCAAAACAACATTTTGGACGGTCATGGACAGCCTCAATTACCTGTTGGTAATATGGGACAATTACAGCAACAGCCACTTGCGCCTCAACCGCGAGAACCACAGGCTCGTCCACCACGTCAGCTTCGTGATTATATGATACCGAACATGAGCAACGTCAAAAGTGACATAAGGATGCCTACTGTTGCTAGAGAAAAATTCGAGATCAAGCCCGCGTTGATCAATATGCTTTATCGAAAGCAATTCATGGATGGAAAACACGAAGACCCACATCAGCACCATAGAGATTTTCTAGAGCTTCAAGCACGTTCAAGATACATGGAGTCTCGAGGGCGCAATGTTGTTGCTTCTCTTTCTCAATTGGGGGACGAGTGAAGACATCCTGCTGGTTCAATCACTACTTTGGACCAGCTCTACACATTGTTCTTATCACGGTACTTTCCTCCGAGCAAGACGATTCAAATGAGAGGAGAAATCACGACGTTTACATGCAGAGATGGTGAAATTTTGTTTGAAGCGTGGGGAAGATTTAAAGATCTTTTGCAGATGTACCCACACCATGGTCTAGAGCAGTGGTACGTGATTCAAACCTTCTATAATGGGATCGCGGATGAGCATAGGACGATGTTGGATAATGCTGCTAGAGGATCGTTCATGGACCTAAGCACAGAGATGAGAAGATTGAATTCAACTTGTCATGCTCCATGAATAGACCTTCTTTCAAGGAGTCGTGCTTTAGAGTTGATTTGCTAGACGAGTTAGCGAATGACACGCGTGATCAAGTAAGTATTTCCAATCCTCTTGAGAGATGTTTGACACAAGTTTGCAAGGATGCAGGACTCACCGACGAAGAAGCCGAGGTCTACGCCGAATTTATGAGTGCTATTGAAGCACTAAATGACGCTCCACATGAGAGATTCCGTGCGAAACACATGCTTATTTTGCAGTGGAGAAGGCGCCCAAACTCGAGCTTAAACTTGTCCCTTCTTCTCTTTGGTATGAGTACCTTGGATGTAATGATACATATCCCGTTGTTGTGAATGATAATTTGAGTGCAGATGAGACGAAAAAATTACATGATTGCTTAAGAAAGAATAGAGAGTTATCAGATACACCATCGAGGATATCAATGGATTGAGTCCTTCATTGTGCATGCACCGAATACTCAAGGAGGACGGCCACAAACCATCCATGCAAGCGCAAAGGCAGCTGAAATCAAACTTGAATGAGGTAGTGAATAAGGAGGTACTAAAACTTTTGGATGAAAGTATCATATGTCCTATCTTGGGCAGTGAATGGGTAAGCCCCATGCATGTAGTTCAAAATAAAGGTGGAATGACGATAGTATGCAATGAGAAAAACGAGCTGATTCCGACAAGAACAGTCACATGCTGGAGGATGTCCATAGATTATCGGAAGCTCAACAAAACCATAAGGAAGGATCAGTTTCCTCTCTCGTTCATCGACCAAATGATCAAACGCCTACTGAACCACGACTACTTTTGTTACTTGGACGGATACTCGGTTTTCTTTCAAATTCCCATTCATCCTCAAGACCAATAGAAGACGACTCTCACGTGTCCTTATGGGAAATTCGCTTACCGTTGTGTGCCTTTTGGACTTTGCAACCCTCAGGCTACTTTCCAGTGTTGCATGATGGAAATATTTTCCGATTTGATTGAGCACATTACGGAAGTTTTTATGGATGATTTTTCTATTTATGGATCTACATTTGATGATTGCCTTGTTAACCTTTCTAGAGTGTTGCAGCGATGTGAAGAGGTCAATCTCATTCTAAATTGGGAGAAGTGCCATTTCATGGTGAAAGAAGGGATTGTTCTAGGTCATATGATCTCTTCGAGAGGCAAAGAAGTTGAAAAGGCTAAGATCGAGGTAATTGAAAAACCTCCTCCACCTATTTTGGTTAAAGAGATTCGTAGTTTTCTAAGGCACACTGGCTTCTATCGGAGATTCATCAAGGACTTCTCAAAGATCACAGAACCGTTGACGAAGTTGCTGGCCAAGGATGCTACATTCGAATTGTCTAAGGAATGCCTGACGCCTTCAACACGATCAAGGGAGCATTGGTTTCATTGCCTATCATTCAACCGCCAGATTAGAGTCTACCATTTGAGATCATGTGCGACGCTAGCGACTACGCGGTTGGAGCTATTTTGGGACAACGGAGAAACAAGGCTTCTCATATCATATCCTACGCTACAAAGACCATGGACGACGCTCAAATCAACTATGCCACAACCGAGAAGGAACTCCTTGCCTTCTCTTCACCTTTGAAAAGTTTAAATCATATCTAGTTGGTTCAAAGGTGATTGTCTACATGGACCATGCGGCACTCAAATACCTCTTATGGAAGGAGGACGCTAAACCACGCCTTATTCGATGGACCCTTCTCTTGCGAGAATTTGATCTCGAGATTCGAGATAGAAAAGGGTTAAAAAACACTGTTGTAGATCACCTTTCTCGCGTCATTGTGGAGGACGAGAGACCTATTAACGAATCCTTGAGAGATGACCACATATGCACAGTTACTTCAGGTAACCCCGATCCTTGGTATGCTGATTTTATCAATTATTTGCGAGCGGTATACTATGCCCCAAGCTTTCTTTTCATGCACGCACGAAATTCTTTGCGGACATCAAACATTACTATTGGAACAATCCAATCCTCTACAGGAGGTGTGCGGATGGGGTCACTCGGAGATGCATTCCCGAGGAAGATGTAGAGAGCATCCTTTTCCATTGTCATGGATAAGATTATGAGTTCAGCAAGTCTAAAACCACTTCGAAGGTGCTACAAGCTGGTTTTTATTGGCTGAACCTTTTCAAAGATGCACATAGGTACGTTTCCTCTTGCGATAGATGTCAACGAACGAGAAATATAGGTAAAGAAACAAGATGCCACCTAACTACATCCTTGAGGTAGAATTGTTTGATAATTGGGGTGTCGATTTCATGGGACCTTTTCCCTCATCATGTGACAACCAATATATTTTGGCACGTGTAAATTACGTTTCCAAATAGGTAGAAGTCATAGCTTCACCGACTAATGACTCTAGGGTAGTAATGAAATTCTTTAAGAAAACCATCTTCCCTCGTTTTGGTGTACCTAGAGTAGTCATTAGTGAGAAGCTCACACTTTATTGCTAGACAATTCGAAGCCCTCCTTAGGAAGTATAGCTTGATGCATATGGTAGCTACACCATACCACCCCCAAACTAGCGATCATCTCGTTTTCAAACGTATTTCGTGCACGATTTTAGAGACATTTACGATATAGATGCGATGTTTACGTATGATTTTGTATCCGTTTTACTCGATTTCGTGTTTTCATGTTCTTACAGGTTTTTATGCATATTCGATTCATTTTGGAGCTAAAGGATGTACACGAGAAAAAGTACAAACATCGAGGATCATCACGGAACAAATGGGACGAGAATCGGCAAAGAACACCCTTGCCCGCGCGGGGCGTTTAGTCGGCAAGTCTGTCCAGCAACTTGAGCCCGACCAGGGCACACCCAAGCCCGACCGGGGCACCCCCTAGCCCGACCGTGGCACTCCCTAGCCCGACTGGGGCACCTCTTTTTCATCACGTTCTTGCGCGATCTTCCGTGCCGTACCCGAGCGGGTCATTTTCTCTGCCCGCTCGGGCAGCGACAGTCACCTGCAACTTAAAAATAAGTTAATTTGAATTAAAACAAATGGAAGTTTGTGGGGGACTCATACAATAAGGAAAACGACCTTAAAGGAGGAAAAAGGGGCCAGAGATCGACATTCATTCATTCATTATTCAGTTCTTGATCGAGGGAGAGAAGAGGGAGGTTCTAGCGAAGGAGACTTACGAGGAGCATTGGAGAGCAACCCGACACTTTGATTTCGTTTGGTTTTCATGTTCCTTAGACTTTCTATTTCGTTTATGATTGTTTATAGACGCATGAGCGAGTAGTTTGTTTGTTCTAGGAGAAGGGATTAGCCCATGGCTATCCCGGAACCACTTTTTATTTATCTTTTAATGCATCTTCCTGTTTTCGTTTATGTATTCTTTATCTGAGTGCTTAATTTACTTGTGTTTGCGATGGCCACATAGATGCATGTGTTAGGGGTTAGGAGAAGGACCGAAAAGAGAATTTTAGTCCTAGAAGATTAGGTTTAGAACAACCGACGTTAGGCCACGAAAGTAAGGTAGCAACGATTGAGGGTAAAACGGATGAATCATAGTTCTTATGGGTTTAGTTCAATGTGTCAACCACGAAAGTAGGGGGCAACTTGACTAGATCACGTGTCTATGCCTCGAGAGGTAGATATCAATCACGTGTCTATGCCTCGAGAGAGGGTAGATATCATATTAGGATCGTCTGCCTTAGATAACTTGACTGGGATTGCATGATAGATAGGTTGATAGTTGGTTTCGGTAGTCTTGTGGTGAAACTAGATTCCTAGAATGTTTGTCTCATCGTTAAGAACTAATTTGTTTATTTACTTTTAGTATTTCATTCTTCACACCATATTTCGTTCGTTAGCAAGTTTGATTCACAGTTAGAGTTTAAGTTGCGTCGCATAGTCTCTGTGGGATCGACACCTGAAGTACCCTACATGTGTCGTGCACTTGCGGGTAGTTTAGGTTATTTATTTAACTTTGAGAATGCATCAAGTTTTTGGCGCTGTTGTCGGGGACTATTGTCAACACGTCTTAGATTTGAGCCTAGCGTCTTCCTTGTTTGTTTTTGTTTTTGTTTTCTTTTCTTTCGTTCTTTCTACGTAAATCGTTCATTATTTGTCCTTTGCAGAGCCTTCAGATCAACGAGAGATGGATAATCAGAACGGCAATAGACAAATGCAGCAACAACAACTCGTGCCTCAACCGCGAGAACCACAGGCTCCTCCACCACGTCGTCTCAGGGATTACGTGGTGCCAAACATGAACAACGTGCAAACAGCCATAAGGATGCCTGCTGTTGCAAGAGAACGGTTTGAGATTAAGCCAGCAATGATCAACATGCCTTATCAGAAGCAATTCATGGGTAGAAACCATGAGGATCCCCATAGCACCTCAG
>CM071874.1:13755659-13772945 GCA_036759665.1 Gynandropsis gynandra
AGAGGGACAAGGGTCGCAGGGGTCCAAGGGTCGCAGAGGAACAAGGGTCGCAGAGGGACAAGGGTCGCAGGGTCAAACTGGGTCGCTGGGTCAAACTGGGTCGTAAAGTCGCAGGGGTATTTTGGGAATATCAACATTTATACGGGTACTTTTGAAGTTAGAAATATTTTCTTTTCCGGGAAGGGTATTTTTGAAGTGTTTTAGCCCTACGAGGGTATTTTTGAAGTTACCCCATGAGAATGCGTATATTACACCACATCCCATGACATTCAGATTGAATAAGAACGTAAAGAATGTGAAAATATTAAGAGTTTCTATATCGGTGTCGCAATTGGATATATATAATATCATTATAGAATATATATATATATATATTATATATAAAAGAATGTGGACATCGACTATTAATATTACGAGTTTGGAATTGAGTTCATAATATAATTAATATCAGAATAATATATGTTTCGTCTATCCAAAATAATCGAAAATTATGTTTCTTGATTATAAAATACAAAATTTGAAAAAAAACTTAGAAAAATCATATTTTACTCCTTTAAATAAATTTTTGTTCATAAACTTTAGAAATATATTTTACAGTTGGCAGACCTTGTTGGGGGAGCAACCGAAGCATTGGTGTGGCTCCATTGGAGACTAGTTTGAATGTGAGGAAACATCTCTCATTTTGTCTATTGTCATGAAAAAAATGTTCTCCAACCTCCCCTGATGAGGACATTGGGCTCGAAACAGAACCAAATGAGGGTCACAAGAACATAGAGCTACCTCTAGGAAATGAGTGGACCGAATCTTCCCACGGCCTACTCCCTTGTGGAAGAGCAAGGAACTAGCGTAACAAGGCAGCGGGGATTGTGATGGAGGCATGTGACACTCTTAACCAGAAGGAAGATTCGGGCCTAACCCAAACAAGTAGCACGTCGGTCTTTAACGATAAGACCGTTCGACCTCGCTAACCCTATCAGAAGCTTTTGCACCATCAAGTTACATATGCAAACATGATTAAAAATCCAATAAATAACCAAGTGATATATGATGAATCGATTTTAGGCCACTTACCACTACATCTACAACGAGATTAGAATGTGTGACAGTTGTCGTACAATAGGTCAGATAAGAAGAAGATGACCCTGCTTCTTCGTTTGATGATGATGAACATTAGATATTACATAAATCGTCTTAAAAACCAGTGACGTAAAAACAATGTCACATTCGTGACGAAAAAATACTAAATAACCAAGTCAAAAATTATGGTCCTTGGCGAAATCTTTCCATCCTTCGGTGAATCTGGGGTCATCGAACTTGACTTCCCACTTTTGGTTAGACACATCCAATTTAAGATTTTTCATATTGTTGTTCCTCGTTTTCCCTTCGATATTCTCATAGATGAACTTCCACAAAATATCTTGCAAGGAAAAGCAAAAGAAAAAAAATCATATCTCTACACTCTCTACATGTAATAGACAGATAGAGAGAAAGATGGGGGAGATTAATAGGCAGTGCTCGAGATAGCTAGGAAGAATCACTTGGACGAAATGCGGAAAATGTGGTGTTGGAGACATTTTTGATAGAGAATTTTACTAAGGCTTTTTAGAGAGGGAGAAGAAGAAGGGAGATGATGAGAGTTAAAGCGACAAATGGATGGAAGATGATATGAACCTGGACAACGTCGAGGACGTAACCTGAGCCGTGGCGAATGAAGAGGATACGACCTGTATTGTTGAGGAGGTTGCGACATGTATTGCTGAGGAGGACGCGACCTGAATTGTTGAGGAGGGCGAGACCTATGTTGCCGAGGATGCGATCCGCGTTGCAAGAGACGTGACCTATGTTGCTGAGGACGTGACCTGCGCTGCAAGAGACGCGACCCACGCTGCAGAAGAAGCAACCCTAGCTTAACCAAAGGGACAGAAGGTGGACGCGACAAAAAAAAGGTCGTTGGCCCCGTGACCCGTGCTACGGCTAGAGATGAGGAAACCTTGACCCTACCAGCAGGTCCCGTGACCCGAGCTAAAGCTAAGAAGCTCAAGGAGGCGATCATCGGGATTCTCACGACAGTTCAAGTTCAAGACGAGTACGCAAGTCCCCAAGAGAGTTCCAACATCCCTATCATACTTCAAGCCGAAGCACAACTAGCAATGATCGAAAATTAGGGTAAGGGTTTAACGTGTACTCTTTTCCTTCCGTTGGTTTTGTCCCACGGGGTTGTCCAACGACAACTTTTTTAATGAAGTCGCGACTCACTTCTACGTCCTAATTGTTGATCCGAGACTTCATACGATTAATCGTATGAAGAACCCTATCTTACAATAATAATTTTATTTTTGATTTTGGATATTTTAGGCCATTTAATTCAAGCCTTGCATGGCTTCTAGCATTTATTTTCATTAAACCCTTGCACGTCTATCTTTGACTACTTAGGATCGGCCATGGGATGTGTAGATCAACCATGAACAAGTTTGAATTTTGAATATTATCTTGGAATTTCTCTTTGAGAATTCTTCTTTTGTTGGTGTTTAGTATCCAGCAAGTGTTGGTGCGTAATATCCAACAAATCGTTCGTTCTTTGTAGGTGTGTCATATCCTCAAAGACGAGCTGGTAAAATTGAGAGCTTTTCCGCAACTCTTGTGTGACCATTCACCCCACACGCCTTGTGTAAGGAGTCTTCCGACTTGGCTGCAGCAAGGACTATCCTTCCTACCTTCTTTCTAGAGTGTCGTTCCAGTGAGGATCGCATCAACTGGTATCAGAGCTCGCTCTAGAAAAGGTTGGTTCACTTTCGGCTATTTGTTTGTCTTAGACCATAGCTAGGATTGAACTGTGCGTAGTTTCTATTTGTTGCTACGTATATTTTATGTTATGAGTTTTCGTTGCTCGTACACTATTTGTTTCGTTTGTGGGCTGCTTCGGTGTGCTAGTGTGCAGGTGATTTGTGAGTTAGCTGCGTTCATAAACATCAACGGAATGGGAGATAAAGGAACCAAAACCAAGCGAGTAAACGAGAGGTTGATTGAGGCTATTGCGGCTCGTTTGGAGCAAAGCCTTATCAACAAAATGGAGGAGTTTCGGAAGGAGTTTCATCATGAAAATCAGACCCGACCAAGAGACATTCATACTTTCCAACAAAGAGAAAAGGAATCAGCATGAAGAGGACACCAACTATTACGAACGAGGCGGTTCATCCTCATCTCGAAGAAGTCAAAGGAGACGGCGAGTGATGAGAGAACGTCGAGACGACCCAAGGGTTGATCTTGCTGGTCTTAAGCTTAAAATCCCTCCATTTCACGGAAAGGCCGACCCAGACGCCTACCTAGAATGGACGAAGAATATCGAACACGTGTTTGGTTATCAATACTACACCGAGGCAAAGAAGGTTAGGGTTGCTGCCACAGAGCTCTACGATTACGCCTTGAGTTAGTGGGATCAATTTGTGACTTCTAGGCGGCGTAATGGTGAGGAACCAGTAGTGACGTGGCTGGAAATGAAGGTCATCACGCGCAAGCGGTTTGTTTCAAGTCATCATCACCGAGAGATACATAGAAGACTAAAGAAACCTACCCAAGGAAACCGAACTGTGGAGGAACATTACCGAGAGATG
Organism: Gynandropsis gynandra; assembly: GCA_036759665.1. Taxonomy (NCBI): domain Eukaryota; kingdom Viridiplantae; phylum Streptophyta; class Magnoliopsida; order Brassicales; family Cleomaceae; genus Gynandropsis; species Gynandropsis gynandra. The sequence continues at coordinate 13,759,271 of CM071874.1, forward strand.
GAGTTGCTGATGTTGAGGTCTGATATCTCAGAGGATAGAGAGGCGTTAATGTCTCGTTTCTTCGGAGGTTTAAATCTAGAAATTCAGGACAACTTGGAGATGCAACACTATGTGGAAATAGAAGAGATGATCCATAAGGCTATTTTAATCAAACAACAACTCCAGTGGGGAAAGAGCTCCCGTTCTAACTTTGGGTCTGAAAATTACAGCCATCAACGAGGGGAGAACCCGAGCTATCCAAAGAGAGAGAAATCTGCTCCAACAACCCGAGACATGACCAAATTGGTTCCAGCGGTCCCAAGAGACAAAAGAAAGACCGAAGCCACTACACATGAAATGCTTCAAGTGTCACGGAAGGGGATACTATGCAAGTGATGCACGAACAAGAGAGTCATGATCATTCGTGACGATGGTGAGATTGAATCCGAGGACAAAGAATCTGAATCTTTGACCGAGGAATATGAAGAAGAACTCGATTTAAAGGTCAAGAAGCACCCCGAGGCCTTATACACTATAATGGCTCCATGAGAACGGCAAAATAAACGTGATCAACCAAGTGGTCGTGCCTATCACCATTGGAAAATACGGGGACAAGATCCTATGTGATGTTCTTCCTAAGGATGTGAGCCAAACCCTTCTCGGTAGTCCGTGGCAATCGGATCATAGGGTAATACATGACGGTTCTACTAACCAGCATTCTTTCAAGTTTAATGGCAGGAAAATGATTCTTATTCATTTGATGCCAAGAGAAGTGCAAAAAGATCAAATGCGCCTAAACCAGAAGGAAGAATGCATAATAAAGCCATCGAACTTATGCGCTAAATTGGGTAAGATCAAGAAATCTCTTCACTTTAGTCAATCGGTTGTATTATTCGTGTTTAAGGAAGCTCTTGCGAGCTTGACTAACCTTGCATCGGTGCTGCCGAGTGAGATCATTTCTTTAATGCAAACTTATAAAGGTGTTTTTCCCGAAGCCAGCCCTACGGGATTACCTCCTATACGCGGCATCAAAAATCAGATAGAATTCATTCCCATAGCCGCACTTCCAAATCGGCCAGCTTATAGTGCCAACCCGGTGGAGACTAGGGAGTTTCAAACATGGCAGAATTACCTTAGTTTGAAGGAGTTCGATATACATACCGACCACAAATCACTCTAGTACCAGCAAGGTAAGGAAAACGTCGTAATGGACGCCTCATCCCGAAGGTATGCCCTACTAACTACTTCAGATGCTAAGTTGCTAGGATTTGAACAACTTAAAGAGATATATGCATCTGATTTGGAGTTCGGAGAAGTGTACAAAATGTAAGAAAAAGTTTGCATCATATCATTACATTAGGCAAAACAACTTTCTATTTTATGATGACCGATTGTGCATGCCTAACTGTTCTATGCGAGAATCGTTTGTTAGAGAAGCTCATGGAGGTGATCTTATGGGTCATTTTGGAATTGCGAGAACACTTAAGATATTACAAGATCACTTCTACTGGCTGCACATAAAGATGGACGTTGAGAGAATTTGCGAAAGATGCGTCACGTGCAAACACGCTACATCTAAAGTTCCACCTCACGGTTTGTATACCCCTCTACCTATCCCGACTCACACTTGGAATGACATATTTATGGATTTTGTGATTGATATGATCCTGGAAAATGTCTAGGACACAACCCGAGCCGTGGCCAATGAAGAGGACACAACCTGTATTGCTGAGGAAGACGCAACCTGTATTATTGAGGAAGACGCGACCTATGTTGCCGAGGACGCGACCCGCGCTGCAAGGGACACAACCCGTGCCACAGAAGAAGCAACCCGAGTTGAACCGAAGGGACAGAAGGTGGATGTGACCCGAAAGAAAGATGTTGGCCTCGTGACCCGTGCTAGGACTAGAGAGGAGGAAGCCTTGACCATACTAGTAGGTCATGTGACCCGAGCTAAAGCTAAGAAGCTCAAGGAGGCGATCATCAGGATTCTCACGGCCGTTCAAGTTCAGGACGAGTACTCGAGTTCCCAAGAGAGTTCCAACATCCGTGTACTCTTTTCAAGCCGAAGCACAACTCACAACGATCGACAATTAGGGTAAGTGTTTCGTGTGTACTCTTTTCCCTCCGTTGGTTTCCCAACGATGGGTTTTTAACGAGGCTGCGACTCACTTCTGCGTCCTAATTGTTGATCCGAGACTTCATACAATTAATCGTATAAAAAACCCTATCTTATGATTATAATTTTTATTTTTGAATTTGGATATTTTAGGCCATTTAATTGAAGCCTTGCATGGCTTCTAACATTTATTGTTCATTAAAGCCTTGCATGGCTATCTTTGACTACTTATGGTCGGCCATGGGAGGTGCAGATCAACCATGAACAAGTTTGAATTTCTAATTTTATCTTGGAATTTTCCCTTTGAGAATTCTTCTTTGTTGTTGTGTAATATCAAGCAAGTGTTGGTGTGAAATTTCCAGCAAATCGTTCGTTCTTCGTAGGTGCATCATATCCTCGAAGATGAGCCGGTAAATTGAGAACTTTTCCGCAATTCTCGTGTGAGCATTCACCCCACGCACCTTTTGTAAGGAGTCTTCCGACTCGGCTGCAGCAAGGTACCTTGTTTCTAGAGTGTCATTCCAACGAGGATTGCGTTAGAAGATGATGAGAGTTAGTGGGTGTGTGTGTGTGTCGTATTCTAAAAAAGGAAAGGTTGAAATTCGAAAAGACATGAGTCTAACATCGAAACAATTTAACGGGTTCCATGAAAACAATAGAAAGGTAACAAATGTCACAATTTACATTTGACGTTTAGATTGTGCTTTCGATACATTTAGGAACGTAAATCATGTCAATTCAGATACTTTACAACATCAAACAATAGTTACAATAGATTTTTCCTCATGTGTCAGAAGAAGTGTAGAATTGATAAATGTCAAAAGTGATAGTAGTGTTTCAAGATCTCGTTGGATGAATTTAACCAAATTTAAAAATAATATCTTTAAAATTTCATTAAATCTCAACAATACTAATATTATTGTCGATACTGATCCCTAATTAAACATCTAAAATTAAAAAAAATTGAAAATAATATTTCTAAAGGGACACACATGGGTTGAAAGGTCACAAAAGTCACATTAGTATTTTTGCACATAATGGGAAAAAATAGATGCAAACTCGAAGAGTTTATCGATTTATAAAGATGAAAGGATGTAAACCATGAAAAATAAAACATTTTCAACATTTAAATATGCATCATACTAATTTATGCTAATTGAGGGTCGTACGAAGGTCATATTAGGTCGCATGAGTCGCATCCATTCCCGTGATATTGGGTCGAAATGTCACAAAGGTCATATACTCATTTTGCATATAATGAGGAAAAATAGATGTGAACTCAACGAATTGATCGATTTATAAGGATGAAAGGACATAAACCATGCAAAGCAATACATTTTGAACGTTTAAATATGCATCATACTAATTTGTGTCATTTTAGTGTCTCCGTGAGTCATATTGGGTCGGATGGGTTGGATGGTTTCCCGTGATATTGGAACACATGAGAATATTGTTGCAGATGTCTTTGCGAATGGATAAAGTATTGTTTAAGTTTGAAATTGGTTTATTTTTTATAATGATTGGACTCGGCTTTTTTGTAAACAATGTGTACAACTTAAAACAACAACAACAACAACAACAACAATAATAATAATAATAATAATAATCATCTAACATTACAAAAGGTCACAACGCAGAGACAATACGGTACCTTCATTAAACGTTGTAGAGGCTATGTGTAACTGCATAAAGAACCGAGTCCACCAATTACCCCAACCTTACGTAAAGCGAAGACAACACGATGGCCTCCTTCCACGTTGTAGAGACTGTGTGTGACTGCATAAAGATCGAGTCCACCGATAATCTAGATTTTACGCAGAGACTACACGACACCTTCTGTGAACCTTGTAGAGACTATGTAAAGACCAAGTCCACTGATTACCCAGACCTTGAGTAACACAAAGACAATGTGATGCCCTCCGTTAACAATATAGAGAGTATGTGTGGCTGCGTAAAGTAAACCTCCATCGATTGCCCATACCTTGAGTAACATAGAGACAACACGATGCCCTCCGTCAACATCGCAGAGATTGTGTGTGATTGCGTAAAGATCGAGTCCATCGGTTACCAAGACCTTGAGTAACACAAGGACAACACAATGTCATCCGTCCACCATCATTCGTGACAAAATCACAATGGTCACAAAGATTTTTCAAAGAATTTGGGGTTTGAGAAATAAATGAAAAGAGTAGAGAGATGGGACTCAATCTAAAATGGGAGATGGTGAGAGTTAGAGAACTTGATGAACCTTTTAAAAGAGAGATGAATGGACGGATGAGAGTGTGTCGTAGATACACGTATTTGAAAAAAAAGGTATAGATGACATTCGAAAAGATAGGATTCTGACATCGAAACGATGGAATGGTATGCAACGGGTCTCATATGTTCCCTGAGAACAATAGTAAGAAATTACTTTATAACGCGAAACAATACTTCAAGATTGAAAGGTCACAGTAGTCTTTTTGCGTCAAAAGTGATAGTAGTATTTCATTTCACACTCCACACTTGCCAATTCAATCTTCACATAAAGTAGAGGTCGAATTCCTCTTCTTCGATCTAATAGATACAAATAAAATTCTTGTCAATCATTATATATGTTGGCTTCCTATTTTGACAAATATTAAGCACATAACTTTAACTTCGTTGTATTTTTTCCACCATCATCTCTGCGCATAACTCATCAATATGTTGCTGGTTTGTCAAACTAATTAGAGGACAATAGAAAAATACTCGCTGGTTTTCCTGAACTCTTCCAACCTATTCAAATTCTCTATTTATATTTTTCTCATTTACCATCATACAAAAATAAATCAGTGTGATTTTCTCATCCACTGAATCAATTACACCTATAACCAAAAACATAAAAACGGTAAATTATGTGACCCACTGTGACAATGAGTTTCAATATGACTCTATGACCTAGTGCGACCGTACAACTCGATGAGAGTATGTGATCCAATGCGACTTTGTGATCCACTGTGACCATGTGTTTAAACATGACTTTGTGATCCATTGTGACCATGCGACTCGATGATACTTTGTGACATAATGCGACTTTTTGACCCATTGAGACTATGTGTTTTAATATGACTTTGTGCTCTAGTGCGAGAATGCAACTCAATGAGACTTTGTGACCCGATGCGAATCTGTCACCCATGCGACAATGTGTTTCAATATGACTCTGTGACCAAGTGTGACCCTCCAACTCGATGAGACTCTATGAATCAATGTGATCATTTGACTCATTCTATTTCACACATTAAATCATTTGCACTACATCGATATAAGACCCGTTTTGCCAAAGAAAAAATTGAATCTATAAATATTATTCATTACTCACTTAAGTTATCAAATTCACAAAAGAAACACAAAAACACAATTATATCGCTAAAAACAACATTAATCTCCTCAAATTAAAAGTAATATTAAATCCAAGCTATAAATTCTCGATATAAATACCAAGTTTATCTACGAAACGTATTTAATTTCAAGTTTCTATGTTGATAACAAAAGATTTCAACATATTCGTGACGAATCTGATGTTGGTTTATAGCTTTTCATGATGAATCTGATATCGATTTGAAGCTGCTCGCGATGAATCTGAGCTGGGAGAAGAGAATATTTCGTGCCAAAGGAGAGAAGGAAATTAATATGCTTTGGAAGAGAGGAAAACTGACGATTAAATGATAAAATGCAATATTATAAGAGTAGAGTCGAAGTTGAGATTTTTTTTTAGCAAAAGATAAGATTGAAGTCTTAATATGAGTTCAAGTGTATTTTTTAAGATACCATTTTTTGAACTATTATTACAAGTAAACATTACATTTATTATAATTAAATAAATTTAAATACCATATATATATATATATATATTTTATAGATGGATGGATCAATGAGAATGTGTATATTACACCACATCGCATGACATTCGAATTAAATAAGAACCTAAAGAATATGAAAATATTAAGAGTTTCATATATCCGTGTCGCAATTGGATATATATAATATCATTATAGAAAAAAACTAATATATATATATATAAAAGAATGTGGACTTCGACTATTAATATTAGGAGTGTGGGATTGAGTTCATAATATAATTAATATCAGAATAATATATGTTTCGTCTATCCAAAATAATCGAAAATTATGTTTCTTGATTATAAAATACAAAATTTTAAAAAAAACTTAGAAAAATCGTATTTTACTCCTTTAAATAAATTTTTGTTCAAAAATTTTAGAAATATATTTTACTGTGAATAACGACAACAACAACAATAATAAATGTACAATAATAATAACAACATCAAGTTCAAAGGATGAATAGCGAAACATATGTTTCATAACATTACAATAATTACTTGAAATCAAATAGTGTTGTTGGCAGACCTTGTTGGGGGAGAAAACGAAGCATAGGTGTGGCTCCATTGGAGACTTGTTTAAATGTGAGGAAACATCTCTCATTTTGTCTATTGTCATGACAAAAAGTTCTCCAACCTCCCTTGATGCAAGCTGATGAGGATATCGGGCTCGAAACAGAACCAAATAAGGGTCACACGAACGGAGAGCTACTGAAAGGAAATGAGCGGACTGAATCTTCCCACAACCTATTCACTTGTGGAAGAGCAAAGAGCTAGCGTAACAAGGCAACAAAGATTGTGATGGAGGCATGTGACACTCTTAACCAAGAGGAAGATTCAGACCTAACCTAAACAAGCATCATGTCGGTCTTCTACATTGAAGCGAGCCTCAATCCGCCCACCTAAGCAGCGACACGAATGAGAAAAGGCGAATATAAAGATCTTTTCTTATCCTTTTCAACGGCCAAAAAATCTTCACCAACGGCTAGAAAATATTTTAAGCCATTCTTATAACACTGAATCATCTTTTTGTTTCCATTCCGAAGATTCCCAACGGTTAGTAGATCAACCAAGTTATCCAACATTTACATATTTTTCTACTATAACATGAAACCTCTCCTATATGCAAGACTCCATTACATTTGTAAGAACACATTGAAAATTTTGAAGTAATAAACTCCTTTCGTATTCTTGAGCAGTATCAAGAACATGATGACTTCAACTTGTTCAAGGAACAATTCAACCATTATCCTCTACCATCCTCCACCATCATCCATCGCCAACGGATGACTTCTTGAAGATTGCCCTTAGGCCAATCAAGAAATCAACCTTTACATCTCGAATCCTACTCGAGTGATCGAGGTTAACAGATTCTCCATACGCGTCCCGAGTTTCCATTCTAAAACATGTATCACAAGGACCACCACGACTCAAGTGCCTCCAATCTAACGACTAAGCCTTTCTTTCATCATTCATCAGCATTATCTTTTATCTTCTACCGATAAGACTGTTCGACCTCGCAAACCCTATCGGAAGCTTTTGTACCATCACCCAAGTTACATCTATAAACATTATTGAAAATCCAATAAATAACCAAGTGATATTTGATGATTCGATTTGAGGCCACTTAGCACTACATCTACGACGAGATTAAAATGTGTGACGGTTGTCGTAAAATAGGTCTCATAAGAAGAAGATGACCATGTTTCTTCGTTTGATGATGATGAACATTAAATATTACACAAATCGTCTTAGAAACCAGTTGACGTAAGAACAATGTCACATTTGTGATGGAAAACCAAAAAATTAACCAATTTTAAAATCATGGTCCTTGGCGAAATCTTTTTATCCGTCGATGAATCTAGGGTCGTCCAACTTTACTTCCCACATTTGGTTAGACACATCCGATTTAAGATTTTCATGTTGTTATTCCTCGTTTTCCCTTCGATATGCTTATCGAAGAACTTCCACAGAATATCCTACAGCGAAAAGCAAAAGAAAAAAAATCATATCTCTACACTCTTTACATGTAATATACAGGCAGAGAGACAAATGGAGGAGATTAATAGATAGGGCTCGAGATAGCTAGGAAGAATCACTTGGACGAAATGTGGAAAATGTGGTGATTGAGATATTTTCGATAGAGAATTTTCTGAGATTTTTTTAGAGAGGGAGAAGAAGATGGGAAATGATGAAATTTAGAAAATGTGTGTGTATCCTATTAGGAAAAAAAGGAAAGGATGAAATTCGAAATGATAGGAGTTTGAGTTTGAAATGATTGAACGATACAAAATGTTATACTGTACAATGTGGCCAACTTTGAACATACGTTGTTATGGTTTTTGTGGGGAAATGTTCAGAAGGAATAGGGGGTCACACAGGTTCCATGAAAACCGTAGAAAGGTCACAAATGTCACAATTTACATTTGACGTGTAGATTATGTTTTCGATACATTTAGGAACATAAATAATGTTAATTCAGGTACTTTACAACGTCAAACAATAGTTAAAATAGATTTTCCCCATGTGTCACAAGAAGTGTAGAACTGATAAATGTTAAAAGTGACAGTAGTGTTTTATGATCTCGTTGGATAAATTTAACAACATTTAAATATAATACACTTAAAATTTCGTCAAATTTTGACATTACTAATATTATTGTCTATAATGATTCCTAATTAAAAATTTAAATTTCAAACAATTTGAAAATAACATTTTTAAAGAGACAAGTCGAAAAGTCACAAAGGTCACAGTAGTCCTTTTGCACATAATGAGAAAAAATATATGCGAAGTCGACGAATTTATCGTTTTATAAGGATGAAATGGCGTAAGCCGTGCAAAATAAGACATTTTGACATTTAAATATGCATTATACTAGTTTTTGTCAATTGAGGGTCACAGATGAGTCATATTGGGTCGCATTAGTTGGAAGGTTTCCCGTGATATTGGGTCGCATGAGAGTATTGTTGTAGATGTCTTTGTGAATGGCAATGTATTGTTTAAGTTTGAAATCGGTTTAATTTTTATAATGAGTTAACTCTGTTCATTTGTAAACAATGATTACAAGTTAAAATAACAACAATAATAAAAATCTAAGGTCACAAAACTTCACAACACAAAGACAATACGATACCCTCCTTCCACATTGTAGAGACTGTGTGACTGCGTAAAGACAAGGTCCACTGATTGCCTAGACCTTACGCAGAGACATCATGATGCCATCTGTCAACTTTGTGGAGACTGTGTGTGACTGTGTAAAGATCGAGTCCACCAATTACCCAGATATTGAGTAACATAGAGACAACACGATGCCCTCCGTCAAAATTGTAGAGACTACTATGTGTGACTACTTGAAGACCAAGTCCATCGATTATCCATACCTTGAGTAATGTAGAGAGAACGTGATGCCCTCCGTCAACATCGTACAGATTGTGTGTGACTGCATAAAGATCGAGTCCACCGGTTATCCAGACCTTGAGTAACACAGAGACAACATGATATCATCCATCACCATGTTACCTTCTTGACGATATCACAAAGGTCACAAAGATTTTTCAAGGAATTTGGGGTTTGAGACAAAGAAGAGAGTAGAGAGATGAGATTCAATCTCAAATGGGAAATGGTTGGAGTTAGAGAACTTGATGAACCTTTGAAAAGAGAGATGAATTGACAGATGAGAGTGTTTCATAAAGATCACAAACCATAGAAAGGTCACAAAGGTCAGAAATTATTTTATGACGCGAAAAAATACTTAAAAATGTAAAGGTCACAATAGTCCTTTTGCATCAAAAGTGATAGTAGTGTTGATTCCATTTCACATTTCACACTTGCCAATTCTATCTCCATATAAAACAGAGGTCGAATTCCTCTTCTTCGACTGAATAGATAACAAATACAATTCTTGTCGATCATTATATATGTCTGCTTCCTATTTTTACAAATATTGAGCAAATAACTTAACTTTAACTTCGTTGTATTTTTTCCACAATTATATTTGTGCATAACCACTCAATATGTTGTTGGTTTGTCAGACTAATTAGAGGACAATAGATAAATATTCGTTGGTTTTTTTTAAGTCTTCAATCCATTCAAATTCTCCATTTATATTTTTCTCATTTACTATCATACAAAACATAAATGAGTGTGATTTTCTCCTACACTGAATCAATAACACCTATAACATAAAAGAGGGTAAATTATGTAACCCACAGTGACTATGTATTTCAATATGACTCTATGACCTAGTGCGACCGTACGACTCGATGAGAGTTTGTGATCCAATGCGACTCTGTGATCCACCACGACCATGTGTTTCAATATGACTTTGTGATTCATTACGACCATGCAACTCGATGAGACTTTGTGATCCAATACGACTCTATGACCCAGTAAGACCATGTGTTTCAATATGAGTTTGTGATCCATTGCAACCGTGTGACTCGATGACACTTTGTGATCCAATGTAGCTCTGTGGTCCATGCAGCAATAATTTTCAATTTGACTCTATGACCAAGTGCGGTCGTGCAACTCGATGAGACTCTATGACTCGATGCGATAATTTAACTCATGTCATTTCAATCAGTGAATCATTTTTACTACATGGATATAAGACTCGTTTCGACAAAGGAAAAAATCAAATCTATACATATTATTCATTTCTCACTCAAGCTATCAAATTCACAAAAGAAACACGCAAACCCAATTATATCCCAAAAGAACAACATTAATCTGCTCAAATTAAAAACAAAATTAAATCCAAACTCAAAAATCTCGATAGAAATACCAAATTTTTCTGCGAAAAGTATTTAATTTGAAGTTTCTTTGTTAATAACAAACAACTTCAATCTAGTCGTGGCGAATCTGATGTTGATTTAAAGCTTTTTGTGGTGAATATAATGTCGATTTGAAGCTACTCGCGATGTATCTGATGTGGAAGAAGAGAATGTTTCGCACCAAAGGAGAGAAGCAAATCAAGATGCTTTGGAGGATAGAAAAAACTTTCGATTAAATGATAAAATGTAATATGGGGTTATTAATATTATATAAGTAGGGTTGACGTAGAAACGTTATTTAAAGAATGATAGGATTGAAGTCTTAATAGCAGTTCAAGTGTATTTTTGAAGTTACCATTTTTAAACTACTATTACAAGAAAAAATTACATTTATTATAATTAAAAAGATATATATACTATATATATATATATCATATTTTATAGATGAATGAATCAATGAGAATGTGTATATTACACCACATCACGTGGCATTTAAATTGAATAAGAACCTAAAGAGTGTGAAAATATTAAGTTTTTCATATATCGGTGTCGCAATTGGATATATATAATATAATTATAGAATATATATATATATATATATATAAGAATGTAGGTTTGACTATTAATATTGTGAGTTTGGAATTGAGTTCATAATATAATTGGGGGAACTTCAATAATACCCTCGTAGGGCTAAAGTGCTTCAAAAATATCCTTCCCTGAAAAAAAAAGTTTCAACTTCAAATCTACCCTTAAAATATTGATAATCCCATATTACCCTTGTCGAAAATTTTTCTCTCTCATCCATAGCACCTGAATTTCTCTCTCTATTGTGGCGCGAAAATAATTGTTCTCCCACACCTCGACAGATTCAGCGAGAGTAGCTTGAAATCAACATTAGATTCACTGCAATTGGTTGAAATCGTTTGTGGTCAACAAAGAAGCTTGTAATTAAGCAGGTTCTGCAGAAAAACTGTTGCACTGGGTCACAGAGTCTTAGGGGTCCAAGGGTCGCAGGGGTAAAGGGGTCGCAAAAGGGCTCAAAAGGCCGCAAGGGTAAAAGGGTCGCAAGGTTTAGGATAGGGTCGCAGGGGTCCAAGGGTCGAAGAGGGTAAAAGGGTCGCAGGGGTCCAAGCGTGGAAGAGGTAAAAGGGTCGCAGGGGTACAAGTTTCACAGAGGGACCTCTTCGACCCTAGGACCCCTGCGACCCTGGTACATGTTCGACCCTTGGACCCCTACAACCCTTGTCCCTCTGCGACCCTTGGACCCCTGCGACCCTTGTCCCTCTGCTACTCTTGATACAATAATACTAAATCCACAAAATAAGCGATACTATAACAATATAGAAAAAATAATATATTATTACAAATACAATTATTTACAAATAATATGAATAAAATTTTGAAAAAAATAATTTATCAAGTTATTTACAAATAATTGACTCAAATATCTACGAGCCTTGTACATTTGCAACCCTTGGACCTATGCGACCCTTGTCCCTCGCGACCCTTGGACCCGTGTGACCCTTGTCCCTCGCGACCCATGACCCATGCGACCCTTGTCCCTCGTGACCCTTGGACCCGTGCGACCCTTGTCCCTCGCGACCCTTGTCCCTCGCAACCCTTGGACCTGTGCGACCCTTCTCCCTCGTGACCCTTGGACCGGTGCGACCCTAGTCCCCTTTCGACCCTTGTCCATCTGTTACCCTTGTTACAATAATGGTAAATCCACAAAAACAAGGATACTAATAGCAACACTAACAATTGAATAATAGTAAATCCACAATAGCAAATGAAGTTCAATTTAAAAGGAGGTTCAAAGAAATCAAAATACAACTCAAATCAAAATATGTTGTTGACAAATCGAAGCACAGGTTCTCCTCCAATGGAGAACTTTTCTACTGTGAGGGAACAACCCACGTTCAGTCCATTTGCTTGACAAAACTGTCTCCATCCCCTCTGATGCAATCGCCACCACGACTCACGGGCCTTAAAGCTGCTAGCTAAAAATCAAACGTTCCACAATTGAACATTCCACAATCGAGGCACATCATTATCTGACATCGTCTACGGCAAAGACCGTTCTCCCTCCTAAACCCTATCGGAAGTTTCTGCGACATCACCAAGTTACATCAGTATAAATGAATAAAAGTCGAATAAATAACCAAATTATATATGATGAATCAGTTTGAGGTCACTTACCAATGAATCTAGGGCTAGATTTGAACGCATGACTGGTACAATGAAAACCCTCTCATCAGGAGTGGCCCTGGTGACGTTAAAGACCATGTCACCTTTGTGACAGAAAAGTACGACATCCCCAATACGAATGTTTTGGTCGTTGTAAAAATATGTCCATCCATCAGTGAATTTGGAGCCATCCAACTTGACTTCCCATGTTGTGTTAGACGCATTGAATTTAATCGTTGCCATGTTGTTTTCCCTCGTATTCCCGTAAATACACTCATCGAAGAAGACCTTCGGAATGCCTGTAAAAAACCAAAAAAAAGTCAAATCTGCACATTCTCTACATGTAACATACCGATAGAGTGTTTTAAAGAAGATTACAAGGTAGTACAGATGTTGCGTGATATGGTTAATATCAAGTAATTTACCTAGACTAGAGCTTCCACAAGAATACGGATCGTATGGTACCAGGGTCGAACACGAGGAATCAATGCAACTCTAAAGCTAGTAAACTAATGAATAAGACGTGTAAAATCGATAAGTGATGGGAATTGCAAATAAGATAAACTAACTAACTAACTATCAGATTAAACTCAATGACTAAACACCACAGGTTTCGAGAGATGCACGATGATGCTACGAAGTTCTAACAAGATCATGGTTATAGATATCGTTACGTATTCGGGGAATTCAAGCTTTTTTATGGGGAATGACTCTCCTGATGCCTAAACCCACTATCTAGCATGCGTACTACCAAACTCC
>CM071874.1:13785202-13818979 GCA_036759665.1 Gynandropsis gynandra
GTACTTTGTCTCGTGTACGTCCTTTAGCTCCAAAATGAACCGAATACGCATAAAAACCTGTAAGAACACGAAAACACGAAAACGAGTAAAACGGACACAAAATCATACGTAAACATCGCATCTATATCGTAAACATCTCTAGAATCGTGCAAGAAATACGTATGAAAACAAGATGATCACGTACCTGAAAGTTTGAGGAAGTCTCTGAGGTGCTGATGGGGATCTTCATGGTTTCCACCCATGAATTGCTTCTGATAAAGCATGTTGATCATCGCTGGCTTAATCTCGAATTGTTCTCTTGCAACAGCAGGCATCCTTATGGCTGTTTGCACGTTGTTCATGTTCGGCACCACGTAATCCCTTAGACGACGTGGTGGAGGAGCCTGTAATTGCATCTGTCCATTGCCGTTCTGGTTATCCATCTTTTGTCGACCTGAAAGTTCTGCAAAGGACAAACAAAGAACAATTTACGTAGAAGGAACGAAAGAAAAGAAAACAAAAATAAAAACAAAGCAAGAAGGACTCTAGGTTCGAATCTAAGACGCGTTGACAATAGTCCCCGGCAACGGCGCCAAAAACTTGATGCGTATCAGAGTTAAATATAACCTAATCTACCCGCAAGTGCACGGCACGTGTGTAGTATTTTAGGTGTCGATCCCACAGAGACTATGCAACGCTACCTAAACCCGAACTATGAATCAAACTTGCTAACGAAAGAGTGGTGATGAAGAATGAAATACTAAAAGTGACTAAACTACTTGGGTTCTAACGATAAGACAAGCGTCCTAGGAAACCGGTTTCACCACAAGACTACCGAAACCGGCGATCAACCTATCTATCATGCAATCCCTGTTAAAGCTATCTAAGGCGGATGATCCTAATATGATATCTACACTCTCTCGAGGCATAGACACGTTATCTAGACAAGCTGCCCCCTAGTTTCGTGGCTGACACCTTGAACTAAACCCATAAACTCTGTGATTCGCCCGTTCGCCCTCAACCGTTGTTACCCTACTTTCGTGGCCTAACCTCGGTTGTCCAAAACCTGATTTTCTTGGATTAGAATTCTCCTTTCGGTCCTTCTCCTAATCCCTAACACATGCATCTACGTGATCAGCGCAAACACAAGTAGATTTAAGCACTCAGATAGAGAATAGATAAACTATAACGGGAAGATGCATTCAGAATAGATCAAAAGCGGTCTCGGGATAGCCAAGGGCTAATCCCTTCTCCTAGAACAAACAAACTACTCGCTCATGCGTCTGTAAAGAAACATAGACATAGTAGAAAGTCTAAGGAACATAAAAACCAAACAAAACCGAAGTGGTGGTGCTTGATCTCCAATGCTCCTCGCTTATCTCCTCGCAAGAATCTGCTCTATCTTTCGCTGAATTGTTCTCCTCTGTAAGCTTGCTGTAATGACGTCTTTTTGCCTCCTTTTAAGCCTCCTAAGTCGGTCCAATTGTTTCCTAAAATGCCCCACGAGTTCCCTTATGTTTTAAGTTAATTTAACTTAAGTTTTTAGCAGTTACGGACCGCGACCCGCTCGGGTAGTGAGTGTGCCCGCTCGGGTGCGGCTAGGGCAACTCGTGCAGATTGTGCTGCTGGAATGATGCCCGATCGGGCATGGCATGTGTGCCCGCTCGGGCACAAGGCAAAATGGTCGGGAATGCTTGCCCGAGTCGTGCTAAATGGTCCACACAATTGGCCGTAGGTTTTGCCCGATCGTGCAAGGGTTGTGCCCGACCGGTTGAGGCTTTTCCATGCTCAATCTCGTCCCGTTTGTCCCGTGATGATCCCCGAAGTTGCTCCTTAGCTCCGTGCATGCTCCTTTAGCTCCAAAATGGTCCAAATACGCGTAAAAACCTGTAAGAACATGGAAAGCACGAAAGCAAGTAAAACGGATACGGAATCATACGTAAAACATCATATATGTATCGAAAACGTCTCCTAAATCGTGCAAGAAATACGTATGAAAACGATATGATCACTTCAGCAAGAATACAAATGAGATTCCTCCCTATTCTATTATCGACGTCTTCAACGGCTCCTCTGCGCTCCGGCTTTGTCGCTCCGTCCTTGCCCTTGTGTGTGCGTTCGGCTCTCCTTCTCTCTGTCTCTATGTGCTCTATTTTCTCCCTTTTTTTTCTGTCTCTATTCGTCCCTCCAGCTCTCCCCTCCTTCGTTACAGCAGCCACCCCTCTTTTTTTTGACTTTTCTTGAGTTTTCCATTACTTGACTAAGTTGGCAACGTTTCCATTACTTTCTCCAGCGAAATATCACTTATTCCTCTTCTCTAAAGACGTTTTCCTTATTGTATAAGTCCCCAACAAACTCCCATTTGTTTAAAGTCAAATTAACTTATTTGGAGTTGCAGGTGACGGACGCGACCCGCGCGGGCAGTGTAAGTGACCCGATTGGGTACAGCACGGAAGATCGCGCAAGAACGCGATGGAAAAGAGGCAGCCCGCTCGGGCTGAGGTGCTGCCCCTCGGGCTGAGCTGCTGCCCGCTCGGGCTAAGGCCGCGGGTGTGGTATTTCTTGCCCCACTCATGCACAATTCGCTGGACAAAATTGCCGTAACAAATGCCCGCTCGGACTAGGGAATTACCCGCGCGGGTGGTGGCTATTCCTTGCCGATTCTCGTCCCGTTTTTCCCGTGATGATCCTCGATGTTTGTACTTTGTCTTGGCACGTCCTTTAGCTCCAAAATGACTTAAAACGAAATGATCATGATGCTTAATGCTTGGTAAAACCCAAATGAATGATGAAACTGACTATGAAATAGATTTAAATACTAGAACAAAATAGGCGTTATCACCGCGCAAGAATCTCTCGGAAGAAATGATGGAAATGTGAAATTTTCAAAAAAATTGGATGGAAGATTCTGAGAGGAAAAAATGGATTAGAAAAAAAGAAGACTTGACATTGAATCGACGTTAGATGGAATTAAAAAAGACATTACCACACGGTCACATGGGTAGCAAGGGTAAAAGGGTCGCAGGGGTAAAAGGGTCGCAGGATCAAGGGTCGAACGGGTAAAAGGTTCGCAAGGAACAAATGGTGCGATCCTTGTACCTCTGCGACAATTGGACCCTTGCGACCCTTTCTTCTTTATTATTAAAAAATTATTTACAAATAATATGAATAATTTTTAGAAAAATAACAATGTACAAAGTTGAATTATCCATTCCCAACAAATAAATATTATTTACAAATAATATGAATAAACTGTTAAAAAAAGAACAATGTACCAAATAACATCTTCCATAATCAAAGAGTAACATTTTTTAGAACCTTGGACCGTGCGCCCCTTGTCCCCCTTCGACCCTTGTCTCCCTTCGACCCTTGTACCTCTGCGACCACTTGGATCTCTACGACCCTTGTCTCCCTTCGACCCTTTACCTCTGCGGACCCTTTGTCCCCTGCGACCCTTGGACCCTCTGCGACTCTTGTTACAATAATAGTAAATCCACAAAAACATCGATACTAACAATAATACATTCTATTAAATAATAGTAAAAAAACAACCAAATAAAAACATGAATTTTGTTGTTCAAATGAGGTTCAAAGCAATCGAAATACAACGAATTCAATCTATGTTGATTATAGGCCTTGATCGAGGGGTAAACAGTAGACAAGCTACATCATCAAGAACGGTGTCCAGTTCGACTTTGAGGGTACAACCCATGTTAAAGCAATGATCATGACAAAACTTTTTCCAACCCCTAGGGATGCTAGCGCCACCACGTTTCACGGGCCTTAGATGTTCCTTCCAAATCCGTCCGTAATTGATTATCAGATCAGTCTTACTTCGTCTACCACAAAGACCACTCGACCTCGCAAACTCTATTGGAAGTGTCTGCGATAACCGAATAAATTTACAACGACACCAAACTAATGCATATACGACCAGATTTGATGAATCGAATAAATCGATTTCAGTTCACTTAGCACTACATCTACAACTTGATTTGAACGCGTGTCTGGTACTGTGAAAATCCTCTAACCAGAAGATGACCCTGCTTCTATGGATAATGATGATATAGATGATGCATATTGTAGATTACACATATAATCTCCGAAACCAGTGACATGAAAAACCATGTCACCTTCGTGACGGAAAACTAAGAAATCCCAAATACGAAAATTATGGTCCTTGGAAAAATCTTTCCATCTATCAGTGAATCTTGAGCCATCCAACTTGACTTCCCATGTTTTGTTAGACATATCCGATTTAAGCGTTCTCGTGTTGTCGTCCCTCGTTTTCCCGTAAATATGCTCATCGAAGAATTTAGTAAGAATGTCCTGTACAAAAATCGGATAAAAAATCAAATCTTTACATTCTCTACATTAACATACCGAACGAGAGAGATGAAGGATATTACGAGGTATTTCTCCAGAAAGCTCGGAAGAATGATTTGGACGAAAGTAGGGAAATGTTGCATTTTAGGAAAAAAATGGATGGAAGATTATAACAGTTAGAGATAGTGTGTCGTTATTCGAAAAAAAGAAACGGCTGAAATATAAAAAGACATGACCCTAACATTGAATCGCCGTCAGATGGAATTCGATATTTTTTCAAATTTTGATGAAAAGTTCAGTGGGATATTTGGTGAAAATGATAAAATGTCAAAAACCAATCAAAATTGAGGGTGGCATGGGTCGCATATATGCGAAATTGACAAATTTACAGGTTTATAATGATAAAACGAAAAAAAAACAACCAAAACAATACATTTACAACGTCAAACTAATTAATGCAAAATGAGGGTCGCATGGGTCACTTGGTCGCATCTATTGATGAATAGATGCGAAATCAACGAATTTACGGGTTTATGATGATAAAATTACAAAAACAATCAAAAGAAGACATTTGCAACGTCAAACTAATTAATGCCAATTGAGGATCGCATGAGTCGCTTGGTCACATATATTGATGAATACATTTGAAATCGACGAACTTAGGGGTTTGTAATGATAAAATTACAAAGACCAATAAAAAAATACATCTACAACGTCAAACTAATTAATACCAAATGAGGTTCGCATGGGTTTCTTGGTCTCATATATTGATCAATAGATGCGAACTCGATGAATTTACGTGTTTATAATGATAAAATGACAAAAACCAATCAAAACTATACATCTACAACGTCAATCAATGGTTAAAATAGATTATGACCCACGTGTCCCTAGTTGAGTTGTGTATAACCAATGCCTGTTTTTCAAAAGTGATAGTATTGTTTTAAGAACTCATCGGATGAGTTTGAGAAAATTTCAAAAAATACATTTAACATTGTTCAAATGTCGATATTATTTATATTATTATCTATATTTGATTCTAAATTAGAGATATACAACTCAAATATATTGATAATGGCATATTGACAATGGAATGGGTTGCTTGGTTGCATATGGATCAATAGATGCGAACTGGACGAATTTATTAGTTTATAATGATAAAATGAAAAAAACCAATCAAAATAATACATTTACAACGTCAAACTAATTAATGCCAATTGAGGGTCGCATGGGTCACAAGGGTCGATCAAAGATTCTAAATCAAAACAATACATTTACAACGTTAATCAAAGACTCTGCACGCAGTCTATTTCCACGTACTCCGTCTTCCCGTCTTCTGCATTCTTCTTGTTTGGTATTGCAGTTTAGAGTTATCTCCTACCTTGTACGTCATCTTCCAGTCACATTTAAAGAGTGACCCAACACTGTCACCTAAGTCACCCCCGCAACTCGTCAATGACTACATAGAGACTAAGTCTGCCGATTACCAAGACATTGAGTAACACATAGACAGTACGATCACCTGGGTCGACAATGGTGACTGCGGCACGCAGGTCACAAAGGTAAAAAAGATTTTTCATAGAAATTGGGGTTAGATACGCATACTAAGAGAAGAGATGTAGACGTTAACTTATAGACAAAGGTTGGAAGGGTCACATGGGTCGGAAGACAGGAGTCTGACAATAAAACGACAAGTCAAATGAACGGTCACGGTCGCATGAGTCGTACATGATTCATATGTGGTCGCATGAGGTCGCATGCGTCGGATGAGTTCCCGTTTAAACTTGATTCTAATTTAATCCGACGGATGGGTTCCCGTTTAAACTTGATTCTAATTTAATCCGATTGAGGATCGCATAACGGGTCATATTGGGTCGCATGAGTTGGATGGGTCATAACCTTACGAACAATAAATGCAGAATAAGACATTTTCAACGTTTAAATATTGATTAAATAAGGTCACAAAGGTTACAAAGGTCACAAAAGTTACAAAAAAGTTACATAAGGTTACATAAGGTCTCAAATGTCACAACGGTTACAAAAAAGGCAAGAAAAAGTTGAAGAAAAAGGAAAAAAAAGGTTACATAAGGTTTCAAAGGTCACAAAGGTCAAATTTGTCGACTTTAGAGACACATCGGAGGCCTCCCCTTTAAAGAGAGTCATGCGTGACTCAATGCTTCTCCAAGTTTACCTACAACCGTGACCTTAGGTAACGCGGATACAGCTTGATGTCTAAGTCCGCTGATTACCAAAATCTTATGTAGTGCAGATACAACACAAAGTCCTCCATCAACATTGTAAGTACTTGTGTGTATCTGCATAAAGATCGAGCCTGACGATTACCAAGACCTTGAGTAACAAATAGACACCACGATGCCATGCGTCCACCATGTGACCTTCGTGACGAAGGTCAAAACGGTGACAAAGGTAACAAGGATTTTTCAGCGAATTTAGGGTTAGAGACTTAGACGAAGAGAGGAGAGAGATGGGATTCTCCCTATTCATTCTCATCTCAAATGGGTGTTATGGTGAGACTTAGAAAATTTGATGAACCTTTTAATATAGGGGTAACAGAGACATGTCACAATGGTCTTGAATGTGGCATTGGTAAAGTAAAAAGCATAGCTAGCACTGGAAAAGCCAGTAATCTAATATTGAAAAGAATAGTCGAAAGGGTCGAAATGAAAAAATCGCAAGGGTCGCAATGGCCAGAAGGATCGCAATGTCCACATGGGTCGCAAGGGTTGCATGAGGCTCTGTGACCCAGTGAGGTCGTGCGACCCTTGTACCTCTGCGACCCTTGTACCTCTGCGACCCTTTGACCAATGCGACAATGAACCAAATATTTAAAAAATAACAATGTACCAAATATTTACATCTTCCATTCCAAAAACAAATTAATGTACCAAAATATCAGTTAGTCTCGGGGTGGATGGATACCTTTTCCATTACTAAATATATCAGCCGCCATCTTCTCACACATGGAAGTAACATTGTCCTCGCAAATTAAGTGAAAAGTATCCCTCCTTCTCATTGACGAGGCTTCTACGAATTTAGATTTCCACCACCGCTCATGTCAAGGTGTATTCAGGAACACATATAGATTAGTCACTTTTCACCAATAGCGTCAACGAGCGAAGGAAATCAGGTTATCTCGCCTTTTAGTAATCCCTTGGGCTTCTACACAAACTCCCTTTCCCCTTCAAGTTCTTGAACCACCTAACTTTACAGGTTCTTGAACTACATTTTCTACGGCTCTCCATCAACATCTTTCATTCGCCCTCTCCCTTGCACTGTTCTTGCTCTTTTCGCCGGCGAAGGTTCAACATATGGTGCAGACTCCTTCGATAAAGGTCCAGCACCTGCATAAAATTTACTTCATTAAACATATGGCGACCTATGCGACCATGCGACCTATGCGACTAATGCGAACTTTTGTGACCTGTGTGACCCATGCGATCAATGCAACCTATGTGACTTAAATGACCGTACTTACTTGGTGGTACTTCGACAATAGTGCCGACCTCTTGGACATGACCCACTGCTGGAGTATCCTTGGCAAGAATCTTGTTGACGACGTCATCGACAGGACCCACTAAAGTATCTTTAGTGTGCACCTCTTCGACAGGATCCACTAGAGCATCCGCATAAAATTACTTCATTCATTAGACTCATCGTTACTTACATTCCTTATCTAACACATGCGACCCATGCAACCCATGCGACTCTAGCAACCCATGCGACTCTAGCAACCCTGCGATTTATGCGACCTTATGACTTATATGTCCCTACGGCCGATCCGACTCTTGGTGACCCATACCGACTCTCGATGGAAATTAACTCTCAAATGACCTTTTTCATTAAATATTACTTACTTGGTGGAACTTCATCAGGAGCAATGTTTTCCAAATCCTCTTATGAGCCATCTCCAGAGTCAACCGGCTCTTCGCTTGGCTCTTTACTTGACACTAGATTTGGATGTCGAAGGAATTCAAAATCATAATCACTAACACTGTCGGAAGATTGGTTTCAAGTGCTCGCAAATTTCTGGGCAGCCTTTAATTTTGGATTAGGCAAATGAATTCTGTTATCCCTTAGAAGGTCACTTACGGAGTTTATGAGTCTTTTCTCTGACTTTCTTATTTCGTCTATTAATTTCTGCTCCAGTGTAAGAGAGACTGCAGCATCAGCATCAACAACACATACCCGTCCTTCGTCTTCGTCATCTTGGACCTCTATTATTTTTCACTCACGCTCTCCTTCCTCTTAGTCCCCTTTTCTTTCCCTTTTTAATCACCAAGACCTACTTTTCGTGTCAGCAGTTCTTGCTTACGGATATCCTCCCAACAAATACCCTTCGAATTTCTACGAAGATGTTTCATCCATATCTGAACATCAGAATCGTCACATCTCTCGTAATCCTCCAGATCCGAAAGTAAAGCTTCCTCTTCGTGTTCAGCACAAAGAATACTTAGAATATCCTGAAAAACAAAAAATAACCATTATTACCGTGTGTGACCCTTGTTTTCTTTGTGACCCTTGTGTAATTGTTACCTTAGAATCTCCGGTCTGCCTTATCACATCTACATACTTTGGGTTAAAACTGGATTTAACCATCTTCTTGCATATTTTTGGGCATGATGGATGCGCATCCACAACCTCAACATACCATCCCTTTCCTTCCAAACTAAGGATGGGTTCGAATGGAAGTAACTGAAACATTAAAACAAGATGATAAGAATGCAAAAAGTACGACATTCAAGTTATTCAAATAATATATAAAACTTACCATTAGTGGGATCATGAAACCGCCATAATACCATTTTGGTTTCGGTGATTCTCCGCTAACGTGCTTGTGGCAAGTATGCACAATCTTCTCGAATGAGTAACGCCCCCATGGAAAGCCTTCACAAAATTCCAAGTCATTGACCATGTCAATGAGATCATGCCTGGTAGAGTTTTCTGTTGAAGGCTTGTGAGCCATAACTTGCGCCAACAACATCAATGTTGCCAAACTCTTCCGGTCGTTGGAATTCTTCGCCTTCACAAGCTTTTCACTGACTTGTGCGGGGGTCACCTTTCCATGACCGAAATTCTTCACACTGAATGTATCACCCCTTTTAGACTTCCATCCTTAGGGATATGGTCCGCATTTCAATCCGGAAATTAGTGCGTGCTCTACTATAGAGTATCGGATGGGAATATCGTTTAAGACGAACCAGAACTCCTTCTTGTCCCGTTGATGCGTATCAGAGTTAAATATAACCTAATCTACCCGCAAGTGCACGGCACGTGTGTAGTATTTTAGGTGTCGATCCCACAGAGACTATGCAACGCTACCTAAACCCGAACTACGAATCAAACTTGCTAACGAAAGAGTGGTGATGAAGAATAAAATACTGAAAGTAAACTAAACTACTTGTGTTCTAACGATTTAACTAAACTACTTGGGTTCTAACGATAAGACAAGCGTCCTAGGAAACCGGTTTCACCACAAGACTACCGAAACCAACGATCAACCTATCTATCATGCAATCCCAGTTATAGCTATCTAAGGCGGACGATCCTAAGATGATATCTACCCTCTCTCAAGGCATAGACACGTGATCTAGACAAGTTGCCCCGTACTTTCGTGCCTGACACCTTGAACTAAACCCTTAAACTCTGTGATTCGCCCGTTCACCCTCAACCGTTGTTACCCTACTTTCGTGGCCTAACCTCGGTTGTTCTAAACCTGATCTTCCAAGACTAGAATTCTCCTTTCGGTCCTTCTCCTAATCTCTAACACATGTATTTACGTGGCCTTTGTAAACACAAGTAAATTAAAGAACTCAGATAAAGAATAGATGAACTAAAACGGGAAGATGCATTCAAAATAGATCAAAAGCGGTCTCGGGATAGCCAAGGGCTAATCCCTTCTCCTAATTCGAGATAAACTATGCCGCGGGTTGCTGAAGGCAGGCCGACCCCGTTTTCGAGCTCAGAATCCTTTATTTGGGTCGATAAGTTTGTATTTTTATAGCCGGGAGATGCCCTTTTCGAGTTTCTTAGGATACGAAAGTCATTTCTTGGCAATACGCCGCTTGCGTTGCATTTGTCTCTCGGATATTCCTTTCACTTCGTATTTCCTATTTGTGTTTGTCTCTTGTGTTGCACCGCTTTTCTGCTTTTTGTTTTGTTTTAACGTGATTAGACGACTACAACAATCAATTGTACGACGGGCTTTGAAATACCATAACTCTACGTAGGAAGCTCTAAATTACATGATTGTTTCACATTTTATTCCTTTATTCGAGATAAACGATGCCGTGGGTTGCTGAAGGCAGCCCGACCCCGTTTATGAGCTCAAAATCCTTTAATTAGGTCGATACGTTGAATTTTTAGAGCCCGGAGATGCCTTTTTCGAGTTTCTTAGGATACGAATGTCATTTCTTCTCAATACGCCGCTTGCGTTGCATTTTTCTCTCGGATATTCTTTTCGTTTCCTATTTCCTATTTGTGTTTGTCTCTCGTGTTGCACCACTTTTCCGCTCATTGTTTTCGTTTTAACATGATTAGACGACTACAATAATGAATTGTATGACGGGCTTTAAAATACCACAACTATGCGTAGGAAGCTCCGAATTACATGATTTTTCACTTTTTGTTCCTCTTTTTCGAGATAAACGATGCTGCGGGTTGGTGATGGCAGCCTGACCCCGTTTTTGAGCTCAAAATCCTTTATTTAGGTCGATACGTTGCATTGCGTTTTTCTCTCGGACATTCCTTTCGTTTCATATTTGCTATTTGCGTTTGTCTCTCGTGTTGCACCACTTTTCCGCTTATTGTTTTGGTTTTAATGTGATTAGACGACTATATCAATGAATTGTACGACGGGCTTTGAAATACCCTAACTTTGCGTAGGAAGCTCCGAATTAAATGATTTTTTTCACATTTTATTCCTCTTTTCGAGATAAGCGATGCCGCAGCCCGACCCAATTTTCGAGCTCAAAATCCTTTATTTAAGTCGATACGTTGGATTTTTAGAGCCGGGAGATGGCCTTTCCGAGTTTCTTAGTGTATGAATGTGATTTCTTGTCAATACGCCGCTTGCGTGGCGTTTTTCTCTCGGATATTCCTTTCGCTTCCTATTTCCTATTTACATTTGTCTCTCGTGTTGCCCCACTTTTCCGCTTTTTGTTTTTGTTTTAACGTGATTAGATGACTACAATAATGAATTGTACGATGGGCTTTGAAATACCATAACTCTGCGTAGGAACTCCGAATTACATGCTTTTTTCACATTTTATTCCTTTATTCGAGATAAACTATGCCGTTGGTTGCTGAAGGAAGGCTGACCCCGTTTTCGACCTCAAAGTCCTTTATTTGGATCGATACGTTGGATTTTTATCGCCGGCAGATGCCCTTTTCGAGTTTCTTGGGATATGAAAGTCATTTCTTGGGAATACGCCGCTTGCGTTGCATTTGTCTCTCGGATATTCCTTTCGCTTCCTATTTGTGTTTGTCTCTCGTGTTGCACCACTTTTCTGCTTTTTGTTTTTATTTTAATGTGATTAGACGACTACAACAATGAATTGTACGACGGGCTTTGAAATACCATAACTTTGCATTGGTAACTCGGAATTAGAAGATTTTTTTCACATTTTATTCCTCTTTTCGAGATAAACGATGCTGCGGGCTGTTGAATTCAGCCCGACCCCATTTTCGAGCTCAAAATATTTTATTTAGGTCGATACGTTGGATTTTTATAGCCTGGAGATGCCCGTTTCAAGTTTCTTAGGATAACAATGTCATTTCTTGTCAATACGCCGCTTGTGTTGCGTTTTTCTCTCAGATATTCCTTTCGCTTCCTATTTCCTATTTGTGTTTGTCTCTCGTGTTGCACCACTTTTCCGCTTTTTGTTTTTTTAACGTGATTAGACGACTACAAAAATGAACTGTACGACGCGCTTTGAAATACCATAACTCTGCGTAGGAAGTTCCGAATTACATGATTTTTTCACATTTTATTCCTTTATTCGGGATAAACGATGCCGTGGGTTGCTGAAGGCAGCCCGACCGCATTTTTGATCTCAATATCCTTTTTTTAGGTTGATACGTTGGATTTTTAGATCCCGGAGATGCCCTTTTCGAGTTTCTTAGGATACGAATGTCATTTCTTGTCAATACGCCGCTTGCGTTGCGTTTTTTTCTCGGATATTCCTTTCGTTTCCTATTTGCTATTGCCTTTGTCTCTCGTGTTGCACCACTTTTCCGCTTATTGTTTTTTTAACGTGATTAGACGACTGCAACAATGAATTGTACGATGGGCTTTGAAATACCATAACTTTGCGTAGGAAGCTCCGAATTACATGATGTTTTCACATTTAATTCCTCATTTCGAGATAAACGATGCTGCGGGATGCTAAAGGCAACCCGACCCTGTTTTCAAGCTCATAATCCTTTATTTAGGTCGATACGTTGGATTTTTAGAGCCGGGAGATGCCCGTTTCGAGTTTCTTGCGTTGCGTTTTTCTCTCGGATATTCCTTTTTTTTGCCTATTTGCTATTTGCGTTTGTCTCTCTTGTTTCACCACTTTTCCACTTTTTGTTTTTGTTATAACGAGATTAGATGACTACCACAATGAACTGTACGACGGGCTTTGAGATACCATAACTCTGCGTACAAAGATCCGAATTACGTGATTGTTTCACATTTTATTTCTCTTTCCGAGATAAACGATGTCGTAGGTTGCTGAGGGCAGCCCGACCCCGTTTTCGAGCTCAAAATCTTTTATTTAGGTCGATACGTTGGATTTTTAGAGCCGGGAGATGCCCTTTTCGAGTTTCTTTGGATACGAATGTCATTTCTTGTCAACACGCCGCTTGCGTTGCGTTTTTCTCTCGGATATTCCTTTCGCTTCCTATTTCCTATTTTTGTTTGTCTCTCGTGTTGCACCAATTTTCCGCTTATTTTTGTTTAAACGTGATTAGACAACTACATTAATGAATTGTACGACGGGCTTTGAAATACC
Source organism: Gynandropsis gynandra (assembly GCA_036759665.1). Lineage (NCBI taxonomy): Eukaryota > Viridiplantae > Streptophyta > Magnoliopsida > Brassicales > Cleomaceae > Gynandropsis > Gynandropsis gynandra. The sequence continues at coordinate 13,798,522 of CM071874.1, forward strand.
ATAACTTTGCGTAGGAAGCTCCGAATTACATGATTTTTTCACATTTTATTTCTTTATTCGAGATAAATGATGATGCGGGTTACTGAAGGCAGCCCGACCCCGTTATTGAGCTCAAAATCCTTTATTTAGGTCGATACGTTGGATTTTTAGAGACGAGAGATGCCCTTTTCGAGTTTCTTATGATACGAATGTCATTTCTTGTCAATACGCCGCTTGCGGGCGTTTTTCTCACTGATATTCCTTTCGCTTCCTATTTCCTATTTGTATTTGTCTCTCGTGTTACACCACTTCTCCGCTTATTGTCGTTGTTTTAACGTGATTCGACGCCTACAACAATGAATTGTACGACGGGCTTTGAAATACCATAAATTTGCGTAGGAAGCTCGTTACATGATTTTTTCACATTTTATTCCTCTTTCCGAGATAAACGATGCCGCGGGGTGTTAATAGCAGCCCGACCCTCTTTACGAGCTCAAAATCCTTTATTTAGATCGATACGTTGGATTTTTAGAGCCGGGAGATGCCCTTTTCGAGTTTCTTTGGATACGAATGTCATTTCTTGTCAATACGCCGTTTGCGTTGTGTTTTTCTCTCAGATATTCCTTTCGTTCCCTATTTCCTATATGTGTTTCTCTCTCGTGCTGCACCACTTTTCCGCTTATTGTTTTTGTTTTAACGTGATTAGACAACTACAACAATGAATTGTACGACGGGCTTTGAAATACCATAACTTTGTGTAGGAAGCTCCGAATTACATGAATTTTTAACATTTTATTCGTCTTTTAGAGATAAACGATGCCGCGGGTTGCTGAAGGCAGTCGGACCCCGTTTTCGAGCTCAAAATCCTTTATTTAGGTCGATACGTTGGATTTTTAGAGCTAGGAGATGCCTTTTTCGAGTTTCTTAGGATACAAATGTCATTTCTTGTCTATACGCCGCTTGCGTTGCGTTTTTCTCTCGGATATTCCTTTCGTTTCCTATTTCCTCCTTGCGTTTGTCTCTCGTGTTGCACCACTTTTCCGCTTATTGTTTTTGTTTTAACGTGATTAGACGACTACAACAATGAATTGTACGACGGGCTTTGAAAGACCATAACTTTGCGTAGGAACCTCCGAATTACATGATTTTTTCAGATTTTATTCATCTTTTCCAGATAAACGATTCCACAGGTTGCGGAAAGCAGCCCGATCCTGTTTCCAAGTTCAAAGTCCTTTATTCAGGTCGATACGTTGAATTTTTAGAGCTGGAAGATGACCTTTCTGAGTTTCTTAGGATACGAATGTCATTTCTTGTCAATACGCCGCTTGCGTGGCGTTTTTCTCTTGGATATTCCTTTCGCTTCCTTTTTCCTATTTGCATTTGTCTCTCGTGCTGCACCACTTTTCCGCTTAATTTTTTGTTTTAATGTGATTAGACGACTACAACAATGAATTGTACGATGGATTTTTAGAGCCAGGAGATGCCATTTCGAGTTTTTTAGGATACGAATGTCATTTCTTGTCAATACGCCGCTTGCGTTGCGTTTTTCTCTCGAATATTCCTTTTGTTTCCTATTTCTTATTTGCGTTTGTCTCTCGTGTTGCACCACTTTTCCGCTTTTTTTTTGTTTTAACGTGATTAGACGACTACAACAATGAATTGTATGAAGGGCTTTGAAATACCATAACTTTGCGTAGGAAGCTCCGAATTACATATTTTTTCACGTTTTATTTCTCTTTTCGATATAAATGATGCCACGGGTTGCTGAAGGCAGTCCGGCACCATTTTCGAGCTCGAAATCCTTTATTTTGGTTGATACGTTGGATTTTTAGAGCCGGGAGATGCCCTTTTCGAGATTCTTAGGATACGAATGTCATTTCTTTTCAACAGTCCACTTGCGTGGCGTTTTTCTTTCGGATATTCCTATCGCTTCCTATTTCCTATTTGCGTTTGTCTCTCGTGTTGCAACACTTTTCCGCTTATATTTTTTAACGTGATTAGACGACTACAACAATGAATTGTACAACGGGCTTTGAAGTAACATAACTCTGCGTACAAAGCTCCGAATTACATGATTTTTTTGACATTTTATTCCTCTTTTCGAGATAAACGATGCCGTGGGTTGCTAAAGGCAACCCGACCCTGTTTTTGAACTCAAAGTCGTTTAATTAGGTCGATACATTGGATTTTTAGAACCGAGAGATGCCCTTTTCGAGTTTCTTAGGACACGAATATGATTTCTTGTCAATACGCCGCTTGCGTTGTGTTTTTCTCTCAGGTATTCCTTTCGTTTCCTATTTCCTATTTGCATTTGTCTCTCGTGTTGCATCACTTTTCCGCTTTTTGTTTTTGTTTTAATGTTATTAGACAACTAGAACAATAAATTGTACAACGGGTTTTGAAATACCAAAACTCTGCGTAGGAAGCTTCAAATTACATGATTTTTCACATTTTATTCCTCTTTTCTACATAAATGATGTCGCCGGTTGATGAAGGCAACCCGAACCCATTCTCGAGCTCAAAATCCTTTATTTAGGTGAATACGTTGGATTTTTAGAGCCGGGAGATGCCTTTTTCGAGTTTCTTGGGGTACGGATATCATTTCTTGTCAATACGCCGCTTGTGTGGTGTTTTTCTCTCAGATATTCCTTTCGCTTTCTATTTCCTATTTGCAGTTGTCTCTCGTGTTGCACCACTTTTCCGCTTATTGTTTTTTTAACGTGATTAGACGACTACAACAATGAATTGTACGACGGGCTTCGAAGTACCATAACTCTGCGTACAAAGCTCCGAATTACATGATTTTTTTGACATGTTATTCCTCTTTTCGAGATAAACGATGCAGTGGGTTGCTGAAGGCAGCCCGACCTTGGTTTTGAGCTTAAAATCCTTTATTTAGGTCGATACATTGGATTTTTAGAGCCGGGAGATTCCTTTTTCGAGTTTCGTAGGACACGAATGTCATTTCTTGTCAATATGCCGCTTGCGTTGCGTTTTTCTCTCGGATATTCCTTCTGTTTCCTATTTGCATTTGTCTCTCGTGTTGCACCACTTTTCCGCTTTTTGTTTTTGTTTTTACGTGATTAGACAACTACAAAAATGAATTGAAGTACCATAACTCTGCGTACAAAGTTCCGAATTACATGATTTTTTCACATTTTATTCCTCTTTACAAGATAAACGATGCCACGGGTTGCTGAAGGTAGCCCGACCCCTTTTTAAAGCTCAAAATCCTTTTATTTAGGTCGATACATTGGATTTTTAGAGCCGAGAGATGTCCTATTCCAGTTTCTTAGGATACGAATGTCACTTTTTGTCATTACGCCGCTTGCGTGGCACTTTTCTCTCGGATATTCTTTTCGTTTCCTATTTCCTATTTGCGTTTGTCTCTCGTGTTGCACCACTTTTCCGCTATGTTTTTTGTTTTAACGTGACTAGACGATTACAACAATGAATTGCACAATAGGCTTTGAAATACTATAACTTTGCATAGGAAGCTCCGAATTACATGATTTTTTCACATTTAATTCGTCTTTTTCAGATAAACGATGCCACGGGTTGCTAAAGGCATTCTGACTCCGTTTTCAAGCTCCAAATCCTTTAATTAGGTGGAGACATTGGATTTTAAGAGCCGCGAGATGCCCTTTTCGAGTTTCTTAGGATACGAATGTCATTTCTTGTCAATACGCCGCTTGCGTTGCGTTTTTCTCAAAGATATTCCTTTCGCTTCCTATTTCCTATTTGTGTTTGTCTCTCGTGTTGCACCACTTTTCTGCTTATTGTTTTTTTTTAACGCGATTAGACGACTACAACAATGAATTGTAAGACGGGCTTTGAAATACCATAATTTTGGATAGGAAGCTCCGAATTACATGATTTTTTCACTTTTTATTCTTCTTTTCGAGATACACGATACGGCGGGTTGCTGAATGCAGCCCGACCCCGTTTTAGATCTTAAAAGCCTTTATTTAGGTCGAAATATTGGATTTTTAGAGCAGGGAGATGCCCTTTTCGAGTTTTTTAGGATACGAATGTCATTTCTTGTCAATACGCCGCTTGCGTTGCGTTTTTCTCTCGGATATTGCTTTCGCTTCCTATTTCGTATTTTCGTTTGTCTCTCGTGTTGCACCACTTTTCCGCTTTTTGTTTTTGTTTTAACGTGATTAGACGACTACAATAATGAATTGTACAACGGGCTTTGAAATACCATAATTTTGCGTAGGAAACTTCGAATTACATGATTTTTTCGTATTTTATTCCTCTTTTCGAGATAAACGATGCCGCAGGTTGATGAAGGCTGCCCGAACCCGTTCTCGAGCTCAAAATCCTTTATTTAGGTCGATACGTTGAATTTTAAGAGCTATGCAGATGCCCTTTTCGAGTTTTTTGGGGTACGAACATCATTTCTTGTCAATACGCCGCTTGCATGGTGTTTTTCTCTCGGATATTCCTTTCGCTTCCTATTTCCTATTTGCCTTTGTCTCTCGTGTTGCACCACTTTTCCGCTTTTTGTTTTTGTTTTAACGTGATTACATGACTACAACAATGAATTGTACGACGAGCTTTGAAATACCATAACTTTGTGTAGGAAGCTCCGAATTACATGATTTTTTCACATTTTATTCCACTTTTTCGAGATAAACGATGCCACGGGTTGCTGAAAGCAGCCCGACCCCGTTTTCGAGCTCAAAATCATTTAATTAGGATGATACGTTGGATTTTTAAGGTCGGGAGATGCCCTTTTCGAGTTTCTTAGGATACGAATGTCATTTCTTGTCAATACGCCGCTTGCGTGGCGTTTTTCTCTCGGGTATTACTTTCGCTTCCTATTTCCTATTTGCGTTTGTCTCTCGTGTTGCACCACCTTTCCGCTTTTTGTTTTTGTTTTAACGTTATTAGACGAGTACAACAACGAATTGTACGACGGGCTTTGAAATACCATAACTTTGCGTAGGAAGCTTTGAGTTAAATGATGTTTTCACATTTTATTCCTCTTTTCGTGATAAACGATGCTGCGGGTTGCTGAAGGCAGCCCCATCCCATTTTCGAGCTTAAAATCCTTTATTTAGGTCGATACGTTGGATTTTTAGAGCCGAGAGATGCCCTTTTCGAGTTTCTTAGGATATGAATGTCATTTCTTGCAAATACGCCGCTTGCGTGGCATTTTTTCTCGGATATTCCTTTTGCATCCTATTTCCTACTTGCCTTTGTCTCTCGTGTTGCACCACTTTTCCCTTTTTTGTTTTTGTTTTAACGTGATTAGACGACTACAACAATGAAGTGTACGATGGGCTTTAAAATACTATAACTTTGCGTACGAAGCTCCGAATTACATGATTTTTTCACATTTTATTCCTCTTATCGAGATAAACGATGCAGGAGTTGCTGAAGGTAGCCCGACCCCGTTTTGGAGCTCAAAATCCTTTATTCAGGACGATACGTTGGATTTTTAGAGCCGGGAGATGCCCTTTTCGAGTTTCTTAGGATACGAATGTCATTTCTTGTCAATACGCCGCTTGCGTGGCATTTTTCTCTCGGATATTTCTTTCCCTTCCTTTTTTCTATTTGCGTTTGTCTCTCGTGTTGCACCATTTTTCCGCTTTTTGTTTTTGTTTTAACGTTATTAGATGACTACAACAATGAATTGTACGACGGGCTTTGAAATACCATAACTCTGCGTAGGAAGCTTTGAATTACATGAATTTTTCACATTTTATTCCTCTTTTCAAGATAAACAATGCCACGGGGTGCTGAAGGCAGCTCGACCCCGTTTTCGAGCTCAAAATCCTTTACTTAGGTCGATACGTTGGATTTTAAGAGCCGCGAGATGCCCTTTTTGAGTTTCTTAGGATACAAATGTCATTTCTTGTCAATACGCCGCTTGCGTTGCTTTTTCTCTCGGATATTCCTTTTGATTCCTATTGCCTATTTGCGTTTGTCTCTCGTGTTGCACCACTTTTCCGCTTATTGTTCTTTTTAACGTGATTAGACAACTACAACAGCGAATTGTACGACGGGCTTTGAAATACCATAACTTTGTGTATGAAGCTCTGAATTACATCATTCTTTCACATTTTATTCCTCTTTTCGAGATAAACGAAGTTGCGGGTTACTGAAGGCAGCCCGACCCTGTTTTAGATCTCAAAAGCCTTTATTAAGGTCGATACATTGGATTTTTAGTGCCGGGAGATGCCCTTTTAGAGTTTCTTAGGATACGAATGTCATTTCTTGTCAACACGCCGCTTGCGTTGCGTTTTTCTCTCGGATATTTCTTTCGCTTCCTATTTCCTATTTGCGGTTGTCTCTCGTGTTGCACCACTTTTCCACTTTTTGTTTTTGTTTTAACGTGATTAGGCGACTACAACAATGAATTGTACGACAGGCTTTGAAATACCATAACTCTGCGTAGGAAGCTCCGAATTACATGATAATTTTTTCAAATTTTATTCCTCTTATCGAGATAAACGATGCAGGGGTTGCTGAAGGCAGCCCGACCCCGTTTTGGAGCTCAAAATCCTTTATTTGGGATGATACGTTGGATTTTTAGAGCCGGGAGATGCCCTTTTCGAGTTTCTTAGGATACGAATGTCATTTCTTGTCAATACGCCGCTTGCGTTGCATTTTTCTCTCGGATATTCCTTTCCCTTCCTTTTTTCTATTTGCGTTTGTCTCTCGTGTTGCACCATTTTTCCGCTTTTTGTTTTTTTTAACGTTATTAGACGACTACAACAATGAATTGTACGGCGGGCTTTGAAATACCATAACTCTGCGTAGGAAGCTTTGAATTACATGATTTTTTCACATTTTATTCCTCAAAAGCCTTTATTAAGGTCGATACGTTGGATTTTTAGAGCTGGGAGATGCCCTTTTCGAGTTTCTTAGAATACGAATATCATTTCTTGTCAACACGCCGCTTGCGTTGCGTTTTTCTCTCGGATATTTCTTTCGCTTCCTATTTCCTATTTGCGGTTGTCTCTCGTGTTGCACCACTTTTCCGCCCTTTTTTTTGTTTTAACGTGATTAGACGACTACAACAATGAATTGTACGACAGGCTTTGAAATAACATAACTTTGCGTAGGAAGCTCTGAATTACATGATTTTTTAACATTTTATTCCTCTTTTCCAGATAAACGATGCCACGGGTTGCTAAAGGCAGCCCGACCCCATTTTCGAGCTCAAAATCCTTTATTTAGGACGATACGTTGGATTTTTAGGGCCGGGAGATGCCCTTTTCGAGTTTCTTAGGATACAAATGTCATTTCTTGTCAATACACTGCTTGTGTGGTGTTTTTCTCTCAGATATTGCTTTCGCTTCCTATTTCGTATTTTCGTTTGTCTCTCGTGTTGCACCACTTTTCCGCTTTTTGTTTTTGTTTTAACGTGATTAGACGACTACAACAATGAATTGTACGACGGCCTTTGAAATATCATAACTTTGCGTAGGAAGCTTCCAATTACATGATTTTTCATATTTCATTCCTCTTTTTTGACATAAACGATGCCGCGGGTTCATGAAGGCAGCCCAAACCCATTCTCGAGCTCAAAATCCTTTATTTAGGTCAATACGTTGGATTTTTAGAGCCGGGAGATGCCCTGTTCGAGTTTCTTGGGGGTACGAATGTCATTTCTTGTCAATACGCCGCTTGCGTGGCGTTTTTCTCTAAGATATTCCTTTTGCTTCCTATTTCCTATTTGCCTTTGTCTCTTGTGTTGCACCACTTTTCCGCTTTTCGTTTTTCTTTTAACATGATTAGACGACTAGAACAATGAATTCTACGACGAGCTTTGAAATACCATAACTTTGCGTAGGAAGCTCCGAATCACATGATTTTTTCACATTTTATTCCACTTTTCGAGATAAATGATGCCGTGGGTTGCTGAAGGCAGTCCGACCCCGTTTTCGAGCTCAAAATCATTTAGTTAGAAGGATACGTTGGATTTTTAGGGTCGGGAGATTCCCTTTTCGAGTTTCTTAGGATACGAATGTCATTGCTTGTCAATACGCCGCTTGCGTGGCGTTTTTCTCTCGGATATTCCTTTCGCTTCCTATTTCCTATTTGTGTTTGTCTCTCGTGTTGCACCACCTTTCCGCTTTTTGTTTTAGTTTTAACGTTATTAGACGACTACAACAATGAATTGTACGACGGGCTTTGAAATACCATAACTTTGCGTAGGAAGCTTCGAGTTACATGATAATTTTTTCAAATTTTATTCCTCTTTTAGAGATAAACGATGCCATGGGTTGCTGAAGGCAGCCCGACCCCATTTTCGAGCTCAAAATCCTTTATTTAGGTCGATACGTTGGATTTTTAGAGCCGGGAGATGCCCTTTTCGAGTGTCTTAGGATACGTGATAACACGTAATCCGTCATAGTATTTATATCATTATTAGGTTTAGTTTTGAGTAGATTACTTAGATTTCACACATTTATCGAGTTTATTCGAAGACTTCATCTACATTTCGTGTTTTGTAAAGGAAACGAAGACATGAAGCGAAACACGAGAGATTACGGCAATTCTACCCCAGAAACGTGATTTAATGTCAAGGTACAACTTGTGCAAAGCCATGGAAGAAAATCAAACACTCAAGCATCGAGCGAAAGGAGCGGAAACAACATTTGATGGTGTACATGCTCGGGCATGAATTATGCCCGCTCGGGCTGTGTTTGTGCACCCGATCGGGCTGTAAAATGGACCAGAATTTCGCCGAGAGATTTCTCGCTCGGGTCCACCTTTTTCTCAACAAACTCCTAAGTTTTAGAACGGCCAAATAATGAGAAACCAGATCTGGAAAAAGAGGATTCGAACCAGATTTGTCGGATCCATCTTTTTCTCAACTAACTCCTAAGTTTTAGAACTGCCAAATTAATGAGAAATCAGATCTGAAAAGAGGAGATTCGAACCGGATTAGAGGGGGGACGTGAAGAGACATTAGAGGACATAATTGGAGACAAGGAGAAGGACGGAACGAGGGATCCGAAGCACGGAGGATCTATTGAAGACGTCGGTATATGAATAGGGATGAATCTCTTTCTTTATCTATGTTGAATATAGTTTCCTTTTCTGTTTCGTTTTCTGAGTTCATGTCCGAATAGATTTACAGCCATGGGTTAGAGAGTATTGCCAACATGTAATGAAGTCTTGTGCTTAATGAATGGTGGATCTTAATGCTTTCATACTTGTACGCCACTTGAGATGAATTAATTCGGTACTTGATCGTGTTTTCAGATTGATTGGTTATGTTTAATGCTTTCATTCTTGTACGCCACTCGAATGGATGACATGATTTAGGGTTTAATCAGTTTAGAATCTACGCCAGGTCAATCGATTGAATCTAGGGATTAGGATTCCGTCGTAATGCGTCTATGTATGTGAGATGCGCAATAGATATATTGGTATACGCATGCTAGATAGTGGACAAGTCTACGCCAGTCAGTTCCTATAGGAGAGCTTGAATTCCCTGAACTCGTGATAGTATCTAAGACCAATTATCTTGTTAGAACTTCGTTACATTGTTATGCGACTCTCGATACCTATGGTGTTTAGTCGTTGAATCATTCCTATCATTAGTTTAGTTTCACTTATTGATTTTACACGTCTTATTCATTAGTCTAATAGCTTTAGAGTTGCATCAATTCCTTGTGTTCGACCCTAGTTGCTACAGGATCCGTATTCTTGCGGAAGCGTTAGTCTAGGTAATTTATTACTTGATATAACGCACATCAATACGAATGTCATTTCTTGTCAATACGCCGCTTGCGAGGCGTTTTTCTCTCGGATATTGCCTTTGCTTCCTATTTCCTATTATTCTTTGTCTCTCGTGTTGCACCACTTTTCCGCTTTTTGTTTTTGTTTTAATGTGATAAGACGATTACGACAATGAATTATACGACGGGCTTTGAAATACCATAACTTTGCGTAGGAAGCTCTGAATTACATGATTTTTTCACATTTTATTCCTCTTTTCCAGATAAATGATGCCGCAGGTTGCTGAAGGCAGCCCGACCCCGTTTTCAAACTCAAAATCCTTTATTTCGGTCGATACGTTGGATTTTTAGAGCCGGGAGATGCCCTTTTCGAGTTTCTTAGGATACGAATGTCATTTCTTGTCAATACGCCGCTTGCGTTGCGTTTTTCTCTCGGATATTCCTTTCATTTCCTATTTCCTTTTTGCGTTTGTCTCTCGTGTTGCACCACTTTTCCGCTTTTTGTTTTTGTTTTAACGTAATTAGACGACTACAACAATGAATTGTACAACGGGCTTTGAAATACCATAACTTTGCGTAGGAAGCTCCGAATTACATGATTTTTTAACATTTTATCCTCTTTTCCAGATAAACGCGGGTTGCTGAAGGCAGCCCGACCCCATTTTCGAGCTCAAAATCCTTTATTTAGGACGATACGTTGGATTTTTAGAGTCGGGAGATGCCCTTTTCGAGTTTCTTAGGATACAAATGTCATTTCTTGTCAATACACTGCTTGTGTGGTGTTTTTCTCTCAGGTATTGCTTTCGCTTCCTATTTCGTATTTTCGTTTGTCTCTCGTGTTGCACCACTTTTCCGCTTTTTGTTTTTGTTTTAACGTGATTAGACGACTACAACAATGAATTGTACGACGGCCTTTGAAATAGCATAAATTTGCGTAGGAAGCTTCCAATTACATGTGATTTTCACATTTTATTCCTCTTTTCGACATAAACGAGGGCGCGGGTTCATGAAGGCAGCCCGAACCCGTTCTCGAGCTCAAATTCCTTTATTTAGGTCAATACGTTGGATTTTTAGAACCGGGAGATGCCCTTTTAGAGTTTCTTGGGGTACGAACGTCATTTCTTGTCAATACGCCGCTTGCGTGGCGTTTTTCTCTCAGATATTCCTTTCGCTTCCTATTTCCTATTTGCCTTTGTCTCTCGTGTTGCACCACTTTTCCACTTTTTGTTTTTGTTTTAACGTGATTACATGACTACAACATTGAATTGTACGACGAGCTTTGAAATACCATAACTTTGCGTAGGAAGCTCCGAATCATATGATTTTTTCACATTTTATTCCACTTTTTCAGATAAACGATGCCACGGGTTGCTGAAAGCAGCCCGACCCCGTTTTCGAGCTCAAAATCATTTAATTAGGATGATACGTTGGATTTTTAGGGTCGGGAGATGACCTTTTCGAGTTTCTTAGGATACGAATGTCATTGTTTGTCAATACGCCGCTTGCGTGGCGTTTTCTCTCGGATATTCCTTTCGCTTCCTATTTCCTATTTATGTTTGTCTCTCGTGTTGCACCACCTTTCCTCTTTTTGTTTTTGTTTTAACGTTATTAGACGAGTACAACAACGAATTGTACGACGGGCTTTGAAATACCATAACTTTGCGTAGGAAGCTTCGAGTTAAATGATGTTTTGACATTTTATTCCTCTTTTCGTGATAAACGATGCTGCGGGTTGCTGAAGGAAGCCCAACCCCATTTTCGAGCTTAAAATCCTTTATTTAGGTCGATACGTTGGATTTTTAGAGCCGAGAGATGCCCTTTTCGACTTTCTTAGGATATGAATGTCATTTCTTGCAAATACGCCGCTTGCGTGGCATTTTTTCTCGGATATTCCTTTCGCATCCTATTTCCTACTTGCCTTTGTCTCTTGTGTTGCACCACTTTTCCCTTTTTTGTTTTTGTTTTAACGTGATTAGACGACTACAACAATGAACTGTACGATGGGCTTTGAAATACTATAACTTTGCGTACGAAGCTCCGAATTACATGACTTTTTCACATTTTATTCCTCTTATCGAGATAAACGATACAGGAGTTGCTGAAGGCAGCCCGACCCCGTTTTGGAGCTCAAAATCTTTTAGTCAGGACGATACGTTGGATTTTTAGTGCCGGGAGATGCCCTTTTCGAGTTTCTTAGGATACGAATGTCATTTCTTTTCAATACGCCGCTTGCGTGGCATTTTTCTCTCGGATATTTCTTTCCCTTCCTTTTTTCTATTTGCGTTTGTCTCTCGTGTTGCACCACTTTTCTGCGTTTTTTTGTTTTAACGTGATTAGACGATTACGACAATGAATTGTTTGACGGGCAATACCATAACTTTGCGTAGGAACCTATGAATTACATGATTTTTTCACATTTTATTCCTCTTTTCGAGATAAACGATGCCGCGGGTTGCTGAAGGCAGCCCGACCCCATTTTTGAGCTCAAAATCCTTTATTTACGACGATACGTTGGATTTTTAGAGCCGGGAGATGCCCTTTTCGAGTTTCTCAGGATACGAATGTCATTTGTTGTCAATACGCCGCTTGCGTGACGTTTTTCTCTCGGATATTCCTTTTGCATCCTATTTCCTACTTGCGTTTGTCTGTCGTGTTGCACCACTTTTCTGCTTTTTGTTTTTGTTTTAACATGATTAGACGACTACAACAATGAATTGTACGACAGGCTTTGAAACACCATAACTCTGCGTAGGAAGCTCCGAATTACATGATTTTTTAACATTTTATTTCTCTTTTCGAGATAAACGTTGTTGCGGGTTGCTGAAGGCAGCCCGACCCCATTTTCGAGCTCAAAATCCTTTATTTAGGATGATACGTTGGTTTTTTAGAGCCGGGAGATTCCCTTTTCGAGTTTCTTAGGATACAGATGTCATTTCTTGTCAATACGCCGCTTGCGTGGTGTTTTTCTTTCAGATATTGCTTTCGTTTCCTATTTAGTATTTTCGTTTGTCTCTCGTGTTGCACCACTTTTCCGCTTTTTGTTTTTATTTTAACGTGATTAGACGACTACAACAATGGATTGTACAACGGGCTTTGAAATACCATAACTTTGCGTAGGAAGCTTCGAATTACATGATTTTTTCACATTTTATTCCTCATATCGAGCGCATTGCTGAAGGTAACTCGACCGCGCTTTTGATCTCAAAAGCCTTTATTTAGGTCGATACGTTGGATTTTTAGAGCCGGGAGATGCCGTTTTCGAAATTCTTAGGATACGAATGTCATTTGTTGTCAATACACCGCTTGCGTGGCGTTTTTCTATCGGATATTCCTTTCGTTCCTTATTTCCTATTTTCTATTGTCTCTCGTGTTGCACCACTTTTCCGCTTTTTGTTTTTGTTTTAACGTGATTAGACGACTACAACAATGAATTGTACGACGAGGTTTGAAATACAATAACATTGCGTAGGAAGCTCCGAATCACATGAGTTTTTCACTTTTTCGAGATAAACGATGCCGCGGGTTGCTGAAGGCAGCCCGCCCCGTTTTCGAGCTCAAAATCATTTAGTTAGGACGATACGTTGGATTTTTAGGATCCGGAGATCCCCTTTTCGAGTTTCTTAGGATACGATTGTCATTTCTTGCAAATATGCCGCTTGCATGGCGTTTTTTCTCGGATATTCCTTTCGCATCCTATTTCCTATTTCCGTTTGTCTCTCGTGTTTCACCACTTTTCCGCTTTTTTGTTTTTGTTTTAACGTTATTAGACGAATACAACAATGAATTGTACGACGGGCTTTGAAATACCGTAACTCTGCGTAGGAAGCTTTGAATTACATGATTTTTTCACATTTTATTCCTCTTTTCGAGACAAACGATGCCGCGGTTGCTGAAGGCAGCCCGACCTCGTTTTCAAGCTCAAAATCCTTTATTTAAGTTGATACATTGGATTTTAGGAGCCGGGAGATGCCCTTTTTGAGTTTCTTAGGATACGAATGTCATTTCTTGTCAATACGCAACTTGTGTTGCGTTTTTCTTTCGGATATTCCTTTTGTTTCCTATTTCCTATTTGCGTTTGTCTCTCGTGTTGCACCACTTTTTCCGCTTATTGTTGTTGTTTTAATGTGATTAGACAACTACAACAATGAATTGTACGACGGGCTTTGAAATACCATAACTCTGGGTACAAAGTTCCGAATTACATGATTCTTTCACATTCCATTCCCCTTTTCGAGATAAACGATGCCGCGGGTTGCTGAATGCAGCCCGACCTCATTTTTGAGCTCAAAATCCATTACTTAAGTCGATACTTTGGATTTTTAGAGCCAGGAGATGCCCTTTTCGAGTTTCTTAGGATACGAATCTCATTTCTTTTCAATACGCCGCTTGCATTGCGTTTTTCTCTCGGATATTCCTTTCGATTCCGATTTCATTTTACGTTTGCCTCTCCTGTTGCACCACTTTTCTACTTATTGTTTCTTGTTTTAAAGTGATTAGGCGACTACAACAATGAATTGTACGACGGGCTTTGAAGTACCATAACTTTGCGTAGGAAGCTCCGAATTACATGATTTTTTCACATTTTATTCATCTTTTCAAGATAAACGATGCTGCGGGTTGCTGAAGGCAACCCGACCCCGATTTCGAGCTCAAAATCCTTTATTTAGGTCGATACGTTGGATTTTTAGAGCCGGGAGATACCCTTTTCGAGTTTCATAGGATACGAATGTCATTTCTTGTCAATATGCCGCTTGCGTTGCGTTTTTCTCTCGTATATTCCTTTCGTTTCCAATTTCCTATTTGTGTTTGTCTCTCGTGTTGTACCACGTTTCCGTTTATTGTTTTTGTTTTAACGTGATTAGATGACTACAACAATGAATTGTACAACTGGATTTGAAATACCATAACTTTGCGTAGGAAGCTCTGAATTACATGATTTTTTCACATTTTATTCCTCTTTTCGAGATAAACGATGCCGTGGCTTGCTGAAGGCAGCCCGACCCCATTTTCGAGCTCAAAATCCTTTATTTAGGACGATACGTTGGATTTTTAGAGTCGGGAGATGCCCTTTTCGAGTTTCTTAGGATACAAATGTCATTTCTTGTCAATACGCCGCTTGCGTATATTGCTTTCGCTTCCTGTTTCGTATTTTCGTTTGTCTCTCGTGTTGCACCACTTTCCCACTTTTTGTTTTTGTTTTAACGTGATTAGACGACTACAACAATGAATTGTACAACGGGCTTTGAAATACCATAACTTTGCGTAGGAAGCTTCGAATTACATGATTGTTTTTCACATTTTATTACTCTTTTTGACATAAACGATGCTGCGGGTTGATGAAGGCAGCCCGAACTCGTTCTCAAGCACAAAATAATTTATTTAGGACAATACGTTGGATTTTTAGAGCCGAGAGATGCCCTTTTCGAGTTTCTTAGGATACGAATAACATTTCTTGCAAATATGCCGCTTGTGTGGCGTTTTTCTCTCGGATATTCGTTTCGCTTCCTATATCCTACTTGCCTCCGAATCATATGATTTTTTCATATTTTATTCCATCTTCTCGAGATAAACGATGCTGCGGGTTGCTGAAGGTAGCCCGACCCCGTTTTCGAGCTCAAAATAATTTAGTTAGGACGATAAGTTGGATTTTTAGGGTTCGGAGATGCCCTTTTCGAGTTTCTTAGGATACAAATGTCATTTCTTGTCAATACGCCGCTTGCGTGGCATTTTTCTCTCGGATATTCCTTTGGCTTCCTATTTCCTATTTGCGTTTGTCTCTCGTGTTGCACCACCTTTCCGCTTTTTGTTTTTGTTTTAACGTTATTAGACGACTACAACAATGAATTGTCCAACGGGCTTTGAAATACCATAACAGTGCGTAGGAAGCTTCGAATTACATGATTTTTTCACATTTTATTACTCTTTTCGACATAAACGATGCTGCGGGTTGCTGAAGGCAGCCAAACCCCATTTTCGAGCTTAAAATCCTTTATTTAGCTCGATACTTTGGATTTTTAGAGCCGAGAGATGCCCTTTTCAAGTTTCTTAGGATACGAATGTCATTTTTTGCAAATATGCCGCTTCCGTGGCGTTTTTTCTCGGATATTCCTTTCGCATCCTATTTCCTATTTGTGTTTGTCTCTCGTGTTGTACCACTTTTCCGCTAATTGTTTTTGTTTTAACGTGATAAGACGACTACAACAATGAATTGTACGACGGGCTTTGAAATAGCATAACTTTGCGTATGAAGCTCCGAATTACATGATTTTTTCACATTTTATTCCTCTTATCGAGATAAACGACACCACGCATTGCTGAAGGCAGCCCGACCCCGTTTGGGATCTCAAAAGCCTTTATTTAGGTCGATACATTGGATTTTTAAAGCCGGGAGATGCCCTTTTCGAGTTTCTTAGGATACGAATGTCATTTGTTGTCAATACGCCGCTGCCGTTGCGTTTTTCTCTCGGATATTCCTTTCGTTTCTTATTTCCTATTTGCGTTTGTCTCTCGTGTTGCACCACTTTTCCGCTTTTTGTTTTTGTTTTAATTAGACGACTACAACAATGAATTGTACAACGGGCTTTCAAAAACCATAACTTTGCGCAGGAAGCTCCGAATTACATGAATTTTTCACATTTTATTCCGCTTTTTGGGATAAACGATGCTGCGGGTTGATGAAGGCAGCCCGACCCCGTTTTTAAGCTCAAAATCAATTATTTAGGTCCATACGTTGGATTTTTAGAGCCAAGAGATACCCTTTTCGAGTTTCTTAGGTTATGAATGTCAGTTCTTGTCAATACGCTGCTTGTGTGACGTTTTTCTCTCGGATATTCCTTTCGCTTCCTATTTCCTATTTGCATTTGTCTCTCGTGTTGCACCACTTTTCCGCTTATTGTTTTTGTTGTAACGTGATTAGACGACTACAACAATGAATTGTACGATGGGCTTTGAAGTACAATAACTTTGCGTAGGAAGCTCGGAATTACATGATTTTTTCACATTTTATTCCTGTTTTCGAGATAAACGAACCTGGGGTTGTTGAAGGCAGCCCGAGCCCGTTTTCGATCTCAAAAGCCTTTATTTAGGTCGGTACATTGGTTTTTAAAAGCCAGGAGATGCCCTTTTCGAGTTTCTTAGGATACAAATGTCATTTCTTGTCAATACACCGCTTGCGTTGCGTTTTTCTCTCGGATATTCCTTTCGTTTCCTAGTTCCTATTTGTGTTTGTCTCTCGTGTTGTACCACTTTTCCGCTAATTGTTTTGTTTTAACGTGATTAGACGACTACAACAACGAATTGTACGACGGCCTTTGAAATACCATAACATTGCGTAGGAAGCTCCGAATTACATGATTTTTTCACATTTTATTCTTGTTTTCGAGATGAACGATGTCAGGGTTGTTGAAGGTAGCCCGACCCCGTTTTCGTTCTCAAAAGCCTTTATTTAGATCGATACATTGGCTTTTAAGAGCCAGGAGATGCCCTTTTCGAGTTTCTTAGGATACGAATGTCATTTCTTATCAATACACCGCTTGTGTTGCGTTTTTCTCTCGGATATTCCTTTCGTATCCTATTTCCTATTTGTGTTTGTCTCTCGTGTTGTACCACTTTTCCGCTAATTGTTTTTGTTTTAACGTGATAAGACGACTACAACAATGAATTGTACGACGGGCTTTGAAATAGCATAACTTTGCGTATGAAGCTCCGAATTACATGATTTTTTCACATTTTATTCCTCTTTTCGAGATAAACGATGCCGCGGGTTGCTGAAGGCAGCCCGGCCCATTTTCGAGCTCAAAATCCTTTATTTAGGTCGATACGTTGGATTTTAAGAGCCCGAAGATGCCCTTTTCGAGTTTCTTAGGATACGAATGTCATTTCTTGTCAATACGCCGCTTGCGTGGCGTTTTTCTCTCGGATATTCCTTTCGCTTCCTATTTCCTATTTGCCTTTGTCTCTCGTGTTGCACCACTTTTCCGCTTATTGTTTTTGTTTTAACGTGATTAGACGACTACAACAATGAATTGTACGACGGGCTTTGAAATACCATAACTTTGCGTAGGAAGCTCCGAATTACATGATTTTTTCACATTTTCTTCCTCTTTTCGAAATAAACGATGCTGCGGGTTGCTGAAGGCAGCCAGGCTCCGGTTTCGAGGTTTAATTCCTTTATTTAGGTCGATACGTTGGATTTTTAGAGCTCGGAGATGCCCTTTTCGAGTTTCTTAGGATTCGAATTTCATTTCTTGTAATACGCCGCTTGTGTGGCGTTTTTCTCTCGGATATTCCTTTCGCTTCCTATTTCCTATTTGCATTTGTCTCTCGTGTTGCACCACTTTTCCGCTTATTGTTTTTGTTTTAACGTGATTAGACGACTACAACGATGAATTGTACGACGGGCTTTCAAATAACATAACTTTGCGTAGGAAGCTCCGAATGAGATGATGTTTTCACTTTTTATTCCTCTTTTCGAGATAGGTGATGCCGAGGGTTGCTGAAGGCAGCCGACCCCGTTTTCGAGCTCAAAATCCTTAAGTTAGGTCGATATGTTGGATTTTAGGGTTAGGAGAGATGCCCTTTTTCGAGTTTCTTAGGATACGAATGTCATTTCTTGTCAATACGCCGCTTGCGTTGCGTTTTCCTCTCGGATATTCCTTTCGTTTCCTATTTCCTATCTGCGTTTGTCTCTCGTGTTGCACCATTTTTCCGCTAATTGTTTTTTTTAACGTGATTAGACGACTACAACAATGAATTGTACGACGGGCTTTGAAATACCATTACTTTGCGTAGGAAACTCCAAATTACGTGATTTAAGGCAGCCGACCCCGTTTTCGAGCTCAAAATCCTTAAGTTAGGTCGATATGTTGGATTTTTTAGGGTTAGGAGATGCCCTTTTTCGAGTTTCTTAGGATACGAATGTCATTTCTTGTCAATACGCCGCTTGCGTTGCGTTTTCCTCTCGGATATTCCTTTCGTTTCCTATTTTCTATTTGCGTTTGTCTCCCTTGTTGCACCACTTTTCCGCTTTTTGTTTTTGTTTTAACGTGATTACACGACTACAACAATGAATTGTACGACGGGCTTTGAAATACGATAACTTTGCGTAGGAAGCTCCGAATTACATGATTTTTCACTTTTTATTCCTCTTTTCGAGATAAACGATGCTGCGGGATGCTGAAGGCTGCCTGACCCCGTTTTCGAGCTCAAAATACTTTATTTATGTCGATACGTTGGATTTTTAGAGCCCGGAGATGCCCTTTTCGAGTTTCTTAGGATACGAATGTCATTTCTTGTCAATACGCCGCTTGCGTGGCATTTTTCTCTCAGATATTCCTTTCGTTTCCTATTTCCTATTTGCATTTGTCTCTCGTGTTGCACCATTTTTCCGCTTATTTTTTTATATTAACGTGATTAGACGACTACAACAATGAATTGTACGACGGGCTTTCAAATACCACAATTTTGCGTTGGGAGCTCTGAGTTACATGATTTTTTCACATTTTCTTCCTCTTTTCGGGATAAACGATGCCACGGGTTGCTGATGGCAGCCTGACCTCGTGTTCGAGCTCAAAATCGTTTATTTAGGTCGATACGTTAAATTTTTAGAGCTCGGAGATGCCCTTTTTGATTTTCTTAGGATACGAATGTCATTTCTTCTAATACGTCGCTTGCGTGGCGTTTTTCTCTTAAATATTCCTTTCGCTTCCTATTTTCTGTTTGCATTTGTCTCTCGTGTTGCACCACTTTTCCGCTTATTGTTTTTTTAACGTGATTAGACGACTACAACAATGAATTGTACGACGGGCTTTCAAATACAATAACTTTGCGTAGGAAGCACCGAATTACATTATGTTTTCACCTTTAATTCCTCTTTTCGAGATAGGCGATGCCGAGGGTTGCTGAAGGCAGCCGACCCCGTTTTCGAGCTCAAAATCCTTTATTTAGGTCGATATGTTGGATTTTTTAGGGCTAGGAGAAGCCCTTTTTCGAGTTTCTTAGGATACGAATGTCATTTCTTGTCAATATGCCGCTTGCATTGCGTTTTTCTCTCGGATATTCCTTTTGTTTCCTATTTTCTATTTGCGTTTGTCTCTCGTGTTGCACCACTTTTCCGCTTTTTGTCTTTGTTTTAACGTGATTAGACGACTACAACAATGAATTGTACAACGGGCTGTGAAATACCATAACTTTGCGTAGGAAGCTCTGAATTACATGATTTTTTCACATTTTATTCCTCTTTTCGAGATAAACGATGCTGCGGGTTGCTGAAGGCCGCCTGACTCCGTTTTCAAGCTCAAAATCCTTTATTTAGGTCGATACCTTGGATTTTTAGAGCCCGGAGATGCCCTTTTCGAGTTTCTTAGGATACTAATGTCATTTCTTGTCAATATGCCGCTTGCATGGCGTATTTCTCTCGGATATTCCTTTCGTTTCCTATTTTCGATTTGTGTTTGTCTCTCGTGTTGCACCACTTTTCCGCTTATTGTTTTTGTTTTAACGTGATTAGACAACATAAACAATGAATTATACGACGGGCTTTGAAATACGATAACTTTGCGCAGGAAGCTCCGAATTACATGACTTTTTCACTTTTTTATTCCTCTTTTCGAGATAGACGATGCCGCGGGTTGCTGAAGGTAGCCCGACCCCATTTTCGACATCAAAATCCTTTACTTAGATCGATACGTTGGATTTTTAGAGCCGGGAGATGCCCTTTTCAAGTTTCTTAGGATACGAATGTCATTTCTTGTTAATACGCCGCTTGTGTGGCA
>CM071874.1:13831327-13841984 GCA_036759665.1 Gynandropsis gynandra
TGAACCTTGTCATTTTGGGGTTAAATTGCCAATATCTCTCGTGTTTCTCGTCATGTCTTCGTTTCCTATACAAAACACAAAATGTAGATGAAATCCTCGAATAAACTCGATAAATGAATGAAATCTAATAAATCTAATCAAAACTATACCTAAGAATGACATAAAAACTACTACGGATTGCGTGTTATCAAACTCCCCCAGACTTAACCTTTTGCTCGTCCACGAGCAAACTTAGAGTCGAGTACTAGAAGAGCTAAACAACAATGGATACTAACACAAATACATCAAAGGATTAGCCATCATGCAAAACAACGCGTCACATGAACACAAGCCTAAGCGTACCAAGTTCAGACTTCTATCAACCGAAAGTCTTAAACCATGCAATTCTACCAATGACCTAAGTTAGTCCATACACCTAACCAACGTCCAAGCGATCTCCATACCAACTCTCCTAAGCTTGAGATATCATTAAGTTCAAATTCTCGTTCTTATTCTTTTTTTTTTCTTTCTTTCTTCTTTTTCTTTTATAGATCCACGCTTTGTTCCTAGGACGTCGAAGTCGAAGAGGGTGGCTTTCTACTTAGACCCAGGCTGCCTATGGCACACTCATAAGGTTTAGTAACCTTAGCGGAGTGAAGAGATGCGTCATTGAAGCTCATGTTTTAACGTGATTAGACGACTAGAACAATGAATTATATGACGGGCTTTGATATTTCATAACTTTGCGTCGGAAGCTCCGAATTACATGATTTTTTCACATTTTATTCCTCTTTTCGAGACAAAAGATGCTGCAGGTTGCTGAAGGCAGCCCGAACCCGTTTTCAAACTCAAAAGTCTTTATTTAGGTCAACACATTGAATTTTTAGAGATGGGAGATGCCCTTTTCGAGTTTCTTAGGATACGAATGTCATTTCTTGTCAGTACGTCGCTTGCGTTGCATTTTTCTCTCGGATATTCCTTTCGTTTCCTATTTCCTATTTGCGTTTATCTCTTGTGTTCCACCACTTTTCCGCTTATCGTTTTAGTTTTACCGTGATTAGACGACTACAACAATGAATTGTACGATGGGCTTTGAAATACCATAAGTTTGCGTAGGAAGCCCCGAATTACATGATTTTTTCACATTGTATTCCTCTTTTCAAGATAAACGATGCTTCGGATTGCTGAAGGCAGTCCGACCCAGTTTTTGAGCTCCAAATCCTTTATTTAGGTCGATATGTTGGATTTTTAGAGCTGGGAGATGCCTTTTTCGAGTTTCTTAGGATACGAATGTCATTTCTTGTCAATATGCCGCTTGCGTGGCGTTTTTCTCTCGGATATTCCTTTCGCTTCCTATTTCCTATTTGCCTTTTTCTCTCGTGTTGCCCCACTTTTCCGCTTATTGTTTTTGTTTTAGCGTGATTAGACGACTACAACAATGAATTGTACGACGGGCTTTGAAATACCATAACTCTGCGTAGGAAGCTCAGAATTACATGATTTTTTCACATTTTATTCCTCTTTTCGAGATAAACGATGCTTCGGGTTGCTGAAGGCAGCCCGACCCCGTTTTCGAGCTCAAAATCATTTAATTAGGATGATACGTTGGATTTTTAGGGTCGGGAGATGCCCTTTTCGAGTTTCTTAGGATACGAATGTCATTGTTTGTCAATACGCCGCTTGCGTGGCGTTTTCTCTCGGATATTCCTTTCGCTTCCTATTTCCTATTTATGTTTGTCTCTCGTGTTGCACCACTTTTCCGCTTTTTGTTTTTGTTTTAACGTGATTAGACGACTAGAACAATGAATTGTACGACGGGCTTTGAAATACCATAACTCTGCGTAGGAAGCTCAGAATTACATGATTTTTTCACATTTTATTCCTCTTTTCGAGATAAACGATGCCTCGGGCTGCTGAATGAAGCCCGACCCTGTTTTCGACCTCAAAAGTCTTTATTTAGGTCAATACGTTGAATTTTTAGAGACGGGAGATGCCCTTTTCGAGTTTCTTAGGATACGAATGTCATTTCTTGACAATACGCTGCTCCCGTGGCGTTTTACTCTCGGATATTCGTTTCGCTTCCTATTTCCTATTTGCATTTGTCTCTCGTTTTACACCACTTTTCCGCTTATTGTTTTTTAACATGATTAGACGACTACAACAATGAATTGTACGACGGGCTTTGAAATACCATAACTTTGCGTAGAAAGCTCCGAATTACATGATTTTTTTCACAATTTATTCCTCTTTTCGAGATAAACGATGCCGCGGGCTGCTGAATGTAGCCAGACCCCGTTTTTGAGCTCAAAATTCTATATTTAGGTCGATACGTTGGATTTTTAGAGCTGGGATATGCCATTTTCGAGTTTCTTAAGGTACGAATGTCATTTCTTGTCAATACGCCGCTTGAGTTGCATTTTTCTCTCGGATATTCCTTTCGCTTCCTATTTCCTATTTCCGTTTTTTTCTCATGTTGCACCACTTTTCAGCTTATTGTTTTTGATTTAATGTGAATAGACGACTACAACAATGAATCGTACGACGGGCTTTGAAATACCATAACTTTGCATAAGAAGCTCCGAATTACATGATTTTTTCACATTTTATTCCTCTTTTCGAGATAAACGATGTCGCGGATTGCTAAAGGCAGCCCGACCCCATTTTCGAGCTTCAAATTATTTATTTAGGTTGATACATTGGATTTTTAGAGCCGAGAGCTGCCCTTTTCGAGTTTCTTAGGATTCGAATGTGATTTCTTATAAATACGCCGCTTGCGTGGCGTTTTTCTCTCGGATATTCCTTTCGCTTCCTATTTCCTATTTGCGTTTGTCTCTCGTGTTGCACAACTTTTCCACTTATTGTCTTTGTTTTAACGTGATTATACGACTACAACACTGAATTGTACGACGGGCTTTGAAATACCATAACTTATCTTAGGAAACTCCGAATTACATGATTTTTCACATTTTATTCCTCTTTTTGAGATAAACGATGCCGCAGGTTGCTGAAGGCAGCCCGACCCCGTTTTCGAGCTCAAAATCCTTTATTTAGGTCGATACGTTGGATTTTTAGAGCCGGGAGATGTCCTTTTCGAGTTTCTTATGATACGATTGTCATTTCTTGGCAATACGACGCTTGCGTTGCATTTGTCTCTCGGATATTCCTTTCCCATCCAATTTCGTATTTGCGTTTGTCTCTCGTGTTGCACCACTTTTCCACTTTTTGTTTTTGTTTTAACGTGATTAGACGACTACAAACAATTCTACGTCAGGCTTTGAAATACCATAACTCTGCGTAGGAAGCTCTGAATAACATGAATTTTTCACATTTTATTCCTCTTTTCGAGATAAACAATGCCACTAGTTGATGAAGGCAGTCTGACCCCATTTCCGAGCTCAAAATCCTTTATTTAGGTCGATACATTGGATTTTTAGAGCCGGGAGATGCCCTTTTCGAGTTTCTTAGGATAAGAATGTCATTTCTTGTCAATACGCCGCTTGCGTTCCGTTTTTCTCTCGGATATTCCTTTCGTTTCCTATTTCCTATTTGTGTTTGTCTCTCGTGTTGCACCACTTTTCCGCTAATTGTTTTTGTTTTAACATGATTAGAAGACTACAACAATGAATTGTACGACGGGCTTTGAAATACCATAACTCTACATAGGAAGCTCCGAATAACATGAATGTTTCACATTTTATTCATCATTTCGAGATAAACAATGCCGGGGGTTGCTGAAGGTAGCCTGACCCCGTTTTCGAGCTCAAAATCCTTTATTTAGGTCGATACATTGGATTTTTAGAGCCGGGAGATGCCCTTTTCGAGTTTCTTAGGATACGAATGTCATTTCTTGTCAATACTCCGGTTGTGTTCCGTTTTTCTCTCGGATATTCCTTTCGTTTCCTATTTCCTATTCGTGTTGCACCACTTTTCCTCTAATTGTTTTTGTTTTAACGTGATTAGACGACTACAACAATGAATTGTTCGACGGGCTTTGAAATACCTTAACATTGCGTAGGAGGCTCCGAATTACATGATTTTTTCACATTTTAATCCTCTTTTTTGAGATAAACGATGCCGCGGGTTACTGAAGGCAGCGCGACCCCGTTTTTGAGATAAAAATCCTTTATTTGGGTCGATACGTCCGATTATTTAGATCTGGGAGATGCCCTTTTCGAGTTTCTTCGGATACAAATGTGATTTGTTGGCAATACGCCGCTTGCGTTGCATTTGTCTCTCGGATATTCCTTTCGCTTACTATTTCCTATTTGCGCTTGTCTCTCGTGTTGCACCACTTTTCCGCTTTTTGTTTTGTTTTAACGTGATTAGACGACTACAACAATGAATTGTACGACAGGCTTTGAAATACCATAACTCTGCGTAGGAAGCTCCGAATTACATGATTTTTTCACATTTTATTCCTCTATTCGAGATAAACGATGCCACGGGCTGCTGAATGTAGCCCGACCCCATTTTTGAGCTCAAAATCCTGTATTTAGGTCGATACGTTGGATTTTTAGAGCAAGAGAATGCCCTTTTCGAGTTTCTTAGGATACGAATGTCATTTCTTGTCAATACGCCGCTTGCGTGGCGTTTTCTCCCGGATATTCCTTTCGCTTCCTATTTCCTATTTGCGTTTGTCTCTCGTGTTGCACCAATTTTTCGCTTATTGTTTTTGTTTTAACGTGATTAGATGACTACAACAATGAATTGTACAACGAGCTTTGAAATACCATAACTCTGTGTTTGAAGCTCCGAATTACTTGATTTTTCCTCTTTTCGAGATAAACGATGCTGCGGGTTGCTGAAGGCAGCCTGACCCCATTTTCAAGCTCAAAATCCTTTATTTAGGTCGATACGTTGAATTTTTAGAGCTGGGAGATGCCATTTTCGCGTTTCATAGGATACGAATGTCATTTCTTGTCAATACGCCGCTTGCGTGGCGTTTTTCTCTCGGATATTCCTTTCGCTTTCTATTTCCTATTTGCGTTTGTCTCTCGTGTTGCACCACTATTCTGCTTGTTTTTGTTTTAATGTGATTAGACGACTACAACAAGGAATTGTACGACGGGCTTTGAAATACCATAACTTTGCGTAGGAAGCTCTGAATTACATGATCTTTTCACATTTTATTCCTCTTTTCGAGATAAACGATCCTGTGGATTGCTGAAGGCAGCTCGACCCCATTTTCGAGCTCAAAATCTTTTATTTAGGTCGATACATTGGATTTTTAGAGCCGGGAGTTGCCCTTTTCGAGTTTCTTAGGATACGAATGTCATTTGTTGTTAATACGCCGGTTGCATGGCGTTTTTCTCTCGGATATTCCTTTCGCTTCCAATTTCCTATTTGCATTTGTCTCTCGTTTTGCACCAATTTTCCGCTGATTGTTTTTGTTTTAACGTGATTAGATGACTACAACAATGAATTGTACGATGGGCTTTGAAATACCATAACTTTGCGTAGGAAGCTCCGAATTACATGATTTTTTCACATTTTATTCCCCTTTTCATGATAAACGATACCGCAGGTTGCTGAAGGCAGCCCGACCCAGTTTTCAAGCTGAAAATCCTTTATTTAGGTCGATACGTTGGATTTTTATAGCCGGGAGATGCCCTTTTCGAGTTTCTTAGGATACGAATGTCATTTCTAGTCAATACGCCGCTTGCGTGGCATTTTTCTCTTGGATATTCCTTTCGCTCCCTATTTCCTATTTGCGTTTGTCTCTCGTGTTGCACCACCTTTCCGCTTATTGTTTTTGTTTTAACGTGATTAGACGACTACAACCATGAATTGTACGACGTGCTTTGAAATACCATAACTTTGCATAGGAAGCTCTAAATTACATGATTTTTTCACATTTTATTCATCTTTTTGAGAGAAATGATGTCGCGGGCTGCTGAATGCAGACCGACCCCGTTTTTTAGCTCAAAATCCTTTATTTAGGTCAATACGTTAGATTTTAGAGCCGGGAGTGCTCTTTTCGAGTTTCTTAGGATACGAATGTCATTTCTTGGCAATACGCCGCTTGCGTTGCGTTTTTCTCTCGGATATTCCTTTCGCTTCCTATTTCATATTTGCGTTTGTCTCTCGTATTGCACCACTTTTCCGCTTACTATTTTTGTTTTACATTATTAGATGACTAAAACATGGAATTGTACGACGAGCTGAAGGCAGCATGACCCCGTTTTCGAGCTCAAAATCCTTTTAGGTCAATACGTTGGATTTTTAGAGCCGGGAGATTTCCTTTTCGAGTTTCATAAGATACAAATGTCATTTCTTGGTAATACGCAGCTTGCATTGCATTTGTCTCTCGGATATTCCTTTCGCTTCCTATTTCCTATTTGCGTTTGTCTATCGTGTTGCACCACTTTTCCGCTTATTATTTTTTTTAACGTGATTAGACGACTACAACAATGAATTGTACGACGGGGTTTGAAATACCAAAAATTTGCGTACAAAGCTCCGAATTACATGATTTTTTCACATTTTATTCATCTTTTCGAGATAAACGATGCCGCTGGTTGCTGAAGGCAGCCCGACCCCGTTTTCGAGCTCAAAATCCTTTATTTAGGACGATACATTGGATTTTTAGAGCCGAGGGATGCCCTCGAGTTTCTTAGGATATGAATGTCATTTCTTGCCAATACGCCGCTTGCGTTGCGTTTTTCTCTCGGATATTCCTTGCGGTTCGTATTTCCTATTTGCGTTTGTGTTTCATGTTGCACCACTTTTCCGTTTAATGTTTTTGTTTTAACGTGATTAGACGACTACAACAATGAATTGTTCGACTGGCTTTGAAATACTAAAACTCTGCGTATAAAGCTCCGATTTACATGAGTTTTTCACATTTTATTCCTCTTTCCGAGATAAACGATGCCGCGGGTTGCTGAACGCAGCCCGACTTCGTTTTCGAGCTCAAAATCCTTTATTTAGGTCGATTCATTGGATTTTTAGAGCCGGGAGATGCCCTTTCCGAGTTTCTTTGGATACGAATGTTCTTTCTTGTCAATACGCCGCTTGCGTTGCTTTTTTCTCTCGGATAATCCTTTCGCTTCCTATTTCCTATTTGTGTTTGTCTCTCATGTTGCACCACTTTTCCGCTTATTGTTTTTGTTTTAACGTGAATAGACGACTACAACAATGAATTATACGACTGGCTTGGAAATACCATAACTCTGCGTATAAAGCTTCGAATTACATGATTCTTTCACATTTTATTCCTCTTTTCGAGATAAACGATCCCGCACGTTGCTGAAGGCAGCCCGACCCCGTTTTCAACCTCAAAATCCTTTATTTAGGTCGATACATTGGATTTTTAAAGCCGGGAGATGCCCTTTCCAAGTTTCCTTGGATACGAATGTTCTTTCTTGTCAATACGCCGCTTGCGTTGCGTTTTTCTCTCAGATATTCCTTTCGTTTCTTATTTCCTATTGACGTGTGGAAACGCGAGTTATAATCAACCTAGTCCACTTCACCGCAAGTATACGGATCTTGTAGTACCAGGGTCGATCTCAGGACTAATACGGCTAAACTAAGAACAAAACTAAACTAGGAAGAAAGGTGATAGGAGGGGATATGGTTCTAATAGTCCTAAATCTAACCTAATGGAGACAACGAAACGAAGGTAAAGATGAACTAGATATGATGAATACTACGGGTGTACGAGATACCGGATATTGCATACATGAACGACTAAAGATCATAGATCTACAACCTACTCTTGACGACGGGAAATTCATGCTCTATTGTCGAGGAGTGATTCTTCCGAGCCTAAACCTCCTAACCATGGATACATGCAACCCTGCCTTCCGACAGCCGATTAACACGTACCATGGCAGCATTAAGATCGCAATCACTATCCCTAAGTTGGCTAACCGACCGGTCAGATTCTCATTAGCCAAGACTTAATCTACTACTTAGCGGACCGGATTCGTTCCTTAACCTTCCAGCAAGGTTCGATATCCATTGTTGTTGAGCGGTCAACACTAACATATGATTGATATTGCTAAGCATAGAACCGTAAATCAAGAGTAAAAATCATAGAACTAAGCATTAAAGAAAATCATCGTTCATACAAACAATTCCGATAACCCTACCCGCAGTAGGGACTCTACTCACTCATGGAATACATGAAAACAGAAGATGACATAATCCAATACATGATAAAACCCTAAGGAACTCGACGCCTCGACCTTCCCTAATGCGTTACCGGTGTACGGGACGATGCTTCTCTTCTTCTCCGATGCTTCCCGAGCTTTCCTTGCGCCCGATCGGGTAGTGGGCACCCGATCGTGTGGTTGAGGGGCCCGAGTCGCGTAGACTTTCGGGGCAGAATAGAAGGCTGATTGCCCGATCGGGTATCCAGAACACGCCCGATCGGGTGGTGATCACCCGATCTCCTTGTTCATGTGCCCGGTCGTGTAGTTTTGCATGGATGAACTCCGTAGGCTTTACCCGAGCGGGTGGAGAGTATAGTGCCCGGTCGGGCACCCTTGTGATCTTGATATTCCTTTTTTCCGCTCGTTGCTCGGGTGTTCCTTTGGGTTTTGGAGCTCGGTCTCGGCTCTGAGTAGATTTTCCTTCAAATCTTGTGGTTTTTGACAGGAATCCTTCATTTTGATCTCATTTAGGCCTTGTCGCCTATAAACCTGAAAACCAACAAAACGGTTGTGTGAAGCTCAAAATAATATCGGATAAGTAAGTAGACGATGTAAGAAATATCCTAAAATGACATAAAAACCTATCCTAAATATGATACACTTTCAGTGTTATCAAACTCCCCCAGACCTAAACCTTTGTTTGTCCTCAAACAAAACTAGAGTCTAGCCTTAGAAGAATCTAATAACAATGGATACTAGCTCAAGATTTCCGAAGTATTAGCCACTTTTGCATTTCAGCGCGTCACATGGATAAAAGCCTAAGCGTACCGAGTATAGCCCTATATCTACCGAAAGTGCTGAGCCATGAAATCTTTCCTAAAATCTAAGTCTACTTCACTACCCTAGATAACGTCCAAGCAATCTCCATACCGATTTTTCTAAGCTCTTGATATCGTTTGAATTTTCTTTTCTCGTTCTTATTCATTTTTTTCTTTTTCGGTGCTTAGATACACGCTTTGTTCCTAGGACGTCGAAGTCGAAGAGGATAGCTTTCTACTTAGACCCAGGCTGCCTATGGCACACTCATAAGGTTGCGCGACCTTAGAGGAGTGAAGAGTTGCGTTTTTGACTTTTTGTTCTTTATTTTCTTTTCTTTTTCTTGATTACGCAATACTCTAACCCTTAGGACGTAGAATAGCTTCTCTACCCACCACTTAGACCCGAACCATCGAATGTCGATGTACTCATGTCATTCTTAACTCGGAAAAGCGTAAAACTTATCCTAGATGACAGCGGAGTATAAGCGTGTGGTCTAACTCTAGAACGCTAAAATATATCAATGAAGCATAGCTAAATGGTATCTACGGAGATATGTCTACTTGGTATCGAGATCTAAAGGGTGAATTCAACTAGACATAGGGTTTCAATCATAGCTACTCGACTAAACGGTATCTAAACGGGCTTCTAAGCAAACCTAAACTATTATCCACGATTCAACAAAGTAGCAAAAATATGACTAAATTCGAAAAAATTTTCGCTAGATCCATTTTATTTCTAAATCCTAATCCTAATCTAATCATGCCGCTCTAAAAGTGCATCCGAATATCAATGAATGTAAGAAACCCCCCCCAGACCTGAACGGAACACAGTCCCGGTGTTCTAGATCAAAAAGGGACCTCTACATGTAAAAAGATCGAGAAATCGTAAAAGTGGTAGCGAATACACCTGGTGTGTGCGTATGTCTTTCTCGGATCGTGATATGCTCGGATGTAGTGACTCTTGCGGTCTAATGCATTGTAACGTGAAAGACCTGTGATATAGCATGCAATACAGAAGAGTAGAACAAAGAGTACTAATAAGTCTGAAAAGAGCGTACACAAAAGCTATCTAAAAACAATAAAAGATAAAATGGTCCATAAAAGAAAAATAAAAAGAAAATGAAATAGGAAAAAGAAGGGAAGAAATGTCTAATCCTCGTCCGCTCCATCGCAGGTAGTCGGTATGTCAGCTGGCTCTCCCGTAGCTCCTTCCCCAGGTGGGAAGTAGAATCCCTGTAGCTCGTACGGGATATGAGGATGGTAGGGGATGGCTCCGGTGTGGTAGTCCTGCGGAATCGGGATGTAAGGCTCCTGATAATGCGTCATGCTCAGCTGCTGAAACCGCCGGACTTACTCGGTGAGGTAATAGGTATGCTGTATCGACTGCTCGTGAAACGGCTGCTGCTCCGCATACCTTGCAGCCTCCAAATCGTACCTCTGCTCAGCCATAAAAGACTGGTACCTAGTCTCCTCCGCAACGTACCTGAGGGCGTCGGAGACTCCTTCCATGGAAGGAAAGTCGGATCTGCTGGGGGGGTACTCAGGACGCGCGCGCGAGTGTGTGGCGCGTCGCCTGCCTCGCCTCGAGGAAGACGGTCTAGATGCGGCTGCGGGAGGTGGATCCATCTCTGCTACTCTCGGGCCGATGTGCCCGAACTTCGGGTCAATCCTAAATCGAGATCCCTCCTCGTCTAAACCGGGTACTACTATCTCATCAATGTCTACCTCTAAGCTCCTACCGTGCTCATCCTTGTAACACCAGAT
>CM071874.1:13849180-13866383 GCA_036759665.1 Gynandropsis gynandra
TGTGACCCTTGCCGACTCTCGATGGAAATTGACTCAAATGAACTTTTGAGCTATTTATTACTTACTTGGTGGAACTTCATCAGGAGCAACGACTGCAGTAACCTCTCTGGAAATGTATTCAGTTAGAGGAATGGCGGCGGCAGATGCGATATTTTCAATTAATATCGAAAGGTTTGCCAAATCCTCTTCTGCGCCATCTCCACGGACATTTTCAGACTCTGACTCAACCGGCTCTTCGTTAGGCACTGGATATGAAAGTTGAAGGAATTCATAGTCTCTAACACTGCTGGAAGATTGGTTTGTGGTGCTCGCATCTATCTCGGCAGATTTTGATTTTGCCTTTTCAGCACCTTTGGGATTTGCCGCCTCTGCTTTTGTATTAGGTAAATGAAACCTGGCATCCCTTAGAAGATCTCTGACAGCGTTGATGATTCTTTTCTCCGACTTCTTTATTTCCTTCACTAATTTCTGCTCCAGTGTCAGCCGGACTGCAGCTTCTTTTCCTTCAGCTTCATCTTCATCCTCGCCTTCTCTTTCAGCATCAGCTTCAGCATCACCATATCTTTCTTCATCACCTTCAGCATCAGCTTCAGCATCAGCTTCATCATCAGCTTCATCATCTTCAAGCTCTATCATTTTTCCCCCACGCTCTTTTTCCTCTTAGTCCCCTTCCCCTTCCCCTTCCCTTTCCCCTTCCCTTTCCCCTTCTTTTCATCTCCAAGAACTGCTTTCCGCGTCAGCAGTTCTTGCTCACGAATGTCCTCCCAACAAAGTCCCTTCGGATTTCTACGAATATATTCCATCCATATCTGAACATCGGGATCACATCCCTCATAGTCGTCCAGATCATAACTTGTAAAGTGTTCATCGTAATCAGGACAAAGAATACTTCGAATATCCTGAAAAACAAAAAATAGCCATTATTACCCTCTGTGACCCTTGTTTTCCTTGTGACCCTTGTATAATTGTTACCTTAGAATCTCCGATCAGCCTTATGACTTCTGCGTACTTCAGGTTAATACCGGGTTTAACCATCTTCTTGCACATTCTTGGGCATGATGGATCCGCATTCTCTACATCAACATACCATCCCTTTCCGCCCAAACTAGGGATGGTTTCGAAAGGAAGTAACTGCAACATTAAAAAAAATCAGAATGCAAAAAGTATAAAAAAATTCAAGTTATTCGAATAATATATACAACTTACCATTAGTGGGATCATGAAACCGTCACAATACCATTTTAGTTTCGGTGATTCCCCGCTAACGTGCTTGCGGCAAGTATCCACAATCTTCTCGAATGTGTAACGCCCCCATGGAAAGCCTTCACAAAATTCCAAATCATCAACCATGTCAATGAGATCATGGCTGATAGAGTTGTCTGATGAAGGCTTGTGAGCAATAACTTGCGCCAACAACAACAAAGTTGCCAACCTCTTTCGGTCCTCGTCATTATTCGCCTTCACAAGCTTTCCAATGATTTGTACGGGGGTCACCTTTCCACGGCCGAAATACTTCCGCCTGAATGTATCACCCCTTTTTCCAATGATTTGTGCGGGGGTCACCTTTCCACGGCCGAAATACTTCCGCCTGAATGTATCACCCTTTTTGGACTCCCATCCTTTGGGATATGGTCCGCAGTTCAATCCGGAAATTAGTGCGTGCTCCACTATAGAGTACCGGATGGGAACACCGTTTAAGACGAACCACAACTCCTTCTTGTCTCGTACAATCACGGAGTGATTTAGGAGGATAGACATTTGAACCTTAGTCAATGTGGAATCACATTGGAAATGGAATAAATGCTTAAATTGCGATTCCTTCTCGAAGTAATGCACGTCGTATTCATCTAAGATTCCTCTCAGCTTCGTTATTGTCTCGTGAGGATAACACTTGGTTGTGATCTTTGGCATTCTGTCCATGTGTGTTTGAATTGATACACAAACTTCGGCTCATGGGTCACCTGCAAAATGACCAATTAATTAAAGAATACATTATACTTCTACCGACTCAAGCGACCCATGCGACTCATGCGACTCATGCGACCCATGCGACCCATGCGACCCAACCGACCCTTTGACTCAACCAACCCATGCGACTCGACTAAACCATGCGACCCAAACCGACTCACTAAGACAACCGACTCAAACGACCCTTAGGCCCCATGCGACGCTCAAGCGACGATTGCGATCCAAACCGCTTCACTGAGACAACCGACTCAAACGACCCTTAGACTCCCTACGACGCTCAAGCGACCATTGCGACCCAAATCGACTCACTCAGACTCAACAGACTCACTGACACTCACACCCATTTCAAATCAATAAACCATTCTCGGACTCGACAGCCTGCAAACCCTAGAAATCGACGCTCAACCGACCATCGCGACCCAAACCGACCCACTGAGACAACCGACTCTTGCGACTCAACCGACTCACTGAGACTCAACCGACTCATTGACACTCACACCATTTCAAATCAATAAGCCATTTTGGGACTCGACATCCTCCAAAACCCTAGAAATCGATCTACTTACACTTATTGACGCCATTGAAGATTGACTCGTGCTCTCTTCTTCACCGCTGCTGATTCTAGCCATTTCTTTCTTGCCAACTTCGAATCGATCCCTCTCAAGTTCGAAATCACTTGTTCTTTCTTGGCTTTTACTCTCCCAAAATGCGGGTTTGGCTTTTACTCTCCCAGAATGCGGTTTTTCTCACGTTCGAAAATTAAGGGTAAATTTGTCTTTTCTCCAGTTTTTTTTCGATTAAATAATTATTTTAGGGAAGGGTATTTTTGAAGCGTTTTAGCCCTACGAGGGTATATCTGATATTCCGCCAATTAAAATATACGATATAATTAAAATATAATTTGAAAAACAATATGTACCCAAAAAATCAACAATTGGTTAAAATATTTTAAATATACTCCAAATTATTTCTGATTTAAATCTTAAAATATATTTCTAATTGTTCAAAACAGTTTCCTATAGAAATTTGTCCAGATCAATTTCACTTCTAATATATAAATTTTTTAATTTTTTCAAAAATGAATTTCGGCTCAAATAATTAAAAGTTATCAAAATTTATTTCTTAATTGTATCTAAAAGATTTATTATTAATTTTGCAAAACAAATTCATAAAAGTTTCTCCAAACGAATTTAATTTTATACTTTACTGTATCTCTCTCTCTCTATATATATATATATAACAACGAAATAAATTTATTCGCATATGTTAAATACGAAATTTAGATTAGTAATATAATATTTGTATAGTTAATACAGACTTCGGGTAGTTTTTATATTATTTCCTATACAAATTAACTATAAATTTCCGAAGAAAAAAATAGTAATAATAATTTATTCATTATTGTTTTATTATGATAGAACATTGAGCCACTGCCAAAAGCTTTTCCTATTTCATAGCGTTGCAATCCAACGTAAAATATACTAGCGTCAGTACATAAACAAAATGAACGACAACTAAACAAAATCACAATTTTGTAAACTGCTTTAACATTTTGTTAACATGTTTAATTAGCCTCCTCTCTTGACGGGTTTTATATGACTCCAGTTAAGGACAAAACCGAACGGGCATAGTAAACAGGCAAAACTAACCCGAGGATATGGAAAAGACTCGTAATCAAACCAGACTGAATCTGACCGAACCAAGAAATGCATCATTACATCAAACATACAAGGTTTCAGAACAAGAGCCGAGAAAAGAAACTACTACAACAACAGTTCAAGATTCCTCCGACCCCAAAATTTTCAGATCGGACAACCAAGTGGTTCGCGATCCGATGATGAACGCATAAAAACTATTTGAGACCGAAAAGAAGCGAGAAGTAACCTGAGAGTTCCTAACATAAAGGGTTTGTCGGTTGGTGCCTTGCCGTTTGTCTTGTTGGCTCACTTCCACAGTTTCACTAACTTGTCGTGGCTTGCAGATGCAACCAGTCCAGTTGTTGTTGACACAGCCAAAGCCGCGATGCGTCCCTCATGCGCTGGTAATGTCATAGTCTTGTTTTCCGACATGTTCCATAGCTCCAAAGACTGTTTCACACGAGTTGCAGCGGTCATTAGAGTAGATATTGAGAGGGAAAAGGTGGAGAAGGCGCAAAGGCCCTAAAGGTTTTCTCTGGGTATGGATCTGTTTCCCATCTGCAAAATTGTGCTAAAAGATTCGAGATTCTCGGAGAAGCTGTAGTATATGACTTAACTTTAGAACACGCCTAGTAGCAGCTTGAGTTCGTGAGTGATAAGATTAGTTACCTGGTAACAACCAATCACGAGTAATGATGGGTAAGCTGGATGGAAAACGCAGGATTGGAACTTGTTCCCGTTGCAGCTTAGCTCGTGAACACATTCTCCTTCACTACCTGACCCAAGCGACCAGACTCTTACAGAATCTTCGCTTACTGATGCCAGAAAGTCACCAGAAGGGTCCCAGCAAATAGAGCGTATCGGAGTAGTATGGCCCTGTTCAAATAAATCTGTTGGCATGATTTTCTAGAAAAGAAAACACACTTTTGCTATAGACAAAGCTAACAAAATGAAGTCCCAAGCCATAAGGCATATATTGACTAAACAGTTTTAATAATCTGTAGGTCAGATCTTTTTTCACTAACTTGGCATCATCAACACTGATGACAGATGTTATTGTGTTCTCAACTTCAGAAGAGCTTCAAAGGAAGCTAAGAATGGTGTATCCAAAGCATACAAGCAATGATCTGAAGACAACTCCCAAATTTACTTTTATTTTCTTTGCAAGTGATTGCAGAAACTAGTAAAACTGATTCTTCCCTTCTTCCCTTTACTCACTTCGTCAAACTGTATAAAAGCTATAAAATGACTGAAGTGCAAACTAACCTGCAATGAGTGTCTGCAAGCCTGCGTTTCAACATCAAGTACAGATACAACATTCTCCGCTGCTGCTGCGAGATACCTACCTAGACTGGGTTGGAACCTCATTTGGGTAGCACCACCCTGCTAAGAAAGATGAAGTCATGTATTGGTATGCCAATAAATAATTTGTTATAAACTACTTGTTTCAAAGTTTTGCTAAAAGTTCAAGCAAACATCCACCTTGAACACTCTCGTGCAACTTCCATTGTTGATACTCCAGTACCTTATTTCGCTGTCTTCGTCACAGGAGCATATGAGATCATCCTTATTTGGGTGGAAGTCTAGCGATGTAACCGAAGAAGAATGTCCCATGAAAGTACGAAGCGAATAACCTTTCTGCAAGTAAAATTAGAAACAACTCTCAATGAACCAACATGTCCATATATAGATACAAAATAGTAAAACCAAGTTTCACTTACATTATCAGCATCCCAAACCCTAACAGTTTTGTCAAATGAAGAAGTTGCAAGACGTGGCAAACTTGGGCTAAAACGGACATCTGTAATTATAGCCAAGTGCTCCTCAAGGGTAGCTTTTGGCTTCATTGTATCCGTGTACCATAATACAGCCTGCACCATCAAACCAAGGCAAAAGTAGAAAATTCATTTGATCGATTCCTATATAAATCACAATTTTTGCTTCTCGTCTCCTAAGCAGATTCAGGTATTATTGGTTAAGCGGCTAGGTAGCTCACCTTTTTGTCGTGCCCACCACTAGCAAGTAGTTTTCCATCTGATGAGAAGTGGCAACATGTAACTTTGTTTGTGCTTGCGCGAGCTGAATTCACTTCTGTAAATGTGAAACCTAGATTCACAGAAAACCAGTGATATCATCAGAGTTCACATGTTAAGAGAATATCAATCACTAAATTAGGAAATAACAAAATACTATAAAAGGAATGTTTTAGACCACAGCCTATTAGTCTACCAAAGAAAAAAGTGCACTTGCAGAATTAAGTTGAACACTTCTTTTAAGTACACACCTTTACTTACGTCCATGCACCGCCCAACAGTATCGCGTGGATCACCATCCTCATGGGATAAAAAAGACTCAACATTGTCATCAAGAGACCCATCTTCAACAAAGCGATCCATATCAGCCTGCAAAAATTACCGAAATATGACACTACTTGATACCCACTTATAATTCTCCGTGCAATCCCTCTTCCAGGTAAAAGTGTTAGCAACCTACCAACTGATTTGGTGGCGACGTAAGGGTCCCAGTACCGTCAGTGCCAAACATCATCATTGATTTGGATGAACTGCCGCTGTGTGGTAGATTAGGCATAGAAATCACATCACCAGGAGTATGAGTTGAAGGTGTAGAAGGTGCTGAGCTAGGTGATGGTCCAGCAGTGTTAGCAGTTCCCGAGCTATTGGCAGCCCCAGAAGATGATACAGGTTGCTTTCTCTTTCTTCCGGCCTGGTGTTTTAAAACCTTAAATTGAATGCAACATCATGTTAGGAACCTACCCTGACTCAAAACCTAGAAACCCATTCTATTAATCTGATCCACACCCAGAACCAGGATTGGAGGTCATCAATTTCGCCAGACAGTTTCATGATGAAAAGAATTATCAGATCAAACACAAAATAGATGAACAAAATTTTTGTCATGCATACACTAGTGGGCTCATAAAAAAAACAAGCAGACCTGATCGTTTCCTCTGAACGAGTTTGACATGCTTCCATCCAGGGTAACACTGCCAGCACCTCCCATTTTATCTTGCTGATGCTGGTTTGTACTCTGCAAATGCTGATTCGAATGGGCATGCTGCTGAAGCGGTTGCAGTTGTGGTGGGTTCCCACCGCTCTGCTGCGGCTGCTGCTGCTGTTGTTGTTGCTGGTGTAGTAGAGCCATCTTCAACTGCAAAATATAAACAATGTTATAGGTTCCAGCAAAAGGTCAGAAACTTTAGAGAAAGGGGGTCTGATGAATCTTTTTCTTCTTTTTTTAGTGAAAACTACGTAAACACAATAAAACAAATCTTGGAAAGCGCTATTTCCCAATTTTCAAATTTGACACAATACTTGCATCAACTTGTGATTCCCAGCAGGGATTTCACAGACAACAGCATTTCCTGACAAGCCAACCTTAAGTAGCATATCAGTGTCTCCACGAGGCAAAAGATGACCACCAGTTTGTAAAGGCGATGCAACATTAGGTAATACATCTCCAACAGAACCTCCAAGGCCATCCTTCCCAAGATTCATACTCCGGTTGTTCAATAGCATTTTCAGTCTTCTGTTCTCTTCACTGACAGATTGAGAACTCAAATTTTGTTGAGCAAGCATGAGCTGCTGCTGATGTTGCGGGTTCAACATATGGAGTTGGTGGAAGGACTGAGGAGACTGCATAAACGGTTTTTGCTGCTGAAGAAGACCCGAACGAAGCTGATCAAATCCCTAAAACAGGAATAATAGTAAAAAGATTTAGAAACAACTTATTATGGAACAAGAGTGAGACAAGTCAGAAAATGCTTGAATAATAATGCTTACAGTGAGAGGCCAGCCTTTCAGTGTAAGGTTGTTGCTGCCTTGATTTGAACCTGAAGCAGGAAACAAGCATTAACCAACATTGAGATTGCTAAGCAGACTACTTGTGGACTGAAGTACTTCGATCAGAATGAACCTAATTCCTAAAATCTATGTCACAAACAATGGAACAATTCAGCAAATCATACCAGGAACTCCCATCAATGAACCTTCTGGAACTGCAGCTCTTGGAGTGAGAACTGGATTGATCTCGTTCTTTATATCCTGCACACGAATAAAACAAACAACTGCTGCTAGTTAACAGGAAACAAACGAAGAGTTTGAAAGCCAACACAATCATAGATATCATACCGCTGTAGACCCAGGAAGCTGCTGATTCCGAGCTTGAACCTGTGGGGATATCCCACCACTTGCACCATGCAACACTTGCCT
The DNA here is from genome assembly GCA_036759665.1 of Gynandropsis gynandra. Taxonomy (NCBI): domain Eukaryota; kingdom Viridiplantae; phylum Streptophyta; class Magnoliopsida; order Brassicales; family Cleomaceae; genus Gynandropsis; species Gynandropsis gynandra. The sequence goes on from CM071874.1 coordinate 13,857,015, forward strand.
GAGGTTTACCATTGAAATGGCTTTAGTACTAAAAATGTAAGCCTAAATACATGCCTAGAATAGTAGATAAAAAAAGTGGGATAATGAAGGTGGAGCACGAGAAAAGCACCCTGAAGGTTGTCCAGAGGCTGCAGCAGACTTCAACATAGATGCATGATTTGGGTCCAAGAGTTGCCCAACATTCTCACCAAATCGCTGCTGCCATTGGGTTCAAATAATAGCGTAAAAAAACAAAGTTGTGATACAATAAGAGAACGCAGACATGACACATATCATAGCCTAACTACCTTCATAGCAGCTTCATCCATAGAATCCCTCTGAAGTGGCATTTTGACCCTCTCCTCATACACCTTAGTAGCTAAGGAACTGACAGGCCCAGGATTTTGCCTCATGATTGGGTCATTATTACCAACCAGCCCATTTGCTGATCCATTCGTGAGGTGGGGTCCGTCTCTCCTCTGCTGCTGCTGAGGTGCTGGTTGTTGTTGTTGTTGTTGTTGTTGTTGTTGTTGTTGTTGTTGTTGTTGCTGCTGGTGGTGTTGTGGTGGATGTTGCTGCTGGTGAGGAGGAGGCTGGTTCTGCTGCTGCTGCTGTTGAGTAGGTTGTTGATGCTGCTGTTGCTGCGCACGAAACAGAAGTTGTTGCATTTGCACTTGTTGTTGCTGCTGGTGTTGCTGTGAGAGCTGCGGATGTTGAGGATGATGCAATTGTTGCTCCCGTGCTTTCATCATCTGTGTCTACAAATGGTTGAGGTGGTACTGATTTCAAAAGAAATCACCTTGGACTTTATGATATAAAGAGTATCAAACTTTTTCTTGTAATCAGTGATAACCTAATGAAGTCTTGTACTATGTAAAGAAAGAAAAGAAAGCATGGGTAAACAGGCTCACATAGATCATAAATGCAAATTACAGTAGAACTAAACACCTTTTTCTTAAAGAACTTTATGTTAGAAAAAGTCAAAGATTACATAATATGTAGATATATTAGAACGATTCAAGAAACATAGCATCAAAGTACAAAATCTTCATTGTTCAAGAATTAATTGCTTACGTGATCATATTAGGCCACTATATAAATTCTGTGCACAATATCATTGGTAACCTATTCAGAATTAGGGAAAATTTGACACTAGATTGATTCGAAACGTAGGCCAGTTACTTATATGGACTTTGAATCCTGTATTTCAATGCGAGGAGCAGTGGGAACGTAAGTTCTCGAACTGCATTTAGACTATATATATGCCTCTCCAAGTAAAATAAAGTTGAAAGTTACACAAATGGGTGAGAAGTTATATAGATAACAGCAGATTTGCGCAAATGTGAAAAATAAATAAAAAATCATTCGCGCTTTGGTTAAACAAAGAGACAAACCTCGATGTACGAAGCAGCAACCTCAGAGTGCTTCTCATTGGTCCTAGCAATAAATATATCCCAGAAGACAGACCACCATTCGAACAGAAATCCTCCAGGAGCGTCGATAGCTAAAACCCATTTCCAGAAACCAGAACCAAGCAAGATAAACATGAAATACATTAGAACACAGCAGAATAAGAAATCTTTGAAAGACAAGGTGTTACTTGGAATCATTAACAATTAGCTCAAGTAGTTTTTGTTTACTTACCCACAGGATCAGAAGACACTTTTCCTTCCGCTTGAAAAGCCTGAGCTGTTGCTTTTAAATCTCTTTTCACCAAATAATCATGGATATAAACATCTAACCTGTTATATCAAGAACAATTCCATAAAGAACATTGTATGACATTGCATGATCAGCATGGGAATCAAACCATCCTCCGACAAATCCCAGCAGCCAATATTTCATGGCATAGAGTGCCAGAAAATCAGACTTTAAAAGTCGTACAAACTATGAACCTAACAAGCAATCATCATCAAGTTAACGAGTGAACAATCCCTTCAAGCTCGTGTAGGAGACCGAATTCCTAACTATAAAATCAGAAAACTAGCATGATAGAGCCCAAAGTCAACATTGTCGTACCCAAAGACATACCAAACTCAGGGACAAGAAACCTCATTCGACTAATGATCAGCTAGAACTCGAGGTGACCCAACTCCATAAATTTCAAGCCTAAGAATGAAAGAGAACACAAAGAACTAGTCTTTAGGCGCAGATAAAAAAAATAAAACATGCAAAACTTGAGAATCCCAGAAATAGCCACGGCCAAAATCAAGCACAAAGCAAGCGTTTAGAACTGTAAACCAAAATTATTAAACGAGAAGGAAGCAAGAATGTCGACGATACGATTAATGCAAATGAAAATAAATTAAATGAAACCCAAATCAAGTACTTCAAACTAGACACTGAAAAAGCACAGACCAAACCGAACCCTAGCATCGAAACGAATCTAAATGGACGAGAAGCTTAATGCATTATAAGATTTGAACTCTAGAAACAGACAACTCGGACACCCAGAATCCAAGACAATCAGAGATGAATATCTAACATCAGGATATAGTCAAAATTAGGGAAAAATACAAAATATAACTTAGCAGATTAGGGAAACAGAACATAGTTGAACTCACATTTTATCCGCTTCCCAGTTGGTTTGAGACATTTTTTACCCTTTGTTATTCTTCAACCAAAATACCCCACACAGACACAGTTGCTTATAGTGTCAGATTCCCATGTACTTATTCATATTACATAACTGCTTTCTCTTACCCTGGAAAATTATTGCATGATAGCAACGAAAAGTAACGAGTTTTCCTCTTATATTCCCGGAAAATGACTAGATTAATATGCTTGGAAAAAAATGGTGGGAGAAGAAACAGATACAGTGTTAGAGAGAATGTTCAAGAGAAGGGAAAAAAATCTGTGAATGGAATAGAAGTAGCAGACGCAGCAGATTAAGAAAATAATACAAAATAAATTAAAATTTTAATGTTTCCAATTACTAATATAGGAAAAAATTGAAATATATATGTATATATATCCAATAAAAAATAGAATCATACCAAATCTTCTAATTTATATATATATATATAAAAATTTTATTAATTATTCTATATTTTATTATTCAAAATATAAATATAAATTCATTGATTTGAAAAAATTATGCCATTTGTATTTTTAAATCATCTCATATTTGTTTAGTTAAAAATAGTTTATATTTAGTGTTATATTTACTAATAAATTGTTGTATAATTAGAATTAGACAAAAAAAATTGAAATATATTATATAAGTAGATGATAAATTAAAGAAACATTCTTATAACTTATTTTTAGTATGTTTAGAAAAGCGTCCAAAATTAGAGCAGCGTGTTTTGCTTCTTCTTCTTTTCTTTCTTACTTTTATATTATTTATATTTTAACTTATTTATTTGATGATAATTAAAGAACCATTCTTGAACTAAAACTTTCTCCTCTGTGAATATCTTTTATATTTTTTGGGTGGACGGAAATTTTTGCAGAAGATATAATGATGGCCGTGGAGAGTAAATTTACCGAAAAAACCCCTAAGATTTTGTGAATTTTGCATAATCTAGCACAGCTTTTCTCGAAATACTTTCTTTTTGTCTTGGGACAAAAATAACCTTTTAAACGAGACGAAATGACATAAAACTCCTTCCCCATATACATTATTTACATATTAACCTTATCATTATTGCTAATAATGGAGTACCAATCATTTATTCGACCAATAAAATTTTGACCAAAGGAGGGTAGTAGCAGTAGTTTGGATTACGATGAAATTTTAATGATTTTTCAGAAATATTTTTCATAGTAATATATTATATGGCACTAATATCGGTAAATAGTTGAAAATTATTTACTTTAATTAGAAGATTTGATGAACTTTATTTTCGGATAAATCTTATAAATATAATTCCAATTTTTTTTTGTATCAGTAATATTAAATATTTTGTGTGTTAACAAAATTTAAATGAGTTCTTAATAAAATATATTTGAAAAATGATTACTTATAAGCAATTTATTTCAATACTAATAATACCGTATTTTAGATTTTACAATTCTAACTTAAATAAAACCTATAATATATGGATTAATAAACTACTCATATGTTTTGGTTTAATTACCATATCTTTAGTTAGAACATATTTAAAACGAATTTATAATACAAGATTTAAAAGTTTTTGACGTGTATATAATTTATTTGGAGTAAAAGATAATATTTTCGATTGTATCATTAATAATATAAGATCTAAAAGTTTGACAGTGGTGTTAAATTTCAAATAAAAATATTGAATACAAACTCATTATATATATATATATATATATATATATCAACAGAAGGGATGAGAAAAAATGAGATTCATTTCCATGCGTTGGCTATTTTCTTGTTTGTATGAAACTACAAAAAAATAACAATTTATTTCAGCAAAATTTCTATTATAATAAAACAAATAGGTTAATAGATCAAATAATATAACATGTTTTAAAAGGGCTAACTTCAAAAATATTTTCGTAGAACTAAAACACTTCAAAAATATTTTTCTCGAAAAAAAAAATTTTTAACTTCAAAAATACCTTTATAAATGTTGATATTTCCAAAATACCCATGCGATCTTACAACCCAATTTAATCATGTGATCTTTGTTCATCTGCGAGCCTTGTTCCTCTTAGAACTTAGATCTCTGCGACCCTTGTCCCTCTGCGACCCTTATTCCTCTACGACTCTTGGACCTTTGCGACCCTTGTCCCTCTGCAACCCTTGGACCCTTGCGATACTAATTTATTATTTACAAATTATTTACAAATAATATGAATAAAATTTTGAAAATACAGCTCAAATCAAAATATGTTGGACCCGTGCGACCCTTGTCCCTCGCGACCCTTCCGACCATTGCGACCCTTCCGACCATTTCGACTAGTCTTTTCAATGTCAGACTACTACTTTTTTCAGGTTCTAGCTATGCTTTTTATTTTACCAATGTCACATTCAAAACCTATATTAAAGGTTCTTTAATGTGGTTAATACATGCACCTTGGTCATTCTTTGTATTTATTGTCTTTCTGGAATTTTAGGAGTCCATTTATTTTTCGTTATAAATAGAGGAGGAAAAACCGAAAAGCTACAACAAGCACCAAATCATCTCTTGTTTCGAGTCTTTCATTCTCTCAAAAGGGCGATTTCTCACATCTAACCCTAAATTCTCTGAAAAATCCTTGTTACCTTTGTGACCGTTAAGGTCACATGGTCGATCTAGGGCATCGTGCTGTCTATTTGTTACTCAATGTCTTGGTAATCGTCGGACTCAGTCTGTATGCAGATACACACAAATACTTACAACTTGAATGGAGAACTTTGTGATGTATCTGCACTACATAAGGTCTTGGTAATCGGCGGACTCAAACATCAAGCTGTATCCGCGTTACCTAAGGTCACGGTTGGAGGTCAAATTGGAGAAGTCACACACGACTCTTCTTGCGGGGAAGGGCTGCGATGTGTCTTTAAACTCGACAAATTTAACCTTTTTTTGTTTCCTTTTTTTTCTCGAATTTCTTTTTGCCTTTTTCTTCTTCTTCAACTTTTTTCTTTCCTTTTTTTAACCGTTGTGACCTTTGAGACCTTATGTAACCTTATGTAACTTTTATGACCTTTGTAACCTTTGAGACCTTATGTAATCAATATTTAAACGTTGAAAATGTCTTATTTTGCATCTAGTGTTCGTAAGATTATGACCCAATATGACTCGTTATGTGACGCTCAATCGGATTAAATTATAATCAAGTTTAAACGGGTACGACTCATGCGATCACACATAACCCTTGTACGACTCGTGCGACCCAATATGATCACATATGACCCATGGACGACTCACGCGACTAAACATGACCCATGGACGTCTAATGCGACCACATAAGACCCTTGTACGACTCATTCGACCCTATATGACCACATATGACCCATGGACGACTCATGCGACCACATAATACCCTTGTTCGACTCATGCGACCTATGCGACTCGTGCGACTTGTCGTTTTGCTGTCAGACTCCTGTCTTACCACCAATGTGACCCATGCGACCCATGTGACCCTTCCGACCCATGTGACCCTTTCGACCTATGTATATAAGTTAACGTCTACGTCTCTTCTCTTAGTATGCGTATCTAACCCATATTTCTATGAAAAATCTTTTTTACCTTTGTGACCTGCGTGGCGCAGTCACCATTGTCGTCGCAGGGCATCGTGTTGTCTATGTGTTACTCAAGGTCTTGGTAATCGGCGGACTCAGGGTCTATGCAGTCAAAGTACATGGCAGGAGATGACTTAGGTGACGGTGTTGGGTCACTCTATCCTAATGTAATATTTCTCCAGTGAACTCATACGACCCATGCGACCCTCAATGAACTATCTCTCCAATGGAAATAGAATTTGTGGAGAGCCTTCGATTGACGTTGCAACTGTATTGTTTTGATTTTGAATCTTTGTAAATGTATTGTTTTGATTTAGAATATTTGTAAATGTATTATTTTGATTTAAAATCTTTGTAAATGTATTGTTTTGATTGGTTTTTGTCATTTTATCAATTTACACGAGTAAATTCATCGATTTCGCATCTATTCATCCATATATGCGACCAAGCGACCCATGTCATTATCAATATTTGAGTTCTAAATGTCTAGTTTAGAATCAACATAGATAATAATATAAATAATCCATATATGCGACCAAGCGACCCAATGCAATTCCAAACAAGAAGAATGCAGAAGAATGGAAGATGGAGACAGACTGTGACCCATGCGACCCTCAATTGGCATATATGCGACCAAGCGACCCATGCCATTATCAATATGCCATTATCAATATATTTGAGTTGTATATGTCTAATTTAGAATCAATATAGATAATAATATAAATAATATCGACATTTGAACAAAATGTTAAATGTATTGTTTAATCATCCGCTGAGTTCTTAAAACACTACTATCACTTTTGAAACACAGGCATTGGTTATACACAACTCAACTAGGTACACATGGGTCACAATCTATTTTAACCGTTGATTGACGTTGTAAATGTAATGTTTTGATTGGTTTTTGTCATTTTATCATCCCAAACCCGTAAATTCGTCGAGTTCGCATCTATTCATCAATATATGCGATCATGCGACCCATGTGACCCTCATTTGGAATTAATTAGTTTGACGTTGTAAATGTATTGTTTGATTGGTTTTTTGTCATTTTATCATCCTAAACCCATAAATTCGTCGAGTTCGCATCTATTCATCAATATATGCGACCCATGCGACCCATGCGACCCTCATTTGGAATTAGTTTGACATTGTAAATGTATTGTTTGATTGGTTTCACTTTTCGAATTCCATCTGACGGCGATTCGATGTCAGGGTCATGTCTTTTCGTATTCCAGTCGTTTCCTTTTTTCTAATAACGACACACACACTCTCTCTCTCTCTAACTCTCATCATCATCATCATCATATTGCCGAAAATGCAAAGGACTGGTGACAGCGATTTGATGTCAGGGTCATCTTCTTCTGGTGAGAGGATTTTCACGGTACCGGTCACGCGTTCAAATCTGGACGTAGATGCAGTGGTAAGTGAACTCAAACAGATTTATTCGATTCATCAAATCAAGCCGTATATGCATTAGTTTGGCGTTGTTGTAAATTTATTCGGTTATCGCAGACACTTCCGATACAGTTTGCGATGTTGAATGGTTTTTGCGGTAGACGATGTAAGGTTGAACTGATAACCAATTACACGGACATTTGGGAGGCAGATCTAAGGCCCGTAAAACGCGGTGGCGCTAGCATCACCAGGGGTTGGACAAAGTTTTGTCACAATAATGACTTTAACGTGGGTTGTACCCTCAAAGTCGAACTGGACGAATTTCTCGATGATGTACCTTGTCTACTGCTTGCCTCTATAATCTTCAAAGATTGAATTTCGTTGTATTTGGTTAGTTTTGTATTTGGTTGAACCTCATTTGAACAACAAAATTCATGTTTGTATTTGGTTAGTTTTCTTTTACTATTATTCAATAGAATGTATTATTGTTAGTATCGATGTTTTTGTTTACTATTATTGTAATAAAGATCGCAGAGGGTCCAAGGGTCGTACGGTCAAAGGGTCGAAAGGAGACAAGGGTCGCAGAGGTACAAGGGTCGAAGGAAGATAAGGGTCGCAGTGGTCCAAGTGGTCGCAGAGGTACAAGGGTCGAAGGGAGACAAGGGTCGGAGGGGGAAAAGGGTCGCACGGTCCAAGGGTCTAAAAAATGTTTACTCGTTGATTATGGAAGATGTAATTTGGTATATTGTTCTTTTTTTAACAGTTTATTTGTAATATAATTTTGGGAATGGATAATTCAACTTTGTACATTGTAATTTTTTAAAAATTATTCATATAATTTGTAAATAATAAATTATTTTGATTATATTGTTAGTATCGATGTTTTTGTGGATTTAGTATTATTGTAACAAGAGTCGTAGAGGGACAAGGGTCGCAGGGGTCCAAGGATCGCAGAGGAACAAGGGTCGCAGGGGTCCAAGGGTCGAGAGGAACAAGGGTCGCAGGGGTCCAAAGGTCGCAGAGGTCCCTCTCTGACCCTTTTACCTCTTCGAAAGTGTCGAAATGGACAAATGGGTCGCAAGGGTCGCAAGGGTCGTATGAGGCTCTGTGACCCTTGTACCTCTGCGACCGTTTGACCCCTGCGACAATGTACCAAATATTAAAGAAAACAGTGTACCAAATATTAAAAAAACAATGTACCAAATGTTTACATCTACGAGTCCAAAAAAAACGATATACCAAATATCAAGTTAGTCTTCTTCGGGTTCAATGGTACGTTCTCCATTACTATATATATCAGCCGTCATCTTCTCACGTATGGAAGTAACCTTCTCGTCGCAAATTAAGCGAAACAGATTCCTATCATTTAATAACGAGGTTTCTACGAATTTGTATGAGAAAACACCACAGTTATTCCCGATTTGGTTCTATGGCAGACCTTCATAATACACATACCTCCATTCATCTTCTCCAGAAGCCAAAGAAGGAAACCCTCTGAGAATGAGCATCTTGGGGACAACTTTTCTTATCTTCTCAATCACCGGATCGATATGCGTTTCCTTAAGGCTCATCTTGCAGTCGTATACCGTGATGCATCGGGTTTCTAAATCCGCTTTGATGGCTACCCAATGACACCTACCCATCGACTTTTGTCCGATGGAATGTTTAGAACCGAGACAAAACCTTCATAATCACTATTTGGTGCCTTGACATTCAAAAACTCACTAAGTTTTTCCGGAAAAGTTTCCATATCCTCGTACATCCACATCGAGAGCGTCTGCATGAAAGCAACAGGAAAAACCTAATAATTCTGATTCGCGCTGGGATCCAATGCCAAGCGAGAAGACAGCTCCATC
>CM071874.1:13874459-13906125 GCA_036759665.1 Gynandropsis gynandra
TGTATTTTACACGTGGTTATAATTTTCACACTTATGAACATGGGAAATTGAAGTCGATGATGAATTATGGTATATGTGTGAAAGGTGAAAGCTATTGTGCATCGGTCGATGAACCAGATTTTTATGGGATTTTAAAGGAAATTTTGCAATTGGAATATCCAGGTATGGAAAACAAATTTAAAACAATGTTATCCTTACCATGTATGTCATTTTGGATATTGACTCATATTTTGATATTTTTTGTAGGTTACGTCGGTTTAAAAGTGATATTATTTCGATGTGATTGATTCGATCCAATAATCGATCGCGGAACAAGAGTAAACAAACTAGACGTTGTAGAAGTTAACTCCACACGAAAATATGCAAAATACGAGCCTTTTATTCTTGCGTCACAAGCCGATCAAGTTTGTTACATTTCCTATCCGCATATTAGAAGATCTTTAGGGTGGCGTATCACAATGTGGATAGTTCCGAGGGGAAAATTGTTCGACAACACAGAACAACAACAATTGCCAATGCAACAACAAATGACCGAGATTATTGCTATTGACGAGGTACGTGTTGAAGAACTTATGCACATCACGTCCCGACACGTTGTCCCGTCCCGACACATCGTCGCATCCCCGCACATCGTCCCGTCCCGACACATCGTCGCATCCCGGCACATCGTCCCGTCCCCAATTGTATATAAATTTTCGACGGTAGGCATTTTTCACGTCGCCCGCCCGCAGCTAACTCTCTCACCCCCGCCGCTCACTCTCTCGCCCCCGCCGACCCCCGCGACTCACTCTCTCGCCCCCGCCGGCCGCGCGACTCTCTCTCGCCGCCGCGACTCTCTCTCGACCCCGCGACTCTCTCTCGTGCGACTCTCTCTCGCACGACTCTCTCTCGCGCGACTCTCTCTTGCGCGACTCTCAATCACCGCCGCTGCCGCCCCGCGACTCTCTCGCCGCCGTGACTCACTCGCCGCCGCCGTCGACCCGTGAGTAAAACCCTATCTTAATCATGTAGGATAGGAAGTCTTGATGTTAGGTTAGGTTCATATGTCTTAGGTTAGGTTCATATCTCTAGCTTTAAGGATCGATTTGTGTATTCAAGTGCTTCGCTGAAATTGCTTGTTGGATAGATGATTGGTTTGGGGTGGTATCGATATCTATGTTTTTGATAGTTTAAATTTATGTTGAAATTGAGAATTTATGTTGTAATTGAGAAATTTATGTTGAAATTGAGAAATTGAGATGATTGGTTTGGGGGTGGTATGGTAATATTTTAATTTCACATTTCAGTATGCCGCGATGCGTTTCAGAAATCGCCCTCAGTCCGAGGAAAGTGGCAATCTTTCAACTCATTCCCGACATTCCAATTCAGGGTTTGAAGAATATATGAATTCAAATTTCTTCCGAAACACTGGATCGACACAATCGGCGCAATATACGCCTTATTATTCGCAAATACAACCACCACCCGATCCAGTAATGCATCACAAACCTGAGATGCACTATGAACCAACTGTAGAAGAAATTTTAGCAATGGATGAAGAACGACGCAAGCTTTCTCGTTTAGACCCTATTCGTGGAAACGGCGGACTATGGTACGTATACTCAAATTCAAATGTCAATTATAAATAGTTAATTAAATGTTAATTTATCTTTCATTTTGATTTGTAGGTTTAGATATGGTCAACTTAATCGTCACATATCAATGACGATAAAGCTGATTATGATCGGCCGTGTTACAATTGGACACATACCGATCCAGAAATTAAGCAACGATGGTGGAAATCATTTGTGGTATGTTTTAAACAATTTTTAATTTTGTCAAGTTATATGAATTGTACGACGGGTGATGTGTGGAAATATGAGTTTTAAATTTCCTAGACCACTCTATCAAGTTATTTGAAATTACAATTTAAATATAATAAGCTTATTATTATTTCAGCAAAAATTTTATTGGAATCCCGCAATTACCGGCCTAGTAAAGTCCGAATTTGACAAACATGCGGGAAATCGTCTTAAGTCTATCGTAAGTTTATGTAAAAAAACTAGAGAAGAAAGGAAAACCCCTTTTGATAGCGGAAGATGTTTGGGATCAGATGTGCGCACATTGGGATGATCCAAAATTTAAGGAAAAGAGCGAGCGAGCAAGTAAATCCCGACGTTCTGATAGAGAAGGATACGTGATAAGCGTATGTACGGCATGATCTCGTTCTTTTGTGGAAGTATATGAAGATCTGGTAAGCTTTATTATACTTTTTATGCATTTATATAAAATTAACATTTCACTAAACTTATATCTTTATTTTTTGTTTCAGGCGAAAGAGAAGGGATCCGAACCGTCATACCTAGAATTGTTGGAACGTACGCACGTTAAGAAGTCAGATGGTTCGTGGGTGGATCCCAAGGCGAAAAGTCTTCATGATAAAATTGAAAACATGGCAGCGGAATGAGTATCGCAAATTCCACGGAGAGAAGACGAAACACAAACTACCCTTAGTCAGGAAGAGTACAACGAGTTGTATCTCGAGGTAATAATGACATTTCAATATGACATAATTTTACTTTTTATAAATGTCATTAATTCTCGATATTTGTTTTACAGCAAGTTACGCCACGCAAATCTCGTATTTTCGGACTTGGAGGAATGGCCTCACAACATTCAACTTCCTCCAAAGGTAAAGAAAAAATATCAAAGTACGAGTTCCGACATAAGTGATCAAAAGTGTTCGAGGCGCAACAAGAATCTGAAAGGCGCGTTGAACAAGCATTAAAGGAGGCTGAACGATCAAGCAAGCGAGCTGAACGATCAGAAAGGCGAATGGAAAAGTTTCTGCGCATGATGAAATCGCAAATGCCTGACATCGATTGGGATGCATTTCAGAACAGTGATTCTGATCACGACGATTTGGAAATACCTCCAACTGATTAGTATTAAAAATGTTAGTTATATGTATGCTTTTTAATTATTGTTATGTACTATTTTTATATTTTAATCTAATCAAACTTTATTTTAATTTAATTTTTTTATTTTAAAAAAAATTGGGGACGTTTCCGTTTCCGTTTCTAAAAATTGGGGATGGATGGTGATCGTCCCTAAAATTGGGGACGGATGGTGGCTGTCCCTAAAATTGGGGACGGATGCTGGTCATCCCTCAAATTGGGGACGGATGTTGACCGTCCCTAAAATTGGGGACGGTCACCATCCGTCCCCCCACCATCCGTCCCCAATTTTAGGGACGGCCACCATCCGTCCCCAAATTCCGAGTCCTATTTTGGTCCTTTTTTAGGGACCGTTTGCAGACTGAAATTTCTGTCCTTAACTGCGGACCGTTTGCTGAATGAATTTTTCGTCCTTAATTGCGGACGGATGACATTTGGCGATGCGCGTTTACGGACTACCACTGGTCGTCCCTAATCCGTCCCTAAACAGGTTTAGAGACGGATTAGGGACGGATTCTTCAGTCCCTAAATCGTGATTTTCTTGTAGTGTTTTCTAATTGACAAACAATTTTTTTCTTCTCAACGCTTCCTCTTGCGTTTGCTAAATGGTTCATCTTTATTTCATCCTCGCTTCTTCTGATGATTTAGTTCCATTTTGGTCACTCGCGACTTCTATCATACCGCGACCTAGGAAGATTCTTCGTTTATTGTTGCCCGGAGAATCTATATGTAGCATGTGTGTGATCTTCTCATTTATATAATGGTCTTTTGAACATTACACTCATAAATTCAATTGGAAGAACAACCCAAGTTCCAATGATACACACCTCCATATAGTCCTTATTTAGTACGTCTAGGAAGGAATCCCGGGATTTCAGAGAACACTCGGTAACCTTATTACGACAACTTCATATTAGAATTATCCCAAGAGTCCATTACATATAAATTTCGAACCCCGAAACTTATACGTTATTTATTCTATCTATACAGGGAAATCTCAAGACAAACCCAAAATTTGAAACAATGCAACATTGTTAACACTCATCAACCGTACAACGCAAATGCAGAAAATCATACAATTGATTGACCAACATAAAGCACAACCAAAACTCAACACCTCTAAAAACCCTGGTGCCACAAGACTAAACTATCCAAGTAAATCTAATCAGAGAAAAAATCACAATGTGGAATGATAACTGGTACAATTACGGATATGCAAAGTAAACTCATACCTTTGACATTGTACGAAAGGTCCTCAGAGATTAAAGCACTAAACCCAATATACGTCGTTATGCAATATACACATAGAAACCACAGACGTTAACCAAACCATAAAAGATACAAGTGACACAGAAAACACAACTATACAAACACACCCACACGGACGCAGGAAACCGCACGATACCAACAGAGAAAAACAATCTATTGAAACCCAAAAACACTTGCCTAAAACTCTAGCCGAATCACCACCCATTTGCAATCCAAGTCGATAACATTATCCTAATACCTACATGAAATCCTAGGAAACATCATACATAGGCACAAATGAAGTAAACCATTGAGACACAAACATGAATAACACCTTGAAACCCCTAAATGATCGGTCCAAACCCACCCAAGATTTGAGCCGATATCCTAACCTGAAACATCTGAAACCCAAATACGAAAACCTACGTGACTCTAGAACCCAACGAAATCTTAATAAAAAACTCTAAAATCAACATCACCTGAAACCTAGGTCATCAAAAGCTAATAAAAAACGGAAGGTAAATCGAATGACGAAGACCGGGAGAGATATCGTCGTTTTGGTTTCGCGAGCGGGGGAAGGTTTCATGATTTTGGATTTTTATTTCCAAAGCGTGAAATGTTTTGATATTCCATTTCAATAAGATAACTAATAGTTTTTTAAACGGACAACTCCAAAAATAACCTTCTTCGAATACTTAGAAAAAAAGTTTCAACTTCAATTATATCCTTAAAATATTGATAACCCCGTATTAAGCTTGTCCTTTAATTTAGTCGAAAATTTTTCTCTCTCCTCCAGAAATCTGATCAAAGTTGTGGGAAGTACGATGTAAGTTTGTCGGAAGTGATGGTAAATGAAAATTACGCGTGACAGCAATCCCGAATTCCAAACGGTTTAGTGTGAGAACACACCATCCCATTCATAACTGTTCACCTGTATCTAAATCGACCGAAGCTAAAAAGGGTACAACGCAATTGGTTAAGGATTATTTGGATAAGGAATATACCTGGAAATATGAAACATCTCTGCAAAAGAAATGATGGCTCGTGTAAAAGCAAAGTACGATACCAATGTATCGTATTTGATGGCATCAAGAGGCAAATGCAATGCTCAAAAGGAGATTCGTGGTGATGACTTTGAACACTATAGGAGGCTTCTAGGGTGGTTGAACATGTTTACAGAAAGAAATCCCGGATTTATCGCAAATCTTCAGCTTGAGAGTGATGGGAAATGCTTCAAATACCTTTTTATGGCTGTCCGAACGACTATAAGAGGATTGAAATACATGCGTAAAGTGATTGCTATGGATGCAACATTTCTGACATGAGTGTACAACGGAGAATTGATTGTGGCGACCACGCAAGATGGTGAACATCACCGATATCCTATTGCATGGAGAATAGTCGACAGATAGAAGGACGAATCATAGACGTGGTTTATGTCAAGGTTGAAAGAGACTATACCGGACGGATGTGATGTCGTTGTATTATCTGATCGCCATAAAAGCTTGATAAAAGTAGTAAAAAAAGTGTATAAACAAACTGATCATGTTTTTTATGCGCGTCATATATCACAAAAATAAAGAGTTACGTCAATAAAGGGCATGGTAGAAAGATTTCAAAGGGTGATACTGTGGCGGAAATGTTATTCAAATGTGCAGTACCATACACAATGAACGAATTTGAAGTGCTATTGAGGTAGAACCTAACTTCAGAATATCCTTTTTTCAAATAACGACACACTCTCTCTCTCACTCTTATAATCTTCCACCCATCTTTTTTCGAATAACAACACACTCTCTGTCTAACTTTCATCATCTTCCATCCATTTTTTCTAAAAATACTACATTTCCCTCATTTCTTCCAAGATATTCTTCCGTGCTATTTGTAGAACTACCTTGTAATCTTCTTCATCTGTCTCTCTGTCTGTTGATACATGTAGAGAATGTATAGATTTGACTTTGTTTTTCGTTTTTTGTTACAGGACATTCTGAAGATCTTTTTCGATGAGTATATTTACGAGAAAACGAGGGACAACAACACCGTAACACTTAAATCGAATGCGTCTAACAGAACATGGGAAGTCAAGTTGGATGGCTCCAGATTCACTGATGGATGGAAAGATTTCTCCAATGACTAAAACCTTCATATTGGGGATTACGTACTTTTTTTTCACGAAGGTGACATGGTTTTTAACGTCACCATGACCACTCCTATTCAGAGGTTTTTCACGGTACCAGTCACTCGTTCAAATCTGGCCATAGATTTATTGGTAAGTGATCTTAAAAGAAGTCATCATATATGCGACTTTTATTCATTTCTAATGATGTAACTTAGGTGATGTCACATACACTTCCAATAGGGTTTGCGAGGGAGAACAGTCTTTGCTGTAGACTATGTAAGATACTGATGTTCCTCGATTGCAGAAGGTCGTGGTCAGCAGCTTTAAGGTCCATGAGTCGTGGTGGCACTTGTATTGGAGGGGGTTCGAGAAAGTTTTGTCAAGAAAATAGACTGAACGAGGGTTGTTCCCTCATAGTAGAACTGTTATCCAATGGAGCGGAACCCGTGCTTCGGTTTGTCCCTCGACCAAGACCTAACAACAACATAGTTTGATTTGAGTTGTATTTTGATTTCTTTGAACCTCCTTTTAACTTGAACTTCATTTGATCTTGAACTTCATTTTGTATTTTGTTGGTTTTTTACTATTATTCAATTGTTAGTATTATTGTTTGTATCGCTGTTTTTGTAGATTTACTATTATTGTAACAAGGATCGCAGAGGGACAAGGGTCGAAGGGGGAAAAGGGTCGCACGGGTCCAAGGGTCATAGAGGTACAAGGATCGTAGAGGTAAAAGGGTCACATGGGTCCAAGGGTCGCAGAGGGACAAGGGTCGAAGGGGGTCCAAGAGTCGTAGGGTTCCAAGGGTCGTAGAAGGATAAGGTCGCAGGGGTCAAAGGGTCACAGGGGTCCAAGGGTCGCAGAGGTACAAGGGTCGAAAGGGGACAAGGGTCGCAGGGGTCCAAGGGTTGAAGAGGTACAAGGTCGCATGGGTCCAAGGGTCGCAGGGGTCAAGGGTTGAAGAGGTACAAAGGTCGCAAGGGTCTAAGGGTCGAAGAGGTACAAGGGTTGCAAGGGTCGCAGAGGGACAATGGTCACAGGGGTCCAAGGGTCACAGGGGTACAAGTGTCGACTCATGCGATCCTTGTCCCTCTGTGACCCTTAAACCTCTTCGATCCTTGACCCTGCGACCCTTTTACCCATTCAACCCTTTTACCACTGCGACCCTTGGATCCTCTCTGACCCTTGTACCCATATGCAACCCTCGAACCCCTGCGACTCATTTATTATTATAAAAAGTAATAATTTCTTATGACTCAAATCAAATTATTTACAATAATAATAACAATATATGACGGGGAATGTATTCATGCGATAATACAACACCAACAACGCCTCATCCAATTGCTGCAAAAATGAAATTAATACACATGAATACATATGACACAAAATGACCTCTGTGACTAAGGGTTTTAAAAAACTTACATCGTGTTCAAGCCATACGTTGGGCTTTAATATGGTCTCCCAAAACTCTGGCCCCCAGGAAATATCTAGATCAGATTTCCACCAATACTCATATCGAGGTGACGTTAGGAACATATATAAATCAGCAAACTTTTCACCGCTAGCGTCAATGAACGAAGGATCTCGGTTATCCAGCCCTCTCCTAATCCCTTGGGCTTCCACACAAAATACCATTTCCCTGCCGGTTCTTGAACCACCTTTTTTTTAGTTCTTGAACCACCTTCTTTACGGGTTCTTGAACTACATTTTCTGTGGGTTCTCCATCAACATCTTTCTCTCACCCTCTCCCTCGCCCTGTTTTTGCTCTTTTCTCGGGTGGAAGATCAACATATGACTTTCGTGGTCTGAAAAATCACTTAGTTATCGGCGAAGGTTCAACATATGGCTTAGACTCTTTCGATAAAGGTCTAGCGCGTGAAAAATCACTTAGACTCATTGTTCGTTACATTGATGCGACCCTTGTGACCCATGAGACATATGCAACCCATGCAACTCTAACGACCAATCGACTTATGCGACCCTACGACTTATACGACTGATGCGTTCTCAAAGTTAAATAAATAACCTAAACTACTCGCAAGTGCGCGGCACGTGTGTAATACTTCAGGTGTCGATCCCACAGGGACTACGCAAAACAACTTAAAATCTAACTATGAATCAAACTTGCTAACGAACGAAATATGGTTTTAAGAATGAAATACTAAAAACAAATAAACAATCTAGTTCTTAAGAATGAGACAAACGTTCCAGGAAACCAGTTTCACCACAAGACTACCGAAACCAACAATCAACCTATCTATCATGCAATCCCAGTCAAGTTATCTAAGGCAGACGATCCTAATATGATATCTACCCTCTCTCGACGCATAGACACGTGATCTAGCCAAGTTGCCCCCTACTTTCGTGGCTGACACCTTGAACTAAACCCATAAGACCTGTGATTCATCCGTTTTACCCTCAACCGCTGCTACCCTACTTTCGTGGCCTAACCTTGGTTGTTCTAAACCTGATCTTCTAGGAATAGAATTCTCCTTTCAGTCCTTCTCCTAACCCCTAACACATGCATTTACTTGGCCTTCATAAACACAAGTCATTTAACCACTCAGATAAAGAATAGATAAACGAAAACGGGAAGATGCATTCAAAGATAAATCAAAGTGGTTTCGGGATAGCCATGGGCTAATCCCTTCTCCTAGAACAAACAAACTACTCGCTCATGCGTCCGTAAACAATCATAAAGGAAATAGAAGGTCTAAGGAACATGAAAACCAAATGAAACCGAAGTTTTGGGGTTGATCTCCAATGCTCCTTGCAAGTCTCCTTCGCAAGAACCTCCTCCTTCTCTCTATTCGATCAAGAACAGAAAACTGAATGAATGAGCTCGACCTCCCACTCCTCTCTTCTTCTTTCCTTCCTCTTTTCTTTCCTTTTCTCCCTTTATTTCCTTATGGACGTTCAGTTATTCCATCTGTTGCAGCAGCCACCGATTGTTGTCTTTTCATGAGTTTCCATTCTTGAATAAGTTGGGTGACATTTCCATTAGTTTCTCCAGCGAAATATCACTTATTCCTCTTCTCTAAAGTCGTTTTCCTTATTGTATAAGTCCCCAACAAACTCTCATTTTTTTTACGTCAAATTAATTTATTTGGAGTTGCAGGTGACGGACGCGTCCCGCGCGGGCAGGGTAAGTGACCCGCTCGGGTACAGCGCGGAAGATCGCACAAGAACGCGATGGAAAAAGAGGCTGCCCCCTCGGGCTCAAGGGCTGCCCGCTCGGGCTCATGGTATGCCCGCTCGGGCTCAAGCCCCAGACGTGGTATTTCTTGCCCGACTCGTGCTCCATTCGCTGGACAAAATCACCGTAACAAATGCCCGTTCGGGCTAGGGAGTTTCCCGCGCGGGTAGTGGCTATTCCTTGTCGATTCTCGTCCCGTTTGTCCCGTGATGATCCTCGATGTTGGTACTTTGTCTCGTGCACGCCTTTAGCTCCAAAATAATACGCATAAAAACCTGTAAGAACATGAAAAAACGAAAACAAGTAAAACGGATACGGAATCATACGTAAAGCATCGCATCTATATCATAAACATCTCTAAAATCATGCAAGAAATACATATGAAAACGAGATGATCAAAATCCCCTAGACGTGAATGTTTGCTTGTCCCTAAGCAAACGTAAACATGTAACACATGAGGTGTACAAAGTCAGAGAATTCTCCTTTCTCCTAGAAATACCGCTAAAGCGAACCTAACCGATCAACTAGCACGTGGATAACAAATTCGGCCTAATTAAGTTTTTAGTCTTCATCCTAGGTTCACCAAGGCTACCCACGAGAAAGTAAATCAAAGGAAAACTAAACAAGCCACCATAACTCTCTCCACCAAACAAGACTTCAGACAATGCTAAACCTAGAACAACCGAGGATACTTGTTTCTTTCCGAGCTTCTTTCTTTCCTTTTTTTTCTTTTTTTTTTCCTTTTTCTTTTCTTTTGTTTTTCTGTCTTCTGTTTCTTTTTTCTCTTTTTTTCTTTTTCTTTCTTTGCATACACACTAGGCTTCTACGACGTTGGATTTGAAGGGATCTAGCCTCTACTTAGACCTAGACTACCGATGACGGTATACTCATGCATCTCGTTCAAGAGTGCAGCGGAGTAGGTGGCGTTTTATTTGTGCCATGTCCTTACGACGTAGAAAGATGATCGCCAACCCATCACTTAGACCCGAGCCATCGAAAGATTATAAAGGTCGATGTACTCATATCGATTTAGATCATGCTTTTCAAGCATTATTTCTATGGACAGCGAAGTGTTAGTGTGCACTCTTAATATGCAAATAAGCTCGATCTCATACGATATAGTAATCCTCATAGAAAAGTGAAGTAAAACATCGTCTGCACGAAGTATGGTCATCTGGATAGAGAGAATAAACGATAAACTAGCCCAACAACCTCATCTAAACCCCCCACAAGCAACACTAGGATTCCCAATGAATTACGACCTATTGTTTTACAGCCGACTAATAAGCTCGCTTAGGAAGAACCTAGCTCAAACATGCAAAATCTCATGGAAAAGGCCAAGTTCTTAAGTATCCTAGGTTCAGGGTTCATCTCAAAACGTGGCACCGGACAAGGGCCTTGGACTGTGAATGGTAATCTGAATTATTGATTACTGAAAAGTCATAAAGGACTATATGTACAAGAGGTTAACGATTTGACCTAATTAAGGAATAGTAAAATTAAAATAATACCCTTAATACAATAATATCCTAATATCCTTCATACGCCCCCGCAAGATGAATCACCCGAGGTGATTCCAATCTTGGAACACAACTCGTGAAACCTCGGAAGAGGTTTGGTGAGAAGGTCGGAGAGTTGGTCCTTGGAGTGCACATGAGAAACTCGAAGTGTACCAGCTTCAATTTGGCCACGGACAAAGAAATAATCAAGTGCAAGGTGCTTCATATGGGAGTGAAAAATGGAGTTGGCGCTGATATAACTAGCTCCGATATTATCACAATAAATGGTCGGAGCCGATGAGAGGGTGACACCAAGTTCCATGAGAAGATTACCCAGCCAGCAAATTTCGGCCAAGGTGTTGCTACAGACCGATATTCCACCTCGGTGGATGATCGTGAGTGGCCACTTTGTTTCTTGGAGGACCACGATATCGGATGTTTGCCAAGATAAACAGTGTATGCCCCCGTGGATTTGAAGTCAGAGGAGTCACCAGCCCAATCCGCAACGCTGCAAGCATGAAGAGACAAAGCATTTTTAGCCGCAAGAAAGATACCTTGTGCGCGAGAAACAGCAAGATAATGAAGCACACGTTTGGCTCAAAGCCAATGCTCATCCGTGGGTTGATGCATGAATTAGGACAACTTTTTGACAGCATAGCTAACATCCGGACGCGTGAGGGCAAGATATTGTAGGCTGCCAATGACTTGTCGAAATTCGGTGGGGTCGGAGAGAGGTGAGCCCGAGGAAATGGTGAGCCGTGAGGTCGATGGCAATGGTGTCGAGACAGGCTTCGCCTCATTCATGTTGGTCCGAATGAGAAGATCTGTGATATACTTCCGCTGCGACAAGTGGAGACCCCGTGGTGTCCGCGTGGCTTCAATGCCTAGGAAGAAGGTTAGAGCATCGAGGTCTTTAATTGAGAACCAAGACGCCAACAACTTGATGAAGTTCTGAAAGTGAGTGGAGGAAGAGCCCATGATGATCATATCATCGACATAGATGAGAACATAGAGCTTTGTAGTTGACGTGTTGAGCACAAAGAGTGAGGCGTCCGAAAGAGAATTCTTGAAGCCAATGTGAAGCAAAAACGTCCGTAACTCAGAGTACCACGCACGGGGAGCTTGTTTTAGACCATAAATAGCTTTCCGAAGTTTGCACACGTGAAGAGGGTGATCCTTGTCAATAAAGCCAGGTGGTTGCTCCATATATACATCTTCGGTGAGTGTGCCTTGAAGGAAGGCGTTGATGACATCGAGCTGATTGATATGCCATCCATTGGAGACCGTAAGACTAATCACGGTGCGGATGGTTGCGGGCTTGACCACTGGACCGAAAGTCTCGTGAAAATCCACTCCCGGATGTTGATGAAAACCATTAGCAACCAAGCGAGCCTTGTAGCGATCAATGGAACCATCGGGTTTTCATTTGATACGGAAAACCCATTTGCAGCCAACAACATTCCTTGCAGTTTGATGAGATACAAGAGCCCAAGTCTTGTTGCTTAAAAGGGCATTGAATTCATCACTCATGGTTTGTCTCCATTTGGTGTGACGTAGGGCTTGTGTTGCCGTTGCGGGTTCGGTTTCGTCTAGAGAACCTGTACATACATTCGCAAATGGAGGATTAGATCGAATGAGATTGACCTTGCTGCGAGTCACCATGGGATGCATGTTTCGAGTGGCTGGTTCCGCAACTGTAGTAACACGGGTCGCGTCCGAAGGCAACGCTGGAGTGCGGGCCGCGTTCGAAGGCGACACTAGAGTACAGGCCGCGTCCGAAGGCGACGCTGGAGTACGGGCCGCGTCTGAGGACGGTTTGGGAGTAGAGGAAGGAGAGGAGATCGCAGCGTTGCTAATGTACATGTCCACTACAAAAAACACGCTAATTCCAACGGACGGGGCAACGGATCCGTCCGTTGGAAACAAATTCTAACAGATAGCAACGGATATGTTAATGCTTTCAACCGGAGACAATCCGTTGCAATTCCGTTGGAATTTTTAACGGATTTTAACGGAAAATTTCCGTTACAAAATCCGTTACAAATCCGTTAACAATTTGCGACGGATTGTAACGGATAATATCCGTTGGACATATCCGTTGCAAGACCGTTAGAACCGGGGGAAAATATTCTGACAGTCATCCGTTACCCATTGTAACGGACATCCGTTACAAATTGCAACGGATGACCGTTGATATTGTTAATTTCGAGGTCCAACCGTCGAAATGAATTCGTGAGACCTTGTAACGGGCATCCGTTACATATGCCAACGGATGTCCGTTGAAAATTTCACTATATATATGGTTGAATCTAAAACAATATCAATATCAACCGATATGATATATTCACCACCAAAATCAAGTATCTTTCTTCTCAATGGTTGAATCCAAAACAGCTTGGATAAATTTTCTTACCGGTGGTAAGAGTAAGTTTATTAAGGTTGTTTTGCATTCGATCATTGAGATAAGGTACTAGTTTTGATGACGGATATGAAGTATCTGTTGTATTCATGGTTGAATCTAAAACTACTTTTATAAACTTTCTCACCTGGTGGTGAGGAAGTTTATTAAGGTAGTTTTGGATTCAATTATGACTGGTTTTGGTGACCGAGGTAGCTGTCGAATATGAATCAAACAAACCACCGATATCAAGTATTGTATTCATGGTTGAATCTAAAACCACTTTTATAAACTTTCTCACCGGATGGTGAGGAAGTTTATTAAGGTGGTTTTGGATTCGATTATGACTGGTTTTGGTGACGGAGGTAGTTGTCGGATCGATAGAATTCTATGTTAAAGTTATTTTTTTATTTAATTATTATTGTTATCTTATGTTAATCATGTAAAAAGAGATATAAATGAAATTTTAGACTCTATATTTCGGTGTTTTGCGTATTGATTGAGTTCGATATGAAATAAGTTCCACTTACATCATTAATATCATAATTATCAAAACTTAACGGGTCGCAATAAGTACCCGTGAACCTGCAACGGCTATCCGTTGCAATTTCCAACGGACATCCGTTGGAACGTTAGTTATTTAGATCTTACCAACGAGTGCGTCAAACCATCAATAACAAAAACATTTTCGAAAAAATGTCGTCGTCTTCGAATCGAAATATATATAGATCAAGGGAGTGGATGTATAGAAGAAAAGATCCTGTAACCGAAGAGATTACGCAAGAATTCTTACACGGATTAGAGCAATTCATGAGTTTTGCATCGATGCAGCCTTTGTGTCAAGAACGTGGGACAATGTTATGTCCATGCAAAAGATGCAAAACCATGATGTTTCGAAGTCAAGAAATTGTTTGCAAACATCTGTATAAGGTGGGTTTCGTTGAAAATTACGAAATTTGGTTTTTTCACGGCGAAGATTGCGGTGTTAGAGATAGTGTGCAAGATGCACAAGTACAACGAAATGAAGAAGTTATTTATGAAGAATCAACGACCAATCCATATGTGGAAATGGTGTCAGATGCTTTTCCTGGAGTTGTTAATGAACAAACGCATGAAGAGATGCCGAACATCGATGCACGTCGATTCTTCAACCTATTGGATTCGGCGAAACAACCTATATATGAAGGTTGTCGTGAAGGTCAGTCTCGTTTATCTTTATCTTCAAGATTGATGAGTATTAAAACAGACTACAATGTGGCTGAAAATTGCATGGATTCATTTTGTAAAACAATGCGGGAATATTTACCGGAAAATAACCAAGCTCCCGAGACATACTACGAAACGAAGAATGTGTTAAAAGACTTGGGAATGCCACATGAGAAAATTGATGTTTGTAGAAACAGTTGCATGTTGTTTTGGGGAAATGATAAAGACTTGTTGGAATGCAAGTTTTGCGGTGCAAGCAGATTTCGGGCTAAAAAACCATCTTCACGGAAATACGTACCATACAAGAAAATGTTTTGTATGCCTGTAGCAAACAGGTTGAGAAGGTTATATGAATAAAAAAAAACCGCTGCAGCAATGAGATGGCACGCCGAACACTCCACGACCGAAGGTGTAATGCAACATCCATCGGATGGTCAGGCTTGGAAAGATTTCAATGTAATATTTCCCGAGTTTGCACGTGAAACGAGAAATGTTTATCTTTGCCTGTGCACGGATGGTTTTAGTCCCTATGGACAATCGGGAAGTCAATATTCCCTCTGGCCGGTGATTTTGTCTCCTTATAATTTACCTCCCGAGATGTGTTTGAAAAGAGAGGTAATGTTTCTGACGTTGCTTATTCCAGGACCAGAACATCCGAAGAAAAGTTTCGATGTATTTTTGCAGCCCTTAATTCATGAATTACGACAGTTGTGGAACGACGGTATCCTTGCTTATGACGTCAGTACTAAGCAAAATTTCAGATTGAAAGCGGTCTTGTTGTGGACAATTAGCGATTTTCCTGCGTATGGAATGTTATCAGGATGGAGCACGCACGGAAGATTATCATGTCCTTATTGTATGGAGGATACAGATTCATTTCGACTAGTCCATGGTAAGAAACCATGTTGGTTTGACTGTCATATAAGATTTCTTCCTCGTGGTCATGCTTTCAGGAGAGATAAAAAACATTTTCGGAAGAACGTGGTTCAAAAAAAAGAAGCACCGTGCATGCAAACCGGAACACAAATCCTTTACGAAAGATTGAACACAATGGAGGATTTACAAGAATCAGTAGAATGCGGTGGAGATCGTGGGCATCGTAAACCAAAAGGTCAAGGTGAATGGCATAACTGGTATAAACGTAGTATCTTTTGGGAACTACCATACTGGAAATCATTGATATTACGTCATAATTTAGATGTTATGCATATCGAGAAGAACTTTTTCGATAACATCATAAATACTGTTTTGAATGTGACGGGTAAAACGAAAGATAATATACAATCGAGGAAAGATTTGAAGTCAATATGCCGACGACCAGAGTTGGAATTACGGGATGGAAGGTCACCTATCCCGGTATTTAGATTGTCTAGTCCGGCCAAAACAGCATTATTAAAGTGGTTAAAAGAGGACGTTAAGTTTCCTGACATGTTTGCACCGATTGGACGTACAGGAGGAAAATCCGATGAATATTGGTTAACACCAGAGGAGTATAATCATGTCCACACATATATACTACTTAATTGTCAAGAGTTATTACCGTTCGAAAGGTATGTATGGTACATATTATAATTTCAATCTTTATATTTATATATATATGAACATGTAACGTATTTTATTATTCAGGATATTTGACGAAGAGGTGCTTGGTACATATCCTCATCTAAATGCAAATGAACTCACAGACATGAAAGTTCAACATTATGGATCGTGGTTTAGAGACTACGTAAGTACTCGTACACACATTTATGTAAATTAATTGCATATAAGAGTATTAATTTGTTTTTTTATACATACAGGTGAAATGTTCTGATGAAAGACTTCCTACGTGGATAAAAGATTTGGCTAATGGTCCCGCACGAAATGTCATGTGTTGGCCAATCTTGTTTACTCGCGGCTACACGTTCCACACGTACGAACACGGAAAACATAGAAGCACATACAACTATGGAGTTTTCGTTAATAGTGATATAGAGGGTGATAACTTTTACGGTATTTTGCACCAAATCATACAACTGGAATATGCCGGTCTCGTTGGGTTGAAGGTTATGCTTTTTAAATGTCAGTGGTTTGACCCAACCGTAGGACGCGGAATACGAAAAAACCGTTGGGGAGGAATTGACGTCAACCCGGCACGACAATATGGTAAGTATGATCCCTTCATCACAATAGATCAAGCAGATCAAGTATGTTACGTGCAATATCCAACAACATTGAAACGTCGAAGAGAGGAGTGGTGGTCCGTAGTAAAGATCAAGCCACGAGGGATCATAAGCTCTGATGACAAAGAAGATCCGTTGCAACCCGATCATCCGCAGCCGATTCGTTTAATTGATACAGATCGCGAGGAGATTCTTGCGAGGAATGACATAGACGGAGAACTCATACGCGATTATGAAGACGTTGAACCGGAAGATGCTGAAGATGAAAACGGCGATGAATTCAATGAACAAGCGAACGACGACTCGCCCGAATCTAAATCTACTGAAGAAGAAATGTAAATACAATAATGTTTATTATGTTTATGTGTAATACATGTATATGATTTGTAATTAATGACGTAAAACGGACACTTAGAAAAAATTTAAGGATTTCCAACAATCCCAACGGATATCCGTTGCAAATGGTAACGGATAACCGTTGGCCCGTTGCAAGGGTAAATTTGCACCCGATACTTAGAAAATTTTTTTGGATTTTCACAGATCCCAACGGACATCCGTTACAATTTGTAAGGGATATCCGTTGGAAATTTTTAATGGTAAATTTCCGCCACGTGTAGCTTCAATGGTAAATTTCCGCCACGTTTGAAGCCAGGTGTACCTTTCCAACGGACATCCGTTACATATTCTAACGGATGTCCGTTGGAAAATATAATGATTACTGCCGAATTTGCAGCTTTTCTTAACCGTTTTTCATGTTCCAAACGGGCATCCGTTACAATTTGTAACGGAAGTCCGTTGGAAAGGCATACAAGCCGCCATTTAGCCGTAATCGCATCGGGAATGTAAATTTCCGATGGGCTTCCGTTACAAATTGTAACGGATGCCCGTTGGAAATCTGAAACATCACGTCAATTTAATGACTCCGTTACAATGACACATGTTCCCAACGGTCATCCGTTGCAATTTGTAACGGATGGCCGTTGGAAATTTCGATATATATATATTTCGATATATTTTTCCTTATTTCAACGACAAACAAATCCAGAAATCTCAAACACTACCAAAACTTACAAAAATGAGAAGACGTTTTACATCCGTTGCTAATTTTTTCCCGCCAAATTGTTTCCCACCGTTTTGCAACGGATGTCCGTTGCAACCGCTAACGGGCTTCCGTTAAAAAAATATTTTTCCAGCTAAATCTTCCCGCCAGTTTGCAACGGCCATCCGTTGCAAGCTCCCGCCATTTTGTAACGGTAATCCGTTGCAATGTCCCCCCCCACTTGGCAACGGATGTCCGTTGCAAAGATTTCCGATTTTGCAACGGACCACCGTTGCACACCAACGGCCGTCCGTCACAACGTTTTGCAACGGTGATCCGTTACTATTATTCTAACGGCTGATTCCGTTGAAAGTCCGTTGCAATTTTGTAACGGAAAATATCCGTTGGAAGGCCGTCACGAATTGCAACGGATCCTCATTTGCAACGAACTTTTCGCGACGGACGGAAATCCGTTGGTGTCCGTTGGAAACGGCTGTTTCCAACGGATTTTTGGCGATTTCCGTTGAAGGCCAGTTTTTTTGTAGTGGTCACTCTAAAAAATGATCAGGGAAGAATCTAATCTTGGGGGCTGCCCCGTACATCTTATGTACTAACCCAAAAGAAAAATCAAAGACAATTATATTCTTCGGTGCTAGCGGATGAATATAACTGTATCCCACACTGATTGTCTAACAATCATAAGCAAATACTGAGACACTCATATGCGTGTGACCTCGTAGGTTCATAACTAAACTGGTAGTCAATTAGTCTCACTAATTAACTAATCGAGGTTGGCATCTAGCAACACTCCTCAACGACCAGATAGGAGATGGAGCGTGAGCCAAGGTGAAGGGCTCGATGGGTGTTAGAGAAGGACCATGGGACAACGGGGATGCGACGGGTATGCTAGGATGTATGACATATTTGGAAAGGTTAGCAAAGGGGAAGACGGATATATGAAAGACAACATTACGCGCTTTGGGTGTTGGAGTAGCCAAGGAAGACACAAGGGGCGGATCTAGGGTCTAGTTTGCGAGAGGCATAAGGACGCAGCCAAGGGTAGCCCAAACAGCCAAAGGTTTTGAGTTTATGGAGGTTCGGTGGAGTTTGGAAGAGAGCTTCGTAGGGCAAGGCATAGGAGAGGAGAGGTGTGAGCATTCGGTTGATAAGATAAACCGCGGCCGTAAAGGCGTAGGACCAATACGGTAGTGGTAGAGAGGCGTGCATAAGGAGAGATAATCCGGTTTCGACAATGTGATGATGTCGACGTTCGGATATCCTGTTATGCTCGGGGGTGTGTGGTGGAGTTGTGTAGTGTGAGATGCCATTGTCCAAAAGAAAAGAACGGAGGGCTATGTATTCCCCACCGTTCTTGGTGTAAAGATTGACGATTTTAGCGTTAAACTTGTTTTCGACAAGAGATTTAAAGGCAATAAAAGTTGCTCGAACTTGTGATTTTTGTTTGAGCGGATAAAACCAAGAATAACGCGTAAAATGATCAACAAAAAGAACATAATACTTAAAACCATCCGTTGAAATAATAGGAGATGTCCATAAATCGGAGAAAACAAATTCAAGTGGTCGAGAAGAAACATTAGATGACTCATGAAACGGAAGTTTATGTCTCTTATTACTAAGACAATAATTGCATGGAGAAACAAAAGACTCTCGAACTAACGGAATGTGAACCTTGGACAAAGCGTGTTTGAGAATGGGTAGTGACGGATGTCCTAGACGTGAATGCCAAGTGGACACGGTGGGCTTAAGGTTGGAGAATGCGACAGTGGGTGAGGTATTGGTGGTAGGGGACGACCACACATACACTCCATCCTTAGTGTTTCCTTGAAGAACCGGCGCCCCCGTGTTTAGATCCTTCACCTGAAACATATGAGGAAAGAATTCAACGGAAACATCATTAGACTCGCATAAACGCTGAACCGAAACCAAATTCTTGTACATTGAAGGAACACAAAGCACATTATCAAGTAATAGTGAACGATTTGTTAAGGATAGCGAAAAGGAACCCGTATGAGTGATGGGCTGTCCGGAGCCATCAGCGATGGTGACTTCCTCGCCGCCGTGATACGGACTGTGGAGTGACAGGTTCTGCAAGTCAGAAGTGATGTGATGTGAGGCACCACTAACAAGAAGCCAACTCGAGGTATCAAATGTAGGATACGTAGCAACGTTTGCAGCAGGCGGCCACGGACGTTGAGGGGGTGTCCACCGTTTTTGAATCGGATCCGAGGAGGAGTTCGCGAGTATGAGGCGAAATCGGGAGCAGAACTTTGCACTGTGTCCTTGAGTCCCGCCCGTGGAGCTCCAGTTGTTGTTGCGACTCCATTGAGAGTTAGGGTTGCGTGGTTTTGGACGAGCAGCAGCAAGGTGAGCCGTGACCGGTAGGGCAGTGGCTGGCGGAGGGAGATCGACGGCCAATTTTGCTTCATGATTGAGGAGTTTTTCGTGCAGCTCCTCAATTGAAATTGCGGTGTCTTTGGCATTGATCACATCAGCTATAGGTTTGTACTCCTCCGGCAGTCCATCAAGGATGGCTTCAAGAACATCCTCGTGATCCATCGGTTTCCCGAGGAGTGAGAATTCGTCGATTTTGGTGGTGATGAACCGCAGGTATTCTTCCACCGATTGAGATCCTTTGGCACAACGTTTGATTTGATCTCGTAGTTGTTTGATATGACCACGAGAAGCTTTGCCATAGATGTTGGCTAGGGTTCGCCAAGCTTCTCGAACGGAAGTTACTCGAGCGATGACCGGTTGGAGCGGGAGGGAGAGTGCGCCGAGCATAGAGCTGAAGATCAAACGATCATGGTGTTTCCACGGGCTGAAGGCGGGATTGGATTGCTGGATTCCATCAATGTGGATCATGGCTGGCGGCACAATGGAGTCTTCGGTGATGAAGCACTCGAGATTGTAGCCTTCGAGAAGAGAGCGAATTTGAATGCTCCAAGTGAGGTAGTTCGTCGGAGTGAGTTTTGTAACGCTTGACATGTTGCAAGCGAACAAAAGTTTCTATGGCTGTTGCGGATCAAATATGCTCACAGACTCGGTGCGATTCAACGACTTCGGGATGTTCGACATGGGTGCTGGACGCGGCTCGAGAGATTAGGAGTCGGTTAGGTTAGGACGCGTCCGAGAATTGTGGGATCGGTTGGGCGGGACGCGGCCGAGAATTGTGGAATCGGTTGGGGTGACTCGGCTCGATGGAGATCTGGATCGATGGGCGGGCAGATCCGTGCTGGTGAGGCGACGGAGCCGAGGGGGAGACGTCAGAAGCGGCGGCTAGGGTTGGCTGAAAAAGAAGAAGTGGGTGGCTAGGGTTTCGTCGTGAGACGATTTTAGTTCGTGGTCTACCCGCTCAGGCTCAAGCCCCGGGCATGGTATTTCTTGCCCGACTCGTGCTCAATTCGCTGGACAAAATCACCGTAACAAATGCCCGCTCGGGCTAGGGAGTTACCCACGCGGGTAGTGGCTATTCCTTTCCGATTCTCGTCTCGTTTGTCCCGTGATGATCCTCGATGTTGGTACTTTGTCTCATGCACGTCCTTTAGCTCCAAAATGAACCGAATACGCATAAAAACCTGTAAGAACATGAAAACACGAAAACAAGTAAAATGGATAAGGAATCATACGTAAAACATTGCATCTATATCATAAACATCTTTAAAATCATGCGACCCATGCGACTCTTGTGACCTATGCTGATTCTCGATGGAAATTGACTCAAATGAACATTTTCACTAAATATTACTTACTTGGTGGAACTTCATCAGGAGCAACGGCCGCAGTGTATTCAATTAGAGGAATGGTGGCGGCAGATGTGAGACTTTCAACTTATCTCGAAA
Organism: Gynandropsis gynandra; assembly: GCA_036759665.1. Classification (NCBI taxonomy): domain Eukaryota; kingdom Viridiplantae; phylum Streptophyta; class Magnoliopsida; order Brassicales; family Cleomaceae; genus Gynandropsis; species Gynandropsis gynandra. Next base: position 13,896,126 of record CM071874.1, read on the forward strand.
TTTTTGCCAAATCCTCTTTTGAGCAGTCTCCACATTCATTTTCAGTCTCTGACTCAATCGACTCTTTGTTTGGCTTTTTTCTTGACATTGGATATGGATGTCGAAGGAATTCAAAATCATTATCTCTAATAGTGCCGGAAGATTGGTTTCCGATGCTCACATCTTTCTCGATAGACTTTGATTTTGCTTTTTCAACACCTTTGGGATTTGCCGCCTTTGATTTTGGATTAGGCAAATGAAACCCAGTATCCCTTAGGAGGTCTCTTACAACGTTGATGATTCTTTTCTCCGACTTCTTTATTTCCTTTATTAATTTCTGTTCCAGTGTCAGAGGGACTGCATCTTCTTCTCCTTTAGCTTTAGCTTCATCATCACCTTCTCCTTCAGCTTCATCATCACCTTCGCTTTCAGCATCACTTCAACATTACCTTCAGCATCACCTACTCTTTCTTCATCAGCTTCAGCAACACCTACCCTTCCTTCGTCTTCGTCATCTTCAGCCTCTGTTATTTTTTCACTCACGCCCTTCTTCCTCTTAATCCCTTTTTCTTTCCAGTTCTTTTGATCACCAAAAGCTGCTTTTTGTATCACCAGTTTTTGCTTACGGATGTCCTCCCAACAAATACCTTCAAATTTGTACGAGGATGTTCCATCCATATCAGAACATTGGGATCATGATATCCCTCGTAATCCTCCAGAGAAAAAAGTAAAGCTTCCTCTTCGTGTTCAACACGAAAAATACTTCAAATATCCTGAAAAACAAAAAATAACCATTATTACCCTCTGTGACCCTTGTTACCCTTGTGATCGTTGTGTAATTATTACCTTAGAATCTCCTATCTGCCTTATCACGTCTACATACTTAGGGTTAAAACTGGATTTAACCATCTTCTTGCACATTCTTGGGCATGATGGATCCACATCCATAACATCAACATACCATCCCTTTCCGCCCAAAATAAGGATGGTTTCGAATGGAAGTAACTGAAACATTAAAACAAAATGATAAGAATGCAAAAAGTACAAAAACAACCAAGTTATTCAAATAATAAATACAACTTACCATTAATGGGATCATGAAACCGTCACAATACCATTTTGGTTTAGTGATTCCTCGTTATCGTGCTTGCGGCAAGTATCCACAATCTTCTCGTATGTGTAACACCCCCATGGAAAGCCTTCACAAAATTCCAAGTCATTAACCATGTCAATGAGATCATGACTGATAAAGTTGTATGATGAAGGCTTGTGAGCCATAACTTGCGCCAACAACATCAAATTTGCAAACTTCATCTACTCGTCGGAATTCTTCGCCTTCACAAGCTTTTCACTAACTTGTGCGGGGGCCACCTTTCCACGACCGAAATTCTTCAGCCTGAATGTATCACCCCTTTTGGACTCCCATCCTTTGGGATATGGTCCGCATTTCAATTTGGAATTCGTGTGTGCTCCACTATAGAGTACCAGATGAGAACACCGTTTAAGACAAACCACAACTCCTTCTTATCCCGTATAAGCACAGAGTGATTTAATAGGATAGATATTTGAACCTTCGTCAATATGGACTCACATTAGAAATGGAATAAATGCCTATATTGTGACTCCTTCTCGAAGTAATGCAACTCATATTCATCTAAGATTCCTCTCAGCTTCGTTATTGTCTCGTGAGGATAACACTTGGTGGTTATCTTTGGCATTTTGTCCATGTGCTTGAATTCATACACAAAATTCGGCTTTGGCACCACCTGCAAAATAACCAATTAAAAATACATTAGACTTCTACCGACTCAAGCGACCCATGCGACTCAACTGACCCTTGCGATCCATATGACTGAAGCGAACATGCGAGTCAAGCGACTCAAGCGAACATGCGACTTAAATGACCCTCGGACCCTCTTCGACACTCAAGCAACCATTGAGACCCAATGACTCGCTTGAGTCGAAGATGGTTGATAACACGTAATGTATGTTTGTTTTAGGCTAGGCATTTATATCAGTTTCACATAGTTCACATAGTTCGAGTTACAAAACCGACACAAACGTTCTTTATGTACTCCTTTCTGTTGATTTTCAGATTTTAAGGCGACAAGGCCTAAACGAGCTTTAGAAGGTCAATTCCTGGATTCAACCGCATATACTGAAAGCTACAAACCACCCGGAGAAAATTTAGGCCTCGGAACCAAACGGAACACCCGAGCATCGAGTAAGAAGAGCAAAAGCACGAAATTAACTCAACCCGCTCGGGCTTGGAAGAAGCCCCTGCATGGGCTGCATCGGGTAGAAATTTGAGCCCGACCTGTGTTGAACATCAACTCGCTCGTGCTCCACTAGATTAAATGAACCCGAGTGTGCTGTCACACTAGCCCACGCGCGCTACAACTCTAGAAAATTTCACACGCCTCGGGGTGGAAGAGAACCCGCTCGGATTGGACAAAACATGATGACCCTGCGCGGGGTTGATATCTTAGCCCGTGCGGGCTGGGTTACCAGTGAATATTACACGACTCGCGGAGGCAAGGAGCCCGCTCGGGCTAGTTGATACATCTTCTGCCCGCGCGGGTCCCCTTTTCATGACCAATCTGTTTTGAGTTTTGAACGAAAATTAAAAAGGAAAAGGGGTGGCTAATGAATTCAGACGGTGGCTTAGGTCAGGAAAGAGACTGAAAAACATAAGGAGAAACTCATGAGAAGCTGGAGAAGGAGAGAAACAGCAATCCGGAGTTCGGTAACGAGATAGGGAAGATCAAGGAATCGTATTTCTTATTCTTTATCATGTCTAGGTTAATTTCTCTTGTTTTCTAGTAGAAACCATGAGTGAGTAGATATCCAGCTTAGGGATATCTGATTTGTAATGGATGCTTGAAATTATGCATTAATGCTTAAACCTTTCGAAGTTGTCTTGAATTTCGGTTGTTCAATCAACATCATAAACGTTCATACTTGTGCTGGCCGCTCAGTAGTTTAGAAATTTGTGTTTAGCCGGGAGGTTCGATTATGAATCTAGAATAATTGATTGTTGAATAAGTTCGATTGATGAGAATCTGGCCGGTCGGTTAATCGACTTAGGAATTAGGATTGCGCGCTTAACGCTACCGTAATCACGAGTTAATCGCTTCCGGGAGGTAGGATTGCACGTTGTTATGGTTAGGAGGTTTAGGTGTCTAGAGAATCATTCCTTATTTATGAGCATGAATTCCCCATAATCAAGATAATTCGATAGGTATATGATCCTTTGGTTATTACATCCTTGCAAATCCCGGTACCCCGAAACCCATAGTGTCCTTTATTATCAGGTTTTTCACGTCTCCCCATCGCTGTCACAATTCACTTTAGTGTTTTAGAAATTAGTCCCACATCATCACCAATTCAACCCGTCTTAGTTTAGTCGTATTCTTAGCTTAGGTTGCATTACTCTCCAGAGTTCGACCTTGTATTACACCGATCCATACTCTTCCGTAAGTGAATATTAGGCATTTTTATTGCTTGATAGTTTGCACATCAAGTTTTAGCACCATTACCGAGGACTAATTACCTAGATTAGGAATGAACTAGATTAAAATTCAGTCCTTTTCAGAGTCTTAGTCATTTTCTCTGCATTTTATCCCTTTATCGAGTCTTTTCTATCTACATCAGATCTAGTTTGTTTATTTTTGTGCAGGTACCATTAAATGAGTAGCTCCACACAAAAGCTACTCATATATGATCCCAAGGTTGAAAGAACAATACGAGACTTGCGCAAAAAGAGGAGGATTAGACCTGTAGATTCTGAATCCGAAGTAGATAAAGAGAGCATCCCAGAGACACGGTTCCGAAGAGGAAGGAACTGACAGCGAAAGCCCCAGTACAAACAGTGGAGAAGGCAACACCAATAAGCCCGAGATGGACACTGCTGAAGAAACTTATGGAGCTTACACAGCTCCAAAGCACACCCAATTGCTTTCATGCATGCCTGTCCAATAAAAATCAAGTTGAGCTGCAACCGGCTTTCATCAAGATGCTCAACAATTCTGCTTTCATAGGAATGGAGAATGAGGACCCAAATGCACACCTCACTGACTTCAAGATGCTCTGCAGCACTACTAGAGTTGGCACAGGAGTCACACGGGAAGATCTATACTTATGCGCATCCTCATTCTCGCTCAAGGATGCAGCATAGAGTTGGTTGTTCAACTTGCGTACTGTGTCTATTACTTCATGGGATGAGTTAGAGTAGCGATTCATGCAGCAATTCTTTCCAGACCATAGGACGCTGCTCACCAAGAGCCGAATCAACTCGTTCCTGCAAGAAAGAGGTGAGAGTTTACATGATGCATAGGAGCGCTTCAAGAAATAACAACGCATTTGTCCACACCATGGGATGGACAAGAGGTACCTCATCACGAGCTTCATGCAAGGTCTTCAAGGGACCACACACTTCATGATTGTAGCAGCGGGTGGTGGTTCCCTTAGCAACCTCACTTTCCAACAACTCGAGAATTTGATTGAGAACATGGCAAGAGAGGGAGGCAAGAAGGTCGAAGATTACAACAATGATTTCTCATCCAAGGCTACGGTAAATGAGTTAAGTATTGCCAACCCGGACTTAACAGAAATAAAGCAACAAGTTGGGGAGATATACAGGATGATCACAAGCCTTCCTGTCGAGTGACAAGATGCATCCATCGGTCAGGGGATCGAGGAAGTCAATTACGTCAAAAATCGGCCCTACCAACATAACTACATCAAGAGCCATCCCGACCTCTCCTATGGCAATACAAGTAACGTGGCAAACCCGCAGGATTTTCAACCCCAGATGATGGAAAGAAACCAAAACCAAGGTTTCCAGCCAAGAGGGAGTGGCCAAGATTATAGCTATCAGCATCGCACACAACCTTTAGACGACTGCGAAATTTTCTCTATGGTTTAATCGTTGCTGCAAGAACAGAAAAATCAGAGCTACGCGCTTGGAGGAATCAAGGCTGAACAAGATGGCATGAGGAAGCAAATGGCGAGCTTCCAAGCACACTTGAAGCACCTGGATACGCAAGTGGCACCGCTTGCCCAAGGGTCCAACCGACAGACGGGACAACTCCCTGGGAAGCCGGAGGCAAACCCCCGGGAACAAGTCAAGGCCATATATTTAAGGAGTGGAAATACAGTGTAGCAACCCATGCCTTCCACAACCATGAGAGGAGAGCCTCTGAGAAATGCAAAAGAACAACACATCACTCAAGGCGTGGAAGAGGAGAAGACCGACGAGGAAGAGGAGAGGGAGTTGCCGTACGTGCCACCTACCCCGAGGGCACCACCCCTACCCTTCTAGCAGCGCTAAAGAAAGCAGAACGACGATGTTCAATTCACCAAATTCGTGGAACTCCTAAGGAAGCTGCAAGTCACCATCCCATTCTACGACACGCTTATGAAGATGCCATCTTACACCAAATTCCTTAAGGACATAATAACGAGGAAGAGGACCGTAGACAATGAGGTAGTGATGGTCACCAACTCGCTCATGCAACCACCTACATGGGTAAGAAGATGCCCGATCTAGGTAATTTTGTCATCCCTTATAAGATCCACGATTATGAGATTGAACATGCACTAATCGACATCGGAGCGAGTGTAAGCTTGCTATCACTGTCACCTGTTAAAAAAACCAATCGAGTAGGAGATCTACAGCCTACACGTATGATGATTACCTTGGCCGATCAATCCGTACGAAGTCCCATAGGCATATTGACGAATGTTGCTGTACAAGTGGGAAAATTTTGGTTCCTCGCGGACTTTATAATTGTGGACATGGAGAAAAACCCAAAGATCCTCATCATTTTGGGAAGACCATTCCTAACCACAGCGAAAATGGTTTTATTTTGCGCTGAAGGCAGACTGGTCATGAAGTTCGGAGACGAGTCCATTGAGTTCAAGCTCGACGATGCGCTTAAGAAGCCACATATGACTGAACCCGTGGTGCACATTAACACGATGGATGAACTAGCAGAGAAAGTTCAATGTGAACATCATGATATCCATCCCATAGAAATACCACTGTCCGAATGCATCGGGAGCCTATTTCAGTCACCCCAAGATGTCGATGCACACATGCAACTCATGGAGAAGTTGACAAAACCGCAGATGAAGACTATCCCCCGTGTGCCCATACATCATCCCGCGCGGGTTACACCTAATTTGCAAGACCCACAGGGGGTAGCTCACACCCCGACTCGGGCAAATCTCTCGGGGGTAAATGACCCATTTCAGAGCCCGTGGGGGGTGGTAGATGAGCCTGCTCAGGCAGATCACATGAACAAGAATCTGCACGGGGTAGATCACACCCCGCCTCAGGCAAATCTCTCGAGGGTAAATGATACATTTCAGAGCCTGCGTGGGGTGGTAGATGAGCCCGCTCGGGCAGGTCACATGAACAAGAATCCGTGCGGGTTAGCTAGAACCCCGACACAAACAATATCTTTGGGAGTAGACGACCCATGCGGGCACATTGTATAACCCGCACGGGCTATATCATTTCAGCCCTGCACCTCATTTCCTACACCCTCGATCGCCCGCACACGCACTTACCGCGCCTAGAACACCGAGGAAGCACTCAAGCAATGTCGAGTCCGATGTAGCTACCATGGAGTCATAGGATTGGATGAAGGAAATATGGATTCACTAATGGAAAACGCTCAGAAGTTAAAGCCATGCTTTGTTGATCACGTAGAGGACGGAAGAGGCGTACCTCCTCTTTCTGATATCACATATGCCTAAAGCGTAAGGGTCAAGCTAAAGACTTAAACAAGAGCTTCTTAGGAGGCAACCCGAGCTTCATATCCTTTTTCTTTTAATTTTTTACTCTCGAACTCTTTTTAGGACATGAACATTTGTTTAGGATTTTAGTGGCTTTCAAGATTATGTGTTGCTTGTGTTTCCTGGCTAATTTTTTTTTCTGAATGCAGCACAACTCGCGTGGGCTGAGCAGGAGACCTCGCGCGTGCTACACTCTACCTGCGCGGGCTAGATCACACGCCTCGGCGCGGGCTAGGTCAGTTTACAGAGGTAAGTTAAGATTTTGAGTAAGCTGAGCCACTTTAACCCTCACAAATTAAACCCCCTGAGTGTGCAACAACCCTTGAATCCTCTCACCGCTGACCGACACTCCCCAAACGACCATCACCGTCGTTGCTTCTTGATAATTTGAAATCTGAATAATGATTCAAGTGAGACAAAACGGCTAGCTATACAAAGTTACACCTAATTACAATGATGATAGATCTAATTACAAAATGACTTATATACCCCGACGAACGGGAGAGTCCGGTTTGCTTCTTAGACGACCAGGAAATAGGATGCGCACCAAGGAAGAGTAGATACGCTCCGGTGGACTTGAGATCAAGAGAGTCTCCAGCCCAGTCTGCATCGGTAAAGGCATGTAAGGAGAGGGTGTTCTGGGCGGATAAGAAGATACCTCGATCCTTCGTGCCAGCAAGATAACGTAGGACTCTTTTGACGGCTTGCCAATGAACATCCGTGGGAGCATGCATGAATTAGGACAGCTTGTTGACAATGAAGCTGATGTCCGGTCGTGTGAGGGATAGATACTGTAGTCCCCCAACAATGGATTGGTATTCCGTTGGATTGGAGAGGGAAGTCCTCGTGTCAAGTGTCATACGAGATGTTGACGGAATGGGTGTAGGGACCGGCTTTGTTTCATGCATGAGACAGCGGTTGAGAAGATCATGAATGTACTTTCGTTGAGTCAAAAGTAGTCCATGAGTTGTCCACGTTGCTTCTACTCCGAGAAAGAATGATAGGTCTCCCAAGTCTTTGATGGAGAAGCGGGCGGCTAGGGCATCAATGAACTGTTGTACTCTCGATGCGGAATTGCCTGTAACAACAATATCATCAACATAAACCAGCACATACAATTGTAGCGCGATTGTGTTGGGAATGAACAAGGAGGTGTCCGCCAAAGAGTTGGTAAAACCGCGAGAGAGGAGAAATGTGCGAAGTTCCGAATACCATGCTCGAGCAGCTTATTTGAGTCCATAGATTGCTCGCTGAAGTCTACACACATGATTAGGGTGAGTTTGATCAATGAAACCCGGGGGTTGAATGTATACCTCCTCCTCCATGAGACGGCCTTGAAGAAAGGCGTTATTAACATCAAGTTGTCGGAGAGACCATCCACGGGAGACCGCAATACTCAAGATAACACGGATGGTTGTAGGCTTTACAACCGGGCTGAATGTCTCATGATAGTCGATGCCCGGTCTTTGGTGAAACCTCTTTGCAACAAGTCGAGCTTTGAATCGTTCCACGGATCCGTCTTGTTTTCGTTTGATTCGAAACACCCATCGGCAACCAACGATATTCTTTGCTTGTGCTGCGGGAACAAGCTGCCACGTTTGATTGTGATGTAGGGCTTGTAACTCGGAATCCATTGCATCATGCCATCAAGGATCTTTTAAGTCTTGAGTGATATTGGCCGATTCACCTTCTACCTGAGCAACAAGAGCAGATCGGTTATTGTGTTTAGCAACATGACTCTTTGAGCGAGTAACCATCGGGTGCAAATTGGTTCGAGGACGTTGCGGTGGCACGTCCAAGATAATAAGCTCAGGAGACTGTGACGATGTTGATGGCTTAACATGTAGAGGAGTCGGAGACCGAGAGACAATATCCGAGGGTTGCAGCGGTGAAGGATCCGAGCTTAGGGGCTGAACCGGCAATGGAGCAATGAGTGGCGGCGAGAAGGATGGTATAGGGCTGACGCTATGTGAAGGGGTGGCAACAGTAGTTGGCTTTTTGGTTTGTGGGAAGAATTTGGTAGGATCGGCAAAGGGATAGATAGACTCAATGAATTGAACATGACGAGAGATAAAGATTCGCGACCTAAGGGGATCAAGACAAACGTATGCACTCTGAGTGGATGAGTACCTGAGGAAGATACATGGATCAGACTTGGGTTCTAATTTGTTGGTTGTATAGGGACGTAACCATGGGTAACATAGACATCCAAAGACACGAAGCTTAGTATAGTTTGGTGGTTGTTGGAAGAGACACTCGTAAGGGGAGGACATACTAAGAGTGGGTGTTGGGAGGCGGTTAATGAGATAAGCCGCCGCACAAAATGCATAAGACCAATAGGATAAAGGCATGGAGGAATGCGTGAGAAGGGAAAGACCGGTTTCTACTACGTGCCTATGTTGTCTTTCAGATATACCATTGTGTTCGGGAGTATGTGGTGGAGATGTGAAATGAGAAATGCCATGAGAGGATAGAAAAGAACTTAAGGCAATGAATTCACCTCCGTTATCGGAATAAAGTATTGAAATGCGTTTGTCGAATTTGTTTTCAACGAGTGTTTTGAATTGAATGAATGTATCATTAAACTCCATCTTTAGTGCTTCCTTTCAGAAGTTGCGCCCCCGTGCTGAGATCCTTCACCTGAAAGTCATAAGGAGAAAATTCAACGGATACGTCATTAGTCTTGCATAGCTGATTAACCGAAATCAGATTCTTGCATATCTTAGGCACACATAGAACATTCCGTAAAGCTAACGGTCTAGTGTCAAGAGGTATAGAAATAGAACCCGTGTGTGTGATGGATAAGCCGTTTCCATCACTGACAACTACATCATCATTGCCGCGGTAAGGAGAGTGGATGGCAAGGTTGGAGAGGTCCGATGTGATATGATAAGACACTCCACTATCCAGTAGCCACGAGTTCGCATCATAGGAAGAGGCAGCGGCATGATGAGCTTGCGGACGTGGCTGCCAATGCGATGAGGAATGCTGCCATGGCTGCATCGACGGGTTCTCTAGTATACCGGGGGAGGTGACAATACGGAAGCGTGGACAGCGTTGAACGCTGTGGCCTTGAACACCACACGCTTGACACTTGCCTTGATAGCCACGATGTGTTGGTGAACGTTGACGAGGACGGCGAGACCAATTGGATGAGCCGGACGAACGAGAATCCGGGCGAGACCAATTTTGTGAGCGTGCGGCCGTGGGGTTGGCT
>CM071874.1:13933930-13961490 GCA_036759665.1 Gynandropsis gynandra
TCTTCTTTTTTCGCCACCGGTTTGTCCTCCTCACCAGCGAGTACTTCGACGCGTACAACTCTGACATTATCCCCTTCACACATCTCTCCATCGAGCAAGTCATCCTTTTTTCCTCTTATTCTCCTCCCTTTTTTACTTCTCTTTCCATTCTCTTCCCGCCACCGGTGTGTCCTCATCGCCGACGAGTACTTCGACGCGCGCTACTACCACAATATATACTTCGCAAATCTCTCCATCCAACAGATCATCCTGTCTCCCTTAATCTTCTCCATTCGTGCGTTAACAAAAAAAACACCGCCACGATGAGTGAGAGAGTGAGTATGTGCATGAGCCCAGATCAATTTCAGCTGATTCAACTTCAGGCGACCCCAACCCTTTGTCAACCATTCCGGCCGATAGTCGTGCGTCGAGGAGGTGAAGGAATCGACTTATAGGAGACCGATTCTGGTTGATTAACCTTTCGACCTTTGGATAAACCGATCGGTTCTCGATCTCTCCGCAATTATCTTTTGTAATAGTAGCGTAGAATTAAATAATATTTTTTTAAAAAAATATAACATAAAAATTTTATTTTCCACATTTAAATTTTTAAAATTAATAAAAATTTTAAAAAGAAAATTAAGAATTTTAGATAAATACTATTTAAATTTTTTTAATAATAAAAGTTAAAAATTAAATTTTCAAATTGAAACTTTCAGATTTAAATTTATTTTTTGATGATTTATTTGAAAACTACATTAAAATAGTAGAAAACTTGATTAATATTTTAAAAATATACTTTTAAAATTTAATTAAACTGTTCAAAATATACTTTTAAAATCTAATTAAACTGTTAATAATTAATTATTTATTTAACATGTAAAATTAATTAAATTTCTAAAAAGTAATCAAATTAAAAAAAACGATAATAATTTGTCTTAAATTAAATATTAATATATTGATAAAATTTCATTATCAATAATTTCATAATTTTTATAAATATATTTTCTTATATAAAATTTTATTATTTATCTTTATTTTATATATTTAATTTTAAAAATATCCATATACGAAGCACGAAATCATGCTATTATTATTTTAATAATAATGAATCAAATAATGTGATGATCATCTAATAAAATTTAAATATATATATATATATATATATATATATATATATCTTAATCTACTATAAGAGGCAAGTCAAGCTGAACAGAGCATTGTGTTGCGGGCACTGTTTTATTGGCTGCATTTATATATTTATGTATGTTTTGGATTCAATTAGGGATGTTTCTTGCATTACTGAGATTTTAGGTTGTTGCGTGTAGGCCCATTGCTCTGGTGGTGAGGTGGTCGGTGAGTGATGTTCGAGACGAAATGAAATATTGAAAGAAGAACAAATTTGCGGCAGAAGTGAGAATAAAATAAATAATGTTATTTATTATAGTAATACATGTAATCATAATAACAATTGTAATAATAATAAATAAAATAATAATATGTTTTCTTTTTTAGTTAGTTACACAATAATAATTTTTTCCAAACAATAGTTTTTATAAAAAATATTCATAAATTTTTGTTTTATTATGGAGTAAAATATTATTTTATATTCAAAATTTAAATTTAAAAAATTAAATCAAACCATTTATATTTTGTAATATAATTTTTATTATTCTATTAAGTTTAAAACTAAAATTGATCCAACGATTCGAGAAAAAAATCTATGGGTCCAAACAGTTCAGAATAAGCGAAAAAATTTCAAAATACCGTAAATATATCACATAGATTTAAACCAAGTCCAATGCCTCATCTTTTTAGACCATATCCACTATTATTCATTTATAAATCTGTTTTATATAAACAATAAAAACCAATTTAACCAAAAAACTGAATATGGTTGCGAACCTATATGGCAGACAATTTGTAATATTTTACAATTATATGGTACTTTGTACTTGAAGATTACATTACTTTTCAAGATGATTAATATAACACAATGATTGTGAGTAATCCATGTCATGTTTTTAAGTTTCTTTTATTCTTGATATTAACGATGAGAATTCATTCTCATGAAAGGGACATTCAACAAAGTGAGCTGTGATATATTCAAATCATCTACATAAACAATTATAATCACAAAATCTCTTTTTGTATTTCTGAATGAATACATAAGAACAAATATGGTTATTCACAAATTACATTATCTTTGCCTAGATGGTTATACCATATATGCTCAAGTTATTTTATTTCGTTTGGAGATCAATGTGGTGTGATCACACACACTTCTTTAGATTTCGAATTTGATGCTTCTCATATTCTTAATATTTAAAGAATTTTCATGTATATATCATTGTCTAAAGATACATATAGATATGTTGTAACAACAACCATAAGATACATTTTTAAATTTTGGAAGCCAATAATAAACTCATTATGTAACTCAACATGATTGCATCCACTATCTATTAAAAGGGAATATGTTTCCTCATAATCAATTTCGTGTATCTGATAAAAACCCTGTGGGACAAGTCATACATAATAGAAAAAGATAATATTATATCATTATCTTTTATGTTTGTCTCATTTTTAAATCTTTGTATCATGGATGTAGTTAATGCAAATCTCATTTTTCTTTGTATGTTCAATAATATTTTCATCATTTTTCATGTTGAAGATATTCTTCCTAATTTGTTTATTTATTTTTTATATATGTGAACTCATATGGCGGCCCATTTTTGATATTTTCGAGTGTATGATGTTTTGTACTTCAAGATTACATTGTTAGAAGGAAGAACAATATATCACAAAAGATTGTATTTTTGCATGTCAAATTTTTTTTGAGATTTATTTTATTTTTCCATCTAACATTGAGAATTCATTCTCATGAAAATGATATTCAAGAAAATGAGTTCTGAATATAACATCCAATGATGGTTCAAGATATCTAGTGGTAGATAGAGAATTATATCCAACATAAATACCAAATTTTATTTGTTGTTCCATTTTTATTCTTTGCGTGGGAACAATTTGTACATATATTGCACAACCATGTATTTAATGATGAGATATATTTGGTATCAGCCAGTTCTCAATTGCAACATTGAAATACTTATAGTACGAACTTGGCCTTATTTGACCAGTGTTGAAGCATGTAAAATGATATGCTCCTAAACATAAACTAGGAGTTTTGTTCTCATTATCAATGATTGAGTAATAAGTTGGAGACATTTAATTAATGACTCGAGTATGCCATTTGCGTATGAACATGAGTTACATGATGTTCAATCTCGATCATGAGCGATGTACAATAAATACTGAAAGATTGTCATCAAGCTTAACCTTTTAATAGGATAAATGGAGAATTAAATGCATAATTGTATTATTTTAACAAGAAACCTCAAATGCAACATTGTAGGTTGATAATAAACAAACATATAACTACTTGAAGTATCAATTATTATCATAAAATATTGGAATGGTACATTAGATGAATAATTTGGTCCACATATATCCCAATGTTTCGTTCAACAAACGATGGCGATTCATTCACAACTTTGATCAATGATGGTCGTATTATCAATTTTCTTTTGACAATAAGCATTACATGTAATTCATGATTGAAATATCTTCTCATTTTCAACAAATGACCATTAGATTTTCAATAATTCTTCGTAACATTATTGAAATGGTAACCCAATCAATCATATGAAATCTTAAACACATCGACATATTTTGGATTCAAGATGAGACATGATTCGATCATACTATATTTGTGAAATATAATTTATAGAATAAAAACATTAATACTTTCCAACATGTGTTTCTTCTCAAGAATCATTATCGTGATATAAAGATATTTACAATTTTCGTCATTAGTCTTTATATGATAGCAGTTCAGGCGTATATTCTTAAAACTTAATAAGTTTCTTTGAGATTTTCAGAGAGAATAATGCATAATTTATGAGAATCTTTGTCCTTTTAGACATCAAATTAGTTCTTTCCGAATCCATAATTTTTCAAGTTTTTCAGATATTATAGTAATAATGGATTCCTGTATCTTCAATTTAGAGAAATACTTTTTTTTATCTTTAAGTATCATATGAATCGTAACATTGTTGCCAAGATTAGGGGTGGGAAAATTACCCGAAGAATCCATCCTGACCGAAACCCGTCCCAAACCCGCGAAAAAATTACCCAAAAACTGCGGGTTTGGATTCGAATTCGGGTAATGAAATCTCATTACCCGCGGGTTCGAGCTCAGGTAATGAAATCTCATTACCCGCGGGTTCGAGCTCGGGTTTGGGTATTTTTATTTCTACATTGGGTATCCGCGGGTACCTGAGGATATATATACATATATATAAATATTTAAATAGACATATATATCATTATATTTACAGAAATGCCACTAGGTTTATTTCACATTTTACTTTCACTACTCTCTGCCGCCACCTCTCATCTCTTTCACCTCTCTCATCTCTTCCACTCCTCTCTCTCATCTCTTTCACCTCTCTCTGCCGCCGCCTCTCATCTCTTTCGATAGACCCTAACGAGTTTGATCTTCCAATAAAGGACAACACCAAAACTCGCAGCTCCACCGCCTCTGATCGCCCAGAACAAGTCCTCGCCCATTGCTCTCCTTTCAAAAACTCTACCATTTGCGTCCATTATATACGCGTCTATCTCGTTATCTGCAACCAACCCGTGTTTTCTCATCATGGAACCGAACCCTCCACCACTGAACTGACCACCGACTCCAACACTTAGGCATGTCCCTGCAAGAAAACCATGGATCTTGCTCATCTTGGCAATGTTATAGTACAGTTCACCGATAGTTGCACCTAATTGAACCCACGCGGATTCGTCTGCGAAGTTGATTGGATCACTCAGAAGTTTACGAGGTCAAGAATGATTAAATGATTCTAGGACTGGACAAGGGTTCAAGTACTCACGGGTACCCGGTGCATTTGGCGAGTACCTGAACCCCGGATACCCGAGCCCCTCGGGTTTGGGTTCGGGTAGCAATATGCCTACCCGTCCGGGTTCGTGTTCGAGTTTGGATACCCTCAAAAATCCGGATACCCGACTCGTACCCAGCCCTAGCCAAGACATATATCCGTATCATTTATCTTAGATTATGACATACTTAAAGTCACTTTGGTCATTACAAAAGATATCAATGTATCTGAAAAGTAAAAATAAAATATACATAACGTAGATATTTTTATATTACAACCAAAAATTGGAAACGTGCATCAAACTTTCAAACCAAACATACTTAAAAAAATGCGTACTAAAAAAATTCTTAAATAACAATATACATGTTGACTTTCACTTATTTCCTTGGTCACTTGCCGTGATATGGTTGATCAAGAAATTTTGATTATCCAAATGAGTCTCATCTTCTTCATTATCACAACAATGAGCAACATCATTTAAAATAAAGTTCGTTCGAATTTTCTTCCTTTTGTTCTTTTGTGATTGTTGATATAAATCAACAAAATATCTCGATGCTTGAGAGGTGCATAACTAATATCCATTCATACCATATCGATAATACTGTCTTTTGTTTGCATCTTCGTTTTCGGTTTCATGATAATTTTTTTATATATGCCCACTAAGATAGTCATGTGTGTATAATAACAATATATATATATATATATTATTTGAATCTCTTTCCTTTCAACATGTGAAGGTAACTATAGATATTTATATTTTATATTAAAAGTGTATTTAACAAAATAAGATGTGTAAAAGACTTCAATAATTCAATTCAATTGATTAATTAAATGGTTTAAATATAATATTTATATGCCATATGAACAACAAAGATGAATATTATTAAATATAGACAATCACATTATTTGCCCAATGAAGTTTCTATCATATATTTTCAAAAACAAATCTTTTAAAGATCAATAGAACTTATTCAATTGATAAAATGGTGTCAAACAATTTCCTCACTAAAATTCGTATCATATATATAAAAGGGAGGTTTTTTCCTCCCCTCTCATACTGTTACGTCAGTAGGGAGAGAAAAAACCCCTTTTATCAAACATATTAAAAAACCCATTCATCCGTTCTTCTTCCTCACCAGATATTAACTCTCCCTCAGATTCCTCAAATTCATTGTACCTGCCAAGCTCCTTATCCACTCTCCTTCCACCGGTTCATTTTCACACCGCTATCATTTTCACACGGCTCCAACCCCTCCCTTTGTCTCTTGCTCTACCACAAACCACACACGATTTTTCCCCGTTCATCCCCTGCTTGTCTCTCCGTCCCTCACACTCACCCGCCCCGATTTTCCCTCTGATTCAACCTCCCCCCCTCCGTGAAAACAGGCTGAAGGGGCGACTTAGTCCGAGGGGTGTGAAGCGAAGTCTATCAAAGAGGGGAAGAAGTGATGGATTACGAGAATAATCGGTAGAATCTCTTTGTTTTGCTTTGTTATTTCGTGATTGATCTGGTGCTACCGTTTATTCACGTCACCAGAAAGAAGGAAAACATCCTAGTAGCTCCACATTCAATCGAACGGCTCCAGAAATCCATCGTTGGCGAAGGTCTTGTGAAAAAAGCTCAATCGATGGCTTGCTATCGTTAGCGAGAGGCTGATGAGCTGAGCTTGAGTCAGGTTAGCCAGTCCACTGGGGATCCATCCAAAGAAGGCGTTCGACGAAAGATCCTAGAATTTGCGGTTTGTGGGTAAACCAGCGGTTTCCGGCTTTAATCAAACGTTAAGAGCATCGTCTTCCTGCGTGTAATT
This sequence comes from Gynandropsis gynandra, assembly GCA_036759665.1. Classification (NCBI taxonomy): domain Eukaryota; kingdom Viridiplantae; phylum Streptophyta; class Magnoliopsida; order Brassicales; family Cleomaceae; genus Gynandropsis; species Gynandropsis gynandra. The sequence goes on from CM071874.1 coordinate 13,940,676, forward strand.
GCAAAAGCGTCTGAGAGAGGTGCACGAGATGGTGAACCGGTGATTCGCTCAATTGTCGAGGGGAGGGAGACGATGCGCCATTGACGAGGCATAATGGTCATTATTCGAGCTCGATGAAGCCGACAGGAGGCAGAGGAAGCGGACGAAGGTGAAGCTGAGTGAATCGCCGGTGATGAAGGAATGGGGGAAGAAAGCATCGCCGAAGACTAAAGAGTTCCATCCAGATTTCTCCAAGTTGTCTCCCCAGCAGATCCAAGAAGAAATGGCGAAGCGGACTTTCGCGCCGGTGTTCGGGTTCGTCAAGCTCCGGTTGGGCGTTCGTCGTACTAAGGTATACGGGGAATTGTAGCATTAAAAACCTGATTTATGTGGTTGCAATTAGACTATATGTATGTACATTCATGCGATTTAGCCGACTTAAATCAGTATATGGTGCTTGAATCTGATATACAGTGGAGCAAAGTTATGAAAATAGGATGATTAGAGGTCAAATTAATGGGTGTTGATCTAAGCACTATAATGTTCAATGTGGAAGATGGGAAGGACACGTTGGAGGTAAATTTGGCACTTTATCATTCTTAATACAATTGCTCGCTCTAGACATTCTATATCTTCTTGTGGCAAATTTTTAGTTGAAGGATTTCAACTTGATGCCACCGGAGGCTTACGGGGTTAAGATTGGGAAACACATGTTTCAAAGACCTGGATTCTGGTAATGCCCTCTGCCTCCTCCTGTTCTTGCATTTCAAAAGTTGTGCCCGAGGATCTGCGAGCTTTTGAATAGCCCTAATTTCTTGACTAGGGCTTCTCTCTTGCAGGTGGTTGGAAAAGGAGGCAGAAGCAAGGATTAGTTTATAATGTAAGGATTAACCTACCCAAATGATTTATCGCACTCATGGTACTTGGCCGGAATGGGTATAAACGAAGAGAATAAGAGAAGCTAAAACTAATTCTAAAAAGATTTTATCATCATCACCCAAGGCTAAATTTAGTGGGAAACGGGAAGGCGTAAGAGGAACAATAATTGAGCTCCTAAATGTGTGTCTCAAAGGACACAAAAGAGGCAAAAGAAGATGGAAGAGTCTGATACATTCTAATGCCAGAAGAAATCATTCATTGAGTGATACGAAACATATGTTCGACCCATGTAAAGAAAATGAAGATGCTACGTCCTTGATGTCAGAAAATTCAAGTTATAATATTTCCTAGACCACTTCACCGCAAGTATACGGTTCGTGTACCAGGGTCGAACTCTAGGGACTAATGCAGCCAATCCTAAGAATATCACTAAACTAAGACGATGAGAAGTATACAAAGGGCGTGATGTAACTATCTGGAAGACTAAACTAAATGGTGGCAACGATAGAGGGATTCGGAAGACTTGGCGCTGAAGAACACTACAGGTGTCGGGATACCAAGAATCGTATGGATGTAACAACTAAAGATCATAAACCTATCGAATTATCTTGATAACGGGAAATTCATGCTCTATTGTGAGGAATGATTCTGCCGAGCCTAGACCTCCTAACCATGAGGACGTGCAATCCTACCTTCCAGCAGCGATTAACCCGTACTATGGCAGCTTTACGAGCGTAATCCTAATTCCTAAGTCGATTAACCGACCGGTCAGATTCTCATTAATGGAACTTAACCCACAACTCAACAGTTCCGGATTCATACTTTAACCTTCCAGCAAAATATGAATTCCTATGTTACTGAGCGGACAACACTAGTATAAGAGTTATGATGTTGATTGTAGGACCGAATATCAAAACAATTACAATAGATCTAAGCATTAACGCATAAATTTGTACATCCGTTACAATCCGATATCCCTAACCCATAGTTGGGAATCTACGCACTCATGGAGTTATCTAACAAAGAAAATGACATAACCCTAATCATGATAAACCCTAGGAAACCCTATTGTGTTACCGATGTGTGGATTGATGCTTCTCTCCTTCTCCAGCATCTCCCGAGCCTTTCCTGATGATTTCCAAGCCTTTCCTTGCCCTAGGCGTCGCCCCTTTGCTTCTAAATCTGTTCTGGTCTTTCACTTTGCTCGTTCAAATTCAAAATCAATGTTGTTGCGAGAAAGGGGGCCCGCTTGGGTACACCTTTTACCCGATCGTGCAGAGGCGCGTCCGGTCGTGTACTCCGTCCTGCCCGATCGGGCATCAGCACCCAATGGCGTAGTTGAACAGCTGGAGTCGTGTAAACTCTTGGGGATTTTCAGGGCTAATTAACGCCCGAGCGGGTATCTTGTTGCGCCCGATCGGGTATTACTACCCGATCATGTTGCCTTCGTGCCCGGGTCGTGCAAGGTGTTGCAAATAAACCCCGTAGGTTTTTCCCGAGCGGGTAGACCTCAATGCCCGAGCGGGCACTCTTTTGATTTTGCTCTTTTCCGCTCGTTGCTCGGGTGTTCCTTTGAGTTCCGAGGCTTGATTTTGGCTCTGAGTGAATTGTATCTTCAGAATGTGTGGTTTTACTCAGGAATTCGCCTTTTTATACTCGTTTAGGCCTTGTCGCCTTAAAACCTAAAAACCAACAAAATGTGCGTATGTAAAGAAGAATCATATCGGAAATGTAACTCTAACTAAGAAATATATGCGAACATGATACTAATACCTAACCTAAAATTGATACACTCTACGTGTTATCAAACTCCCCCAGATCTGAACCTTTGTTTGTCCTCAAACAAAACTAGAGTCAAGTGTAGGAATAATCTAATAACGATGGATACTAGCACGAAAATATTCGAAAAGTTAGTCATTCCGCAAATCAACGCGTCTCATGAACAAAAGCCTAATCGTACCGAGTATAGACTTATATCAACCGAAAGTGCTGAGCCATGCAATCCTACCAAAAATCTAAGTCTATTTCACAACCCTATATAACGTCCAAGCGATCTCCATATCAATTCCCCTTAGCTTTTGATATTATTAAACTTGTTTTTCTCGTTCTTATTCTTTTTTTTTCGACACTTAGATCCACGCTTTGTTCCTAGGACGTCGAAGTCGAAGAGGGATGGCTTTCTACTTAGACCCAGGCTGCCTATGGCACACTCATAAGGTCGCGTGACCTTAGCGGAGTGAAGAGGTGCGTTTAAGAAGAACTTATTTTTTTCTTTTTTTATTTTTTTTAAATTACGCATCACTCTAACCCTTAGGACGTAGAACAGCGCCTCAACCCACCACTTAGACCCGAACCATCGATCATTGATGTACTCATGTCAATGCTAACTCGGAATAGTCGTAAAATTCTCCTAGATGACAGTGGAGTATAAGCGTGTGGTATCTAATGACTATGAACGGTAAAGATATATCAACTAAGCAAAGGCTAGACGGTATACACGGAGATATGGCTACTTGGTACCGAAATCTAAGCGATGAATTCAACTATAGATAAAGGCTTCCTATACAACTACTCGACTAATCGGTATCCAAAAGGCTTCTAAGCAAACCTAGACTATTGTTCACGATTCGACAAGGTCGCAAAAATTGACTAAGGCTCGAAAATTCGTACTAGGTATCCATCTCTTATTCCTAATCCTAATCCTAATCCTAAGCCTAAGCCTAAGCGCAAATATGTCACTCATTCCAAAAAAAATTCGTATCACTCCAAAAGAGTACCCCCCAGACCTGAATGGAACACAGTCTCGATGTCTGAGACCTATGAGGGATACCCGCATGCCAAAATTCGAGAAAATAGAAAGAATAAGAGCGAATACACCTGGTGTGTTTAGCTTTCTCGAATTGTGATACATCCGGAATTGTGATACTCTCTTGCTCTAATGTAGGTGTTAGCGTGAAGGACCTGAGATGAGAATCGTGCAATGCAAAAGATAGAGCAAAGATCACTAAATCAATAAGTTCAAAGAGCGTACACATGCGCGAAAGCTAAAAAGAAAGAAAATAAGAAAAAAAATAGTCCATAAATTAAGAAATAGAAAAATAAAGAAAAAGGAAAAAGGAAAAAAAAGTCTAATCCTCATCCTCTCCACCGCGGGTGGCCGGAGGGTCTGCTGGCTCCGCGGGTGCCTCTTCCCCAGGTGGAAGTAGAAGGACTGTAGCTCGTAAGGAATGTGCGGGCGGTACAGAATAGCGCCAATATGGCAATCTTGAGGGATCGGCACGTACGGCTCCTGGTAGTGCTGCATGCTGAGCTGCTGGAATCTGCGAATGCACTCCGTGAGGTAGTATGTGTGCTGAATCGACTACTCCTGGAACTGCTGCTGCTCCGCATACCTCGCAGCCTCAATGTCGTGCCTCGCCGCCTCAAGGTCGTACCTCTACCTTTGTAATGTAAGACTGATATCTAGTCTCCTCCGCAACATACCTGAGAGCGTCGGAGACACATTCCATGGAAGGGAAGTCAGAGCGATGATGAGGATACTCTAGGCGGGCGCGTGAGTGAGTGGCGCGTCGGCTGCGCTACCTCGACATCGATGGTCCTGGTGCAGCGGCTGGAGGTAGATCTACCTCACCTAGTCCCGGGCCGATGTGTCCGATTGCTTGATCAATCCTGAATCGGGAGCCCTCCTCGTCTAAACCTGACATCTGAATCTCGTGTAGGTCGACTTCCAAGTTGCGACCGTGCTCATCCTTGTAGCTCCAGATGACTCTATACCTCTCGATCGTAATCGCCCTTCGGTTGCGCAAGTTCTAAAGGTTCAGCTCGGGCTCCTCATTAATCTTGTCCTCAGTCAAGATGCCAAGGTTGATCCCGACTGTTCGTGCTATAATGGTGACAATCCCACCGCACATGATCGTCGTGTTTGTGCTACATTTCTCGATGGCGATGTCATGGAAATGTCGCACGACTAGCGACGCCAAGTCGACGTCTAAGATATCCCACTCGTCAACAGCAAAGCCTGTGCTCACCACCCGCCTAAGGTACGTCATGTGGTTAATCTCAAGTGATAATTACCTAGACTAACGCTTCCGCAAGAATACGGATCGTATAGTACCAGGGTCGAAGACAAGGAATCGATGCAACTCTAAAGCTAGTAAACTAATGAATAAGACGTGTGAAATCAATTAAGTGATGGGAATGTGAACGAAACTAAACTAAACTAATTAACGGGATAAACTCAATGACTAGACACCACAGGTTTCGAGAGATGCACGATGATGCAACGAAGTTCTAACAAGATCATGGTCTCAGATATTATCACGAGTTCAGGGAATTCAAGTTCTAATATAGGAACTGACTGGCGTAGACTTGTCCACTATCTAGCATGCATATACCAATTTTCCAATTGTGTACTATGGACCTACTCGGACATGAACTTAGAAAACGAAACACAAAAGATAACTATATTCAACATTGATAACGAATGAGATTCCTCCCTATTCAATTACCGACATCTTCAACAGCTCCTCCACGCTCCGGCTTCGTCGCTCCGTCCTTGCCCTTGTGTGCGCGTTCGGTTCTCCTTCTCCCTCTTGTGTGTGCTGTTTTCTCTCTTCAATTCTGTACGTCTCTTGCTGCTGAAGCTCTCCCCTTTTAGCCCTCTTTCTCCTCTTGCCTTTTCTCCAATCTCCCCTCTTTGGCCGTCCTCTTTTCTTCCTCTCTAGTAGCTGGAATTTCCTTTTTCTTACAGGCACTGCAGTTTTCCTTTTCCGAGTTTTTCCATTTCTTGCTTTTATATTCTTGTGTAATTGTGAACGTTTCCCCTTTATTTTCCAGTCATGTAGCTCCTCTTCCTCTTCTCTAACCAGATTTCTCTTTGGTTTAAGTATCCAACACGTTTCTTTTCTTGTTTTGCTAAATTTCCTTTTTCGCTAGTTTCCATTTTCTCGGTTTCTATTTACTTCAGCACCTTGTATTTCCTTTTCCTCTTGTGCAGCAACGATTTCCTTTTCCTTTTTCTTTGTTTTCCTATTTGCCTTGCTGCCTTATTTCTTGTTCTTGAATTTCCATTAATTTTTCTATCAAGCATTTCCATTTTCTATCTTTGACGGTCGCAGTTTCCAATTCTTGTGTAGGTGGCAATCTTTCCTTTTTTGTGTAGGCGGTTGGAAGTTTACATTTTGTTCCAGCAACTTGCTTCTATTTTATATAAAACATGTTTCCTTTTTATGTTCCAACCGTGCTCTTCTTACTTTGTTCAAGGAACCCAAATTTTCCATTTTTGTTCCAACTACCGAAAGTTTCCATTTTTATAAGCGGTCATTGTTTCCATTTTTTTGTAAGCGGCCATTGCTTCCATTTCTCTTCTGTTGTTTATGATTCGTTGGATGCTGACCATGCATAGCTGATAGGAGAGTGGTATTGCTTAGTTTTGCTTGATTTACTCATGTTTGTATCCCGATATTTCATTTCCTGCAATAACACGAGAGAACGCTAAAAGAGGACTGAATGATGCTTTAATGCTTGGTAAAGTTCAAATGAATGATGAAACTAACTATAAAGAGAGACTAAAATACTATAACAAAATAGACGTTATCAAACTCCCCCAGACTTGAACCTTTGCTCGTCCTCGAGCAAGACTAAAAAGAAGCAGGAGAGGAGTTAGACAACAACCGGAAACTAGCACAATCAACTCGAAAAGTCAGCCACCCTACACAACAACGCGTCACATGAACATAGATCTAAACGCACCGAATTTAGACCCCTATCTACCGAAAGCCACTAACCGTGCAATCCTACACATGTCCTGAGTTCATTTCACTAACCCCTAGACAACATCCCAGCAATCTCCATACCTATTCTAATGCGCAAATAGTTCGATACAATTCTTAAGACAATTATTTTTCTTCCTCTTTTGTTCTCTTTTTCTTCTTCTTTTTTTTTTCGGTTTCCACACATTTTTTTTAAATTTGCACTCGGTTTCTAGGACGACGGAGTTGAAGAGGAAACCTTCTACTTAGACCCAGGTTGCCAATTGGCACACTCATAAGGTCTCGTAACCTTAGCGGAGTGAAGAGGTTGCGTTTTTGCTGATTTTCTTTTTTCTTTTTTTTTTCTTTACTCGCCATTCATGCTCTGGATCATAGGCATCAGATCTGCATTTCTTTTAGCTCTGGAAGATCTTCAGGGCCATCTGCAAAACAAACGAAGAAGAAATATCGAATTTTAGTCACTGTTTGCAGGGTGCCCGATCGGGTAGAACACGTAGCCCGATCGAGTTCCATTTCGTCTGGTTACCCCCGTGGGTATCGCCCGACTTGGGCGAATTAACCGCCCAACCAGGTCTAAAAGCACGATGCCCGATCGGGTGCTAACCCTAGCCCGATTGGGTGGAAGCGCAAAATCGCGACCTGCAGTTCGCATTCCATGGCTCAATCAACGATTTCAACCTAAATTTCCTCTAACCAGGCCTAAATCTAGTCCACAGCAGTGCAAATCACAAAATTATTCATGAATATACCTGGGATTCGAGAGAAAATTGAGGGATTTTTGGGTTTTTCGAGAGAGAGGAGGGAGAGAGGTATTTCGAGTAACCGAGGGTTGGTTAACCGGCGACGATGGAACGGCGGCGGCGCACAAACGACTCCGACGGATGAGTTTGCGGCGTGAGGGTTTGCAAATTGGGGGAGCACGCTCTACTCATCAGGGTGACGCCCTCGACGTCTTCGTGTACGTTGCGTTTCGCGTGCAATATGTGCTCGATAAGGTGTGGCACGCGAATCAATTGAATTCTCTGCACGATCGGTATTGTCTTCCCTAAGATTGGTTATGGTGCTCTCTATGTTGGGTGCTAGATCGTGCTGTCCAAAACTTCTGGTCGCGCTGTCCCTAAGTCCAGTTGAGTACTCCATGTAACCGGTTAGGCGTTTGTCTCTTGTTGCCATCAACGTTTCCAGAGACGTTTTGTGTGTGAGCCTTTGGGATGAAGGCTTCATATTTACCTTGGGTGCTTTGTCGATTTCCCAATTGTGAGCTGGACCTTTTCTGTAGCTTCTTGGCATCTTAGGGTCATGTGTGTACTGACTTGCACCGCATTTAGCTCGGGTTGTGTGAAAGTCTCTATCGGGGGATTCCTCCTTCTTTTCATTGTTGAGCAGCTCGTTTTGTACTTTGTAATTTCCTTCAGCGGCTGCTATGTGATTCATATCTAAGGAATCCTCATTCTGAAATTTCTCACAACCTTCATCGGCTCTTCAAAGATGCCTTCGGGGAACACGAAATCGATTGTGCACGGTTGCTCAATCGTGTCCACTAAGCTGAATTCTACTTCTACCTCGGGTTTCTTTATGTGCTCATCAATGTCCGTAGCCTCATCCACTGCCATGTTAAATTCATCTTCTTTTTCAATCAACAATGGACTTGGCTGATCTACCGTCTCACAATCCCTTAGGCAGATTTTGCTGACATATTCACGAAGATTTATTTCTGAACTTTCCGATGGAACCTCTTGTGGTTGCAACGCCCCTTGTGCAAGTTCTGAAGCTTGTGCGTCCAATTGTCTAAATAAGCTGCCTATCTACTCATTGGCGCTTTCTTGTTCCGCTTCCACTCCCATAGACAAGTTGTTTCGATTCTGAAACAGTTCAAGGAGGTACGTGTATGTGGCGGGATAATTGGGGGCTGCTACGGATTGCGTTGGGTATGGCTGAGGCACATACGATTTATAGCTCTGAGTTTGGGGTTCCGTCCATGGCTGGAAATTCCCAAACGATTGATGTGCATTCACCATACTCTTGATGTTCCTTGTAGGACCAAATATAAAAACAATTACAATAGATCTAAGCATTAAGGCATAAATTTGTACATCCGTTACAATCCGATATCCCTAACCCATAGTTGGGAATCTACTCACTCATGGAGTTTGCTAACAAAGAAGATGACATAACCCTAAACATGATAAACCCTAAGAAACCCGATGCCTCGATCTTCCCTATTGTGTTGTCGATGTGTGGATTGATCCTTCTCTCCTTCTCCAGCGTCTCCCGAGCCTTTCCTGATTATTTCCAAGCCTTTCCTTGCTCTAGGCGTCGCCCCTTTGCGTCTGGATCTGTTCTGGTCTTTTAATTCGCTCGTTCAAATTCAAATTCAAGGTTGTTACGAGAAAGGCGGCCCTCTCGGGTACACCTTTTACCCGGTCATGCAGAGGCGCGCCCGGTCGTGTACTCCGTTCTACCCGATCGGGCATCAGCACCCGATTGCGTGGTTGAACAGCCCGAGTCGTGTAAACTCTCAGGGATTTTCAGGGCTAATTAACGCCCGAGCGGGTACCTTGTTGTGCCTGATCGGGTAGTAGTACCCGATCATGTTGCCTTCGTGCCCGGGTCGTGCAAGGTGTTGCAAATAAACCCCGTAGGGTTTGCCTGAGCGGGTAGACCGTTGTTGCTCGGGTGTTCCTTTCTTCAATTCTTGATTTTGCTCTTTTCCGCTCGTTGCTCGGGTGTTCCTTTGAGTTTCGAGGCTTGATTTTGACTCCGAGTGAATTGTATCTTCAGAATGTGTTGTTTTACTTAGGAATTCGCCTTTTTATGCTTGTTTAGGCCTTGTCGCCTTAAAACCTGAAAAACCAACAAAATGGACATATGTAAAGAAGAATCATATCGAAAATGTAACTCTAACTAAGAAATATATGCGAAAATGATACTAATACCTAACCTAAAATTGATACACTTTACGTGTTATCAGTCCTCTTCTCAAAAGCGTGTAAAAGCCGGGAGCTATGGATAGTTTAAGAAGAATGGGACCAACAATTCTATGAAAGAAGAGGAAGCCGGTGGTCAATTAAATGAGGTATTTTCTAAACTTGATGCGCCTTGTATCGATGAAAAAGAGGAATTCGTGGGTTAAAATGCTTGTAGAGAAGAATTGGTTGAAAAACAAATCGTGGAAGCCTCTTGAGGAAAGCCTGTTCCAAAAAGGCGTTGAGATTTTTGGTATGAATAGGTAAATGATGGTCGAAATCAGAGGTTTTAATTATTTCCAAGATCACTCTACCGCAAGTATACGGTTCATGTAGTACCAGAGTCGAACTCTGGGGACTGAGTGCAGCGTTAGAACTAAGAAATCACGAGAAGAAGATCGATCAGTATAAGATTATGAAACATGAAAGTAAAGATAATAAAGGATGATGAAGCTAGACTCAACAAGATAGAGTACCATAGGCTTCGGGAATACCGGAACATGCAATGAATGTTTCTAAGGATCATGAAGTCGGTTTGTATCGATCGATGGGGAACTAATATCTAATCCTCTACCTAGGAAATCAACGTTACCCATATCCCTATGTAGTGCGGAACTTCTAGATGCATGAAGAACGATGGGGAATTCAACCTCTAATGTCGGATTGGAACTCGACCTCTATAAACGGAAATGACTCTCCCAAGTCTAAATCCTCTATCTAGGAAATCAACGTCACTCATATCCCTATGTAGTGCGGAACTTCTAGATGCATGATGAACAATGGGAATTCTACCTCGATTATTACCGTTCCTAAATAGATGAACCGATTGGCCAAATTCTCGTTAACCTAATTCATTCGAAGGTTCATTCATGAGACTCAAATCTGACTCTCCCAAGCCTAGACGAATCTCTAATCTCCATCAAACGTGCCTAATCTCAGTAGAATAGATCTAGTCTTATCTAAACTTGAAATCAACAACGTATGAAGGTATTACGCACAAATCTATAACCTATCGAACCATTCAATTGAACAAAACCGAAATCAAGCATTAATAACTCAAACAATCCTTTACAATGGCATCCCAAACCCATGGCAACAAGAACTACTCAGAATCCATAGAGAAGCAAACAAAAACGAAGTAGATGTTCATCTTCCCTATTCTCCGAGTGTAACCTCCGACAAAACCTTCGATTCCCCGAAGTCTCCTTCTTCGGCCGTCCTCTCTCTCTTCTCCTTTTGCCTTGTTCGTCCCCTTGTTCTCTTGCCTTTTCCCCGTCTTTCCTTGGCTTCCCCCTTTGGCTCCTATTTAAATCCAGCCCGTTCAAATTCAAAATAGTTTATTGAGAAAAAGGTGGACCCGCAAGGGCACACTTTGCACCCGCTCGTGCACAAGGTCAGTCCGTGCGTGCAACATACTCAGCCCGAGCAGGCTCTCTTGCCCGAGGGTGCAGTCTATCAGCCCGAGTCGGGCTTGCTTTCGGCGATTTTCAGTGTTCATTGCACAACCTCAGACGGAGCGGGCTTGCTTCATGCCCTAGCATGCAGCACATCAATTGCTGTTTTTGCTCTTTTCGCTCGATGCTTGAGTGTTTGATTTGCTTCCCTGGCCGTTCACATGAGATATCTTGTCATTCAATCATGTTTTTGGGGTGGAATTGACGTAATCATTCGTGTTTTTTTTCATGTCTTCATTTCCTACACAAAACACGAAATGGTAGATAAAATCCTCGAATAAACTCAATAAGTCGGTAAAGTCCAAGAATTCTAATCAAAACTAAACCTAAGAATCATGTAAGAATGGTAGATAAAATGCTGAATGCGGTGATTGGTAGTTCCCATGACGCGTGAATTTTGTTATCGTGAAATTTCTTATTAAATGAGATAAGCCTTCATATTATCAGTCTTTCATCTGCCTCTAGATTGCCAATTTTGTAATCTGGTTATTGTTTTTTATCTCTGACCAGTTGTTTGATTCAAGAAATCTTTTGAGTGGTTTAAAGTCATGCTGGGAGGTTCTACAATACATGAACTGCTTGGAAAATAAAGCATCCTTGCAGGGAAGCGATGCCTTAAACCTCGAAGGCTCTTCCAACTTTGATATTAATGGATCTATTGTTAGTAAATTTTTCATTCTGTATACTATTGATACAGATTCTTTCTTCTTTTGTGAGTTGATGCATTTATGTGGATATCTAATCAGGCCAATAACCAAGTGAGAAGAAGGCTAAGATTTGTGCATAGTCGTGGCAAAGTGCGTCGCTTAAAGTATACTTGGAAGTCTGCTGCGTTTCATTCAATTAGAAAATGGATTACCGAGAGGAAAGACCAGCCATGCCGTCAATACAATCCGTGAAATTGCCAAACTACTTGCGAAAAACAGTGCAGTTGTCTGCAAAACGGTACATGCTGCGAGAAGTACTGTGGGTAACTGATCTTCTATTCACTTTTAAACAGAATGTTTTACTTATGCATGAATCTTAAAACCAGCCCATTATTTTTGTATAGATGTCTAAAGGGCTGTAATCGGTTTCGAGGTTGCCATTGTGCTAAAAGTCAATGTCGTAGTCGTCAATGTTCATGCTTTGCTGCAGATCGGGAATGCGATCTAGATGTTTGTAGGAATTGTTGGGTCAGGTGAGTTTATTGCTTTGCCGAATGACATGCTTTTCTTTTGTCCCTGCTTTATACGTTAACCTGAGGAGCGATTCAAGAATACATCCCTTTGAGTTTCAATATGCAGTTGTGGCAATGGTACGCTAGGAGTTCCTAACCAAAGAGGCGATAATTACGAGTGCACGAACATGAAACTACTGCTGAAACAACATCAGAGGGTATATATATATATATATATATTTACCTCAGCTTTGCTTCGTTAATAGTCGATCTATATATGTATATATATCTATACATGCTGTCTTTGTATCATGTGAGCGATAATCAGAAATTCATTACCGACTCTTACGAGGCTGTTGTTTCCATTGATATTCAGGTTTTACTTGGAAGATCAGATATCTATGGTTGGGGAGCTTTCTTGAAGGTAACATCGAAAATGGTTTAGGTATTGAACTGAGCTATGTACTGCTTGTGCTAAATCATTCTTGAATACGTGCAGAATAGTGTCATAAAGCATGAATACTTAGGGGAATAATAACTTTGTTATTAATTGTATTCAAGTTTTGATGAGTGGACTAATGGTAAGAGTACCTGCTACTTCAACATCAATGACTTTCTCTGTCATTCCTTCAGGTAATTACCAATCGAAGAAGTAAAGCAAGTTCAGTCGTCCCAATTCCACCGTTGCAATCCCCATTAGCATTCCTGGACAAATCCTCCGACCAGACCCAAAATGGTAAGAGCTCAAAACTTTCTCAACCTATTGAATTAGATATCAGCCAACAGTGAATACAAAGAAGAACAAAGCAGTGGTATGCATTTCTCCTGGCCATTTTTTAGAAGCTTCTCCATAGTTACTTAGATATTTCTTCTCAGTGTAAGCTCCTGCGTAGCTGCAATGCCCGCAATTCCCACGAGCGCTCTACCCAGACCAACGTCGCCCAAAGTTTCATCCATTAACCCAAATTTGGCCTCTCGCCATAGTGTTCATGTCTAGAGCCAGCGGTTCCCTGCCAGTTGGAGTGTCAAATAGTGGTATGCGACGAGATGCAAATATTAATTCTATCTTTTAGCTTTTGTCACTTTGACTTAAGCCTGTTGACAAACATTAATCGTCCTTATAGTTATCTTACCTTATACCAGGTTAGGGGTTTCTTTTTTCCACAAGTGATCCTTCGACCCATTCCACAGAAGAACTCCCCGCAACAGTATGAAGGCTCAGAGCTTCACCTTTCAGACCAATCTGTTCAAATCATGTGAGTGCACGTTTAATTTATTATCATGATGATTGGTAAATACCTGATGACATGGAGACTGAAATTCAGCATTTTCTGGACCTTGTAGGACCATTTCCATTCGGGCATGTCCCATGTTCCGGCAGTTTACTCCCAAGACAGGGCCAAGAACCCCAACATTCCATGTCTCATAATGCAGCCCTACGTTATGTGAGCAAGTAAGAGCTTCGAAAGCTTATAACATTATCATCTTGTGGGGAGCAAAAACATTGATTATATATATATATATATATATGCTGAAGTAGTGAAAACTAACCGGAAGACCCGCTGCGATGCTTAACAGAGCAAGCTTATTCACTCCAACATGTAACTTGATATTCTGGCTAAAGCTTAAGTTTTGGGTTGTTTACTCCTCCATATGCGGTCCCTGAAACAGAATACCATAGAACTCTAGGGACTAATGCAGCCTACTCTAAGAATATCACTAAACTAAGATGGTGTGAAATAGATGATGAAGTGGTGTAAAACTCTAAAACACTAAACTAAGTGATGACAACGATAGAAGGATACAGAAGACTTGATGATTAAGAACACTACGGGTTTCGGGATACTGGGAATTGCAAGGATGTAACAACTAAAGATCATAAACCTATCGAACTATCTTGATAACGGGAAATTCATGCTCTAAGATGAGGAGTGATTCTGCCGAGCCTAAACCTCCTAACCATAATTACGTGCAATCCTACTGATAACACTGAAAGTGTATCAATATTAGAATAGGTTTTAGAGTCATTTTCGCTTATATTATATGTGTACATTTACTTATCCGATATGATTTCGAGCTTCACACACCCGTTTTGTTGGTTTTCAGGTTTTTAGGCGACAAGGCCTAAATGAGCATGAAATGACGGATTCCTGACCAAAACCACCTGAATTGAAGACATATCTACTCAGAGCCAAGATCGAGCTTCAGAACCCAAAGGAACACCCGAGCAAAGAGCGGAAAAGAGAAATTTCAAGGAGACAAGGGTGCCCGGTCGGGCACTATTCATCCACCCACTCGGGTAAAACCTACGGGGTTTTATCCGCACACCCAGCACGACCCGGGCACAAAGGCAACGAGATCGGATAGCCTTACCCGGTCGGGCGCAAAAAGTATACCCGCTTGGGCGTTGATCCATCCAGTTTGCCCCGAGAGTTTGCACGACTCGGGCCGCTCAACCAAGGGATCGGGTGACATCCACCCGATCGGGCACCATGAAGCAACACGACCGGGCGAGCCTCTGCACGACCGGGTAACACCTGTGCCCGAGCGGGCCGTGTAATCCGCAACAACCTAGATCTAACTTTCAAACGAGCGGATTTAAGGAACAGAATAGATCTAGGGCAAAGGGGGGCGACGAACAGGGCAAAGAAAGGCTGGAAAAACATCTGGGAAGGCTCGGGAGGCATCGGAGAAGAAGAGAAGCATCAATCCTTGCACCGATAACACAACAGGGAAGGTCGAGGCATCGAGTTCCTTAGAGTTTATCATGTATAGGACTTTGTTATCTTCCTATTTTACTTCTTCTATGAGTGAGTAGAGTCCCTACTACGAGAGTAGAGTCCCTACTGCGGAAAGGGAATCGGATTTGTGTGTATGAACAATGAATTGCGTTAATGCTTAGTTTTATCCATTTATTCTTGAATTACAGTTCTACACTTAGTATTATCATTCTTACGCTAGTGTTGACCGCTCAGCGACATAGGATTTCGAACCTTGCTGGAAGGCTAAGGAACGAATCCGGACCTGCAAAGTTGTAGATTAAGTTTGGCTAATGAGAATCTGACCGGTCGGTTAGTCATCTTAGGGATAATGATTGCGTACGTAATGCTGCCATGATATGTGTTAATCACTGCTGGAAGGTAGGGTTGCACGTATCTATTGTTAGGAGGTTTAGGCTCGGAAGAATCACTCCTCACCCTAGGGCATGAATTTCCCGTTGTCAGGAATGGTTGATAGATCTATGATCTTTAGTTGTTTCATCTATGCGAATTCCGGTATCCCGTACACTCGTAGTGTTTGCCATATCTAGTTTTATCCCCAACCTTGTTTCGTTGTCACCATTAGGATTAGTTTTAGGAATTTAGGATCACATCCCCTACTATCTTTTCCCATCTTAGTTTAGTTTTGTTCTTAGTTTAGCTCTTTAGTCCCTAGAGATCGAGCCTGGTACTACACGATCCGTATACTTGCGGTGAAGTGGTCTAGGAATAATTATAACTCGTGTTTCCACACGTCATCTACCTTCCAGCAGCGATTAACTCGTAACTACGGTAGCCTTACGCGCACAATCCTAATTCCTAAGCCAATTAACCGACCGGTCAGATTCTCATTAATCGAACTTAACCTACAATCAACAGCTCTGGATTAATATTTTAACCTTCCAGCAAAACATGAACTCCTATGTTACTGAGCGGGCAGCACTAGTATAAGCGTTTACAATGTTGATAATAGAACCGAATATCAAGAACAATATGATAGATCTAAGCATTAACGCAAAACTTGTACATCCATTACAAAACCGATATCCCTAGCCCATAGTTGGGAATCTACTCACTCATGGAGTTTACTGTCAATAAAGATAACACAATCCTAATCATGATAAAAACCTAGGAAATTCGATGCCTCGATCTTCCCTATCGTGTTACTGATGTACGAATTGATGCTTCTCTCCTTCTCCAGCGTCTCCCGAGCCTTTCCTGATGATTTCTAAGCCTTTCCGTGCCCTAGCTATCGCCCTCTCGTGTCTGGAACTGATCTCCTCTTTTGATTTGATCGTTCAAACTCTAAAAGTAGGTTGTTGCGAGAAAGGCGGCCCGCTCGGGTACACACTTCACCCGGTCATGCTGAAGGTAGCCCGATCGTGTACATCATGCAGCCCGATCGGGCATAGATACCCGACCGCGTGGTCTACCAGCCCGAGTCGTGTAAACCTGAAAAACCAATAAAAAGGGCGTATATAAAGAACAATCGTATCGGAATTGTAACTCGTGCTATGAAATCTATGCGAAAATGATACGAATACCTAGCCTAAAAGTGATACACTCTACGTGTTATCACGCGTTAAACACAAATTCAAGCTACACCGCATCAAATTGTCTTATGGGCTTATTTGATTATACCTGCAAGCTGTCCATTGAAAAATACAAGTAGTACATGCCCAGCGTACCAAATGTTTAGAAGAGGATCGTAACCAGTGTTCAAGAACTTCTCATAAGGACTAATAGTGATGCTGAAGATCCAGTAAAAGTAGAGAAGAATAGATAAACAGGTTCCATGGAAATAATGATTCATTGTTAAGGTTCAGAGAACTGGCCACCTGTAGGAACCATCTTCATGAGTACACTTGGCACCCGAACCTGTATCCATGCACAGGTCATCAGTTCAAGATTCTAATTTCTCGGCCTGATATTTATAAGGTATGTTTACTAAGTTCACTTTTGCAGTGTTGTAATACACCATTTTGCAATCAGGTAAAATACTGATACACCATTGAGGCAAATATTAAGGAAATCCCCCAAATGTGACTCTCACCGAAGAATTTGGAACATAAATCGAGAGACACGTGATGATATCGTTTTCATACGTATTTCTTGCATGATTTTAGAGATGTTTATGATATATATGCGATGCTTTACATATGATTCTGTATCCGTTTTACTTGTTTTCGTGTTTTCATGCTCTTATAGGTTTTTATGCGTATTCGGTTCATTTTGAAGCTAAAGGACGTGCACGAAACAAAGTACCAATATTGAGGATCATCATGGGACAAACGGGACGAGCATCTGCATGGAATAGCCACCACCCGCACGGGTAACTCCTTAGCCCGAGCAGGCATTTGTTACGGTGATTTTGTCCAGCGAATTGAGCAAGAGTCGGGCGAGAAATACCCCGTCCGGGGCTTGAGCCCGAGCGGGCAGGACTTGAGCCCGAGCGGGCAGACCTTGAGCCCGAGCGGGCAGACCTTGAGCCTGAGCCGGCAGCCTCTTTTCTCATCGCGATCCCGTGCGACATTCCGCGCCGTACCCGAGCGGGTTACTTACCCTGCCCGCGCTGTCTCGTCCGTCACCCGCAACTCCAAATAAGGTAATTTGACTTAAAACAAATGGGAGTTTGTTGGGGACTTATACAATAAGGAAAACGACTTTAGAGAAGAGGAATAAGTGATATTTCGCTGGAGGAACTAATGGAAATGTCACCTAACTTATTCAATAATGGAAACTCATGAAAAAACAACAATCGGTGGCTGCTGAAACATAAGGAAGAACTGAACGTCCAGAAGGGAAGAGAAGGAGAAAAGGAAAGAAAAGAGGAAGGAAAGAAGAGGAGAGGAGTGAGAGGTCGAGCTCATTCATTGAGTATTCAGTTCTTGATTGAGGAGAGAGAGTAGAGAGAAGGAGGAGGTTCTTGCGAAGGAGACTTACAAGGAGCATTGGAGATCAACCCCAAACTTCGGTTTCGTTCGGTTTTAATGTTCCTTAGACCTTCTATTTCGTTTATGATTGTTTACGGACGTATGAGCGAGTAGTTTGTTTGTTCTAGGAGAAGGGATTAGCCCATGGCTATCCCGGAACCACTTTTGATTTATCTTTGAATGCATCTTCCCATTTTCGTTTATCTATTCTTTATCTGAGTGCTTAAATGACTGGTGTTTGCGACGGCCGCGTAGATGCATGTGTTAGGGGTTAGGAGAAGGACCGAAAGGAGAATTCTAGTCCTAGAAGATTGAGGGTAGCAGCGATTGAGGGTGAAACGGATGAATCATAGGTCTTATGGGTTTAGTTCAAGGTGTTAGCCACGAAAGTAGGGGATAACTTGACTAGATCACGTGTCTATGCCTCGAGAGCGGGTAGATATCATATTAGGATCGTTTGCCTTAGATAACTTGACTGGGATTGCATGATAGATAGGTTGATTGTTGGTTTCGGTAGTCTTGTGGTGAAACCGGTTTCCTGGAATGTTTGTCTCATCCTTAAGAACTAGTTTGTTTATTTGCTTTTAGTATTTCATTCTTAAACAATATTTCGTTCGTTAGCAAATTTGATACATAGTTAGAGTTTAGGTTGTGTTGCGTGGTCCGTGTGGGATCGACAACTGGAATACTACACACGTGCCGTGCACTTGCGTAGTTTAGGTTATTTGTTTAACTTTGATAACGCATCAAGTTTTGGGCGCCGTTGCCGGGGGTTATTGTCAACACATCTTAGATTCGAGCCTAGAGTCTTTCTTGTTTTGTTTTTGTTTTTGTTTTCTTTTCTTTCATTCTTTCTACGTAAATTGGTTTTATTTGTCCTTTGTAGAGCCGTCAGATCAACGAGAGTATGGATAATCAGAACGACCACGAATAGCTTCAATTACCTCTCGGTAATTTGGGGCACTTGCAGCAACAGCCACTCGCACCTCAACCGCGAGAACGACAGGCTCCACCACCACATCGTCTCAGGGATTACGTGGTGCCGAACATGAACAACGTGCAAACAACCATACGGATGCCTGCTGCTGCGAGAGAACAGTTTGAGATTAAGCCTAAGACGATCAACATGTTTTATCAGAAGAAATTCATGGGTGGAAATCACGAGGATCCCCATCAGCACCTCAAGGACTCCCTAGAGCTTTCCGGTACGCTCAAAATACACGGAGTCTCAGAGGACGCGATTTTACTGCGTCTCTTCCCCTTCTCGATTCGGGGACGAGCAAAAACATGGCTGCAATCGCTTCCCGCTGGATCTATCACTACTTGGGATCAGCTCTGCACATTGTTCTTATCACGCTTCTTTCCTCCGAGCAAGATGATTCAGATGAGGAGCGAAATCACAATGTTCAGATGCAGAGATGGAGAAACTTTGTTTGAGGTGTGGGGCAGATTTAAGGATCTTCTATAGCTGTGTCCACACCATGGTCTTGAGCAGTGGTACGTTATCCATACCTTTCACAACGAAATTTCAGATGAACACTGTACGACGTTGGATAACGCTGCCAGAGGATCATTTAAGGATTTGAGCGTTGAGGAGGCATACGAGCTGATCGATAACCTTGCCATGAACCACGCCATGTGGTCAACACCGAGAGGTATGCCTAACAACACTCGTCGCCTATATGAGTCGAATCAGAGCAGAGCGACGGGGAATGAAGCGAATGCCATGTACTGCGTAAATTGTGGAGATACAGAACACGTGGCTTATCAATGCACGCTGCAAGAGAATGTGGAACATATGAATTATGCCCAGCAGCAAGGAAACACTTGATCATCTCGTTTTCATACGTATTTCTTGCACGATTTAAGGGATGTTTATGATATATATGTGTTGCTTTACGTATTATTCTGTATCCGTTTTACTTGTTTTCATGTTCTTACAGGTTTTTACGCGTATTCGGTTCATTTCGGAGCTAAAGGACATGCACGGAGCTAAGGACCAACATCGAGGATCATCACTGGACAAACGGGACGAGATTTAGCATGAAGAGCCACCACCCGATCGCGCACAACTCACATCCGATCGGGCAAAGGATACGGCAAATTTTGTGCGCAATCCACACATGACTCGGGCAAGGAAACACCTGAGCAGATGCCTCACACCCGACCGGGTGCACATCATGCCCGATCGGGCACCCCATGCGGATCACGATCCGCACGACCAAACCTAGCCGTACCCGAGTGGGTACATTGAGCGCCCGAGCGGGTCGTGACCCGAACAGCAACTTAAGTTAAGTTAATTTAACTTAAAATAAAAGGAAGTTCGTGGGGGGGATTAAGGCAACATTTAGACCGAATTTAAGGAAATAAAAGGAGGCCAGAGGACGACATTGGAGAGACTTTTGATTCAGTTCGTGATTGAGGAGATTCTTGAGAGGAGGCAAGCGAGGAGCATTGGAGATCAACCCCCAAACTTCGGTTTTCGTTTGGTTTTCATGTTCCTTACTCTTTCTATTTCGTTTATCTTTGTTTACAGACGCATGAGCGAGTAGTTTTTTTGTTCTAGGAAAAGGGATTGGCCCTTGGCTATCTCGGAACCACTCTTGATTTATCTTGAAAGCATCTTCTCGTTTTCGTTTATCTATTGTTTATCATAGTGCTTGAATTTACTTGTGTTTGCGATGGCCACGTAGATGCATGTGTTAGGGGTTAGGAGAAGGACCGAAAGGAGAATTCTAGTCCTAGAAGATCAGGTTTAAAACAACCGAGGTTAGGCCACGAATGTAGGGTAGCAACGGTTGAGGGTAGAACGGATGAATCATAGTTCTTATGGGTTTAGTTCAATGTGTCAGCCACGAAAGTAGGGGGAACTTGACTAGATCACCTGTCTATGCCTTGAGAGAGGGTAGATATCA
>CM071874.1:13968430-13996350 GCA_036759665.1 Gynandropsis gynandra
CGACATGCTAGTTGATCGGTTAGGTTCGCTTTAGCGGTGTTTCTAGGAGAAAGGGGGAATTCTCGTGTTTTTACACCCCATGTGTTCCACGCTTACGTTTGCTTAGGGACAAGCAAACATTCATGTCTGGGGGATTTTNTTGTTTGGTGGAGGGAGTTACGGTAGCTTGTCTAGTTTTCCTTTGATTTACTTTCTCATAGGTAGCCTTGGTGGACGTGGGATTTTGATCATCTCGTTTTCATACGTATTTCTTGCACGATTTAAGGGATGTTTATGATATATATGTGTTGCTTTAAGTATGATTCTGTATCCGTTTTACTTGTTTTTGTGTTTTCATGTTCTTACAGGTTTTTACGCGTATTCGGTTCATTTCGGAGCTAAAAAACATGCACAGAGCTAAGGACCAACATCGAGGATCATCACGGGACAGACGGGACGAGATTTAGCATGAAGAGCCACCACCCGATCGGGCACAACTCACACCCGATCGGGCAAAGGCTACGATAAATTTTGTGCGCAATCCACGCACGACTCGGGCAAGGAAACGCCCGAGCAGATGCCTCACACCCGACAGGGCACACATCATCCCCAATCAGGCACCCCATGCGGATCGCGATCCGTGCGATCAAACCTAGCCGTACCCGAGCGGGTACATTGAGCGCCCGAGCGGGTCGCGACCCGAGCAGCAACTTATGTTAAGTTAATTTCACTTAAAATAAAAGGAAGTTCGTGGGGGGATTAAGGCAACATTTAGACCGAATTTATGGACATAAAAGGAGGCCAGAGGACGACATTGGAGAGACTTTTGATTCAGTTCGTGATTGAGGAGATTCTTGCGAGGAGGCAAGCGAGGAGCATTGGAGATTAACCCCCAAACTTCGGTTTTCGTTTGGTTTTCAGGTTTCTTAGACTTTCTATTTCGTTTATGTTTTTTTACAGACGCATGAGCGAGTAGTTTGTTTGTTTTAGGAGAAGGGATTAGCCCTTGGCTATCCTGGAACCACTCTTGATTTATCTTGAAAGCATCTTCTCGTTTTCGTTTATCTATTCTTTATCTGAGTGCTTGAATTTACTTGTGTTTGCGATGGCCACGTAGATGCATGTGTTAGGGGTTAGGAGAAGGACCGAAAGGAGAATTCTAGTCCTAGAAGATCAGGTTTAGAACAACCGAGGTTAGGCCACGAAAGTAGGGTAGCAACGGTTCAGGGTAGAATGGATGAATCATAGTTCTTATGGGTTTAGTTGAATGTGTCAGCCACGAAAGTAGGAGACAACTTGACTAGATCACGTGTCTATGCCTTGAGATAGGGTAGATATCATATTAGGATCGTCTTCCCTAGATAGGTTAAACTGGGATTGCATGATAGATAGATTGATCGTTGGTTTCGGTAGTCTTTTGGTGAAACTGGATTCCTAGAACGTTTGTCTTATCGTTAAGAACCAATTCGTTTATTTACTTTCAGTATTTCATTCTTCAACCATATTTGTTCGTTAGCAAGTTTGATTCATATTTCGAGTTTAGATTGTGTTGCGTAGTCTCTGTGGGATCGACACCTAAAATACTACACACGTGCCGTGCACTTGCGGGTAGTTTAGGTTATTTATTTAACTTTGAGAACACATCAATACTCAATTCGGGAATACCTACCCCCTGAATTGGAGGAATCACCCGAACTTGTCATACTGAACGACTCAACCGATGAAGTATTTGGGATCTCAGCAACCACAGCAGCCATACCAGAAAAATAACCAGCAATCTCAGCATGCTCAGCAAGTTCCGCAAGCTCCTCAACCTCCTCAAGCCCCTTCGTCGAACCTTGAGGCGATACTGCTCGAATTTATCAAGGAGCAAAGGCAGCAACATTCAATGCAAATGAAATTCAATGCGGATGTGGGGACATCGATCAATGAGCTCAAAACTCAGATGGAATCTTTGAGCAATCATGTGAAGAGTTTAGAGAACTCCGTAGCATAGCAAGCTGCCTCATCCTCTCGGAATCCCGGACAGCTTCCAGGTAAACCCGAATTGAACCCGAGAGAGTACGTGAATGCTATTTCTGTGTAGCGGTGATGTGGCTGAGAATTCACCCTCCAAAGAGCAATGCCAAGTTGCTGGAACGCCCATGAATAGAGGAAAAGGTAAGATTGTGATTATGGAATTAAACAAGATTTAGATAAACCATACATTGCTCCTCCGGCATACAAACCTCCAATACCATTTCCTCAACGGTTCGTGAGTAGTAAGAATGAAGAACGAGTGGGCAGATTTGTAGAGGGTCTCAAGAAGCTTGACATCAACATCCCATTCGTGGAAGCCCTCCCAAAGATGCCTAATCATGCCAAACTCATCAAAGAGGTATTTTCTAAATAGACTCATATTGAAGAGAACGAGACAGTAGCACTCATCGAGGAATGCAGTGTAGTTCTTCAGAACAAGCTGCCATTAAAGTTGAAGGACCCCGGAAGCTTCTCCATTCCATGCACAATAGGTAATATTGATATTGATAATGCTTTGTGCGATTTAGGAGCAAGCGTGAGCATCATGCCACACTCGGTTTCCAAGCGGATGGACTTCGGGAATCTTAAACCTGCAAAGATGTCTCTACGCCTCGCGGATCGAAGCTTTGCATTCCCACTGATTTTGTTGTACTTGAAATAAAGGAAGATGCTAGGACACCTATTATTCTTGGTGGACCGTTCTTAGCTACTGCAGGTGCCCTGATAGACATACAACAAGGAAAGCTTTCCTTACGTGTCGGAGATGAGAGGATCGGATTCAACCTGTCCAGCCCCATGAACGGACCCTTATCCAAGGAGTCTTGCTTTACAGTTGATTCGCTGGACAAGTTAGAGAAAGACACGCATGATCAAGTAAGTGTTTCTGATCCGCTTATGCAATGCATAACACGAGTTTGTGAAAATGCAGGATTCACGAACGAAGGAGCTGAGATTTACACAAAATTTATGAGTGGTATTGAAGCACTAGGAGACGTCCCACATGAGGAGATACCACACGAAATACATGCTGGTTTCGCAGCAGAGAAGAAGTCCAAACTTGATCCTGAGCCACCTCCGTCTTCTTTTCGGTATGAGTACGTTGATTCCGATAAAATATATCCTGCTGTTATGAATGCTAACTTGAGTGCATATGAGATGAGAAAACAACCCACTCGCGTAAAGAAATGTAGGAGAGTCAGCTCTTCAATGTGTATGCACAGAAATTATACGAAAGACAGCCACGAACCTTCATCCTAAACTCAAAGGAGGCTGCACCTGCACTTGCACGAGGTAATGGAAAACAATGTCATAAAAGTTTTCAATGCAGGTATCATTAATCCAACCTCGGGCAGCGAACGAGTGAATCCCGTGCATGACGTACCAAAGAAAGATGCAATGACTAAGGGATTGCACGAGAAGAAGACCCTACCTCATGACTTCCAATCAGGTGATTTTGTTCTACTTTTCAATTCTCGTCCTAAGTCTTTCTCGGGTAACCTACGGCCGCATTGGTCTGGTCCTTTTTCAGGTACGAGAAGTCTTCACACATGGAGAAGTGGAATTATGGAGCGATTCAAGTGGTACGTTCAAAGCTAATGGACACCGGCTAGAGCTCTACTAAGCCGCTCAACCGATCGAAAATGGAAACTCCATTCCCCTTTCCGATCCACCCGTCGCACATGAGGAATGGAGACGTGAAAGCTTAAAGACGTTAAATAAGCGCTTTCTGGGAGGCAACCCAGCTGTTTTTTTTTCTTATTTTTTAGTTAGACTCGGTTATTCGTTTTCGTTAAAAAAATACAAAAAATACCACCAGAAATGTGCTTCACTTCCCTTATTCTCCATCGGAGCTACACGTCGAGGATGCCATTCAATTCAAGTCTAGGGGAGCAGCTCATGTTTGTCAGGTGATTTCGTTTCATTTTCTTTCATTTTCTCTTTGACTTTGTAGTTTTTAGGTTATTTTTATAGTTTTTAGTTTGTTTTTGTTTTCGTGAGTCAGAGTTGTCCCAGGCACTTGTCCGGTGCCACATTTTGAGATGAACCCTGAACCTAGGATGGTTAAGAAGTTGGCCTTTCCGTGAGATTTTGCATGTTTGAGCTAGATTTTTCCTAAGAGTTAGAGCTTATTAGTCGGCTGAAAAACAATAGGTCGTAAGTCTTCGGGAATCCTAGTGTTGCTTGTGGAGGGTTTAGACGAGGTTGCTAGGCTAGTTTATCATTTATTCTCTCTATCCAGATGGCCATACTTCGTGTAGATGATGCTTTACTAATTCTCTCATTCTTCCTCCTACCACGGTCGAGAAGATGCCCGATCCAGGTAACTTCGTCATACCATGCAAGATCTACAATTATGAAATTGAGCATGCGCTAATCGATATCGGAGCGAGTGTGAGCTTGCTACCATTATCTCTCGTTGAAAAGCTCAATAGGGTAGGAGATCTTCAACCCACGAGGATGCAAATCACATTGGCTGATCAATCCGTCTGTAGTCCAGTGGGTGTTTTGACGAATGTTGCAGTCCAAGTGGGGGAATTTTGTTTCCCCGCGGACTTTGTTGTGGTGGATATGGAGATCAATCCGAAGATCCCCGTCATATTGGGACGACCATTCCTCAACACAACAAAGATGGTCATCTACTGTGCAGAAGGAAGATTA
Source organism: Gynandropsis gynandra (assembly GCA_036759665.1). Classification (NCBI taxonomy): domain Eukaryota; kingdom Viridiplantae; phylum Streptophyta; class Magnoliopsida; order Brassicales; family Cleomaceae; genus Gynandropsis; species Gynandropsis gynandra. Next base: position 13,973,087 of record CM071874.1, read on the forward strand.
GTGATGAAGTTCGGGGACGAGTCTATCGAGTTCAAACTCGACGAGGCGTTGAATAAACTATTCATGACCGAACCCGCAATGAACGTCACCATGACAAATGCATCAACGGAGGAGACTAGACACACATACGGAGACACCCATCCAAAGGACACACCGTTGTCCCAGTGCATCGACATTCAGTATCAGTCACAGGCAAGATCGGATGCATTCACGCACATGAGGAGAAGCCGACTTTCATTCGGCAAGGAACCCACCCGATCGGGCAGCACACTTCACCCGATCGGGCAGACCAATTTTTAGGCAACCCGGTCGCGCAACCTCAGTGCTCGACTCGGGCAATACCTACGGGGGGAATTCCTCAAATTAACCACCCGACCGGGTGGTTACGTGAGCCCGATCGGGCAGGTGCTACAGACGAGGACCCGCACGGGCGACCTGATCGCCCGACTCGTGTACACCATACAGGGGTAAATTGCGTAATAGACGACCTGACCGGGCAGACACTACTACCCGATCGGGCGCCCATGGGGAACCAAAAGCCGCACGTTTCAAGCGATACTTCAACGCGAGGAACGGTTCCAAGGTCACGCGCATCATCTCCGACATCTTCAGTGGCACACGTACATTCCTATCCAGCATGGAACACTGAAGATACGCTCAAACTTAACCGGTTTCAAAGGAGATGCGAGAAAGGCACGGGTTCGAGAGAGACGGATCGAGAATCACACCTAAGAAGTCCACCAGGTTTTGAATCCAAGCACATCGATCAGAGAGAAGACCAAAGAGGCGTACCTCCTCTATCCGCCGCCGCAAGCGTATGAAGACGCCATGGTCGAGGTAAAGACCTTAAACAAGTGCTTCTCGGAGGCAACCCGAGCATATCCTTTAGTTGTTTTTTATTTCCATATTTTCGGACTCCTTTTTAATTTTTTTTAGTTTTGGACAATTTTCTAGGATCTAGGAACCTAGTGATCTATCGGTTTTTGCTGCGCATGTTTTCCTCGTCTAATTTTTCGATTTTGCAGCAACACCCGATCGGGCAGACACCACTACCCGATCGGGCGAGTTCAGATTAAGGAGGACCCGATCGGGCGACATCACGCGACCCGAAAGGGTAGGTCATCAAGGGTACCCGATCGGGCACCGTAATTTCTGCACGGTAAGTTATAACTTCGAGTAACCCGAGCGGCCAATTCACTTCTCACTTCAATACCCGATTGTGCTCTCTCTATTTGCGACCCTCTCACGCCGAATTCAAGTCGCCGGAGCTGCTGGGTATTACCGCCGTTTCACCGTCAAAGAAATTGAAGCTCGGTTACTCGAAAACTTCTTTCCCTTTCTCTAAAAAATCTGAAAATTTCCTTACTCTCATCGCGAATTCCAGGTAAATTCATGAACTTTGTTGAGATTAGGACTGCTATGGGTTAGATCTAGGTCTGTTTAGGAAGATTCAGGGTAGTTTTGGTCGATTTGATCGCGATTCGCGAACTGCAGGTCGCGATTTCGTGATGCACCCGATCGGGCTAGGTATAGTACCCGATTGGGCGACCTAGACATGCACCTGATCGGGCGTCTTTCTCGCCCGAGTCGGGCACTACCCACGGGGGTAATTTGATGATTAGTTACCCAATCGGGCAACACCTTGTACCCGATCGGGCACCTTGCAGAACCGAGCCGAATATTGATTTTTGTCTTTCGATTGTTTTGCAGATGGCCCCTAAGATCTTCCAGAGTTCGAAGAAGCGCCGATCTGACGCTTACGACCTAGAGCAAGGATGGCCAGCGAGGTCAGATGCTATCACGGAGCTGACTCCGTACATGTCTATCACCACCTCACACCAGCAATACAACTACCGGACCACGACGTTCTTGTTCGGCCAGAAGCAGGAGTTCCTGGAACTTCAACCGCGGATTTTCCCGTTCCATTTCCTATCATCCGAAGCGATGTCCACCCTTCACATAAGAGCGTACATCGACCACATCTTCGAGACGTTAGACTGGAGGGGACTGAGACACACCCAAGAATACACATACCGCAACTTGACGGCTGAATTCCTCGCCTCGTACGCTGTGTTCTTCCCTGAATCCGGAGATCGGGAGAGAGTATTCATGGAGTTCCGCCTGCTGGGGCAGAACTACAGACTCACCGCGAGACAGTTCGCGACTATCCTCGACGTTCTGCACTGTAACTTCACGAAGATGCCATAGCACAACCGGAGTCGTCAAGTAGAGTTTTGGGCCCAGATAGCGTACGGAGAGTACTCGACTAGATCGAAGGCGAGCCACATACGCCACCCCGCATTGAGGTACTTCGATTACTTCCTAGTTTCATCTGTACTAGGAAAGGGAGCGCAAGGTGGTTTCAAACACACTGAGTTGGCCTACCTGAGGCGGGTGGTGCTGTCGGGCTTCGAGCGTGACGAGTGGGATATTATGAACGTCGATCTGGCGTCGTTGGTGATTAGGCACTTTCTCGACATAGCCACCGAGAAGTGTAGCACGGATACGAAGATCATGTGCGGTGCCATTGTCACAATGATCGCAGGGAGAGGTACAACCTGCGCAACCGAAGAGCAATCACATTGGAGAGGTACAACGTCATTTGGTGCTACAAGGACGAGCACCGTCGGAACTTGGAAGTCGACCTCAGCAAGATTGAGGTGTCGGGCTTAGACGAGGAGGGATCCCGATTTAAGAATGATCTGACCATCGGGCACATCGGCCCGAGGCTAGCAGAGATGGATCCACCTCCAGCCGCCGCACCAGGACCGTCTATCTCGAGGCAGTGCAGCCGACGCGCCACACATTCACGCGCGCGTCCAGAGTATCCTTATCGCCGCTCTGACTTCCTTTCGATGGAAAGAGTCTCCGACGCCCTCAGGTATGTAGCAGAGGAGACCAGGTACCAGTTGTTCATGACAGACCAAAGGTACGACATAGAGGCTGCGAGTTATGCAGAGCAGCAGCGATTCCAGGAGCAATCCATCCAGCATACCTATTACCTCACAGAGTCCGTCCGGCGATTTCAGCGGCTCAGTATGACGCACTACCAGGAGCCCTACATTCCGATCCCGCATGATTACCATATTGGAGCAATCCCATACCGTCCTCATATCCCATACGAGTTGGAGTCATTCTACTTCCCACCTGGGGAAGGAGCATCGGTGGAGCCAGCGGACCTACCAGCCACCCGCAATGGAGCGGATGAGGATTAGATCATTTATTCCTTTTTCCTTTATTTCTTTTTCTTTTTATCTTTATGGACCTCTTTTTATCATTTTCTTGTTTTTAGTTTAGTTATCGTGTACCCTCATTTAGACTTACGTATTTAGTGCTCTTTGTTCTACTCTTTTGCATTGCATGGTCTTATCTCAGGTCTTTCACATTAACAAATGCATTAGAGCGCAAGAGTCACTACATCCGGATGTATTACGATTCGAGAAAGACACACACACACACACCAGGTGTATTCGTTACCTTTTTATATTTTCTCGAATTTTTATCATATAGAGATCCCTTATAGGTCTAGAACACCGGGACTGTGTTCCGTTCAGGCCTGGGGGGTACTCTTTCGTTTTGTGATACGATACGGATGTATATTTAGAGCGACATGTTTAGAATTAGGATTAGGTTTAGGAATAAGATGGATATAGTGACAATTTTTTCGAGTTTAGTCATATTATGCAACTTTGTTGAATCGTGGATAATGGTCTAGGTTTGCTTAGAAGCTTTTTTGATACCGATTTGTCGAGTAGTTGTGCTTGAAACCCTCATCTAGTTGAATTCACTCCTTAGATCTCGATACCAAGTAGACATATCTCCGTATATACCGTATAGCTTAGCTTTGTTGATATGTTTAGCGTTCATGAGTTAGATTCCTCACGCTTATACTCCGCTGTCATCTAGGATAAGTTTTTCGCTATTCCGAGTTAGGATTGACATGAGTACATCGTTATTCGATGGTTCGGGTCTAAGTGGTGGGTAGAGGCGCTTTTCTACGTCCTAAGGGTTAGAGTGTTGCGTAATCAAGAAAAGAAAAACCGAAAAAAGAAAAAAAAATAGAATAAAAATTCAATAACGTACCTCTTCACTCCTCTAAGGTCGCGTAACCTTATGAGTGTGCCATAGGCAGCATGGTCTAAGTAGAAAGTCATCTCTCTTCGACTTCGACGTCCTAGGAACAAAGCGTGGATCTAAGTACCGAAAAGAAAAAGATGCAAAAGAACGAGAAGAAAAGATTTGAATGATATCAAAAGCTTAGAGAAATTGCTATGGAGATTGCTTGGACGTTATCTAGGGTTGTGAAGTAGACTTAGATTTTTGGTAGGATTTCATGGCTCAACACTTTCGGTAGACATAAGGCTATACTCGGTACGCTTAGGCTCTTATCCATGTGACGCGTTGATTTGCAAAATGACTAACCCTTCGATATTTTTGAGCTAGTATCCATCGTTATTAGATTCTTCTTATGCTAGACTTTGGTTTTGTTTGAGGACAAACAAAGGTTTAGGTCTGGGGGAGTTTGATAACACTGAAAGTGTATATATTCTAGGATAGGTTTTAGTGCCATTTTCGCATATATTTTATATATAGATTTACATATCCGATATGATTTTGAGTTTCACACACCCGTTTTGTTGGTTTTCAGAGGTTTAGGCGACAAGGCCTAAATGAGCTTAAAATGACGGATTCCTGATCAAAACCACATGAAATGACCTTGCACGACCCGGGCACGAAGGCAACGAGATCAGGTAGCCTTACCCGATCGGGCGCGAGACAATACCCGCTCGAGCGTTAATTAACCCCAAAATTCCTCGAGAGTTTGCACGACTCGGGCCGCGCAACCACACGATCGGGTACTGATGCCCGATCGGGCATAATGAAGGAACACGACCGGGCGTGCCTCTGAACGACCGGGCGACAGTGGTGCCCGAGCGGGCCGCGTATTTCGTAACCACTTAGATCTTGATTTCAAACGTTCGAATTTAAGGAACATAACAGATCTAGAGCAAGGGGCGACGTACAGGGCAAGGAAAGGCTGGGAAAAACATCTGGAAAGGCTCGGGAGACGTTGGAGAAGAAGAGAAGCATCAACCCTTGTACCGGTAAAACGATAGGGAAGGTCGAGGCATCGAATTCCTTAGAGTCTATCATGTATAGGGTTATGTTATCTTCATCTTTTGTTTTCTCCATGAGTGAGTAGAGTCCCAACTGCGGGTAGGGATATCGGATTTGTTTTGGATGAACAATGATTTGCGTTAATGCTTAGATTTATTGATTTATTCTTGATTTTCGGTTCTACGCTTAGCATTATCACTCTTGCACTAGTGCTGCCCGCTCAGCGATATAGGATTTCGGACTTTGCTGGAAGGCTAAAGAATGAATCCGGACCTGTTAAGTTGTAGATTAAGTTTGGCTAATCAGAATCTGACCGGTCGGTTAGTCATCTTAGGGATAATGATTGGGTACGTAAAGCTGCCATGGTATGGGTTAATCACTGCTGGAAGGTAGGGTTGCACGTACTCATAGTTAGGAGGTTTAGGCTCGGAAGAATCACTCCTCACCTTAGGGCATGAATTTCCCGTTGTCAAGATAAGTTGATAGATCTATGATCCTTAGTTGTTTCATCCATGCGATTCCCGGTATCCCGGATACCCATAGTGTTTGTCATATCCGAGTTCATCCCCAACCTCGTATCGTTGTCACCATTTAGATTAGTTTTAGGATTTTAGGATCATATCCCCTTCTATCTCTAATTGTTTTAGTTTAGTTTTATTCTTAGTTTGGCTGCCTTAGTCCCCAGAGATCGACCCTGGTACTACACGATCCGTATACTTGCGGTGAAATGGTCTAGGATAATTTATAACTCGTGTTTCCACACGTCAGGTTGGCGATCATATTTCTACGTCCTAAGGGAATGACACAAATAAAATGCCGCCTACTCCACTGCACTCTTGAATGAGATGCATGAGTATACCGTCACCGGTAGTCTGGGTCTAAGTAGAGGCCAGATCCTTTCAAATCCGACGTCCTAGAAGCCTAGTGTGTATGTGAAGAAAAAGAAAAAAAAAGAAAAGAAAAAGAGGACATAAAAAGAAAATAAAAAGAAAGGAAAAAAAGAGAAAGAAAAAGAAAAAAAGGGAACAAAGAATGAAAGAAGCTCGGAAAAGAAACAAGTATCCTCGATTGTTCTAGGTTTAGCATTGTTTGAAGTCTTGTTTGGTGGAGAGAGTTACGGTGGCTTGTTTAGTTTTCCTTTGATTTACTTTCTCATGGGTAGCGTTTGTGAACCTAGGATGAAGACTGAAAACTTAATTAGGCCAAATTTGCTCTCGACGTGCTAGTTGATCGGTTAGGTTCGCTTTAGCGGTATTTCTAGGAGAAAGGGGAATTCTCAGATTTTGTATACCCCACGTGTTCCACGTTTACGTTTGCTTAGGGACAAGCAAACATTCAAGTCTGGGGGATTTTGATCATATCGTTTGCATAAGTATTTCTTGCACGATTTTAGAGATGTTTATGATATATATGCGATTCTTTACGTATGATTCCGAATCCGTTTTACTTGTTTTCGTGTTTTCATGCTCTTACAGGTTTTTATGCGTATTCGGTTCATTTTGGAGCTAAAGGACATGCACGAAACAATGTACGAACATCGAGGATCATCACGGGACAAACGGGACGAGAATCGACATGGAATAGCCACTACCCGTGCGGGTAACTCCTTAGCCCGAGCGGGCATTTGTTACAGCGATTTAGTCCAGCAAATTGAGCACGAATCGGGCGAGAAATACCCCACCCATGGCTTAAGCCCGAGCGGTCAGCAATTGAGCCCGAGCAGGCAGACCTTGAGCTCGAGCGGGCAGCCCTTGAGCCCGAGCGGGCAACCTCTTTTCTCATCGCGATCCGGCGTGACCTTCCGCGCTGTACCAGAGCGGGTCACTTACCCTGCCCGCGCGGGTCGCGTCCGTCACCTGCATCTCCAAATAAGTTAATTTGACTTAAAACAAATGGGAGTTTGTTAAGGACTTATACAACAAGGAAAAAGACTTTAGAGAAGAGGAATAAGTGATATTTCGCTGGAGGAACAAATGGAAACGTCACCCAACTTATTCAATAATGGAAACTCATGAAAAGACAACAATCGGTGTCTGCTGCAACATAAGGAAGAACTGAACGTCCAGAAGGGAAGAGAGGGAGAAAAGGAAATAAAATAGGAAGGAAAGAAGAGGAGAGGAGTGAGAGGTCGAGCTCATTCTTGAGTATTCAGTTCTTGATCGAAGAGAGAGAGTAGAGAGAAGGAGGAGGTTCTTGCGAAGGAGACTTACAAGGAGCATCGGAGATCAACCACAAACTTCGGTTTCGTTTGGTTTTCATGTTCTTTAGACCTTCTATTTCTTATATGATAGTTTACGGGCGCATGAGCGAGTAGTTTGTTTGTTCTAGGAGAACGGATTAGCCCATGGCTACCCCGGAACCACTTTTGATTTATCTTGAATGCATCTTCCTGTTTTCGTTTATCTATTCTTTATCTGAGTGCTTAAATGACTTGTGTTTGCGACGGCCGCGTAGATGCATTTGTTAAGGGTTAGGAGAAGAACCGAAAGGAGAATTCTAGTCCTAGAAGATCAGGTTTAGAACAACCGAGGTTAGGCCACGAAAGTAGGGTAGCAGCGGTTGAGTGTAAAATGGATGAATCACAGGTCTTATGGGTTTAGATCAAGGTGTCAGCCACGAAAGGAGGGGATAACTTGACTAGATCACGTGTCTATGCCTCGAGAGAGGGTAGATATCATATTAGGATCATCTGCCTTAGATAACTTGACTGGGATTGCATGATAGATAGGTTGATTGCTGGTTTCGGTAGTCTTGTGGTGAAACCGGTTTCCTGGAACGTTTGTCTCATTCTTAAGAACTAGTTTGTTTATTTAGTTTTAGTATTTCATTCTTAAAACCATATTTCGTTCGTTAGCAAGTTTGATTCATAATTAGAGTTTAGGTTGTGTGGTGTAGTCACTGTGGGATCGACACCTGAAGTATTACACACGTCCCGTGCACTTGCGGGTAGTTTAGGTTATTTCTTTAACTTTAAAAAAGCATTAACACGTAGCACATTAGGAAGTTGGCTTGAAGACATGAGCCTTAAATCCAACAAAAAAATCAGAACCCTTCAGCTTATAAGGTATGTTCATGTTGGATTGCCTGTGTTAGGGCCTCAATTTGTGAGCTAGCTTTGAGTGCGTGAGTTTCCTTTTCTACACTTCATTAATTCTCGATTGAGTGTGAGTATTTCATTGGGAGTTCTTTTATGTGGAAAAGAGGCTTTTGTTGCCATCTAAACTGCTTGATGATGACTTCGCATTTTGTGGGATTCTAGGAAGTACACCTTCTAGGAAATCATGCAAGCACACCTTCTAGGAAATAGGAAGGGTCTCTCTTTGCGTCGAGGCGAGTATGTTCTTCTAATTCACTCTATATATCCGATTGCATAAAACTCTTTTCTCGAGTAGATCAGTACTCTCTCTTTATGCATGGTAACTTCATACATCATATGGGAGCTTCTTCCATCTTGGTGGAAAGATTTATCTCACCTGTTCTTCGATGAAACAACGGTAAGTATGTATCCCTGCGTCTGGTACTTCATTTTCCTTTTCCATGAATCTTATGTCTTCATTTACCACTGTATTCACCAGCTATGGAAAAACAAAAGTTAGCAAATATGAAGATGCGAGTTGTTCTGCAAGTTTTGGTTAGTTGGCAGCGGGTGAATGAGTTTATGGATTGTTTTATGGTTGTAGCAGTAGATCTTGATTCTGATTTGGCTTAGTGGAAGCTTGCAGGAAGCTATTACAAAGAAGACAAAACTATCAATTCGGATGAATATTTTGGAATTTTAGATGAGAAGTTTTTTAATTCAAGTTTTGATTTTTCTTATTTGTTTTTTCAATTCATATGTTTTGATTTTATAGAAATGGGTTGATGTGAATACAAAAACAATCTCCTTGCTTTCAAAAAAGAGAGAAAGCTATCAATTCGGATGAGTATTGATGGATATCAATTGACTACATCATTGCTTTCAAAGGAGGATATCATTGTCAATATCGATAAGATCAACAAATGGGTAGACATCACATGGGTAATCATCAAAGACAATATCAATAATGAAACTATGTCAAATGTGTACACGTCACATTCTTCGAAAGATATCGGAGATGGCAAAGTTATTGGGATTATCACTTCGGAAGACATTTTCGAAGATCTTCTACGTGTACACCATCTATTCCTTTCATATATTGACATTTACCTTCATTTACAGTAAAAGAAAAATCTACATGGTTGTACAAGAAGAGATTGTAGATGAAACACATGAATACATCGGCCTAAATAAAAGTTATTGCTTCTATATCTAATGTATTCAATACTTCTTTCAACCAATGTTACGATGTTGACGACAGTAACAATTTTTTCTTGCAGGATTCGTGTCGCAGCTGCCGCGACTGCCTCATTAATAGCTCAGGTTCCATCAGGTAGGAGATTAACTGTTCAAAAGGAACCTGTCGGTAAATCAATATCTCTAGATTGAGTTACCATCAAGGAAGCAACCTGGAAGAAGGTCCGAGAGAGCATGAACAAACACTGATATGGGTTGTCTGCTCAATTCTATTTTTCCTTTTTGTCCACTCAATGTCTGATGCACTAGTAAGATCTTGGATTGGTTGCTTGGCCACAATGAAGCTTTATTTAGGCAGGATCAGTTGAAAGCTCTTGTATCTATTCACTGCCAAGAGATAAGAGAAACCTTGAAGGACATGCTATCTAATTTGTTTTCCGTATTGAAATTGTTTAGTCTTAGGGTTACTATTTTGAATACCATATCCAAACAACATTTGTTTTTTCTCCTCTCTCTGTAGTCTTCTTGATTCACCATAGCCCCTCTTCAAGTGGGTTATTGTTTTTTTAAAATTTTATAAATTTTTGTTGGTGGCTCGAAGGGATTAGTTTAATTCTATTCTTTTCCCTAGACTACATTGCTTAATATCTTCTCTCCATGAGATGGGTTAAAGAATCGCACAAAGATCTATGAAGAATACATCTACGCGAAAAAGAATAGCCCAAAACAAAGGGGAAGGCATCAAACCATAGCTGCAACAAGTTTTTGCTATTTTGATATTAGTATCAACCAGATAACATGAATATCAACCAGATAGCATGCAAGAATTAAGACGGTCTAGGATAAACATGTTTGAAATTCAACTGGACATGTAATTCTGATTGAAATACTGGCCACCATCTACATATAAAACTGTTGTGCAACTCTGTCTCCATTATCTATGATCCCTAACCATCGTTTCCATAGATTTTAACAGAGAATGACCCTTCAGGTGATTCGTCGTGTCAATTTGTCAAAGAATTCGATTGTTGCCAGAATTTGTTGGTTCTCTTTGTGGATGTGAGTATTTGTCTCCAAATCGAATTCTTAATGGTGACTTTTTGGGTTTTAACTCCAGAAAATTTAGACATTTGAATCCTCTCATCTCTTTCACCTCTCTCATCTCTTCAACTCCTCTCTCTTATCTATTTCACCTCTCTCATCCGCCGCCTCTCTCATCTCTTTCGATAGACCCTAATGAGTTTGATCTTCCAAGAAAGGACAACACCAAAATTCGCAGCTCCACCGCCTCTGATCGCCCAGAACAACTCTTCGCCCATTGCTCTCCTTTCAAAAACTCTACCATTTGTATCCATTATATACGCGTCTATCTCGTTATCTGCAACCAACCCGTGTTTTCTCATCATGGAACCGAACCCTCCACCACTTAAATGACCACTGACTCCAACACTTGGGCATGTCCCTGCAAGAAAATCATGGATCTTGCTCATCTTGGCAATGTTATAGTACAGTTCACCGATAGTTGCACCTGATTGAACCCACGCGGATTCGTCTGCGAAGTTGATTTCGATCACGGGCCGGCACCCGGTTCCAAGTCCCCGCGGGTCCCCGGTGCATTTGGCGAGTGCCTGAACCCCGGGTACCCGAGTCTCTCAGATTCGGGTTCGGGTAGTAATATGCCTATCCGTCTAGGTTCGGGTTCGAGTTCGGGTACCCTCAAAAATTCGGGTACCCGACTCGTACCAAGCCCTAGCCAAGACATATATCCCTATCATTTATCTTAGATTGTGACATGCTTAAAGTCACTTTGGTCATTACAAAAGATATCAATGTATCTGAAAAGTGAAAATAAAAGATACATAACATAGATATTCTTATATTACAACAAAAAATTGGAAACGTGCATCAAACTTTCAAACCAAACATACTTAAAAAATGATTAATAAAAAACATTCTTAAATAACAAACTACATGTTGACTTTCACTTATTTCCTTGGTCACTTGCCGTGATATGGTTGAACAAGAATTTTTTGATTATCCAAACGAGTCTCATCTTCTTCATTATCACAACAATGACGAGCATCATTAAAAACAAAGTTCGTTCGAACATTCTTCCTTTTGTTCTTTTGTGATTGCTGATATAAATCAACAAAATATCTCGACGTTTGAGAGGTGTATAACTAATATCCATTCGTTTTCGGTTTCATGATATTTTTTTATATATTCCCACTAAGACAGTCATGTGTGTATAATAACATTATATACATATATATATTATTTGAATCTCTTTCCTTTCAACATGTGAAGGTAACTATAGATATTTATATTTTATAATAAAATTGTATTTAACAAAATAAGACGTGTAAAATACTTCAATCATTCAATTCAATTGATTAATTAAATGGTTTAAATATAATATTTATATGCCATATGAACAACAAAAATGACTATTATTAAATATAGACAATCACATTAATTGCCCAATGAAGTTTCTATCATATATTTTCAAAAACAAATCCTTTAAAGATCAACAGAACTTATTCAATTGATAAAATGGGTGTCAAACAATTTTCTCACTAAAATTCGAATTACATCTAATATAAAAGAATAATTCACGACTTAAAAACAACAATCTAAACTTGAACCGGATCTGAAAATTAAAACTTTAAAAATCAAATTTGAAAGTTAAAACAAGTAGGGCTTAAGCTTTAAATACTTCACGAGTTGTCCCTTATAATTGTTAGTTACTCAACGCAAATTTAATAAATTTCTACTTATTAGACCCATCTATGTCCGTGGCCTATTACCAATCACATATCTTGTCTCCCTTGCCACCATTGTGGTAGAGAGAGAGACGACTATCTAACTATGACTTTACGTACCAAAATATATTTTATTTTATGTGATCAATACAAAATGTTACATATTTGTTGTTAGCTAACCAACCTTAGTATAGATAGTTTTTGTTTCTTCCAAAACATATTATTATATGTTTGATATTATTGTTCCATGAATCGGACAAATTTTACTTGCACAAAACAATTCGAAAATACAAATCCTGTGTAAGGGCAAAATGCATGTAACGCAATATCACAAAAAACTTCAAATTAACACAAAAAGAGTGAAGAAAAGGTAATACACTACAAGAGAGGAAAAGGAAGAAAATGAGTTTAAAAAAATTCGTTCGATCTAATTCACGTTTGCAGAGCGAAGATCTTAGTACCTTCAAATTCAAGTTTATTTAACATCTTTTATATAATTCAATATTTCAACAAATTGATATATATGATACAACCTATCAAAATTAATTATGGAAATAAAGCTTTTCCAATAATATTGTTAACTTTGATATGGTTCGAATTTTGTTTTGCACCGAGACATTCATCCCTATTTACAGTCTCACTAAAAGTTTTGGAATTAATTTTTGGGTTGTATTATTGATGACCGAAACGTTTTATACAAACCAATAAAATGTTTTATCCATTTTGAGATTTTGATTTTATAAAGTTTTAGTTTTTCTTAAACATATCAATTAAGGGATGAATCTATTAGTCTTTAGAGATTTTATGGATGGAAAGGATATAACACCGATGATATTGGATCTAGACGAATAGTCCAAGTCGAGATCGAATTCATTGTCAATTATTCACATAAATGAATCGACAATTGATGTGCGGAAATCCGAGCTTTATATTATTTTCTAGACCACTCTACCGCAAGTATACGGTTCGTGTAGTACCAGGGTTGAACTCTGGGGACTAATGCAGCCTATTCAAAAAATATAACTAAACTAAGATAGTGTGAAATAGATTGTGACGTGATGTAAATATCTAGGAACTCTAAGGTAAATGATGACAGAGATGGAAAGATACGGAAGACTTGACAATTAAGAACACTATGGGTTTCGGGATACTGGGAATTGCAAGAATGTAACAACAAGGGATCATTGCAAGCCTTCTTCAGCTTCTCCCGAGCCTTTCCTGATGAATTCCAAGCCTTTCCTTGCCCTAGCCATCGCCTCTTGGTCTCTGGAACTGATTGGCTCCTCTCTTTTTCTCGTTCAAACTCTAAAAACAGGTTGTAGCGAGAAAGGCGGCCCGCACGAGCACAACTTGCACCCGGTCGTGTAGAAGGAAGCCCGATCGTGTAGAGCATACAGCCCGAGAGGGCAATAGTACCCGACCTGGTGGTCTACCAGCCCGAGTCGTGTACACTTTCGGGGAATTTCAGTCTTAATTGCAGCCCGAGCGGGTTCCCTGTTGCAGCCCGAGCGGGTTCCCTGTTGCAGCCCGAGCGGGCATGGTTGCCCGACCATGTTCACCTTGTGCCCGGGTTGTGTGAAGTCTACTGTAATTATCTTCGTAGCTTTTGCCCGAGCGGGTAGCATTCTTGCCCGAGCGGGCTCACTTCATTCCATGCCTTTGCTCCTTTCGCTCGATGCTCGGGTGTTCCATTTTGTTCTGTGGCTTGAATTTTGCTCCGAGTGATTTGTATCTTCCAATATGTGCGGTTTAATCCATGAATTGCATTTTAACGCTCGTTTAGGCCTTTTCCCCTTAAAACCTGAAAACCAACAAAAAGGGCGTATATAAAGAACATTCGTATCGGATTTTGTAACTCGTGCTATGAAATCTATGCGAAAATGATGCAAATATCTACCCTAAAACTGATACACTCTACGTGTTATCAACAATGAAGAACTATTTTCTCTGTTTTTCTACGATTTGTAATATGTATCTTCTAAAGTTAATTAGTTCTTCTGTGACTAATCACATATATACATCTAACTTTGAACATCATTATCATTATGCAATTAATTAATTAATTAATTATTAATTAATTAATTTTTAATTAGTTATCTAATGATCTCTGTAATTATCTTCTAAGTGCGATAATGACATATACTATTTCAACATTAAAGACAATATTTAATAGATCTTATTTTTGGTGGTTATAGTGTTTGATGGAGGAAATACCAAGGATGCTCTCCTAGGCATCCAGGCTTCATGTATACCCTCGAAAATCCGAGGATTAAAAAAATGTCAAAAAGACAAAATTGCCTTATTTTGCACGTCAAAACACACGGTTGGAGGGGTTTTGAAACCGATTTCAAAATTTAGAGCAATGAGTGAGATGAGATTTTGAAATTTAGAGCAAGGAGCGAGTTCAAAGTGAGAAAAAAGGAAATTTCAATGTTGCGAGCAATGACCGAATTCAAAGTGAGAAAGAACGAAATGGCAAGGATCAGGAACAAAGAGGACTGCATGAGTCAATCTTCATTAGCGTCTATGAGTGGATCAATTTCTAGAGTTTTACTGCGTAGAGATTAACGAAGATGAAATACATTAGTGACTAGGTTGTTGAAAAAGCAAAATTGTTTGTTGATTTCAAATGGGTGTGAGTCTTAGTGAGTCGCTTGAGTAGAAGAGGATCATTAGTCTCAATGAGTCGTTTGTGTCAAAGAGGGTCATGAGTCTCAGTGAGTCGCTTGAGTCGAAGAGGGTCCACAGTCTCAGTGAGTCGCTTGAGTCGCAAGGGTTTTTTGTGTCATAAAAGGTCATATGGGTCTTAGTGAGTTGCTTTATAAGAAAGGGTCTCTTGCATTGCAAAGGGTTATATGGGTCGCAATGTATCAGTAGAAGTCTAATGTATTGTTAATTGGTCATTTTGCAGGTGCCACCAAAGGCGGAGTTTCTATATGAATTCAAGCAAATGGACAAAATGCCAATGATTTCTGCCAAGTGTTATTCATTCGAAACAATAAAGAAGATGAGAGAAATGTTAAGAGAAAATGATTGGAATTGCTTTAGCATGGAGTTATAGTTTAGTCATATATTCCATTACCAATGTGACTTTATCCTGATGAAGGTTCAAATGTTTGTCCTATTAAATCACTCAATGATTGTACATGACAAGAAGGAGATTAGATTTGTCTTGAACGGTGTTCCCATCTTGTACTCTATACTGGAACATTTACTAAATACCGGATTCAACTGCAGACCCTGATCCGAATGATGTGTTCTAAACGATGTGTTCATTTTAGGCTGAAGAATATCAACCGTGGAAAGGTGACCATGGTACAAGTGAGTGAAAAGCTTGTGAAGGCGAAGAGTTCTGCAAACCGTAAGAGCATGGCAACATTGAAGGTGTTATGGAAAATTCTGGATCACAAGCCTCCATCAGACAATTCTATCAGCCATGATCTGATTGACATGGTTGATGACTTGAAATTTTGTGAAGGCTTTCCATGGGGTCTTTACATATTCGAAAAGCTGGTGCATACTTTCCACAAGCATGTTAGAGGGAAAATACCGAAACCACAATGGCATTGTGGCAGTTTGCTGATTTCACTCATGGTAAGTTGATATATTATTAGAATAACATGAACATTTTTGTACTTTTGTGTTTATATCATTTTGTTTTAATATTTTAGTTACATCTATCGAAAACCATCCATAGTTTGGACGCAAACAGATGGTACATTGATGTTATTGATGCCGATCCATCATGCCTAAGGATGTGCAAGAAGCGGGTTAAATTCAATTTGAACCTAAAGTATGTAGATGTGATCAACCAAATCGGAGATTCTAAGGTAATAATTTTACAAGGGTCACAAGGTTACAAGGAAAACAATGGTTATTTGTTATTTTTGTAGGATATTCAAAGTATTCTTGATGCCGAAGATGCCGATGAATATTTACTTTATGACCTACAGTATTATGAGGGATGCAATAATCCAGATGTACAAATATGGATGGAACATCTAGAAAAAAATCCAAAAGATATTTGTTGGGAGGACATCCATGAGTTCGAACTGCTGATGCGAAAAACAGTTCTTGATGAGAAACAGAAGGAGAAAGAGAAAGGGAGTAAGAGAAAGAAGAGCAAAGGGTGGAAAAAAAATAGATGTCGAGGAAGAAGAAGATGAAAATGAAGGATTTGAAGAAGAAGGCGATGATGAAGCTGAAGCTGAAGAAGAGCCTAAAACTTAAGGAGAAGAAGTGACTACCCCTATGATACTGGAGAAAAAATTTAATGAATGAAATAAAGATATCAGAGAAAGAAATCATCAACACCATAAGAGACCATCCAAGGGACGTTGGGTTTGATTTGCCTAATCCAAAAACAAATGCAGAAAATCCTAAAGGTGCTGACAAGGCGGAAAAAACCAAAGGTCGAAAGGTGGTAAAAATCAAAGGCTGCCCCAAAAAGATACGAGCACGAGTATAGAAGACGAAGATCAGATGAATCTTACGACACTCTGAGAGTGTGATTATTTTAATTTTGAATTTTGGCACCATCTATATCTAGTGTCAAGAGTAGAGCCGGTGGAGTCAGAGACTGAAAATGACTCTTGAGATAACTCAGAAAAGGAGCCAAACATTTCAACATTAAATGAAAATATTACATCCACACTTATCTTTCAAGTGGGATTCAAACTAGCATTCTTCTACTTGAATACGTTCCTCACGAGATTCCTCCAATGGTTGCTCTGATGCTAGCATTCTACACCAATGGTTCCTGTAAAAGAGGTTGACGTTGCTGTTGGTGCTGAGGAAACTCAAAAATATCTAATCGAAGAGGTTGATGCAGCTGTTCCTGTTGATGCGATTGAAAGTTAAACAATTATTAACCTAAACTACTCGCAAGTGCACAACACATGTGTAGTACTCTAGGTGTCGATCCCGCAGGGACTATGCAACACAACCTAAACTCAAATTACGAATCAAACTTGCAAACGAACGAATATTGGTTTTAAGATTGAAATACTAAAAACAAATAACTAACGAGTTCTTAACAGTGAGACAAACGTTCCAGGAATCCGGTTTCACCACAAGACTACCGAAACCAACAATCAACCTAACTAATCATGCAATCCCAATTAAGTTATTCAAGGTAGACGATCCTAATATGATATCTACCCTCTCTCAAGGCATAGACACGTGATCTAGTCAAGTTATCCCCAACTTTCGTGGCTGACACCTTAAGCTAAACCCTTAAGTTTTGTGATTCATCCGTTTTACCCTCAACGATTGCTACCCTACTTTCGTGACCTAACCTCGGTTGTTCTCAACCTGATTATCCGGAATTAGAATTCTCCTTTCGACCCTTCTCCTAAGTTCCTAAAACATGCATCTACTTGGCCTTCGTAAACAAAAGTCCATCAAGCACTCAGACAAAGAATAGATAAACGAAAACGGGAAATTGCATTCAAAGATAAATCAAAGTGGTTTTGGGATAGCCATAGGCTATTCCCTTCTTCTAGCACAAAACGACTACTCACTCATGCGTTCAAAATCAAACAACATAATCGAAGTCGAAAGTCTAAAGAACATAAAAACCAAACAAAAACGAAATCCTGAATTGATCTCCAATGCCCTTTGAATGTGTCCTCCGCAAGAACTCACGAACAACTCGTCTCTCTACTCTTTCTCTGCAACTCTCTCTCTCTAACATGTGTGTTGTTCCTCCCAAAACTCCAAGGAACGAATCCTTAGCTCTCCTCCTTCTCTTCCTCTTTTATTTCTTTCCTTTTCTCCCCTTTTTCCTCTTTGGTCGTTCATTTCCTTTTCTCCTCGTTGCAGGCCGTTCATTTCTTTTTCTCCTCGTTTGAGCAACTGCAATTTTACTTTTACATGTGTCTTCCATTCTTCTTTGCATTAGTTTCTATTCTTGAGTAAATGGGCACGTTTCCTTCCTTTTTATGTAGGCAACTAACCAGTTTCTTTTCTTCTTTGGCCAAGTTTCCTTTTCTTGTTTCTGCAGATGACAGGCACGACCCGCGTGGGCTGGAGAGTGTGCCCGCGTGGGCTCCCTTGTTGAAACTTCACCTGCGCATGCTGAAGGCCTGCCCGACCTGTGTTGAAGCTGCTGGACGTGCTGGACCAATGGCCATGCACGGGCTAAGGAATGTGCCTCGTGCGGGCTACGTGGAGTGCCCCTCGTGGGCTGTGATGGTGCTTCAAGGTCCGTGTAGGCTGAAGTCCTCCCGGACCTGTGTTGTTTCTCGTCCCGTTTGTTCCGTTATGATCCTCGAGTCTAATACTTTGTCATGTGTATGTTCTTTAGTTCCAAAACGAACCAAATATGCATTATAACCTGTAAGAACATGAAAACAAGAAAATGAATAAAACGGATACAAAATCACACGTAAACATCGCATCTATCATCCTAAACATTTCTAAAATCATGCGAGAAATACGTATTAAAACGAGACAATCAAAATCCCCCAGACTTGAATGTTTTGTTATCCCTAAGCAAACGTAAACGTGGAACACGTGGGGTATACAAAAACCGAGAATTCCTCTTTCTCCTAGAAATACCGCTAAAGCGAACCTAACCGATAAACTAGCAAGTCGAGGGAAATTTTGCCTAATTAAATTTTCAGTCTTCATCCTAGGTTCACGAAGGCTACCCACGAGAAAATAAATCGAAGGCAAACTAAACAAGCCACCGTAACCCTCTCCACCAAACAAGACTTCAGACAAGTGCTAAACGTAGAACCATTGAGGATACTTGTTTCTTTTCCGAGCTTCTTTCTTTCTTTATTCTTTTTTTCTTCTTCAATCTGATGCGTTATCAGAGTTAAATATAAATAACCTAATCTACCCGCAAGTGCACGGCACGTGTGTAGTATTTTAGGTGTCGATCCCACAGAGACTACGCAACACTACATAAACCCGAACTACGAATCAAACTTGCTAACGAAAGAATGTGGGTGAAGAATAAAATACTGAAAGTAAATAAGCTACTTGGGTTCTAACGATAAGACAAACGTCCTAGGAATCCGGTTTCACCACAAGACTACCGAAACCAACGATCAACCTATCTATCGTGCAATCCCAGTTAAAGCTATCTAAGGCGGATGATCCTAATATGATATCTACCCTCTCTCGAGGCATAGACACGTGATCTAGATAAGCTGCCCCCTACTTTCGTGGCTAACACCTTGAACTAAACCCATAGACTATGTGATTCACCCGTTCACCCTCAACCGTTGCTACCCTACTTTCGTGGCCTAACCTCTGTTGTTCTAAAGATAGAGCAGATTCATCTCGTTCAATAGTGCAGCGTAGTAGGCGACATTTTTATAATGCCCTACCCTTAGGATGTAGAAAGATGATCGCCAACCCACCACTTAGACCCGCTCGAATTGCTCCATAGTTCCACTTCTCCATGTGTGAAGACTTCGCGTACCTGTAAAGGACCAGACTAACGAGACTGTAGGTTGCCTAAGAAAAGTTTAGGTCGAGAATTCAAAAGTTGAACTAAATCACCTAGTTAAAAGTCATGAGGTAGGATCTTCTTGTCGTGCCATCCCTTATTCACTGCTTCTTTCTTTGGCACGTCATGCACGCAATTCACTTATTCGCTGCCCAAGGTTGGATAAATGATATTTGCATAAAACATTTTTATGGTTTCTTTTTCCATTACCTCTTTGAAGTGCAGGTGCAGCCTCTTTGAGTTTCGGTGGAGGGTTCATGGCTGTCCTCCGTATAAATTCCGTGCGTACATATTGAAGAGCTGAGTCTCTTACGTTTCTTTACGTGAGTGCGTGATTTTCGAGCTCAAGTTCAGGCACCTTCTCCACTGCGAAATTAGCGTGTGTTTCGTGTGGTGTCTCCTCACATGGGGCGTCTCCTAGTGTTTCAATAGCTCTCATGAATTTCGTGTACAACTCGGCTCCTTTGTCAGTCACTCCTACATCTTTGCAAACTAGTGTTAAGTATCGTACAAGAGGATCAGAAACACTTACTTGATCAAGCGTGTGTTTCACTAACTCGTCCAGGGAATCAACTCTAAAGCAAGAATCCTTGAATAAGGGTATGTTCATGGATCTGGATAAGTTGAACTCTATCGTCTCATCTTCGACACGTAAGGAACTCGTTGTACGTCTATCATGGCACATGTAGTAGCTAAGAACGATCTACCAAGAATAATAGGTATCCTAGCATCTTCTCTTATTTCAAACACAACAAAATCAGTGGGAATGAAAAGATTACCTACCTTGGTAGGAATTTTTTCAACAACTCCCACCGGATATCTCACCGAACATTCGCGAGGCGTAGAGACGTCTTTGTAAGTTTGAGATTACCAAATTCCATCCGCTTGAAGACCAAGTGTGGCATGATGCTCACGTTTGCTCCTAAATCACACAAAGCATTATCAATTTCAAGATTACCTATTGTGCACGGAATGGAGAAGCTTCTGGGGGTCCTTCAACTTCCGGGGCAGCGTGTTTTGAAGAATTGCACTGCATTCCTCGTTGAGTGTTGCCATCTCGTTTTCTTCTATACGCCTCTCGTTGGAAAGCACCTCTTTGATGAGTTTGGCGTGATTAGGCATCTTTTGGAGGGATTCCACGAATGGGATGTTGATGTCAATCTTCTCGAGGCCCTCTATAAATCTGCCCACTCGTTCTTCATTCTTGCTGCTCACCAACCATTGAGAAAACAATATTGGAGGTTGGTACACTGGTGGAGCAACATATGGTTTGTCCAAATCTAGTTCAACTCCTTCCATAATTGTGATGGTACCTTTGCCTTTTCTCATGAACGTTCCAGCGACTTGGTCTTGCTCTTTGGAGAGCAAGTGCTCGATTATATCGCTGTTGCACACGGTAATAGCGTTCACGTACTCCCTCGGATTGAAATCGGGTTTACCGGGAAGCTGTCCGGGATTCCAAGAGGATGAAGCAACCTATTGTGCTATGGAGTTTTCTAACATCTTCATATTTTGGCTCAAGGATTCCATATTATTTTTGAGCTCGCTAATCATTGTCCCTACATCCGCATTGAATTTGGCTTGAGTAGATTGTTGGTGCTTTTACTCCTTGATAAATTCGAGCATTACCGCTTCAAGGCTTGACGAAGGGGTTTGAGGATGTTGAAAAGCTTGCGGAACTTGCTGATCATGTTGAAATTGCTGGTACGTTTGCTGTCTTTGCTGAAATCCCGAATACTTTATCGGTTGAGTCGTTCGATATGAAATATTCAGATGGTTCCTCCAATTTGGGTTGTAGGTATTCCCGAATTACGTGTTTCCTTGCTGCTGGGCGTAATTCATATGTTCCACGTTCTCTTGCAGTATGCGTTGATAAGCCACGTGTTCTGTATCTCCGCAGTTCACGCAGTACATAGCACTTGCTGCATTACCTGTTGCTTTGCTCTGATTCGACTCATATAGCCGTCGAGTGTTGTGAGGCATACCTATCGGTGTGGACTACATGGTGTCGTTCATGGCGAGGTTATCGATCAGCTCGTATGCTTCCTCCACACTATGAACCATAAATGATCCTCTAGCAGCGTTATCCAATGTCGTTCGATGTTCGTTTGAAATTCCATTATAAAAAATTTGGATTAAATACCACTGCTTGAGACCATGGTGTGGACACATCTGTAGAAGATCCTTAAATCTTCTCCACGCTTCAAACAACGTTTCTCCATCTCTGCATCTAAACGTTGTGGTTTCCCCTCTCATCTGAATCGTCTTGCTCGGAGGAAAGAACCGTGATAAGAACAGTGTGCAGAGCTGATCCCAAGTAGTGATGGAACCTGCGAGAAGCGATTGCAACTATGTTTTCGCTCGTCCCCCAATTGAGAAGGGTAAGAGGCGCAGTAAAATCGCGTCTTCCGAGAGTCTGTGTATCTTGAATGTACCGAAAAGCTCTAGGAAGTCTCTAAGGTGCTGATGGGAATCCTCATGATTTCCACCCATGAATTGCTTCTGATAAAGCATGTTGATCATCGCCGGCTTAATTTTAAACATTTCTCTAGCAACAGCAGGCATCCGTATGGTTGTTTGCACGTTGTTCATATTCGGCACCACGTAATCTCTCAAGTGACGTGGTGGAGGAACCTGTGGTTCTCACGGTGCGAGTTACTGTTGCTGCATATGTCCATGGCCATTCTGATTATTCATCTCTCGTTGATCTCCCCTTTTTCCTCTTAGGCCGTTCACTTCCTTTTCTCCTTGTTGCAGCAACTACAATTTTACTTTTACGTGTGTTTTCCATTCTTCTTTGCATTAGTTTCTATTCTTGAGTATGTGGGCACGTTCCCTATCAATTTTCCAACCATATAACTCTCATTCCTCTTCTCTAACAGTGTTTCCTTTTTGTGTAGGAAACTAACCAATTTCTTTTCCTCTTTGGTCGAGTTTCTTTTTCTTGTTTCTGCAGATTATGGACGCGACCCGTGCGGGCTCCCTTGCTGAAACTTCACTCGCGCGTGCTGAAGGCCTGCCCGACCTGTGCTGAAGACCTGCCCGACCTGTGCTGAAGGTGCTCGACGTTCTGGACCAATGGCCCTGCAAGGGCTAAGGAATGTGCCTCGCGCGGGCTACGTTGAGTGCCCCGCATTGGCTATGATGGTGCTTCAAGGTCCGTGCGGGCTGATGTCCTCCCCGACCCATGTTGTTTCTCGTCCCATTTGTTCCGTTCTGATCCTCGAGTGTAATACTTTGTTCTATGTTTGTTCTTTAGCTCCAAAACAAAGCAAATATGCATTATAACCTGTAAGAACATGAAAACTCGAAAACGAGTAAAAAGGATACAAAATCACATGTAAACATCACATCTAACATCATAATTATCTCTAAAATCATGCGAGAAATACATATTAAAACGAGACGATCGCCTGTCAAAGTTACACCAAGTAAATCATGTTGAGTGACAAAGGTCACAATGATCACAAAGGTCACAACAGTTACAAAGGTCACAAAGGTCACAACAGTTATAAGCATCATAAAGGTCACAACATTCACATAAGTCACAATGGTCACAATGGTCACAATGATCACAATGTAGGGATGATTTGATTATGCGGAAACGTGTTTTAATCAACCCGAATAACGATCTAGTCATGTTCGGATT
>CM071874.1:14027633-14039586 GCA_036759665.1 Gynandropsis gynandra
AACTTGGTGATAGCCTCTCTTGAGATCGATATTTGAAAACATCATTGCCCTACTCAACTCATCAAGCATGTCTTCCAACTGCAAAAAATGATTTAGTTATTTGTTGAAACGTTTTGATGGCTTGACAGTCAACAAACATCTTCCAACTCTCGTTCTTCTTTGGTACTAGTGGTACAATTATGGCGTACAGAGTTAGAATTCCTTAGATGTACCCTTTGTCCTTTAACTCCTGGACTTACCATTGCACATCTTTTGTCTCGTTGAGGTTCATGTGGTATGCTAGCCAATTAAGCAATGATGATCCCAAGAATAGGTCAATCTAGTGTAATATGCCTCGTATTGATGGCAATCTAGCCGATATGTCCTTGGGAAACAAGTCTCGATACCTCTTTAAGATGTTTGTAATTTTCGGAGAATACTTTGTTGTACCTTGGCCTATCAACATCTTTATAGACCATTAGTAACATTGGACTTTAATTACTCAAAGCCTTGCAAATAGCACTTGATTTGATATAAATGTTAGGCTTGTCCTCCCTGTTCAATTTCACTTGCATGTCATGCACTTTTTAAAGACTAAAATGTGTTAGTGTTACCTTCCTGTTAATGAGAACGAAAGAATAGTAGTTTGTCCTACCATCATGTGTTATCTTATGGTTGAATTTCCATGGTCACCCTAGTAGGATGTATCCTACATGAATTGGCATGATCTCGCAAAGCACCTCATCGTAGTACTTGCCTATGTTAAAGAGCACAATTACTTGCTCGGTGACCTTAAGTTCCCTTTGATTGGTGAGCCAATGTAGCTTGTATGGATGGAAGTTCTTCTTTGATTCCAAACCTTGCATTTTCACAATAAATGCACTAGCAACATCAGTTTAAGAACCACTATCAGTGATGTTCCAAAACACCTTATTCTTAACGAGACAGTTGGTGTGGAAGTTTGTTTCGCGTTATAACGTCTCTTAAGGGTTCACCGTTGTACTCAAAACACGCATTCACCGTTGTATTCAATATCATCACTTTCATCTTCATCCAAGTCTTTTTCATTTAGAGATGTGTATTCTCCGCAATGGAAAAATTATGACATAAGGGTTAGGTTAGGGTAGTCTCATGCCATATGCCTAATTACTTCACGGTTACAAATAGGCTTAGAGGGAACCAATGTTTTGCCTTCTTCATTACATCCTTTGATGTCTCAGGAGCTATACCTTTGGAACGATCATACATTCATGATTTCTCTTGTATTCTTGATTGTTGTCCTGCTAACCATATGTGTGTGTGTCCTTGCTCGACTTTTTGCTTGTTTTACCTTTATCTATTCCTCAGTTTGAATTGACATATGAAAATATATTGAAAATAATGGTAGTTTTATCTTTATACCTTTCTATTAATCCATTCGTTTAAACTATGTAGAAATTTAGCCATTACAGATTCCTCATCTTCATTACTTTTCTAGTCTATTATAAAGATGTTCATATTCTTCGAAACAATCTTCGAAATATCTACTTCCTTACCATAATTTTCTAAATCTTTGTTGTAAATCTATATGAACATTACAAAAAAAGGCATTTTCCAATGCACAAATCCGTTGGAAAACGCCTAAAATCCGTTGGAAAAGGCTCTTTCCAACGGATTGCAACGGATTCTTGTCTGTTGGGAAAAGCTCGTTAGAAATCCGGATCCGTTGCAATTCGCAACGGATATTATCCGTTGCAAAATTGTAACAGCAGTTCCGACGGAAACATCCGTTGAAAGGTTGTAATGGACGCCCGTTGAAGGAATTTGTAATGGATGCCCGTTGAAAGATTACAACGGACGGCCGTTTACAACATTTTTACGGACGTCCGTTGCCATCCAGGTGGGAAAAATGAGCGGGAATTTAACTTTTCAATGGGAATCCGTTGGTAACTTGCGGGAAAGAGCAACAGACGTCCGTTGTAAATTGGCGGGAAAGGGCAACGGATGTTCGTTACAATTTGGCGTGAAATAGCATCCAACGGATGCCCGTTAGAAATTCCAACGGGCATTCGTAGAAAATTTTGTTAAAAAATAAAAAAAAATAAAACAAAATAATTTTTTTTAAAAAATAATAATATTTTTTGAAATAAAAAGTTTTTAATTAAATTATTAAATTGTTTACAATAAAACATTAAAACTACAACTACTCCTATCCTATTACATTTCATTTAGATCGGCTGGGTCGATATTGTCTCTCTGATCACCACCACCTCTAGATGGTGTCGCATCTGAATCGGGACCCGGTTCTTGCTGCGGCATTGATCCCCTCCTTTGGCCAGATATCAACTCGATGACGCTCTCCAAGTGCTCAACT
This sequence comes from Gynandropsis gynandra, assembly GCA_036759665.1. NCBI lineage: Eukaryota > Viridiplantae > Streptophyta > Magnoliopsida > Brassicales > Cleomaceae > Gynandropsis > Gynandropsis gynandra. Next base: position 14,029,966 of record CM071874.1, read on the forward strand.
TTTGCTCGAGTTTCTCGAAGTAGTGATTCGAGCTCCTCGATCCTCCGTTGTTAAGTGAAACTCTCTTGGACTGTGGGAGGTACTGTCGTGGCATCCTCGATGATATCCTTTTGAACCACCCTGAGACCGTATAGACGCCCATTATAAGGTCTCACCGGCTACAAGACATAAAAAAGTAGCATTAGATTTTTACAAATTATTTTATTAATAATCGAAAGATAAAATAATAAACTTTTACCTCTAAATAAATTTTGTCCTTTTGTAAAGGACTGAGTTACTCGGGTGTTGAACCGCAAGCTTGTGATTACTGTGTGATTTTCTCCATCACAGCTCTCACGGTTCGCTTCGTTCGAGGATCGACGAGTTCGATTCGTCGACCTCTTCCCCGAAAACCGGCTTTTCTTGGCGTGGATTTCTAATACCATCTCAAGAAGAATCGGTTCTCTTCCTATCCATAGCATCTGTAATATAAAATAAATTTAGTTACATAAATATTTAAATAAACAAAAAATCTAAAGAAAAAAATTTTACCAACTCGTGTTTTCATTTCGGGAAGGATTTTGATCCCGAATTATGGCGATGCGGGCCATCTCCAGGAACCTTCTCACCGTAGCGACATTTTTGGCTTTTCGCTCTTGGCCTTGAATTCTGCGGACTCCCAATGCTGAATCATTTGATTGAAGACCGCGTCCGTTGCCCATCTCGGTTTGTGATTGTTGGCGTAGTAGTTGCGCTTCGCATTGTTCATCATCAGGCGCATCCGAGCCTGCATGTCGTGCATCCATGCTGTGTAGATGCGTAATGTATCCTTTCGCGGCCATCTATATGAGCGCTGCAAAACAAGTTATAAAGTTTTAGTTTTATAACATATATATCTATATATAACTAATAAGTTGAAATTTAATGTCATAAAAAACATACTATAAAAGTGCGCCACCGTCGCTGGCGCACGACTTCTGGCGTAACTTGCCAGGAATAATATAACTCGTCCTGTAAGGACCCTTGGATAATGATGTTGTTTGTGTGTTTGAGTACATCATCCACATCAAACCCAAAGATTAACATTACAGAGTTAGATAATATTTATAACATAAAATAATAGAAATGAAAAAAATAACTTTTTTACCATAACGTCCCAGCAGAAGTTCGAGATCGATAATCGGAAGGGTTGGATGCCCATTGAAATCATCGATCAAGAAATCGATATCTACCATATTGTCCTCTTCATCAAATATCGGCGGTGCCGATATTGGTGGAGACGAGGGAGGAGCTCCCGCGGAACCAGCCAACAAACCCCCCGATCCTATAAACCGTCTAGCTCTCATTTTTCCTACGGATTGTAAAAGTGTTTGTGGGTGAAATGTGAAGTTTGAGAGGATTTTCAGATTGTGATTTGTGTTTAAAATGGAATTGTTCAATGGGTTTCTATATATCGGATTGTCCAACGGGCATCCGTTGGGAATTCAAACGGATGCTCGTTGGAAAATACGTCATCTCAACGGACACAGTAATTGACGTGATGTTCTGCATTACCGAGGCAACGGACGGCTAAATGGAGGCTCGTCTCACTTCGCAATGGGCATCTGTTCCATTTTCCAACGGATGCCCGTTGGAAATTCTGCACACTAGGGTAGGCATCATTTTGCAAAATTCTAACGGTCATCCGTTACAATGTGCCAACGGACTCCCATTAGAATAGTTTCCACCATTAAGTTTTCAACGGATGCCAGTTGGAATTTTTGTAATGGGTGTCCATTAGAAATTTCCAACGGATGCCCGTTAGAAATGTGGAAAACTTGGAAATGTTTTCTAAGTGTCGGGGGCGATTTCGTGTTTCAACGGGCATCCGTTAATATTTTCAACGGATGCCCGTTGGTATTAGATAATTCTAATTTATAATACTTCAAACATCATTTATATAACATGTTCGATTGTATTAACATTTCGATTGTTTGATTACACATCATATACATTGCTACACATCATGTATGTTACACGTCATTTACATTACACATCATCTAAATTTATTACACATAATTTCCAACGGATGCCCGTTGGCAATGCGTGTTCCTGAGGCAACAGATGGTTAAATTGCGGCTCGTTTCCCTTCGCAACGGGCATCCGTTGCATTTTCCAACGGATGCCCATTGGAATTTCTGCATACTAGGGTAGGCATCATTACATTTTCCAACGAGCATCCGTTGGAAAATGCAACGGATGCCCCTTGCAAAATTCTAACGGTTATTTGTTACAATGTGCCAACGGACGCCCATTAGAATAGTTTCGACCGTTAAGTTTCCAACAAATGCTAGTTGGAATTTTTGTAACGGGTGTCCGTTAGAAATTTCCAACGGATGCCCGTTAGAAATACGGAAAACTTAGAAATGTTTTCTAAGTGTCAGGGGCGATTTCGTGTTTCAACGGGCATCCGTTAATAGTTTCAACGGATGACGGTTTGTATTAGATAATTCTAATTTGTAATACATCAAACATCATTTATATATTGTGTTCGATTGTATTAACATTTCGATTGTTTGATTACACATCATATACATTACTACACATCATGTACGTTACACGTCATTTACATTACACATCATCTACATTTATTACATATAATACACATTATTTTATTTACATTTCTTCTTCAGTAGATTCATCGATGGGCGAGTCTTCGTTCGATTGTACATTGAATTCATCACCGTTTTCATCTTCCGCAACTTCCGGTTCAATGTCTTCATAAACGCGTATGAGTTCTCCGTCTATGTCATTTCTCGTGAGAATCTCCTGTATCGATTAAATGAATCGCCTGCGGATGTTCGGGTCGCAACGGATCTTCTTTATCATAAAAGCTTATGATCCCTCATGGCTTGATCTTTACTACGGCCCACCATTCCTCTCTTCGACGTTTCAATGTTGTTGGATATTGCATGTAACATACTTGATATGCTTGATCTATTGTGATGAATGGATCATACTTACCATATTATCATGCCGGATTGACGTCAATTCCTCCCCAACGGTTTTTTCGTATTCCACATGGACACGAGTACTTACGTAGTCTCTAAACCACGAGTACTTACGTAGTCTCTAAACCACGAGCAATAATGTTGAACTTTCATGTTTGTGAGTTCATTTGCATTTAGATGAGGATATGTACTAAGTACTTCTTCATCAAATATCCTGAATAATGAAAATACGTTCAATTTTAATATATATATACATATATATGTAAAAGATTGAAATTAATATGTACCAGTACGTATCTTTCGAACGGTAATAACTCTTGACAATTTAGTAGTATATATGTGTGGACGTGATTATACTTCTCTGGTGTTAACCAATATTCATCGGATTTACCTCTTGTAGGTCTAATCGGTGTAAACATTTCAAGAATTGTGTCAAACTGCGGATTATATTGATACAGATAGTTTATGTGATCATCCGTTGCACGTCGTTCTTTCGTTTGAATATGCTACTCGCAATAAAATGTGCTGAAATATGTGATTTCTTCCGGCAAGTATTGTTTGACAATAGATTCTTCGACCGCTACTTTGTTTTTTTCTTTTTTCTTTAAATGAAAGAAAAACTTTTTGAAAGGATACATCCATCTAAATTGAACTGGCCCACCGAGTATTGCTTCATCTGGTAAATGTATTGGCAAATGCTCCATGACTTCGAAGAATGAAGGCGGAAAAACTTTTTCAAATGCACATAATACATTAGAGATATTGTTTTTCGTTACTTCCAAGCCATCACTTTTTAAATTCCTCGAACATATATCTCTGAAAAATATGCTGATTCTTCATAACACATCGTGAACATTCCGTGGTAAGAGCTAAGCAAATGCAAATGGAATGAGTCGCTGCATGAAAACGTGACAATCGTGACTTTTCAATCTGATCAGCCTCGAACCAACAATACCCACACACCGAGCAATGTTCGATACATATCCATCGAGAAACTTAACCTCCTCTTTTAACCATTTTAATGATGTCTTTTTCGTCGGACCAGACAATCTGAATATCGGGACAAGTGACCTTCCATCTCTTAATTCTAATTCAGGTCATCAGTATATCGACTTCAAATCTTTTCTTGATTGTATATTATCCTTCGTTTTACCCGCCACATTCAAAACAGTATTTATGATGTTATCGAAAAAGTTCTTTTCGACATGCATAACATCTAAATTATGACGTAATATCAATGATTTCCAGTATGGTAGTTCCCAAAAGATACTACGTTTATACCAGTTATGTCATTCACCTTGACCTTTTGGTTTACGATGCCCACGATCTCGACTGCATTCAACTGATTCTTGTAAATCACCCATTGTGTTCAATCTTCTGTAAAGGATTTGTGTTCCAATTTGCATGCACGGTGCCTCTTCTTTTTGAACCACGTTCTTTCGAAAATGTTTTTTTATCTTTCCGGAAAGCATGGCCACGAGGAAGAAATCTTCTACGACAATCAAACCAACATGGTTTCTTACTATGTACTAGTCCAAATGAATCTGTATCCTCCATACAATATGGACATACCAATCTTCCATGCGTGCTCCATCCAGATAACATTCCATAGGCATGAAAATCGCTAATTGTCCACAATAAGACCGTTTTCAATGTGAAATTTTGCTTAGAACTGACATCATAAGCAAGGATTTCTTCATTCCACAACTGTCGTAATTCATGAATTAAGGACAGCAAAAAGACATCGAAACTTTTCTTCGGATGTTCTGGTCCTGGAATCAACAACGTAAGAAACATTACCTCTCTTTTCAAACACATCTCGGGAGGCAAATTATACGGAGACAAAATCACCGGCCACAAAGAATATTGACTTCTAGATTGTCCATAGGGACTAAAAAAATCCGTGCACAAGCAAAGATAAATGTTTCTCGTTTCATATGCGAACTCGGGAAATATTTCATTGAAATCTTTCCAAGCCTTACCATCCGATGGATGTTGTATTATACCTTCGACCCTTGAGTTTTCTGCGTGCCATCTCATTGCCGCATAGGTTTTTTTTATTAATATAACCTTCTCAACCTGTTTGCTACATGTATATAGAACATTTTCTTGTATGGTACATATTTACGTGAAGATGGTTTTTAGGCCAAAATCTGCTTGCACCGCAAAACTTGCATTCCAACAAGTCTTTATCATTTCCTCAAAACAACATGCAACTATTTCTACAAACATCAATTTTCTCATGTGGCATTCCTAAATCTTTTAACACATTCTTCGTTTCGTAGTATGTTTCGTTTCGCCAAATCCAATAGGTTGAAGAATCGACGTGCATCGATTTTCGGCATCTCTTTATGCGTTTGTTCATTAACAGCTCTAGGAAAAGCATTTGACACCATTTCCACATATGGATTGGTCGTTGATGCTTCATAAATAACTTCTTCATTTCGTTCTACTTGTGCATCTTGCACAATATCGCTAACACCGCAATTTTCACCATGAAAAAAAATTTCGTAATAATTTTCAACGAAACCCACCTTATAAATATGTTTGCAAACAATTTCTTGTCTTCGATACTTCATGTTTTTGCATCTTTTGCATGGACATAACATTGTCCCGCGTTCTTGACACAAAGGCTGCATCAATGCAGAACTCATGAATTGCTCCAATCCGTGTAAGAATACTTGCGTAATCTCTTCAGTTATAGGATCTTTTCTTCTATACATCCACTCTCTCGATCTATATATATTTCGATTTGAAGAAGATGATATTTGGGTGTAAAATATTGTTGTTATTGATAATTTGATGCACTCTTTCATATGTCTAATAGTGAACATTCCAACGGACATCCGTTGGAATTTGCAACGGATGTCCGTTGGAGGTTCACGTGAATTTATTTAAACCGTTGAACCTCGAAATTAACAATTTCAACGAGCATCCGTTGCAAATTTTAACGGGCGTCCGTTACAAATGCCAACGGACGCCCGTTGCAATTCTTTCCCCGGCTTCTAACGGGTCTTCCAACGGAATTTGCCAATGGATAAAAGTCGTTACAATTTGTAAAAAATTGCGACGGATTTCAATGGATATAGCAACGGAAATAATTCGTTACAAATCCGTTGAAATTTGTAACGGATTGCAACGGACATTGGCTCATTGAAAATATCATCAAATTCGTTACAATCCGTTGCTAATTTTTTCCAACAGACGGATCTGTTGCCCCGTCCGTTGGAAACACCGAGATTTTTTGTAGTGAAAAATGTAGTGGTACTTACCTCTTGTCCATTAGAGCTTTCATTTCTATCCATGTAGCGACTTGTTCAAGACGTGAATGATGTAAAGTGTTCAGCTCTCAATCCCGCCACGTCAAAGCGCTATCTTTGAGTTGTGTCGTTGTATACTTAACCTTTAGCGCTCTATATATGTGTAATAGTCAAAGATATTGAATATTCGCCTTTCCTAATAGAGATAGGCTTGCAGGTCAACATCTCCAACATTAATAGGTGGTTTTAACTTTACGATGTTACTGTCATGTTCATTTTGCTGTCTACGGGGTGGCTCTTTGTCCAACTCGTCCTCCTCGCGAATGATGTTGCATTGTCGTAGTCATCATCTAGGATGATGATCTAGTTGTTTTGCATATTTAATGCCATATTTTGCGAATTTCTAGTGCGTCACGTTCTAATTGCCTACGTTCTTATTGTATACTTAACCTTTAGCGCTTTATATATGTGTAATAGTCAAAGATATTGAATATTGGTCTTTCCTAATAGAGATAGGCTTGCAGGTCAACATATCCAACATTAATAGGTGGTTTTAACTTTACGATGTTACTATCATGTTCATTTTGTTGTCTACGGGGTGGCTCTTTGTCCAACTCGTCCTCCTCGCGAATGATGTTGCATTGTCGTAGTCATCATCTAGGATGATGATCTAGTTGTTCTGCATATTTAATGCCATATTTTGCGAATTTCTAGTGCGTCACGTTCTAATTTCCTATGTTCTTATTGTATACTTAACCTTTAGCGCTCTTTGATAACACGCAATCCGTTATAGTTTTTATATCATTCTTAGGTCTCGTTTAGAGTAGATTATTCATATTTCATTCATTTATTGAGTATATTCGGAGACTTTATCCACATTTCGTGTTTTGCGCAGAAAATGAAGACACGAGAAGAAACACGAGTGATTTTGGCAATCTAACCCCGGAAACGTAGGATCAACTTGTGCGAGGCGACGGATGGAAGTGAGCACTCAAACACCGAGCGAAAGGAGCGGAAACAACACCTCAAGTCATGCCCGCTCGGGTGGAGTGAGAGTGCCCGGTCGGGTTGATTGCTACCAAATATCCCCGTAGCTTTACACGACTCGGGCACTCAAGGAACACGATCTGGGAGGTGTGCCCGCTCGGGTCCATTTGGAGTGCCCGCTCGGGCTCATTCATGTCAAGAAAACCCCGTAAGTCTACACGACTCGGGCTGATGAAGCACACGATCGGGTATGGTGCCCGCTCGGGCTCATTTGTGTGTACACGGTCGGGCAAAGGCCTTGCACGAGCGGGTAAGGGACATGCCCGCTCGGGTCCTTGGATCTCAACAAACTTCCCTAAGATCTAGAACGGCCAAAATTAAAGATAAATCAGATCTGAAAGAGGGAATTCGAACCAGAGGAGATCAGAGCAGATAGAGAGACATTAGAGCAAGGAGAAGAAGGAAGAAAAGACGGATCTACGGATCGGGAGCGAGGAGAATCTACCGAAGACATCGGTTTATGAATAGGGAGTTATCTCTTTCCATAACTATGTTGAATCTAGACTTCTCTTGTGTTTCCTTTTCTGTATCTATGTCTGAGTAGATCCTTTGCCATGGGTTAGAGTGATTTGCCATGTTGTAACGAAGTCTATGCTTAATGAATGGTGGTACTTAATGCTTTCATTACCTGTACGCCACTTGAATGAATGAAATTGGTATCTATCATGTTTTTAGATTTCATGGCTGTTCTTAATGCTTTCTCTACCTGTACGCCACTTGATTGAATGATCTTAGAAGCCTAATAAACCAACGCCAGGGCATTAGGTTTCGGAACTTAGCCATGACTTAGGGTTAGCCGGTTTAGAATCTACGCCAGGTCAATCGGTTTAATCTAGGGATTAGGATAGCGGCCATAATGCGTCTATGCATGTAAGATACGCAATGGATACATTGGTATATGCATGCTAGATAGTGGACAAGTCTACGCCAGTCAGTTCCTATAGGAGAGCTTGAATTCCCTAAATCCATGATAGTACCTAGACCAATTATCCTTTTGAAACTTCGTTACTTCATTAAGCAAACTCTCAACACCCATGGTGCTTAGCCATAAGTATTTTCTCTTCGATTTAATTTAGTTTAGCTTAACCACAATCCCAACTCTAGTCATCTCACACGTCTATTCAATTAGTTTAATAGCTCATTAGTCGCATTAACTCCTTGTGTTCGACCCTAGTTACTACACGATCCGTATTCTTGCGGAAGCGTTAGTCTAGGTTTTTATTACTTGATATAACGCACATCAAGTTTTTGGCGCCGTTGCCGGGGAGTTAATTACGGCTTAGGAGTTAGGAAACTTTTAGATTAGACATTAGTTTAGATAGAGTCTGGTTTGTTTTTGCTTTTTCGTGTTTATTTCGTTTGTCTATTGTGTTTAGAGTCAAGTTCTATTGCTTCTCGGATCTCACGTGCTCTTGTGTTTATCTTCTTTTTCTTGTGCAGCTTAATTGTGCATGAGAAATACCGGAAGCGCGGATCTAGTTTTCGACCCCGACATTGATAAGACACTCAGAAAACTAAGGAAGGAAACGAGAGCTAGTGCGAGCAATCCAGTTGATAACACGCAAGTACACTTGAACTTCCAACCCGAGGAAGTAGTCGAACAACCGTTTGAAGAAGAGCTAATGGCCGAACGTCGAGATATGAACGTTCAAAACGCGCAACAAGTGCAACCGGCACTGACCTATGGATCATACACGGTCCCTAGGCACACGCAGCTCTTGTCATGTATTGCGAGGAGAAACGCCCGCATAGAGCTTCAACCGGCATTCATCCAAATGCTTGGTAACGCGGCGTTTAGAGGGAGACCCACCGAGGACCCAAACCAGCATCTTACTGATTTTAAGATGTTATGCCGAACCATAAGGGCTGGAGACGGGGTATCGGATGAGGATGTCATGCTAGCCGCTTTCCCATTCTCGGTAAAGGACAAAGCGCAAGATTGGTTATATTCGCAACCGGCGAATTCTATCGCGTCATGGGGACAGCTAGAGGAGAAGTTCAGGACAAGATTCTTCCCTAAAAGTAAAGCTCGGCTAGCCAAGAACAACATCAACACATTCGTGCAAGGGGCAGCCGAGAGCTTATATGAAGCATGGGAGCGATTCAAGGGCTATCAACGCCTTTGCCCACATCACGGCATGGATCAAAGCTACCTCATACACAATTTTCTCCAAGGACTCATGGACAATACGAGGATCTTGATCGTAGCCGCTGCTGGAGGTTCTTTGAGCAACCTCACCTTCCCACAAATCGAGGATTTGATAGATCGAATGGCTGATGAGGGAAATCACACCGCCGGAGAGTATAATCGCAACGCTCCAGCAAGAGTAGCCAAGGGGGATAAT
>CM071874.1:14047102-14065700 GCA_036759665.1 Gynandropsis gynandra
AATAAAAAAAAAGAATAAGAACGAGAGAATGAGCTTAATGATGTCTCAAGCTTAGGAGAGTCGGTACGGAGATTGCTTGGACGTTGTTTAGGAGAACGGATTTTTTCACTTAGGTCATTGGTAGGATTGCACGGTTCGAGACTTTCGGTTGATAGAAGTCTGAACTTGGTACGCTTAGGCTTGCATTCATGTGACGCGTTGTTTTGCGTAATGGCTAATTCTTTGATAAGTTTATGTTAGTATCCATTGTTGTTTAATTCTTCTATGACTCGACTTTAGGTTTGCTCGAGGATGAGCAAAAGGTTAAGTCCGGGGGAGTTTGATAACACGCACTCCGTTATAGTTTTTATATCATTCTTAGGTCTCGTTTAGGGTAGATTATTCATATTTCATTCATTTATTGAGTATATTCGGAGACTTTATCCACATTTCGTGTTTTGCGCAGAAAATGAAGACACGAGAAGAAACACGAGTGATTTTGGCAATCTAACCCCGGAAACGTAGGTTCAACTTGTGCGAGGCGACGGATGGAAGAGAGCACTCAAACACCGAGCGTAAGGAGCGGAAATAACACCTCAAGTCATGCCCGCTCGGGTGGATTGGGAGTGCCCGGTCGGGTTGATTGCTACCAAATATCCCCGTAGCTTTACACGACTCGGGCACTCAAGGAACACGATCTGGGAGGTGTGCCCGCTCGGGTCCATTTGGTGTGCCCGCTCGGGCTCATTCATGTCAAGAAAACCCCGTAGGTCTACACGACTCGGGCTGATGAAGCACACGATCGGGTATGGTGCCCGCTCGGGCTCTTTTGTGTGTGCACGGTCGGGCAAAGGTCTTGCACGAGCGGGTAAGGGACATGCCCGCTCGGGTCCTTGGATCTCAACAAACTTCCCTAAGATCTAGAACGGCCAAATTAGAAGATAAATCAGATCTAAAAGAGGGATTTCGAACCAGAGGAGATCAGAGCAGATAGAGGGACATTAGAGCAAGGAGAAGGAGGAAGAAAAGACGGATCTACGGATCGGGAGCGAGGAGAATCTACCGAAGACATCGGTTTATGAATAGGGAGTTATCTCTTTCCATAACTATGTTGAATCTAGACTTCTCTTGTGTTTCCTTTTCTGTATTTATGTCTGAGTAGATCCCTTGCCATGGGTTAGAGTGATTTGCCATGTTGTAACGAAGTCTATGCTTAATGAATGGTGGTACTTAATGCTTTCATTACCTGTACGCCACTTGAATGAATGAAATTGGTATCTATCATGTTTTTAGATTTCATGGTTGTTCTTAATGCTTTCTCTACCTGTACGCCACTTGATTGAATGATCATAGAAACCTAATAAACCAATGCCAGGGCATTAGGTTTCGGAACTTAGCCATGATTTAGGGTTAACCGGTTTAGAATCTACGCCAGGTCAATCGACTTAATCTAGGGATTAGGATAGCGGCCATAATGCGTCTATGCATGTAAGATACGCAATGGATACATTGGTATATGCATGCTAGATAGTGAACAAGTCTACGCCAGTCAGTTCCTATAGGAGAGCTTGAATTCCCTAAATCCATGATAGTACCTGAACCAATTATCCTTTGAAAACTTCGTTACTACATTAGGCAAATTCTCGACACCCATGGTACTTAGCTATAAGTTTATTCTCTTCGATTTAGTTTAGCTTAGCTTAACCACAATTCCAACTCTAGTCATATCACACGTCTATTCAATTGGTTTAGTAACTCATTAGTCGCATTAGCTCCTTGTGTTCGACCCTAGTTACTACACGATCCGTATTCTTGCGGAAGCGTTAGTCTAGGTTTTTATTACTTGATATAACGCACATCACTCTTTATATGTGTAATCGTCAAAGATATTGAATATTCGTCTTTCCTAATAGAGATAGGCTTGCAGGTCAACATCTCCAACATTAATAGGTGGTTTTAACTTTATGATGTTACTATCATGTTCATTTTGCTGTCAACGGGGTGGCTCTTTGTCCAACTCGTCCTCCTCGTGAATGATGTTGCATTGTCGTAGTCATCATCTAGGATGATGATCTAGTTGTTCTGCATATTTAATGCCATATTTTGCGAATTTCTAGTGTGTCACGTTCTAATTGCCTACGTTCTAATTTTCAACGAAACCCACCTTATAAATATGTTTGCAAACAATTTCTTGTCTTCGATACTTCATGTTTTTGCATCTTTTGCTTGGACATAACATTGTCCCGTGTTCTTGATACAAAGGCTGCATCGATGCAAAACTCATGAATTGCTCCAATCCGTGTAAGAGTTCTTGCGTAATCTCTTCGGTTATAGGATCTTTTCTTCTATACATCCACTCTCTCGATCTATATATCTTTCGATTTGAAAAAGATGACATTTGGGTGTAAAATATTGTTGTTATTGATAATTTGATGCACTCTTTCATATGTTCTAATAGTGAACATTCCAATGGACATCCGTTGGAATTTGCAACGGATGTCCGTTGGAGGTTCACGTGAATTTATTTAAACCGTTGCACCTCGAAATTAACAATTTCAACGAGCATCTGTTGCAAATTTTAACGGGCGTCCGTTACAAATGCCAACGGACGCCCGTTGCAATTCTTTCCCCGGCTTCTAACGGGTCTTCCAACGGAATTTGCCAATGGATAAAAGTCGTTACAAATCGTAAAAAATTGCGACGGATTTCAATGGATATAGCAACGGAAATAATCCGTTACAAATCCGTTGAAATTTGTAAGCGATTGCAACGGACATTGGCCCGTTGAAAATATCATCAAATTCGTTACAATCCGTTGCTAATTTTTTCCAACAGACGGATCTGTTGCCCCGTCCGTTGGAAACACCGAGATTTTTTGTAGTGGAAAATGTAGTGGTACTTACCTCTTGTCCATTAGAGCTTTCATTTCTATCCATGTAGCGACTTGTTCAAGACGTGAATGATGTAAAGTGTTTAGCCCTCAATCCCACCACGTCAAAGCGCTATCTTTGAGTTGTGCCGTTGTATACTTAACCTTTAGCGCTCTATATATGTGTAATAGTCAAAGATATTGAATATTCGTCTTTCCTAATAGAGATAGGCTTGCAGGTCAACATCTCCAACATTAATAGGTGGTTTTAACTTTACGATGTTACTGTCATGTTCATTTTGCTGTCTACGGGGTGGCTCTTTGTCCAATTCGTCCTCCTCGCGAATGATGTTGCATTGTTGTAGTCATCATCTAGGATGATGATCTAGTTGTTCTGCATATTTAATGCCATATTTTGCGAATTTCTAGTGTGTCACGTTCTAATTGCCTACGTTCTTATTCAAGGTGATTCATTCACTGACTTCATTCATTGGAGCATTTGCATAATGACCTCAAGTTGATTGTTGCATTGAGAATTTTCTCTTTGCGGAACCATATTCTTTGGTCATATATATCTTTCCAAATAAGAACAGAAACAATAAGTAAAAAAAGAATATGAACGATAGAAGAAGAAGCATACTTTTGGTCGTTGAATCAGGCCCTAATATCGAAATAGTACATGCCTCGAGCCTTCCAATTTAAGATGCATACGAGGAACCTATTTCATTCGATCTATTGAATAGGATTATCCGAGGATGATCTTTTGACTAGTCTAGAGGAACTCTTTCAAGCAACAAACAAAGTCTTCAACCATCGTGTCAAACATTTGAAAACAATTCATAGTATGGTTTGTATTGTCATACCTCCGAGTGACATCATTTTCAAAAAAAATAATTCAAATATATTCAAATTTATAATTATTTTGCTATATATTGAAACTTTTATTTATCATGTGAAATTAATATTTTAGTATTATGGATGCGTAGGATGGGGAGAGAACCAATGCTTATTGTACACAAGAAGTTTATTTTAACCGAGGAAGATGGTGAATAACAAAAACTTGTCAATCCATGGACAGAACAAACGATCACGGCTATTAGAGAGAAGATTACACATCAATATCAAGTTATCGATTAATCTATAAATGAATTCACTCTACTCCAAAAGATAAAATTAATTTACAGATACAATTCATTAATTTATCTTTAAATTTAAAAATCTTTTTTATTATTCTAATGTTAAATATTTTTTTATATGCAGTCAATTTGAATGTATAACAGACAATTGTACGATCTTAGTTCTCTATAAAAAGATGTTGTATAGGATACTTTACGTCGGAAATATCAAGCTAAATATATTTCCTAGACCACTTCACCGCAAGTATACAGTTCGTGTAGTACTAGGGTCAAACTCTAGGGACTAATGCAGCCAATCCTAAGAATATCACTAAACTAAGACGGCGAGAAGCATATGGTGGCATGGTGCAAATATCTAAAAGACTAAACTAATGGGAATCTGTTCACTCATGGAGTTTGCTATCAAAGAAGATGACATAACCCTAAACATGATAAACCCTAGGAAACACGATGCCTCGATCTTCCCTATTGTGTTACCGATGTGTGGATTAATGCTTCTCTCCTTCTCCAGCATCTCCCGAGCCTTTCTTGATGATTTCCAAGCCTTTCCTTGCCCTAGGCGTGGCCCCTTTGCGTCTGGATCAGTTCTGGTCTTTTAATTCGCTCGTTCGAATTCAAAATCAAGGTTGTTGCGAGAAAGGCGGGCTGCTCGGGTACACCTTTCACCCGGTCGTGCAGAGGCGCGCCCGGTCGTGTACTCCGTCCTGCCCGATCGGGCATCAGCACCCGATCGCATGGTTGAACAGCCCGAGTCGTGTAAACTCTCGGGGATTTTCAGGAACAATTAACACCCGAGCGGGTACCTTGTTGCGCCCGATCGGGTATGATTACCCGATCATGTAATCTTCGTGCCTGGGTCGTGCAAGGTGTTGCAAATAAACGCCGTAGGTTTTACCCGAGAGGGTAGACCTCTGTGCCCGAGCGGGCACTCTTCAATGCTTGATTTTGCTCTTTTCCGCTCGATGCTCGGGTGTTCCTTTGAGTTCCGAGGCTTGATTTTGGCTCCGAGTGAATTGTATCTTCAGAATGTGTGGTTTTACTCAGGAATTCGCCTTTTTATGCTCGTTTAGGCCTTGTCGCCTTAAAACCTAAAAACGAACAAAATGGGCGTATGTAAAGAAGAATCATATCGGAAATGTAACTCTAACTAAGAAATATATGCGAAAATGATACTAATACCTAACCTAAAATTAATACACTTTACGTGTTATCAATACCAATAATATACCCTTTTTGTTTAGGGGATGTACTCGCTATAACAACACATTGAGCATATCGAGACAACAATTCAAGATTATATTGTGAAGATGCGTCATATGTAGAGTATCACTGAACTAATAAACGACCAATCATAACAACACTTCCACTATCACCTTCACATGACACAATGCCAAGACGACAATATACGACAATTAAATTTGATGTGACCCTGCCATATATTTTCAATGGAGTCCGTTGATAGCTTTTCCTAGGATATCAATGGATCTTGTTTAAGTTTCAATGGAAGGCTGCTAATATTTTCAACGAATAGAGCCATGGATATTCATGAGAATATTTCAATGGGTGTATTTGATAACATTCCTTGATAGGTTATTATTGAATACAAACCATTGCAACACTGATAAACATGGACTTGATCTCATCATCTTCTTCAGGTTGTTACGATGCCATAGAAACTCCCCTCTACTAGTAGACCAGATTGTGTTGCATCAGTGTGTTATGAAAATTCCCATTTTTCGATATTCTCGGGAATGCTTGGATAATTCATCTACGTTGGATTCTCCACATTGGCAATAATGTTGTAGGAGACATTCAAGTGAATTCCCCAAACCAATTTGTACGTGTTTGAATAGAGATTATTTGCCACATAGTTTGTTGATTCTCTTGTTTGCTATGTGAAGTAAACTTCCGAACAGTCGCCTTGGTACACTTTAAGATCCATTGATGGTGATGCTCGGCGTTTCATGTTGGCCATCTATAGCTTCTTCTCAGCTAGCTTCACTCATAGGGTTGGGACCTTGTTCACTGACTACTTTGAGGGAACTCTCCTCACAAAATTGGTTTGAGCATTCCTCTTGTTAGACATCTTCTCAAACTGCTTCTCTAGTTGGGTGATATGGAGATCGTGCAAAATTCCTCCACATGCCATAGCGATCCATATGCAGATGTCCTCTCGGAGTTCCTCAATAAAGGTTGAGATCAGTTAATTCCAATCAATCCCATGATACAGGCACACACGCTGATAACCTATGAATCTTTTCATGCCTCATACAGTGTCTCTATATCCTCTCGTGTGAAGGAATTTATGTTTTTCTTTGACATCTTCATTTTATTCGATATGAAGAATCTCATCGTGAAGTGCTCCACAAGCTGGCTTCATGTGTGGATAGAGTCCGGTGCCACTTTATACATCCACTCATGTGCCCTATCCATTAGGGAGAATAGAAAGGCCAATAGCATGACTGCCTTGTTCGTCACCTTTTAGACCTATTTGAAGGAGTTACACAACTTCTTCAATCTTGTAAGGTGGAGGTTTGCGTCTTCGTTGGGGTATCCTCTAGACGCAATTTGGTTCAACGTTTGTAGATATGATAGTTGAAGCTAAACTGGATACGATCAATGTTCAAGCATCGAATGCATGACAAGAGTTGGATGTGCTTAGAAGTTGTATACACCCCATAAGTTTTCTCCACCTGAATCACGTTTTCGACTTTGTCTGCCATCTACCTCCTATATGTTTTCTTTCTAATTGTCCTTGTGGAGCGTTACTAGTCTAGAAGTCCTAGTACTTCGGGTCATAAACCAAGTACATGCGAGAGACAAAAAGGAAAACCAAATAAAAAGGAGATGTCAGTAGAAAACCTAAAAAAAGTAAAAAAAATAGATATGACCTCGATTTGTAAAATTATCTAATTAAATCGCCATTAGTTTGCCGACAATAACACCAGAAACGTGATGGCTAGTCTAGTTTTAAAATTTGTAATGCAAGGATACAGACTGTGTAGTACTAGGGTCGAACACATAGACTAAGTGGGATTAAGACTAATGTCTTTACGAAACTACAGTCATGAAAAATAAAAACTATAGGTGTACCTATTATGAAAAAGAAAAATAAATTACGAATTATAATTATATACAAATGAGACGGTTCTTCCAGACTCAAAAATTGTTCTCAAGTGCACGAACTTGCAAAAGATTTCGAAAATATCATTTTGTTCTTATCGAGGAATTTAATCAGCTTCAATGGATCTACCTTCTCTCGCAGCGCAAATCCTGATTTAACATATAAATCATTGAAATCTCCACCTAAAGACTTGTATACCAGACATTATTAATAAACTTTTGGGCTCTTGCATTAATCATTTCATATTGACATACATGATGCTTTATATCCTTATTCTTAGACATATTAACCATCTTTATATGATTATTCATGTCTATTTATTGCATACGGTTTATCCTTTTCCAATGACTCCATTTAAGATAAACCATTAGACAATCGTTTCATGGGAACCATTCAAGAATCAAAATAATTAAACATGCATCAAACCGAGGAAGTAAAAATAACAATTCTGACACAAAACTGCAGTTTAAAACATAGATAAAACCTATAGATCTACATCCTAGAATAGAACTACAATGATTAACAAGTAAAAAGATACGGTTAAAGAGGGCTCACTCGATCTCTTGATTAATCGCCTCCATGACTTCGTCTTTAACTCCTCGTCAATTGTAGTTTGATCCTTCAGTTGTTGTTCGAGTTGCTTCTTCATTCTTTTGCACGATCCTAGAGTTTTATCTTTTTATATTGTCTATCCTCACTGCCTTATGTGCGTAGATTCATCTTTTGTTAATAGAAAAAGCCTCCACTCACTTAAACAATTAAAATTTTGAGTTATTTAGTGTATCTGGTAAACCTCTTGGCCGAGTTGGCTACCACTCGAGCCCAACAGTTTGTTGTTCTGTCGTTTTTCCTATGCCAAATAGAGCTAGCTTTGACTATCTGTTGTAGAGTGCTTGCCCAAGCAAGAAGTCGGCTGCGGTCCAACAAATCCATTGGATTTACATGACAACTTCATTCATTGAATGCTCGACCGAGCTATCATCTACTCAAGACGAGCGAATCTCTGGAAAAAACTCGATGGGTTGTTTCAATCAATTGAAATATCGTTCTCTCATAGCACTTCTATGGAATTTTTTAGCATTTGATTTCAATATGCTCGTTCGAGAGTTTTTGGTACTCGGGCCAAGCGTTTTCATTGTGTATGCCTATGATGGTCGTTTTCATGCTAAATGTTATCATGTTTCTCAAGAATATACTATTTAGCCCTTATTTCCAACAAGCTTACAAAATTCCCCAAAAAAAGGCATAAAATGGAACTAAAAAGTCCAAATTTAAATAAAAATATACAACAAATTATAGAACAAAATTGTTGTGATCATATAGAGCCTTCTTTCTCTATTAACAACATAATATGAAGAGAATAACCGAATATTTGTCTAGAATGCGGTCCTTGGAGGAGATGCATTACTTTAGAGTGATTCAACCATTGAACGAAATGTCTAGCGTTATCGTCGCAAGGGGGACCCCAAAGAGCAAGTGTATGTCATGCCATAATATTTTCTATGTACGTTCTCTAGTCTAGATTGTCTCTCATTGAGTCTTTCCTTGAATTCGGCTTAAAATCTCTAGAAATGTTATTCAACAACGAAGTTTACCAATTTAGAATCCTCATAATGCAAGAAATTTTGGTACAGTTTATAGTGGGTTACCTAGTTTCTATTTGACAAGTAGTTTCATGAAAATCATAAACTAATGAAGGACGATATGATCAAACATTGATTTAAAAAAATGTCTCGGCAAAGGAACTGTCACAACACTACAAAAAACACATTGATTTAAACATACATATGAACATATACATTCGGTCAAATAATTTTTAAAGGATTGCAGCGAATTGTAACGGAAACAAAAGATCCAAAGTTTATTGCAATATGTTGATCATATTAACTATGTATCAATGGAAAATGACCACAAAAAGGTGATTGTTGAGCGTTGAAAATTTCCACACAGGAACTACAAAAATCATTTGTTGAAATATATCAATAATTATGCAATGAGAACATGCCTTTGGAAAATATTTACAACGTGATCATCATATGCATAAGGATTAGATAGGAATTCTTGCTAGGGTTGGATTCACGTCAATGCAATCTTTGTGTCAAGAATACAATATCATATCTATGCGATAGTTTCATGAATATGACGTACTACAGTTGCATATAGTTTGCAAACATCTTTGTAAAGTTAGATTTATTAAGAATTATCATGTTTGATTCTTACATGATGAAGACGATGGAGTGAGAGGTGTGACGATGCCCCAACAACAATGAAATGAAAGAATGATGATGTTACTCAAACAATAACGAAAACCGATCCATATTTTGAAATGATGATAGACGTTATTCAAGGAGTTGAAGGATAAACAATGAAGAGATGACAAACAATGATATGAGACAAGTTTTCAAACATATCAAGAATCACCTTAAGAAGAATCGTTAATTATCTAAGTAGAATTATGTTATAAAACTCTGTAAGCAAGGAATTCAAATTTAGTTGTCTTTAAAACTATTTATTGATAATATCAACGATGATCTGTCGATATTATCAACTGATGACCATTGATTACATAGACTTTTGAGTTATTAACGTAGAAAAATTTTATCGATTACAACCTTGATAATATCGACGAATGATTGTAAACAACATATAATAAATTTTCTAACTTACATTTTTTTATCCCAATCACTATACCGAAGGATTTATGTTGAAATTATCAACCTGTATATTAACGGTTTTAGCAATGTTATAAACTACTGTTGGTAATGTTTTTTATTAATACAAAGCTTTATCAATTATATGACCATTCCGAATTGTCCACAAATGATTAATAGTTATCAACGGATATGGCCTTGATAATATCCATAAAAAACAAATATCTACGGTTTCACATTAAAGATATTAATATACATTTTATTGAATATTTGTAATGGATTTTGAATAAAAATATTAGATATCAATATATATTTTGTTGAATATTTGTAATGGATTTTCAATAGCTATATCCTGTAATAACTTTCGTGAAAACACCGTTTAATATTTATCAAGGGTTATCCATGGATTTTTGTCATTGCATTGGCATTGAAAATTGTAACGGATATGAACATATCATTTTTTCGATGACTCAATGGATTGTATGTTGAAAATTATGTGTTTTACTAGAGTGTAACTTATTCTCCTCCACTCTCCGTCGTGAGCATTGTTTTTCTTTCTTCTCTCCCTCTACTTACTCCCTCAAATGCAGCTCCTCCTCCTCCACCCATGACGATTTTTCCTTCCCACAGAGATAACAACAGATCTCCAAACACACTACCTCTACTTCCTCTACTCCTCTAGTCGACCCTTCTTCATCACGTCGTGGATCCTTATTGGCAAATCTACTTATGGAGCAGATTTCGACATCTCTGCTAGTTGAATTTAATATTCTCATTTTTTTACCTTAATAATCAGATTTTGTTTCATGTTCTTGGTCGAAATTCCTTCTCCAATTAAAGCTAATCAATAAATCTCAGTTCCTTGCTTGAGTCATTTGTCTTTTGCACTTCATGACAATAAAATTGTAACATGAGAACTGAAATCAAGTAAATTCTATATAAAAAAGAAAAGGGAACGTGTGAGAGAGAGATTAGCGCATCTTCAACCTTGTGAAATTGAAAACAAACTTGTTATTGAAGCTCGTCGCAAAAAACAGAAAACAGGCGTTTTACTCAATCTATTGAGTGAGAATGTCTGAAATTAAACGAACAGAGAAGTAAAGAAATTGAAGAGTTGATTTCGTATATTTTCATATTAATTCACCAACGATTACATGGAGTATTTATAATAAACATGTATAACTCCTTAATCAACTAACAAATTTAAGACTGAGAATTTGTTGTTAGTTATAACGGATTTTGTTGTTGATCCGTTAGAGAGAGAATGGAGAGAAGGTTGAAGACGATGACTTGCTTGGAAGCCTTCTGATTGGGAGTGAGTGTTGCACATCTTGTAACCTTCTGTTTGACACTCGGTCTTTGCTTGTTGAAGACCTTCTAGGTGGCTTAGAGTGTTTAGACTGACACCCCTTTCAAACTAATGTCTGATGGTAAGTCGACATTCAATTTGCTCCAAAGATGAACAAAATGATCTCATGAAAAATATTTTGTAAAAATATATGCAACCTGAAATGTATTTGGAATATGTTGGATAATAATTGATCCTAAGGCTACCTTCTCATGCACAAAATGATAATCAATTTCAATGTGCTTCGATCGACCATGAAATTTAGGATTAGCTGTAACAAAGGTGGCAGAGAGATTATCACAGTGTAGAATAAAAGCTCCTGGTTGTGAAATACCAATATCACGAAGAATAAAATCCGACCAAGTAAGCTTTGTTGTAGTTAATGCCAAGGCTCTGTATTCAGTCTCAGTAGATAATCTTGAAACTGTAGGTTGTCTCTTAGCAGACAAAGATAGTAAATTAAAACCAAAAAATGTACAAAAACATGTTGTAGATCGTCTAGTAGATAAACATCCTACCAATCACTATCACTGAATGCAAACAAGTTAAATTTGCTATTTGTATGAATGTGTAAATCAAGGGTGACAGTACCTTTAACATATCGAAGAATCATTTTTGATAAGGTAAAAGGAACCTTTGATAATTTTGATTGATTTTTGAAACCATGTTGCCATACTTTTGATATTGAAGTGTCTGCTTGAGGAACTTAATACGAGTAGCAATCTTGAAAAGGAAAATATTGTGCATGTCTAGTAATAAACACCTTACATGTTAAAGGATAAAGACACCGGTATCCTTTGTATTTTTCACTGTATCCCAAGAAGACATATTTTAAAGATCTTGGTTCAAACTTATGTTGTGAATAAGGTCGAAGACAGGGATGGAAACAACAATCAAAAACTCTAAGAGAAGAGTACTCAACTGATCTTTTAAACAAGGTTGTGTATGGAGTTTCCTTTGATAATGATGAAGCTGGTAAAAGGTTGTTGATGTAGTTAGCTGCGTAAAATGCTTCAACCCAGTATTGGAGAAATATTTTAGCTTGAAACATCATTCCTAGGCCTAATTCAGTAAGATGACGATGCTTTCTTTCGGCCCATCAATTTTGTTCATGAGTATGCACATGATACGAGATGTTTAATACCATGCTGAAGTAGATGATTCTGAAACAAGGTGCTACTGAACTCCCCTTCTCCAATATTTTGAAACAATTTAATTTTGCAAGATAACTGATTCTCCACCATCTTTTGAAAAGACAGAAAAATATTGTAAAAATCTAATTTATATGTCAAAGGATAAAACCAAGTAAATCTAGAAAGTTATTAATAAAGATGACATAAAATCTGAAACCTTGTACTAAACATGTAGATGCACGATGCCATAAATCACAATAAATTCTTTCTAATGGTTTTTTAGCATGAAAATCAGAACTGGAAAACACTAATCGACTACTTGTAGCAAGTTGACAGAATTCACATAGAATTGTAGAAGGTTTACTGATTTTAATGAAATTCTTTTTATTGTGTTCTTCCGTAATATTGTAGTTAGCATGACCTAAATGATGGTGCCAAATATCATAAGTTGTTGAACATTATCTAGTAGAATTAAAGGCCTTGAAATTAGAAGTCTGTAACATGTAAATTCCTTCATGTTTGTTTCCTTTCGCCAGAATTTTCTATGATATTGAATCCTTCATATAAACTCCATTAGCATCAAATATAACTTCACAAGGATAATCTTGAGTAAGCTTTGAACATGATAATAAAGACTTAGTAATAGAAGGAACTACTAAAACATGATTAATTGGTAAAGTACCTTCTGAAGTTGAAACTACAGTAGACCCAACATGTGAACTTGGAAGAAACAATCCATCATCAGTTATCATACTTTCTGATCCAACATATGGAGTTGAATTTTAAAAATGATGAGTAAAATTGTAATATGAACAGATGCTCTAGAATCTGGAAACAATCAAACTGTGAATGTTGATTCAACTGAAGAGTAGTTAAAGCTTGTGGTATTTCATAAATTTGAAATGCATTATCAAAACGATGCCAACAACGCAATACATCATGTCATATTTTACCACAAGTCTAACATAAATATCTTATAGATAAATGTTGTGGATTATTGTTACTAGGAATGTTATCATTGGAGTTTTGTGGCTTCTGAAAATGAGGTGAATACATATGTTGTCAGAAACATCTTCCTCTGGGTGTATAGTTTATGTTTCCTCTAAATGTAGGCTTACCTCCTCTGTAGTTAGAGTACCTTTTTTCATAACCTTGATTCGTTGAGCTGTAACCAGAGTATGTATGCTGGACAGGAAAGGCTAAATGATGAGAGACATCAATATATTATGTTGAAGAACTGCCAAGAATCAGGTTGTTCAGCTGAGATACTATATCCTCATAAGCTGGAATTGGAGGTTTGTCCATTGATGTTTGAATCACAGTTGCAAAAGCTTCATATTCCTTGCCTAACCCATCCAGTAATCGAAAGATTATCATAGGTTCTTGAATTGGTTGCCCAATTGACTCCAGCTTATCACATATTGCTTTGGATTGGCTCAAATATTCTGCTAATGTTTTACCTTCCTTGGTTAAAAGTTGAAGATAAGCAAGCAAATCAAATTATCTTGCAGCTGATCTTTGAATTCAATTATTTCTAACATGAGTCCATACCTCCATTGTTGAGTTTTTACCAACAATATGACTAAAAACTTCTTCTGATAATGTTCTAATAATCCAAGACATGATGAGTTGATCCGTTTGTAACCAGGAATCATGAGCTGGATTTTGAATTTCTGTTGCAACACCATCTTTGATTTCTTGAACTACTTGATTTGGTTCTTGTGTTGAACCATCAATAAAACCTAAAAGTTTTTTACTCTGGAAAAGAGACTTAATATGAGCTTTCCAAAAAATAATATTTGAATATGTAAGTTTTATAGTAACGAAACTTGAAATGTTGATGTGAACTGGAAATTGAAACTAAATTTTATTTGCAGCCACGATTTGATTTGCAGCCATGATTATGACCAAGATTAAGAATTACTCAGGATCTTAGATGCTCTAATACCATGAGAATGTTTGAAATTAAACGAACAGAGAAGTAAAGAATATTGAAGAATTGATTTTCTTATATTTTCATATTAATTCACCAACAATTACATGGAGTATATATAATAAACAAGTATAACTCCTTAATCAACTAACAAATTTTAAGGTTGAGAATTTTTTGTTAGTTATAACGAATTCTGTTGTTGATCCATTAGAGAGAGAATGGAGAGAAAGTTGAAGACAATGAGTTGCTTGGAAACCTTCTGATTGAGAGTGAGTGTTGCACCTCTTGTAACCTTCTGTGTGAGACTCAGTCTTTGCTTGTTAACCTTCTAGGTGGCTTAGAGGGTTTAGATTGATATGGAGAACCTAAAACCTGACGAATGACAATCAAAGTTTTGATGAAAAGATTCCAATGCCTAGAATACGCAATGGATTTTATATGTATCAAATTAGAAACAATTTCACTAAACATCCACCATAATCACAAAACTTACCTCTAAAACTACCCATGGATGCCCTATAAAGATCAAGATCATAACCAACTCTACCATAGGCATAATCTCCATATCCATCGTAAGGATCACATTAAGGATCACATTAAGGATCACATTAACAATCCAAGATAACCTATTTTAGTGAGCCTACAGTGAGGATCGCATTTGCAATAGCTCTAGATTAAGACTCTGGAAACCAAGTTCAATAGATTCATTGTACCACTAGTTGAAAATTATAACCTATCAAGAATCATACTGATTCCCACGCATTTCTTGTACACTTGAATACGACAACTAGCGATGGAGAAATCTTAGGTTTGAGTGAAAAATATGGATGAATATCTATATCAATGTGATTATTATTAACCTTTAAAGAAGTTTAGAGTAAAAGTTGGTTGATCAGCTTTAAGTAGTTAATTTGGAAGATAAGATCACTTGATAGAAGACTAAATCATTACTTCAAATCAACACGTAAATGTGACATGTAAACTAAAAAATCACACAATTTCAAAATTTTGGTTTAAGGTTTTGGTAGTTGTTTGTCTTAGATTAGATGCAAACAAAAAAGGAAAAAATAAAATCCTTTAGAGAAAGTAAAGGAGCTTACCATTTCATTATGTTGTTTCATGATATCCTAAGTGTTTTCAAAAGTTTCATAGGCGTAAAACTCAGCTCGTCCCAAGAGTATAAACAAAGAAGGAAAGTCATGGAGGCTAACAGAACTCAAGAAACATGCTTTTGAGGCTGCTATGTTGACAAAGTTGTCTCCTAGAAAGCCTGATGATGGTGTCATTGTCCCTTAAAAGCTTTGAGTTGCATATATTAACGCCATAAGCTGTAATTCAACCTTTTGTATTATATAGTAACTAACTAAAAATCACAAAAAAAATTTTGTTTGTATTTTACATTTGCTAACCGTATCGATTCTAGCGTTGATGGATGAGCTATAGTTTACCTGTAATTAGCATGTTATAGAGTTGTTATCTTATCGATCCCAAACCATTAAGAGATAAAAAAAAATAATGTAAACATATATGAATATAACAATCAAGAAAAGTGGACTCTTTGAAGGTGAACTCTTTGAGTAAACTTGAACCTAAGAGGGTCATTAAGGTAACTCATCACCAATCATTAAGCATTGCAATTAGGTAAGCCACAATATCGATGGATATCCCAAACTATATATTGAGCCACCAATAAAAGGAAAGGATTCGAAATCAATAACATAGATCATCACCAGTTAGCATTTCAAATTTACAAGATTCACATTGATCATCAATTAGAAACATTTCTGAAATGTAAAATACCAATAACGTAAGGTTAGGGGGAGACAATAATAAAGACACACATGTCTTAACAAACAACGGTTTACCTAGAAGAATTGATGTGACACGAAACCATGACTATATTGTAAGATTCTTCATACTCTGACTCACCACCGTCAAACTCATCTTTATGTCCTGAAAAACAAAAGCACATGGATTAAAATATGACAAAATATAAGCACATAGGATAATGGATGTCAAACATAAGAATTATAAAATCTCATATGAGGTTTATCTTTTAGCCACCTTAATGTGACATCTACGTACATTTAGAAATTATACACTTCTAATCATTTCCATCATGAGAAAAACAACAAAAGAAAGTTGTGTAGATTTCAAGACATCAGAAACTCATTGATGAATGTTACAATCTATAATATAGTATAAGAACAAAAAAAATTAAACATGAAACGATGTCACATATGATCGTTGGCCTCTAGGTTTTAGGTTGTTGAGTTTGGATCATTAAACAATGACCCAATATTTGCATAATCGATAAGCCTTTCGGAGGAGATCATTTGTTGTTCCCATTTAAACTATTTGTAGCCAAAAAATGGGCTGATCCAATCTACTCGAGTGATTCACACTAGATAGCAAGGATTCAGACCAAAACTACAAGCTTATTTGAAAGAAAAAACGTCCTAAAGATAAGATCTACACTTAACGAAATGAAATTATTTTTTTACAACTAAAACATGAAGTATTTCAAATTTTTCATGGCTGCCAATTCTCCTCATTAAGAGCTAAGGATTCAGAAAAGATTCAACGAACTGAAAGATTTAAATTTCCGTTGGACCAAAAATGAATTAGAATCAATGATGAAAAATGGTAAAACTTTATAAACGCATTTCGATTTTTGACATCATATCTTGGTTCCGATTCTCGCATTCTTGGGAGCAGAAGAACTCGATTCAAGGCTGGTATTGAGAATAAGGAAGATTGAAACTTCATCTCTTTGCTATTCTCCATGATTTTTATGACATTCATCTATGGTTTTGTGTTGGTATCTATCAATTATGAGTAAACCTCTTTGTCATGGATTAGGGAGGCCTTTGTAATTGATTTATTTGGATATTGATGCTTGATTTCATATTGTTCTCTCAATTTGTTTAATGCATGGTTCTTAATGCTTTCATTCTTGTTAATCATTGACTGAATGAGTTTAGAGGCTTGTATTGGTTAAGAAGTTGTATTAAGTTCTTGGATTTAACCTTATAATTAATTAGATTAATGAGAACCTAACCGATCGGTTAATCTATTTAGGAATCGTGATAGTAATCCTCATGCATCTAGGTTGTTGATTTACTTCATCGAGAGATGAGTACATTGATTTTCTAGGTAATGGATTTAGGCATCGAGAGAGTCATTTTCGATATTTGAGCTTGAGTTCCCCATTGAGTGATATAATTCGATTTCATGATTCATAGAAACATCCATTTCAAGTCTCGACACTTTTAAATCTCGTGGTGTCTTATCTTATCAAATTTAATCTTGTTATTTGATAACACGTAATCCGTTATAGTATTTACGTGATTCTTAGGTCTAGTTTTAAGTAGATTACTTAGATTTCACTCATTTATCGAGTTTGTTCGAAGACTTCATCTACATTTCGTGTTTTGCATAGGAAACGAAGACACGAGGAGAAACACGAGAGATTATGGCAATTTAACCCCGCAAATGTAGTTGAGTGACAAGGTTCAACTTGTGCAAGGCCATGGATTGAAGTGAACATTCAAACACCGAGCGAAAGGAGCGGAAACAACATTTCAAGACATGCACGCTCGGGCATTGGAAGTGTACCCGCTCGGGTAGTTGTTGCCAAGACACCCCCGTAGCTTTGCACGACTCGGGCACTCAAGAAACACGACCAGAATGGAGTGCCCGCTCGGGTGGAATTGGAGTGCCCGCTCGGGAAAATTGATGCCAAGAAAGTGCCGCAGGTTTGCATGACTCGGGGTCAAGAATCACACGATCGGGCATGGTTCCCGCTCGGGCTAAAATGTGGGCACACGTTCGAGCACAAGGCCTGCACAAGCGGGTAGAGGCTGTGCCCGCTCGGGTCCTTGTTTTGCTCAACTAACTCCTAAGTTTTAGAACGGCCAAATTAATGAGAAATCAGATCTGAAAAGGGGAGTTTCGAACCATTCTCTTGTGTTTTCTTTGCTGTATTCATGTCTGAGTAGATCCATTGCCATGGGTTAGAGAGTATTGCCATGTTGTAACGAAGTCTTGTGCTTAATAAATGGTGGATCTTAATGCTTTCATACTTGTACGCCACTCGATATGAATGAATTTGGTATTTGATCATGTTTTCAGATTGATTGGTTGATCTTAATGCTTCAATACTTGTACGCCATTTGATTGATGATATTATAAGTCTAATAAATCTACGCCAGGGTATTAAACTTTGGAACTTAGCCATGATTTAGAGTTTAATCGGTTTAGAATCTATGCCAGGTCAATCGATTGAATCTAGGGATTAGGATAGCAGTCGTAATGCGTCTATGTATGTAAGATGCGCAATAGATATATTGGTATATGCATGCTAGATAGTGGACAAGTCTCCACCAGTCAGTTCCTATAGGAGAGCTTGAATTCCCTGAACTC
>CM071874.1:14075267-14093757 GCA_036759665.1 Gynandropsis gynandra
GATTCAGAGACATTAGAGGACAGATTTGGAGAGATCGAGAAGGACGGAATGAGGGATCCGAAGCATGGAGGATCTATTGAAGACATCGGTTTATGAATAGGGAGTTATCTCTTTCCATATCTATGTCGAATTTAGTATTCTCTTGTGTTTTCTTTTCTGTATTCATGTCCGAGTAGATCCATTGCCATGGGTTAGAGAGTATTGCCAAGTTGTAACGAAGTCTTGTGCTTAATGAATGGTGGATCTTAATGCTTTCATACTTGTACGCCACTCGATATGAATGAATTTTGTATTTGATCATGTTTTCAGATTGATTGGTTGATCTTAATGGTTCAATACTTGTACGCCATTTGATTGATGATATTAGAAGTCTAATAAATCTACGCCAGGGCAATAGACTTTGGAACTTAGCCATGATTTAGGGTTTAATCGGCTTAGAATCTACGCCAGGTCAATCGATTGAATCTAGGGATTAGGATAGCGGTCGTAATGCGTCTATGTATGTAAGATGCGCAATAGATATATTGGTATATGCATGCTAGATAGTGGACAAGTCTACGCCAGTCAGTTCCTATAGGAGAGCTTGAATTCCCTGAACTCATGATAGTACCTAAGACCAATTATCCTTTTAGAACTTCGTTACATCGTTGTGCAAACTCTCGATACCTATGGTGCTTAGTCATAAGTTTATCCCGTCGATTAGTTTAGTTTAGTTCATTCGCAATCCACAATTATTCAATTTACACGTCTATTCCATTAGTTTAATAGCTTTAAAGTTGCATCAATTCCTCGTGTTCGACCCTAGTTGCTACACGATCCGTATTCTTGCGGAAGCGTTAGTCTAGGTATTTATTACTTGAGTTTAACGCACATCATTATTCTTTTGTGTCTTAGTTTTCTGGCTTGATAATCTTCCATTCCTTGCATTGTTTTCATTTTCTGTTCTCTTTATGTTTTGCTTTTATTTTCTAGATTGAAAACCATATCTTTTTCGATCTTCTTCTCTTGAGTATTAGTTTTAATGTTCGCACTAGTTCCTTGAGTTCGACTCTGACATTACATGATCCGTATACTTGCGGTAGAGTGGTCTAGGAAATAAACCTTGATTTAACTTCACCTACTAGGCCAACATCACTAAAATCAATCCTCGACTTATTCCTTTACATCACAATCGACTTTTTCACAAAGTCAAAGTTATGAAACACAAAATGGAAATGGAAATGGAAATTAAGTACACAAAAACAACAATGTAACCACACACTAGCCTACATATGCATCCATCTCTTTCTCTCTCATCAATCTATGCACCTATGGAAGAAGATGACAAAAGCAACAAAAGAGGAAGAATAATATTTCTGGAAACAAATGGGGATGATGTTTGCAACAACCTTAATTCTTTAATCAGATAGCAGACTCCTTAACTGTTCTAACTTCAATCCTCGACTTCTTCCTCTACACCAATCGACTTCTTTACAAAGCTCGAACCGAACTCAAAATTGAAATGGAATAAGTACGCGAAGAAAACATTGTAACCACATAATAATCTACATATACATCCATCTCTGTGTAATCAATCTCTCCACCTATGGAAGAAGAGGAAAGAAGCAACGATGGGGGCTTTTCGTACAACCACACAACTTACTTGTTGATTGGTTGAATTTGATCATGAACATAGTGGATTATCAAACGTTGCTCGAGTAGCAACTCTGTGGAAAAAGTCTAGTTCGATGGAGATTCTTACGGGAAAAATAGGAATACCTACAAAGGGAAAGAAGATGGAAACAAAACATAAAGACATAGAAGAGGAGCCGAAGAAGAGGAAGATGGAAAGAGAACGCAAGAAGGTGGAACTCGTGCATGAGGTGAAACGTCGCTTCAATTTTTCTTTTACAAAAAAACTAAGAAATAATTATTTCTCCTTACTTGGCAACACAAGAAGAGAGTAAAGGCCGTTAAATTTTATATATTGCTTTGGGAATAATGTTGTAAATTAATGTTTTATATTGAAACACTACACAAAATTTTTGAAAGAATGTCTTAGAAAATAGTTCATATTTTTTATGAGATAGAGATACTTTTGAAAATTATTATGTGATTTGTTATAATAATAATAATAGTTAAAATAAAAAAATCTCATAATAATTCTTAAAACTGTTTCAATTAGAAAGATAAGAAATTAAAATTTTTTTAAAATTTTTAATATTATTTGACTAAATTTATGAACTAATATGATATTTTATAATAGTATATGAATCTTTAAAATTACTTTCAAATCTATAGTCAAATTAATGAAGTTTATATTTTTATATCTATTTGAAAATAATTTCAAAAGTTCATATATTATATGAAAAACATGGGGGACAAGCAAGTGCAACAATGCATGTGAAAAAAGGTTGTTTACTCATTTGTTGGCTTAATATTTCTCAACTATTAAGTTCATACTGTTAGCTTGAGTTGAGTCATTCATGTAGTTTGGTTGTGCATAATTATGTAGATTATAGTTGTAGTAAATTAGAAATTATTAGAGATCACAATTATGTAACTAAAATGACTATAGAACCTTAATTTTGATTCTAGATGTGTATTGATCAACTCGAGTTTTGTCCTTGAAACCATGAAATATTACTATTGGTGTAGAGATAAAAATAACATTAGTACCTTTTTTCGTTGAGTCCAATGTTTCTAGCGTATTACAATATTATGAAGTTATTCTCTATTTATCTTGGGAAACAGAAAGGCTTAATGATCACATTGATGAAGAAAGTTTTGACCTTTCGATTTCAATACCAATCATATGTCTTCAAATTATTGATTTCCTTCAATGTTATATATGAAGCGATTTTCCTTTGCAATCGTAGTGGAAATGATATGATTATTTAATATTATCATTTATGGGATTTAATTTTAAGATTATTCTTATATCAAAATCAATCCACATTCGTTCACGTCTCTTTCCTCTTTTGTTCTTCTCGCATTAGACATTCTCTGCCATTTTCCCTAGGAAAAAAATTTATAGGTTAGCATTTTGTTTTGTGTTCTTCCTCAATAAAACCCCATATCTTATGGTATCTCTACATCAATCATTCATTTTTTTAGAAATGTTGAGAATGGGGATTACTAGAGAAAGCAAAAGGGATCACTAACACTGTGAACAAATTGGGATTGATGAAATCAACACATCATTTTATTGTTTATTATAATATTGTGGTCTCGCTTCTTTCTTTCTTATCAAATGGAATTCTAGCTTTTTCTGTTGTTCATGAATAAAATGTTTTCAGTTTTCATTAATATATGGTATATTTTCATGCTTTTGTATTAACGAGATTCATATTAATATTCATATGTTTATTTTGTTCAAATTCGATGCTTTTACTATGATGTTTCATTGCATCTCTTGCTGAGGAAAATGAACACTTTAATCATATATTTCTCTCTATTTTCAAATCATTGTTGCCTCATTGTATTTTGTCTATTTCAAGAATTGTTGTCTTTTTTAAGTTTTATTGTTGCAAATGATTCAAGAGGTTTCGGTTAAAAAAAAACCAATTTGTTTATGACACTCGTTTAGATTTGTTATATGCTTTCAGGTTAGAAGCTTGGATATTATTTTTAATTTATGAATTTGATATTATTCTTAAACAAATATATTTATGTACTCTCCCATAATAAAATATTTATTTATTGTATTTTTATTATCATATTAATATCTTAATCATGACACCACCACCACCAGCACATGTAACGAGACATAAAATAAGAAGAAAATAATTATGATCCAATTTATTAAAATTAAGATTATATATAAGTATGTATTATGATGTAGTTAATTATATCGTTAACGTCCTAATATTGATCGTAGATTAATTTAAACAATCCTCATCCTCAAAACACGCTACACATAATCAATAATTTAATCATATTAAAGTTTAATGATCTATTATTTCAAAATAAATAAATAAATATATATATATATATATATATAAAATTAAAACTATACCATTTTTAAAAGCTCGCACATCCCCATCGAATGGTTTCGTTCACGCCTCTCTTTTTTCGTTTGCTGCCTAGATCAAGATTGTCTACATTATTTCTAAAGTATTTTTGAATGGTTTCAAGCTCAAAATTAATCAAAATCCTTGGATTTATAGAAGGAAATTTCTTTATCATTTACTTTGAAATGTAGAAACAAAATTGAGCAAGGTTGCAAAATCATCACTCGTGCTTGCTTACGAGGTTTACATTGTTGGTCCTCTTTTAGCGGTGAAGGTATTTTGTACACATTCTCTATAATATTGGAAGATTCTTATTAATATATGATATAGAGGAATTTGTTTGTTTTATTTTTTTATTGCGTAAAATTGTTGCAAAATGAGGCTTAAAAAAGTTGTTTGCAAGTAGAGCATGAGCGGAGATTATTAGCGTAATTTCTTGGTTTCTCTTACTCTTATGTTTCTTTAGAAAAACAATGTTTATATACAGAGCTCAATAAATAAAGTCATTTACTTTAAGAGAGTATCATTTTTTTCTCACATGTTGGTCTTTGAAAATCTCATTTCTCTAAGAAACACCATCAATGAAGATTCAGGACACGTAAGTGCTCTTAATTATCCTTGAATTATTACCATAATCTTCACGATACATTCTTCATAGTGCTGGTTAGAAACCATATTTTCGAATATATATATATTTGGATTTGGGGGCATACACTATGATATTAAATGTCATGGTCAATGCCCGCAACATAAGAAGATGATTCGAGACTCCTTTGTATTTCTTCTTAAAAATAAAAATCGATCCATAGATAGTGCAAATCAATATGTACATGGAGAAATGACTTGATTTGACAACAAGGTTATTGTAGGGACGGACATAAAATATAACACATTTACAAATTCAAGACACGTTCATAGCGAGCATTTGTTGGATTGGTTGACCACAAAGTACTTTTATCGGGTAAGTAGTTTTGCAATGAATCAATACTTATTTGCTAATAAGCTTATCTATTTAATTTTTTAAGTTGTAGATATTGTTGGACTTCTAATTGCTATGCAAGAATCAAATTTGCAGCTACCAACCTTTGATCAAAAAGTAGAAATTTGGTTGTTATTAAATAGGTAAGTATTTATATTGTTGCTCCATTAACATGTTATTTTATTTCTTCTACAATAATTTTCTCACCTTGCTTGAACCATTTTAAATACAAAAAAATATATCATAAACATTATCAATATGGGATGGACTTGCTATACATTTTGTTCAAATATTACTCAAATGATTGTCAAGAGAAACAGTCATGATCATAATACACGTTATTCCCATGATAATTAACGGTATTTAAAAAACCAAATCAACGCATATTAATTACTATTTTTTTGGTTCATGTCATTATGTAATTATCCTTTTGTAAATGTATCAATAAGGGTTGTTAACACTCTACATCAATCAAAATCTAAAGACAATCAAGAAATTCAAACGTAAATAAATTTTAAAGCTTCCCAAATTATGTAAATACATCAATAATTGTTTTTTAATCATGTTATAAATTAAATTTAGTCCTAAAAAAATATATATGTACGGATAAGAAAAATAATCATGCAATAAAATTATGTCTGAATCATTCAATCACTTTCTCTGAAAAATTATGTTTTAAAATTTCAAATATATTGTGAACAAATCGCAGTGTAAGTTTATATTACATCTTATAAATCTATTAGTTGAACCTTTACTTTGAAAATTAAAATCTGTGTGTTTGTATTTTCCGATACATATATTAAATGTCATGATAATATTTAAATTATTGAATTATATACAATATTTAAAAAACAATTTAGTTATAAAAAACCGTACAACGAACATATACCGTCTAGTAAAATAAAAATGGATTTCCAATAAGCATGTGTTATCACAAGCTGCCACATCAAGGAGCTTAATGTCGGTCCCCTAAAATATCAAAGATACCTTCTTAGGGCTTTCTTGCTTCACGTATACCCTTAAAACTTAATAAAAAATAATTGGAGAAAAGACATATGTGTCTTTATGTTTTGCTTCTGAAAACACATACCATTTAACATTTTCTTTCAGAACGAGACCTATTTCAAAGTTTAGAGGAAGGAGCGAGAGGCAATTTCGAAGTTTAGAGCAAGGATATCGAGCGATTTTGGGCGAGTTTGAGAGATTTTCGAGGGTTGCATGGGTCGCATGGTCACAAGGGTCTCATGTGTTCATGGGTCGCTTGGTAGGCATGGGTTGAAAGGGTCGCATGAGTCGCACATGTCACAAGGATAATATGGGACTATCAATATTATAAAGGTAAAATTGAGGTTGGATTTTTTAGGGAAGAATAATTGAAGTCCTAATAACATATCAAGTATATTTTTTTATTTTAACCCTATTGGGTCATATAGTTTAATTAATTAGAATAAATAAAATGTCAGTCATCGTTGGAATTTACTAAACAAATTTAATGAGTTATATATTTATTTAGAAATAATGTAAAATATATAATTTCATATCCATCATCATATTTATTAATAAAACTAAAATCATCTAATTTGTAATTAAATGCAACTTTAACATAAATTATTTTCTTTATACATGATATGACATTAAATTATATTTAATTGATATATTATATAGTATATAAATTAGATTAAATTAATTTTTATATAAAGTAAAGGGGAAAATATCAAAATTAACTTCTTAAGGTTTTCTTACTTCACATCAAGCTTCAAGAAAGCGTTAGGCGTTAGGCGGGCGGATACCCAGCGCCTAGCGCCCAGAGCGCCTAGGCGGGACCTAGGCGGTGTCTAGACGGGCTAGGCGGATATATATTTTTTATTTTTATTTAATTTAATTATAATATAAATATTTAATTCCAAATATTTATAAATACTTAATTTTATGAAAAACATATAAATATATACAGTTTAGTATTTATAAAAAAATATTTACAAGTATCAAATTCACAATATCAAACTTACAATGATAAACAATATAAAACAAACAAAATATAGAAAATGGTTGTCGAGTGAGGATGATGTTTAACCAAGACAAGGGTAAAGGTGAGGGTGAATGCGAGAGATGAAGCCAAGGGTGGAGATGAAACAAATATGAAGATGAGAAATGAAGGCAATGACAAAAGATGAAGACGATAACAACATATGAGAGAAGATAAAAAAAGGATGAAGGCAATGACGAGAATGAGATACGAATGCAAGGACAAAAGATTTAGATGAAGACAATAAACTATGCAATAGATAGAAGAAGACAAATGAAATGACGATAGGAAAGTCGATAAAAGATAAACACATGGATATATGTCATTGTTAGTTTTTTTCTTTAAGTACCAAAACGACGTCGTTTTGACGTCAATTTTTTTTTTAAAAAAAGGACCGCCTAGAAATTAATCGGGCGGTAAGGGAACGTCTAGCGCCTAGGCGGCGGCTAGGCGGGATTTTTAGAACACTGCTTCACATATACCCTCGAAAATCTAATAAAAAAATTAGAGAAAAGACAAATATGCCTTTATTTTTTATTTGTTTAAACACATACAGTTTGACTTGTTTTAAACGAAACCTATTTCAAGTTGAAAGCAAAGAACGAGAGACGATTTTGAAGTTGAGAGCAAAGAGCAAGGAGCGAAAGGCGATTTCGAAGTTGAGAGCAAGGATCAAGGAGCGAGAGACGATTTCGAGCGAGAGGAAGGAGCAAGATCCAGGATTCCGAACGATTACCATCGATTTCGAGTGATTTTCGAGGGTCACAATAATTACATGGGTCGTATAGTTCATAAGGGTTACATGGATCACATAGGTCGCACGGATCGTACGGATCACATCGGTCACGATGGTCACACGTGTCATGAGAGCAATATGGAAAAGATCAATAGTTTAAGGATAAATTTAAAGTTAAATATATTTAAATGATAGAATTAAAGATTTAATAGGATATCAAATATCAAATGTATTTTTTTTATTTAATCCAACTAGGGAGTTTATGGCGAAATATCATATATACCCTCGTAGGGCTAAAGTGCTTCAAAAATACCCTCGTGAAAATAATTATTAAATAGGAAAAAAAACTGAAGAAAAGACAAATTTTCCCTTAATTTTTGAATGTGAAAAAACACACATTCTGAAGTTTTTTGACGTAAAAACTGTCAAACCATGTCAAAAGCAAGAAAGACGAACATTTTTCGACGTGAAAACATGTTTCAAATTTTAGAGCAAAAAAAAAATAACTGATTTCGAACTTGAAAGGGATCGATTGGAAGTTAGCAAGAAGGAAATGGTTGGAATCAGCAAAAGTAGTGAAGAAGAGAGCACGAGTCAATCTTCAATGGCGTCAATAAGTGTAAGTAGATCGATTTCTAGGGTTTTGTAAGCTGTTGAATCACAAAATGGTTTATTGATTTGAAATGGGTGTGAGTGCCAGTGAGACGGTTGAGTCGCAAGGGTCGCATGACCATCTTTGACTCAGTGAGTCAGTTGTCTGAGTGAGTCGGTTGGGTCGCAATGGTCATTTGAGCGTAGCAGGCGGTACAAGGGTCGTTTGAGTTGCATGATTCGCTTGTGTCATTGAGTCGCAAGGGTCGTTTGTGTCACATGGTTCGCTTATGTCATTGAGTCGCAAGGGCTATTTGAGTCGCATGGGTCGCTTGATATTATACCCCGTGGGTCGCTTGAGTCGCATGGGTCGTTTGAGTCTCAGTGAGTCGGTTGACTATCGCAGAGGGTCCGAGGGTCGTTTGAGTCGCATGGGTCGCACAGGTCGGTTGAGTCGCATGGTCGCTTAAGTCGGTAGAAGTATACTGTATTCTTAATTGGTCATTTTGCAGGTGGCGACAAAGCCGAAGTTTGTGTATGAATTCAAGCACATGGACAGAATGCCAAAGATCACCACCAAGTGTTATCCTCACGAGACAATAACGACGCTGAGAGGAATCTTAGATGAATACGAGTTGCATTACTTCGAGAAGGAGTCACTATTTAGGCATTTATTCCATTTCCAATGTGACTCCACATTGATGAAGGTTCAAATGTCTATCCTATTAAATCACTTCATGATTATACGGGACAAGAAGGAGTTATGGTTCATCTTAAACGACATTCTTGTCCGGTACTCTATAGTGGAGTACGCACTAATTTCCAGATTGAAATACGGACCATATCCCAAAGGATGAGAGTCCAAAAGGGGTGACACATTCAGACTGAAGAATTTCGGCTGTGGAGAAATGTGACCCCCGCACAAGTCAGTGAAAAGCTTGTGAAGGTGAAGAATTCCAATGACCGGAAGAGGTTGGCAAATTTGATGTTGTCGGTGCAAGTTATGGCTCACAAGCCTTCAACAGAAAACTCTATCAGCCATATCTCATTGACATGGTTGATGACTTTCAATTTTGTGAAGTCTTTCCATGGGGGCGTTACACATTCGAGAAGATTATGGATACTTGCCGCAAGCACGTTAGCGGGGAATCACTGAAACCAAAATGGTATTGTGGCGGTTTCATGATCCCACTAATGGTAAGTTGTATATATTATTCGAATAACTTTAATGTTTTCGTACTTTTTGCATTATTATCATTTTGTTTTAATGTTTCAGTTACTTCCATTCCATATCATCCTTAGTTTGGACGGAAAGGGATGGTATGTTGATGTTCTGGATGCGCATCCATCACGTCCAAGAATGTGCAAGCAAATGGTTAAATCCAGTTTTAACCCAAAGTATGTTGATGCGATAAGGCAGATTGGAGATTCTAAGGGAACAAATACACAAAGGTCACAAGGGAAACAAGGGTCAGAGAGGGTAATAATGCATATTTTTTGTTTTTCAGGATATTCGAAGTATTCTTCGTGCTGAACACGAAGAGGAAGCTTTACTTTCTAATCTGGAGGATTACGAGGGATGTGACGATCTTGATGTTCAGATATGGATGAAACATCTTCATAGAAATCTGAAGGGTATTTGTTGAGAGGATATCCGTAAACAAGAACTGCTGACACGAAAAACAGCTATTGGTGATCAAAAGAAGGGGAAAGAAAAGGGGACTAAGAGGAAGGAGAGTGTGAGTGAAAAAATAATAGAGTTTGAAGATGACGAAGACGAAGGATGGGTAGGTGTTGCTGAAGCTGATGTTACTATCACTATCGATAAAACTACTCCCGCCTACTCTGATGAATTAAAGACAAGTGGAGATGTTAGCTTCTTTCTATGTCGTGAATCACATGACTCGATTCAGTACTAAGATATAATATAGATGTATGATATCTTCCATAATGAATAAATACTTCGACTTGGAAGGATCTTTCAGTTATCAAGATGTTGATTAGAGAGATGTAGTTAAATATTGTGTTCTGATATTTGGTGGGTGAAGGGATTTTCTTGTGAGATGAAACCCAAAGGAATGTCTAGAGCATTGATTTCCTTGGGTTAGGTTCAAATAACCTTTTGAGCTGAAATATGTGTCGCACATTGTGTGTGGAGCGATGGAGTTGGCGTTCCTACACTGATGCATGGTCAACACATGTTGTTAAGGAATTCATCGAAAAATTCAAATGAAAGATTGAAATGAACAGGTATCATTGCCCGAGATACTATAGAAGCTAACTTAGTAGAGAAAGGACTCATCGAATAGGACATCTTAAAGTTTTCAAATGCAAAAAGGAAAAACAAATCGTCCAACAAGTTTGAAGGAGACATGATCAGATAGAGTGATTCAGATTTTCAATCGTACTTATTCGAAGTATTCATGCTATCATTGTGGAAGTGAACATGTTAGACAATGATAAGGATAGACAAGGGAGTAGGATTCCTATGATGTGACAATTTTAAATATCAAATTCTTAAGTGTTCTTAACAAGTAAGAGAATGGGTTATATATAAAAAAAATTGAGTAAAGAGACACGCCAAGTGTAGGGTTATGAAATCGAGGGTATACACCATTAGAGACTATCGAGAAATGCACGAGACTACAAAGCAAAAAGGTCAGTTTATCATTGGATCAGTGATAATGGGAAGTTTATCCACTCATATGTTTTTCAACATTAGTGTTCTGCATATTTTTCATGAAACCATCGATGAATAATCAGTTATAACCTTCAGATTTTCAAAAAGTATGTTTCAAGTGCGTACTCTAGAGAGTCAAAATTTAGACTCTCAATAAATGAGGTATACGTGGTCATAAAGGAGAAGCTAAACTAGTCTTCAGTGTTAGTTATAACACAATCGAGATTTTGAGTTTAGTATGTACATAAATGCATAAAGGACGAGGTTAGGATGCTTATACAAGAAGACAATGTGATTGTTCAATTATCGAGACAATACTCAAGCATGAATAGTAATAATTGGCTCATGATTTGGAAAATGTGTATATGGTTCTCGTGTTAAAGAATTGGATGACATACATGATAGTGATAAGGTATAGATCTGTCTAGGATACAAATGTTTGAAGTACATATTCATGTAGCCAAAGATGAAGTTGTGTCAAAGAAGGTGGATTGAGTTTGTTGTAGAATTCGAGATAAACATCACATACCATTTGGAAAAAAATATATATCGTTGCAGGTACGTTGAACCACAAAAGAGTTGAGATATGGCTATGCAACAGTTTAAGGATTTGATAAGTCAGATAAGTGTTTTAAGATAATAGACAACACAGACTGGATCAAAGAGTATGAGATTGTAAGCACTGAACTGTGAAGATTTACCAAGTAGAATTTTAAGTAACAGAATTGTCTGATGTTGGATTGTAGAAGATTCAACATAATCAGTACGACCTAAAGTACAAGTTGTACTAAGTCATGGAAGATGGTGTGATAATGATAAGTGGTAAAGATCATGTGTGCCAAAGGATATAAGGATTAAATATTAGATCTTAAGTAAAGCTCGCCAATCTAATTAGGAGTTGACAAAACTGTATTGGAATGCTCGTCACCTTTTTCGACTTTTATTCATTTATTCTGATGTAACTTGGTGATATCGCAGACACTTCCGATAGGGTTTGTGAGGGAGAACAGTCTTTGCCATTGACGATGTAAGATAATGATGTACCTCGATTGCGGAATTTTCGATTGCAGAAGGTTGTATTATTGGCCAGCAACTTTAAGGCCCGTGAGTCGTGGTGGCGCTTGCATCAGAGGGGGGTTGAGACAGTTTTGTCAAGAAAATGGACTGAATAGGGGTTGTTCCCTCATAGTAGAATTGTTCTCCAATGGAGCAGAACCAGTGCTTCGATTTGTCAACAACATATTTTGATTTGAGTTGTATTTTGATTTATTTGAACCTCCTTTTAACTTGAACTTCATTTGATCTTGTGGATTTACTATCACTCAATTGTTAGTGTTATTGTTAGTATCGCTGTTTTTGTGGATTTACTATTATTGTAACAAGGATCGTAGAGGGACAAGGGTCGAACGGGGACAAGGGTCGCATGGGTCCAAGAGCCGCGAGGGACAAGGGTCGCAGGGACCAAGGGTAGCACGGGTCCAAGGGTCACGAGGGATAAGGGTCGTAGGGGTACAAGGGTCGCAAATATACAATGCTCGTAGATATTTGAGTCAATTATTTGTAAATAACTTGATAAATTATTATTTTTAAAATTTTATTCATATTATTTATAAATAATTGTATTTATAAATAATAAATTATTTTTACTATTATTCAATATTAAGTATTATTATTAGTATCGCTGTTTTTGTGGATTTATTATTATTGTAACAAGAGTCGTAGAGGGACAAGGGTCGAAGGGGACCAAGGGTTGAAGATGTAAAGGGTGGCAGGGGTCAAGGTCGAAGAGGTCCGTCTGTGACACTTGTACATCTGCAACCCTTTGATCCCTATGACCATTTTATCTCTTTGACCATTGGACCCCGACGACCATTTTACTCTTTCGTCCCTTTTACCCCTGCGGCCTTATCCTAAACCCTCGACCTTTGTATCCCTGTGACCCTTTGACCCCTTTGCGACCCTTTTACCCCTGCGACCCTTATACCCCTGCGACCCTTGGACCCCTAAGAGATTGTGACCCAATGCAACAATTTTTCTGCGGAACGTGCTTAATTGCAAGTTTCTTTGTTGACAACAACCGATTTCAACCTATTAACAGCGAGTCTGATACCTATTTCAAGCTAAATTCGTCGAATCAATTGTGATGTGGGAGAACAGTTATTTTCGTATCACATTAGATAGAGAAATCGAGGTGCTCTGAATGAGAGAGAAAAATTATCGAGAAAGATAATATGAGATTATCAATATTTGAAGGTAGATTTAAAGTTGAAATTTTTTTCCAATAAAAATATTTTTGAAACGCTTTAATAAGATATTATTTTTGAAGTTAGGTCGGAGTTTATACCCTATTTTTTTTTCTAACAAAAACCTTTCAAAAAATCCAATAAAAAATCTAACAAAATCCAAAGCGACAGCGTTTTACCGAATTTTAAACGTTGATGCATCTTTTTCTCCTTTGATAACCATCGAGTATTTTTCATCTCTACTGTTTGCCGGACTTTTCTCTCTCTTTCTCTCTCTCTCGTGATGCCTGGTTCCATCTCTGCCATAAAGCCTAATTCCACTAAAACCCTAGCTAATTGAGCAACAGACCTGCTGTTGTTTCAGTTTCGTTGTTGATTCGAATCCCTAATCCAGGAACCTGCAAATTTTTTTGATGCAATGAGCTTCTGTTTCATCTCTCCTTGAATCATTCTAATCTACTCTATCACCCACTTGCTGAATCTCTGATTCGGGGTTGACTCTACCGCTGTTCTGCATTGTTGTAGAATTTCATGTCGGTCTCTTTTCTGTGTCTTGAAGATGTGATGGTTGTTCAAAATGGAGGGTGGTAAAGGGATCTGTGATGCGGAGAACGGGAGTTCGAGCTACGGTGGGAAGCCACCGAATCCTCTCTCCTCCTCCGTTTTCATCACCTCCGCCGCTGGATATAAGCAGTGTTTGGACGATGAGCTTGTGGTGGCATCTAAGATGCCGCTGGTTCCGCACCCATCTCTGGTGAAGCTCATTTTTTTCCCCGGGAATTTAGCCCTTTCGACTTAATTTTGAAGTTAGTTTACAGAAAAACGAATGAATTAGATTGTAGATGTTAATGGGGTATGATAAATTTTGCTAAGCATATGTCAATTTTTGTTTATTTACTGCGAAAGCTCAATGTTTTTGCTGTTCTGTTACTCATTGCTTAGTATTTTTTCTCGTGTGCTCTTGTTTAGATGAACGAGCAGTTTTTCTATTGTAAATAAGCATTAAATATGTTTTCCCAAATGCTGAATCGTGATGCTTCTGCCAAGAATGGTTGAGCTTTTGGTCTTCGGCAAAAGTTTCCATTTTTGTTATGCATAGTTCTATTGTGTAGTTCTTTTTCAATGGAGCGTCTTTGGTACGCACTTCTGATATTAATATTTACAATTCTAGATCTTGAGGTGTTTAGTTTGCTGATGGCTTATATGTGGATAGGGCGTTTGTTGCTTGGTTCTTTTTATTTTTGCTTGCAGTCACTTGGGCGATTCTGATTGGAGTTTCCTGGAACATTGATGTTATATAACTGAGAAAACAATCTTGCTAGTAATTTTTCCATGATAGGCTTGAGGTGTCTGACTGACCTATTCTGGCAGGTAATGACAACGTTTTCTGATGTATCTGTGGAGAACAAGTTAATCATAGAGAAGAATAGATCCAAGTTTGTTCCTTCTGTGCGCTCGGGAGCCTGGTCAGACATTGGCCCTCGACCACACATGGAAGATGTTTATCTATGTGTCGACAATTTCACGAGTGATTATGGCCTCAAGAATTCTGAGGATGAACCAAGTGCTTTTTACGGGGGAACTTCCTTCAAATAATTGCATTTGTATTCATTTCCTTATTATCACAAATAGGAAGCAAAAATCTGTTGTAGGGTTTGATGCAACTGTGAGGTTGCACTGGGTTGTGCATGCACAATGTTTTGCTAGCCATCTTTTACTTTTTGGTGTCGTTTTGGATCGGCACTCTGAAGATTTAGTCAAATTTCTTGAATAAGCAGTTGGACTTATTCTAACCTTGAAACATGATACCTTGTTCATTTGTCTTTTCCACTTCACAAGGATCTCCATTTCCTTTCCGAATAAGCAAACCGTGGATTTAGTGATGGTTTGTGCTCTTATACTACTGACTTCCGGTACCAGTAGGTCTTTGATGGGCATGGTAGGAAACATGCTGCTGATTTTGCATGTTACCATTTACCAAGGTTTATTGTAGAAGATGAAGAATTCCCTAAAGAAATCAGGAAGGTGCTTTCTTCAGCATTTCTTCGAACAGACACATCCTTTGCCAGAGCTTGTGCTTTAGATGCCGGCCTTGCTTCAGGAACCACGGCTTTGGCAGCTCTTATTTTCGGAAGGTTTGTGCTAGTCCCCCAGTATTTTCTTTCTCCTTTCCAATTATGTGATCAAAAGCTCCAAATCTAGGGTGTACGACTGCCAAGAATTGTTGGGTAGGATAGTGGTGTGCTAGGTCATAGCTTTTAGATTACATTAACTGTTATTGATATTCATTTTCAAATAGCTATTATTCTAAAATGATTTTTTCAGTTCGAACCCATATATGTAGTTTTCACCTTATCCTTATTGTAAGGGTGCTTGACCCTTCTTCTTCTCAGGGAGTCAATGTTGCTTTGCTGTTGGTCTGTAAGGAAGAACTGAGTACTTACTATTATAATATTCCGACAGTCGTGTCGGCTTATTATATTGAAATTATTATTGGTTTCTTCTTGCTATATGTACCCCTTGTTCAAGTTTTAGATATTGATGCTTAAGAACGAGTGCATTTAGGGATACAAAAGTTTAAACTCTTATTCAATTTAAAAATGTTGGTAATATTTTTTCGGTTTTCAGATTTGTCTTCAAGGGAACTTATCAGGATGAAGGAAATTACTTATGCTGCTTCAAAAATAGAAAATACAGATGATTACTGTTAGAGTTTTGTGATGGCAGGTTGTTGGTTGTGGCGAACGCTGGAGATTGTAGAGCTGTCTTGTGTCGTCAGAGC
Organism: Gynandropsis gynandra; assembly: GCA_036759665.1. Classification (NCBI taxonomy): domain Eukaryota; kingdom Viridiplantae; phylum Streptophyta; class Magnoliopsida; order Brassicales; family Cleomaceae; genus Gynandropsis; species Gynandropsis gynandra. Next base: position 14,091,297 of record CM071874.1, read on the forward strand.
CATTGTAATGTCCAGAGACCACAAACCCATGTGCAGCAAAGAGAAAAAAATGCATTGAGGTGTCCGGTGGATACGTCAATGATGGCTACTTGAATGGGCAACTAAATGTAGCTCGTGCACTCGGGGACTTTCACATGGAGGGCATGAAGAAGAAAGACGGTTCAGATGGTGGACCTCTCATTGCGGAGCCCGAGCTCATAACAATTGAGCTAACTGAAGAGGACGGGTTCCTCATCCTCGGGTGCGATGGGATCTGGGATGTGTTCATTAGCCAAAACGTCGTGGACTTTGCATGGAGGAGGTTGCAAGAACATAACGATCCGGCCATGTGCAGTAAAGATCTTATCGAGGAGGCACTGAAGCGGAAGAGTGGGGATAACGTGGTGGCTGTCGTGGTGTGTTTTCAGCAAGAGCCGTCGCCAAGCTTGGTTGTACGGTGGTCGGGTGTTCGCCGGAGGTTCTAAGCGGAAGGTCTCAAGGAGTTACAGAGCTTTTTGGATAGCCTCAAGTGCTAGAGAGAGAGACAGAGTGACGAATGATTTAGTTACTATCAAATTGGAGGTTAGAAACTGTACAATATGCGGCGCCAAGCATAATTTCTTTTTTGTCGTTTACATAGTATTTATTTTTCTAATCTCGTACGTTCTTTAGATAACGAGTAATGATAATTTATTTTTTTTAGTTCCAAGGCGCTATAAAATAAACTTGAAGTTGTGTTGCTCTAGGCGTCCGGCGTCCGCCTACTTAATTTTTAGGCGGTCATTTTTATATTTTAAAAAAAATAATGTAGAAACGACGTCGTTTTGATATTTTAAAATTAACAATAATATTCATTCACGCGTTTAACTTTTATCGCCTTTATTTTCATCATTGAATTCGTTTTTTTATACGTCTCTCGTCTATTTACTTCACCTAAGTCTTTCGTTCTCGCCTTTGTCTTTAATCCTTGTATTTGTTTTCATCCTCGTTTTCTTATACACCATCGTCTTTCGTATGTTGTCATCGTTTTCATCTCTTAACATTGCCTTTATTTCTCATCTTCGTCTTTGTTTCATCTCTACCAATGGCTTCATCTCTCGCATTCGATCTTGCCTTTGCCCTTGTCTTCGCCCTTGCCTTGGTCTAACATCATCCTCATTCGACATCTGTTTTTTATATTTTGTTTTTTTATGATGTTGTTTGTCGTTGTAAGTTTTATATTGTAAATTCAATATTTATAAATATTTTTTATAAATACTAAAATTATTTATTTATATGTGTGTTTTTATTTACTTATAAATATTTCAAATTAAATATTTAAATTATAATTATATATATTTATATATATATATATCCGCCTAACCCGCCTAGACTCCGCCTAAACATTCTGGACGCTAGACGTTGGGTGTCCGCCCGCTTAGCGCCTAGCACCTGTTTTGAATCTTGGTTGAAAGTAAATATATTAAAAGAAATATAATTTAAGTTTTTATATCTTATAATATTTTTTAAGTTATAATGTCTTTAAATCTATTGTTTATTTTATGTTAATATAGTTTTTATAATAAGTATACAGTATCTTACATCTTATAAATACACAACTTAAAAGGGAAAAATATCAAATATACCTTCGTAGGGCTAAAACGCTTAAAAAATACCATTCCCTAAAATAATTATTTAATCGGAAAAAAACTGGAGAAAAAGACAAATTTACCCTTAATTTTTTAACGTGAAAAAACCCACGTTCTATAGTTTTTCGACGTGAAAAACTGTCAAACCGTGTCAAAAGCAAGAAAGAACAAGTGATTTCGAACTTGAGAGGGATCGATTCGAAGTTGGCAAGAAGAAAATGACTAGAATCAGCAGTAGCAACAATGAACAAGAGAGCACGAGTCAATCTTCAATGGCGTCAATAAGTGTAAGTAGATCGATTTCTAGGGTTTTGCAGGCTGTCGAGTCCCAAAATGGTTTATTGATTTGAAATGGGTATGAGTATCAATGTGTCGGTTCAGTCTCAGTAAGTCGGTTGAGTCGCAAGAATCGGTTGTCTCAGTGAGTCGGTTTGGGTCGCAATGGTCGGTTGAGCGTCGATTTCTACGGTTTTGCATGCTCTCGAGTCCCAAAATGGTTTATTGATTTGAAATGGGTGTGAGTGTCAGTGATTCTGTTGAGTCTCAGTGAGTCGATTTGGGTCACAATGGTCGCTTGAGCTTCGCAAGGAGTCTAAGGGTCGTTTGAGTCGGTTGTCTTAGTGAGTCGGTTTGGATCGCAATCGTCGCTTGAGCGTCGCAGGGGATCTAAGGGTCGTTTGAGTCGGTTGTCTCAGTGATTAGGTTTGGATCGCATGGGTCGATTGAGTCGCATGGGTCGGTTGAGTCGCATAGGTCGGTTGAGTCGCATGGGTCGGTTGAGCCGCTTTGGTCGGTTGAGTCGGATGGGTCGCTTGAATCGGTAGAAGTATAATGTATTCTTAATTAATTGGTCA
>CM071874.1:14099710-14111262 GCA_036759665.1 Gynandropsis gynandra
CGTCTCCTAGTGCTGTAATTGCACTCATGAATTTCGTATATACCTCAGCTCCTTCGTCCGCAAATCCTGCATTGTCGCCAACTCGTGTCAAATACCGTAAAAGAGAATCGGAAACACTTACTTGATCGTCCGTGTCTTTCTCTAACTCATCCAGTGAATCTACTGTAAAGCTAGACTCCTTGAGTGGTGATTCGTCCATGGGGCTGGACAGGATGAATTCGATCGTTTCATCTTTGACACGTAAGGACAGCTTTCCTTGTTGTACGTCTATCATCGCACCTGCAGTAGCTAAGAATGGTCTACCAAGAATAATAGGTGTTCTAGCGTCTTCCGTTATCTCAAGTACAACAAAATCAGTGGGAATGCAAAGCTTACCAACCATGGTGGGAACGTTTTCAAAAATTCCCACCGGATGTCTTACCGTACGATCTGCGAGGCGAAGGGACATCTTCGTAGGTTTAAGATTCCCAAACTCCATCCGCTTGAAAACTGAGTGCGGCATGATACTCACGCTTGCTCCTAAATCACACAAAGCATGATACTACACGATCCGTATACTTGTGGTGAAGTGGTCTAGGAAATTATATAGCTTGAGTTTCCGCACATCAAGTTTTTGGTGCCATTGCCGGGGACTAATAACGACCTAGACTAGGGATTAGCTAGATTAAGATCTAGTCCTTTTCGGAGTCTTCTTTTGTTATTCGTATTTATTGTTTTTGTTTTTTTTTTCTTTTTTTTTTTGGAGTAAAAAATTTCTTTACCTCACAGAGCTTAATCGAGTTTGCTGTCCTTTATCTTGCGAGGTAACATGGACGACTTCAACTCTTCGGGTGCCGACATAGCTGAATTGAGGCATCAACTTTCCGAGACTCGTCGTATGCTGTCCGACTTATACCATCCGCAATACTCAAGAGCGATCATGGGAACAAAACGTTTGGGGGTATGAAGAAGAGATCTACGATAGCTACGCTTATCCTTACGAGAATACGTACAATCACGAATGGAGAGATCCCACATACGTCCCGTATAGGAACACCGAGAGTATGATGAATGCACATCAATCGTTTGGGAATTTCCTGCCATGGACGGAACCTCAAACTCTGAGCTACCAATCATATGTGCCTCAGCCATACCCAACGCAATCTGTAGCAGCCCTCGAATATCCCGCCACGTACAACTACCTCCTTGAACTGTTTGAGAATCGAAACAACATGTTTATGGGAGTGGAAGCGGAACAAGAAAGCGTCAATGAGCAGATAGGCAATTTATTTGGACAATTGGACGCGCAAGTTTCAGAGTTTGCACAATGGGTATCGCAACCACAAGAGGTTGCATCAGAAAGTTCAAAAGTAAATCCTCCTGAATATGTCAGCGAAGTCTACCTAAGGGATTGTAAGAAGGTAGATCAGCCAAGTCCATCCTTGATTGAAATAGAAGATGAATCCAACACGGCAGCGGATGAGGCTACGGACATTGATGATCACGTGAAGAAACCCTAGGTAGAAGAAGAATTCAGCTTAGTGGACACGATTGAGCAACCATGCCCTATCGATTTCGTGTTCCCCGAAGGCATCTTTGAAGGTTTAGCCGAGGAAACTTGTGAGGAAGTTCAGATTAAGGATTCCTTAGATTTGAATCGCATAACGGTTGGGGAAGGTAACTACAAGTTACCGACCGAGCTGCTCAACAATGAAAGGAAAGAGGAATCCCCCGATAGAGACTTCCAGACAACCCGAGCTAAATGTGGAGCAAATCAGCACACAAATGACCCCGAGATGCCGAGATGCTGCACCAAACGCCCAGCTCACAATTGGGACATCGACAAAGCTCCCAAGGTAAAGATGAAGCCTTCACCCGAAAGGCTCACACACACAACATTTCTGGAAAAGCTGAAAGAAACGAATGACAGATGCCTAACCGGTTACATGGAGTACTCAACCAGACTTAGGAGCAGCACGACCAGAATGTTTGGATATCACGATCTAGCCCCAACATAGAGTGTATCATGACCAATCTTAGGGATGAAACTACCGATCGTGATAGGGATTTAACTGATTCGCGTGCCACACCGTATCGAGCACATATTGCACGCGAAATGCTACGTACGAAACGACGTCGAGGACGTCCACCTGATGAGTAGCACACTTTGGTTAGGCTCGCGACCTTAAACAAGCGCTTCTCGGGAGGCAACCCGAGCCCCATATCCTTTTTAGTCGTTTTCATTTTATTTTCATATTTTCAAACTCCTTTTCATTTTTTAGTTTAGTTTGGACAATTTTCTAGGATCTAGGAATTTAGTGGTCTATCGAATTTTTGCTGCATATGTTTTCCTCGTATGAATTTTTCTGTTTTGTAGCAGTACCCGGTCGGGCAGACGCTTCTACCCGAGCGGGCATCTTCAGATTCAAGGGATCTGGTCGGGCAGACACCAGAGGACCCGAGCAGGTAGGTCATCACGAGAGACGCCCGATTGGGCACTACAGACTACCCGATCGCGCACCGTAAAAATCTGCAAGGTAAGTTATATTTTGAGTAACCCGAGCGGCCACCCTCACTTCACAATTCCAACCCGAGCGTGATCCCAAGATTTTCAGCCCCTCATGCCGCAATCTCACCTGCCGGAGTCGCTTGTGTGCCGCCGCCGTTCACCACCATCACCGGTTACTCAAAATATCCTTCTTCCTCCCCTCTCTTGAAAATCTAGAAAAATTCCTCAATCTTCTCTCGAGTTCCAGGTATACCCATGAACTATTTTGTGATTTGAACTGCTATGGGTTTGATCTAGGTCTTATTAGGAAAGATTTAGGGCAAAATCGTCGATTGAACCATGAATCGCGAACTGCAGGTCGCGATTTCGTGATTCTACCGAACCGGGCTAGGTTTAGCACCTGGTCGGGCGTCCTGGACATTTACCCTATCGGGCGGTTCTTTCGCCCGAGTCGGGCACTACCCACGGGGGTATTTTGACAATTTTCCACCCGAACGGGCAGTATCTCATACCGATCGGGTATCATGCAAAATCGTGCCTATTGCTTATTTTTCTTATTCGATTGTTTTGCAGATGGCCCCGAAAATCTTTCAGAGCTCGAAGAAGCGCCGATCTGACGCATATGACCCAGAAGACGGATGGCCAGCGAGGTCGGATGCAATCACGGAATTGACGCCCTATATGCCGATCACCACTTCCCACCAACAATACAACTACCCGGACGACGACGTTCTTATCCGGTCAGAAGTCGAGGTTCACCGAACTTCAGCCGCAGATTTTCCCGTCTCGCTTCTTATCTTCCAAGACGATGAGTGCTCGCCGCATAGAGGAGCACATAGACGCCATCTTCAACACGTTGGGATGGACGGGACTGAGGGACACTCAGGAATACACATATCGCAACCTCACGGCGGAGTTCCTCGCATCGTACGCAACATTCTTTCCTGAGTCCAGAGATCAGGAGAGAGCCTTCATGGAGTCCCGTCTGCTGGGACAGAACTACCGGCTCAGCACGAGACAGTTCGCAAACATCCTTACGCTCCACACTGCAATTTCACGAAGATGCTAGAGTACAACCGGAGCCGTCAAGCACAATTCTGGGCTCAGATTGCCTACGGCGATTACTCGACGAGGTCGAAGGCCAGCCATATACGCCACCCCGCCCTGAGGTACTTTCACTACTTCCTAGTCTCTTCTATACTACGAAAGGGAGCGCAAGGTGGAATCAAACACACAGAGTTGGCATACCTTAGGCGGGTGGTGCAGTCAGGCTTTGAGTTAGATGAGTGGGATATTCTAGACGTCGACTTGGCGTCACTAGTGATGAGGCACTTCCTTGACATAGCCACCGAGAAGTGTAGCACAGATACGAAGATCATGTGCGGTGGCATAGTCACCATGCTCGCACAAAGAGTCGAGATCAACCTTGGCATCCTGACTGAGGATAAGATCGATGAAGAGCCTGAGTTGAACCTCCAGAACCTATGCAACCGAAGGGCGATTACGTTAGAGAGGTACAACGTCATATGGAGCTACAAGGACGAACACGTCGCAACTTGGAAGTCGACCTACGAGAGATTCAGATGCTGGGTCTACACGAGGAGGGCTCACAATTCAGGATTGATACAGCCATCAGAAACATCGGCCCAAGGCTAGCTGAGATGGATCCACCTCCAGCCGCTGCACCAAGACTATCCATGTCGAGGCAGCGCAGCCGATGCGCCACTCACTCACATGCCCGCCCAGAGTACCCTCACCACCGCTCTGACTTCCCTTCCATGGAAGGAGTCTCCGACGTCCTGAGGTATGTAGCGGAGGAGACCAGGTATCAGTCGTTTATGATAGAGCAGAGGTACTACATGGAGGCGGCAAGGCACGACATCGAGGCTGCAAGGTATGCAGAGCAGCAACAGTTCCAGGAGCAGTCGGTCCAGCATACGTATTACCTCACGGAGTCCGTCCGTCAATTTCAGCAACTCAGTATACATCATTAACAGGAGCCATATGTGCCAATCCCTCAGGACTATCATACTGGAGCAATTCCGTACCGTCCTCACATCCTCTACGAGTTGCAGTCTTTCTACTTCCCACCAGGGAAGGGGCACTCGCGGAGCCAGCAGACCTTCCGGCCACCCACGGTGGAGATATTGAGGATTAGACCACTCTTCCCTTTTTCCTTTTTCTTTCTTTTTCTTTTTTTCATCTTTTATAGACCTATTTTCTTATTTTTCTTGCTTTATAGTTTTAGCGATTATGTACGCTCTTTCAGACTAATTGATGTAGCGATCTTTGCTCTATCTCTTGCATTGCATGATGTTCATATATCAGGTCCTGCATGCTAACACATGCATTAGAGCAAAAGAGTCACACAATACGGATTATCACAATTCGAGAAAGCCACACACATCAGGTGTATTCGTTATCCTTTTTATATTTTCTCGAGTTTTTACATGTGGGTATCCCTCATAGGTCTAGTTTTTACATGCGGGTATCCTTCATAGGTCTCAAACACCGGGACTGTGTTCCGTTCAGGTCTGGGGGGGGTACTCTTCGTTTAGTGATACGGATTTTTATTGATAGCGACATATTTGCGTTTAGGATTAGGATTAGGCTTAGGTTTAGGAATAAGATGGATACCTAGTGAAATTTTTTCGAGCTTTAGTCATTTTTGCGACATTTTCGAATCGTGGATAATAGTCTAGGTTTGCTTAGAAACCTTTTAATACGGATTAGTCGAGTAGTTGTGTTTGAAGCCCTTAATCGATAGTTGAATTCACTCCTTAGATTTCAGTACCAAGTAGTCATATTTCCGTGTATACCTTCTAGCCTTAGCTTAGTTGATATATTCATACCGTTCACGAGTTAGATTCCACACGCTTATACTCCGCTGTCATCTAGGATAAGTTTTTCACTATTTCGAGTTCGGATTGACATGAGTACATCGATGTTCGATGGTTCGGGTCTAAGTGGTGGGTAGAGGCGCTTTTCTACGTCCTAAGGGTTAGAGTGTTGCGTAATCAAGAAAAAATAATAATAATAATAAAAACCGAATAATAATAATAATAACAATAATAATAATAATAATAATAATAATATTCGACGTCCTAGGAACAAAGCGTGGATCTAAGTACCGAAAAGAGAAAGAAAAGAATAAGAACGAGAAAAAGCGATTTTAATGATATCAAAAGCTTAGGGAATTGGTATGGAGATTGCTTGGACGTTATCTAGGGTTGTGAAGTAGACTTAGATTTTTGGTAGGATTTCATGGCTCAGCACTTTCGGTAGATATAAGGCTATACTTGGTACGCTTAGACTTTTGTTCATGTGATGCGTTGTTTGCGGGATCACTAATCCTTCGAACTTTTTATGCTAGTATCCATCGTTATTAGATTCTTCTTGTACTAGACTTTAGTTTTGTTTGAGAACAAACAAAGGTTTAGGTCTGGGGGAGTTTGATAACACGTAAAGTGTATCGATTTTAGGTTAGGTTTTAGTGTCATTTTCGCATATATTTCATAGTTAGATTTACATTTCCGATAAGATTATCCTTTACATACGTCCGTTTTGTTGGTTTTCAGGTTTTTAGGCGACAAGGCCTAAACGAGCGTAAATAGACGAATTCCTGAGTAAGACCACGCATTTTGAAGATAAATTCACTCGGAGCCAAAATCAAGCCTCTGAACTCAACGGAACACCCGAGCAACGAGCGGAAAGAGAAAAATCAAGATTTCAAGAGTACCCGATCGGGCACTATGGTCTACCCACTCGGGCAAAACCTACGGGGTTTATTTGCACACCTTGCACGACCCGGGCACAAAGGCAACATGATCGCTTAGCCATACCCGATCGGGCGTAATCAAGGTACCCGCTCAGGCGTTAATTCGTCCCAAAAATCCCCGAGAGTTTACACGACTCGGGCCATTCAATCACACGATCGGGTGCTGATGCCCGATCGGGCGGGACGCAGTACACGACCGGGCGGTACTCTTCACGACCGGTTAAAACCACTACCCGAGTGGGTCACGTTTCTCGCAACCAACTAGATCTTGCATTCAAATGGTCTAATTTATACACCAGAATGGATCTAGAGCAAGGGGGGCGACGTACAAGGCAAGGAAAGGCTTGGAAAACATCAAGAAAGGCTCGGGAGACGCCGGAGAAGGAGAGAAGCATCAATCCACACATCATTAACACAATAGGGAAGGCCGAGGCATCGGGTTTCCTAGGGTTTTATCATGTTTAGGGTTATCTTATCTTCTTTGATAGTAAACTCCATGAGTTAGTAGAGTCCCAACTATGGGTTAGGGATATCGGATTGTAACGGATGTACGATTTTATGCGTTAATGCTTAGATCTATTGCATTTATCTTGATATTCGATTCTACAATCAACATTATCACTCTTATACTAGTGCTGCCTGCTCAGTAATATAGGAATTCAGACTTTAATGGAAGGTTAAAGGATGAATCCGGAACTGTTGAGTTGTAGGTTAAGTTCGATTAATGAGAATCTAACCGGTCGGTTAATCGACTTAGGAATTAGGATTGCGTTCATAAAGCTGCCATAGTACGAGTTAATCACTGTTGGAAGGTAGGGTTGCACGTACTCATGGTTAGGAGGTTTGGGCTCGGAAAAATCACTCCTCACCTTAGAGCATGAATTTCCCGTTTTCAACATAATTCGATAGGTTTATGATCTTTAGTTGTTACATCCATACGATTCCCGGTATCCCGAAACCCGTAGTGTTCGTCATATCCAAGTTCTCTCCAACCTACCATCGTTGCCACCACTTAGCTTAGTTCTTTAGATATTTCGCACCACGCCTTCATCTACTTCCATTTGTCTTAGTTTAGTGATATTCTTAGTTTTTGGCTGCATTAGTCCCTAGAGATCGATCCTGGTACTACACGATCCGTATACTTGCGGTGAAGTGGTCTAGGAAATTATATAGCTTGAGTTTCCGCACATCATTCCTCTTTCTCCAAATACTTTGCAACATTAGGATACCTGTGCAAAGATAAGAAACGTCAAAAATGGCCACAAAGGTCCCAACAGTCACAAAGGTAGCAGGGGGTACAAGGGTCGCAAGGGTACGAGGGTCGGAGGGGGTACAATGGTCACATGGGTACAAGGGTCGCAGAGGGTACAATGGTCGCAGGAGTACGAGGGTTGCAGGGATACCAGGGTCGCAGGGGTACTAGGGTCGTAGGGGTCAAAGGGTCGCAAAAGGTACAAGGGTGGCAGAGGTGCAAGGGTCACAGGGGATACAAGGGTCGCAGGAGTACGAGGGTCACAGGGGTACCAGGGTCGCAGGAGTACTAGGGTCGCAGGGCTACCATGGTCGCAGGGGCACAAGGATCGCAGTGACACAAGGGTTGTTGGGGTCAAATGGTCGTAGGGGTCAAAGGGTCGCAGGGGTCTAAGGGTCGCAAAAGGTACAAGGGTGGCAGAGGTGCAAGGGTCGCAAAGGGTACAAGGGTTGCAGAGGTCACAAAAGTCACAAAAGTCATTTTTTGTACCTGGCCTTGAAATCATTCAATAGCACTTCAAATTCGTTCTCCGTGTCTGCAGCTGCACATTTGAAGAACATGTCCGCAACAATATCACCTTTTGAAGTCTTTCTACGATGGCCTTTATTGACGTAGCTCTTTAAATTTTACGATATATGATGCGCACAAAAACCATGATCAGCTTCTTTATACACTTCTTTGACTACTTTGATCAAGCTTTTATGGTGATAAGATATCACAAAGACATCACGTCTGTCCGGTATCACCTTTTTCAATCTTGACATAAACCACGTCCATGATTCGTCCTTCTCTCTGTCGACTATTCCCCATGCAAGAGGATATTGGTGATGTTCACCATCTTGTGCGGTCGCCACAATCAATGCTCCCTTGTACAGTCTTGTCAGAAATGTCGCATCCACAGCAACCACTTTACGCATGTATTTCCATGCCTTTATAGCCGCTCCGACAGCCATAAAAAGGTATTTGAAGCTTTTCCCATCAATGTCGTACTGAAGATCTGCGACAGATCCGAGATTTCTTTGTATAAACATGTGAGTCGCCTTGGAAGCCTCCTATAATGTTCAAAGTCATCACCAAGAATATCCTTTTGAGCACCGCATTTGCCTCTTAATGCCATCAAATACGATACATTGGCACCGTATTTTGCTTTTACACAAGCCATCAATTCTTTTGATGGAGGTTTTTCATAATTTCCGGCATATTCCTCTTTTAAATAATCCTTAACCATTTGCGATGTAACCTTTGTAGCTTTGGTCCATTTAGATACAGGTGAACAGTTATGAATGGGATGGTGTGTTCTCACACTAAACCGTTTGGAATTCGGGATTGCTGCCATGCGTAATTTCCATTTACAACCATTTCCGGCAAACTTGCATCGTACTTCCCACAACTTCATATCAGATCTCAATGTTGTATATCTAAACAAAGCTTCGATTGAACCCTTCCTTACAAATGCCTGTACATCCTTCTTGCTATCAAACGTTTACCCAATTTTAAGATCCAATCCATCTTCGAACTCGAAGATATTATTTTTGCTATTGTGAACTACCATTTTCGAGTTGTTCTCACCATCACCATACTTATGCTCCGTTGGCACATCAAAATCAACTTTATTACTGTCACAAACAACTCCATCAATTACCACATTCATGGAACAACCACCATCTTCTCTTAACCCGCTTGTATGTTATCTATCAGAATTATCCGAATCCAAAATATCTATTGTTTTCGAATTACTCTCAACTCTACTTTTGTTATCTGGAATAACACAGTCATCATAATCTACAACACCTCGATTCTCACCTTCTTTAGCAATGCTTCCAAAAGCAGGAATTAGAGGCTCAATTTCCCTCTCAATTTCGATTTCACAATTCACACTTGTCGATTCTATCTCTACATACAACAGTGATCGAATTCCTCTTATTCGATCGAACATATAATAAATAAGATGTTTGTCATTCATTATATATGTCAGCTTCCTATTTTCATAAATATTGGGCAAATAGCTTAATTTCAACTTCGTTGTATTATTTCCCACCATCATCTCTGCACATAACTCATCAATCAGTTGCTGGTTGATAACACGTAATCCGTTGTAGTTTTTATGTCATTCTTAGGTATAGTTTTGATTAGATTTATTAGATTTCATTCATTTATCGAGTTTATTCGAGGATTTCATCTACATTTCGTGTTTTTTTGTAGGAAACGAAGACATGAGGAGAAACACGAGAGATATTGGCAATTTAACCCCGAAATGACAAGGTTCAGCTTGTGCAAGGCCGTGGATTGAAGAGAACATACAAACACAGAGCGAAAGGAGCGAAAACAACATTTTAGGTCATGCACGCTCGGGCATCGGTAGTGTGCCCGATCGGGTAATTGATGCCAAGACAACCCCGTAGCTTTGCACGACTCGGGTGCTCAAGGAACATGGTCGGGCATGTGTGCCCGATCGGGTGGAATTGGAGTGCCCGCTCGGGTTAATTGTCATCAAGATGCACCGTAGGTTTGCACGATTCGGGCTGAAGAGGAACACGCTCTCGGCATCAGTGAGCACATCAACACCATCTTTCGAACATTGGGATGGACGAGATTGTGGACGGCAAAGGAATTCACCTACCGCAAACCCACAACGGAGTTTTTCGCGACCTTCACCGCCTTCTTCGCCGAGTCCGGAGACCGAGAGAAGACGTTTATGGAGTTCCGCCTGCTGGGGCAGAACTACCGGATCACCGCACGGCAATTCGCCAACATTCTTGACGTTCCGCATAGCGTTTATGCGAAACTACCAGAGATCAACCGGAACCGTTAAGCGGAGTTTTGGTCGCAGATTGCCTTTGGCGAGTACTCGACGAGAGCAAAGGCGAGTCATATACGCCATCCCGCCCTAAGGTATTTTCACTATTTCCTAGTCTCCTCGATACTAGGGAAGGGAGCACAAGGCGGTGTTAACCACACCAAACTACGCTTCATGAGGCGGGTGGTTCAGACGGACAGCCGACGCGCCACACACTCACGTGCGCGTCCAGAGTACCCCCATAGCCGCTCTGATTTCCCATCGATGGATGGAGTCTCCGACACCCTCAGGTATGTAACGGAGGAGACTAGGTACCAGTCGTTTCTAGCAGAGCAGAGGTACGACTTAGAGGCTGCGAGGTATGCGGAGCAGCAGCAATTCTAGGAGCAATCTATTCAGCATACTTACTACCTCACCGAGTCCGTCCGACGGTTTCAGCAGCTAAGCATGACACATTACCATGAGCCCTATATCCCGATTCCACAAGACTACCATACCGGAGCTATACCCTACCATCCTCATATCCCATACGAGCTGGAGGCGTTCTACTTCCCACCTGGGGAAGGAGCTTCAGCGGATCCAGCGGACATACCGACTGCCCGCGATGGAGCGGATGAGGATTGAACAATCTCTTTCCTTTTTCCTATTTCTTTTATTTTCTTTTCTTTTTATTTTATTTTCATGGACCATTTTTATCATTTTCTTGTTTTTAGATAGGTATCTTGTACTCTCTTCAGACTTATTTAGTGCTCTTTGTTCTACTCTTTTGCATTGTATGGTCATGTCACAGGTGTTTCACATTAGAAAATGCATTAGAGCGCAAGAGTCACTACATCCAGATGTATCATCGAGAAAGGCACACGCACACACCAGGTGTATTCGCTACTTTTTCATGCTTTCTCGCATTTTTATGTCTTGGAGGTCCCTTATAGGTTTTGAACACCGGGACGGTGTTTCATTCAAGTCTGGGGGGAGTACTCGTCGAGTATTATGCATGTGATTAGAATTAGATGATTAGGATTAGATGTAGATTTTTGTTTTTAGGAATAAACGGATGGATACCTAGCATGAATTTTCAAGCTTTAGTCATTATTGTGCGACTTTGTCGAATCGTGAACAATAGTCTAGGTTTGCTTAGAAGATTTCTTAATTTCCGATTAGTTGAAGTAATTGTGCATGAAACCATGACTTATAGTTACATTCACCTCCTAGGTTTCAGTACCAAGTATCATATCTC
>CM071874.1:14262335-14292589 GCA_036759665.1 Gynandropsis gynandra
TTTACGTTTGCTTAGGGACAAGCAAACATTCAAGTCTGGGGGATTTTGATCATCTCGTTTTCATACGTATTTCTTGCATGATTTAAGAGACGTTTTTTATACATATGTGATGTTTTACGTATGATTCCGTTTTTGTTTTACTTGTTTTCGTGCTTTTCATGTTCTTACAGGTCTTTACGCGTATTTGGATCATTTTGGAGCTAAAAGGACATGCACGGAGCTAAGGAGAAACTTCGAGCATCATCACGAGACAAACGGGACGAGATTGAGCAAGAAAAGCCTCCATCCCGTCGGGCACAACTCTTGCACGACCGGGCAAGACCTACGGCCAAACTTGTGCGCATTTCTGCACGACTCGGGCAAGAATACCCGACCTATGCCTTGTGCCCGAGCGGGCTCACATACCATGCCCGATCGGGCTTGCATTCTAGCCCGCACATCCGCGCGTTCCCCCCTAGCTGCACCCGAGCGGTCACACTCAATGCCCGAGCGGGTCGCGGCCCGAAATTACCTATTAAGTTAAGTAAACTTAACTTAAAACAAAGGCGACTCGTGCGGGCAATTTAGGCAACATCTAGACCGACTTAGGAGGCTTAAAAGGAGGCAGAAGACGTCATTGAAGCAAGCGTACATTGGAGATTAATTCAGTAGAAGATTAAGGAGATTCTTGTGAGGAGACAAGCGAGGAGCATTGGAGATCAAGCCCCGACACTTCGGTTTTGTTTGGTTTTCATGTTCCTTAAACTTTCTACTTTGTTTATGTTTCTTTACAGACGCATGAGCGAGTAGTTTGTTTGTTCTAGGAGAAGGGATTAGCCCTTGGCTATCCCGGAACCACTTTTGATCTATTTTGAATGCATCTTCCCGTTTTAGTTCATCTATTCTTTATCTGAGTGCTTAATTTACTTGTATTTGCGAACGGCCGCTAACTGGGATTGCATGATAGATAGATTGATCGTCGGTTTGGGTAGTCTTGTGGTGAAACCGGATTCCTAGGACATTTGTCTTATCGTTAGAACCCAAGTAGTTTATTTACTTTCAGTATTTCATTCTTCATCCACATTCTTTCGTTAGCAAGTTTGATTCCTAGTTCGAGTTTAGGTAGTGTTGCGTAGTCTCTGTGGGATCGACACCTAAAATACTACACACGTGTTGTGCACTTGCGGGTAGTTTAGGTTATTTTATTTAACTCTGATAACGCATCACGCGTCCAGTTGTCTGAATAAGCTGCCTATCTGCTCATTGGCGCTTTCTTGTTCCGCTTCCACTCTCATAAACAAGTTGTTTCGATTCTCAAATAGTTTAAGGAGGTAGGTGTATGTGGCGGGATAATCGGGGGCTGCTAGGATTGGGTTGGGTATGGCTAAGGCACATATGGTTGATAGCTCTGAGTTTGGGGTTCCGTCCATGGCTAGAAATTCCCAAACGATTGTTGTGCATTCACCATTGTGAGAGTGAAGCCGCTCGGGTTACTCGAAATATTTAACTTACCTCAAGAAAAAATTGACCTAGCCCTTGCGGGGCATGTGGTCTTGCCCACGCGGGCAACCTGAAAATGGACCTAGCTCGCGCAGGTCTCATGCTCAGCCCACGCGGGCTGTGCTGCAATCTGAAAAAAAAATCACGAGGAAAAACATGCAGCAATAATCATGAAGGCCACTAAAATAAATGTCTATATCCTAAAGAGAGTTCGAGAGCACAAATAAAATAAAAAGGAAGAAAAAGGATACGAAGCTCGGGTTGCCTCCCGAGAAGCGCTTGTTTACGGTCTTTAGCTTGACCCTAACGCTCTAGGCATATGTGATGTCGGAAAGAGGAGGTACGCCTCTTCCGTCTTCTACGTGATCGGCATAGCATGGCTTTAACCTTTGAGCATTGTCCACTAGCAAATCTCCATTTTTCTCGTCCAATCCTACAACTCCATGGTATCTCCGTCGGACTCAATTATGCTTGAGTGTTTCCTCGGTGTTTCAGGCGGGATAAGTGTGCGTGCGGGCCATCGAGGGTGTAGGAAATGAGGTGTAACTCTGAAATACCACAGCCCATGTGGGTTGTACACGTTGCCCGCGCGGGTCATCTACTCCCGAAGATGTTGCTCGTGTCGGGGTCTCAGCTAACCCGTGCGGATTTATGCTCATGTAACCTGTCCGAGCGATCTTATCCACTGCCCCGCGTGGGCTCTTTACTGCATCCTTTGTCCCCGAGAGGTTTACCCGAGTCGGGGTGTGATCCACCCCGCTCGGGTCCTTGATTTTGTGACTTGCCCGAGCTGGCTCATCCACTACCCCGTGCGGGATCTGAATTACGTCTTTTATCCCCGAGAAACTTGCCCGAGTCGGGGTATGAGTTGCCCCGCACGGGTCTTGCGATTGAGGTGTAGCCTGATGGGTTGAGGTATGGACACGCGCGGACTAGTTCTCATCTGCAGAGTATTCAAGCTCTCCTTGAGTTTCGTGCATGCATCGACATCTTGGGGTGACTGAAATAGGCTCCCGGTGCATTCGGACAGTGGTATCTCCACGGGATGGATGTCGCGATGTTCACGTTGAACTTTCTCTGCTAGTTCATCTATCGTGTTAATGTGCATCACGGGTTCAGTCATATGTGGCTTCTTAAGCACATCGTCGAGCTTGAACTCAATGGACTTGTCTCCAAACTTCATGACCAGTCTGCCTTCAACGCAATAAATAACCATTTTTGCCATGATGAGGAATGGTCTTCCTAAAATGATGGGAATCTTTGGGTTTATCTCCATGTCCACAACTACAAAGTCCACGGGAACCAGAATTCTCCTACTTGTACAGCAACATTCGTCAATATGCCTACGGGACACCGTACGGATTGATCGGCCAAGTATATCATCATACGTGTGGGCTGTAGATCTCCTACTCGATTGAGTTTGTTATCAAGTGACAGTGGTAGCAAGCTTACACTCGCTCCAATATCGATTAGTGCATGCTTAATCTCATTATCGTAGATCTTACAAGGGATGACAAAGTTACCTCGATCGGGCATCTTCTTGGCCATGGTAGGTGGTTGTATGAGCGAATTGGTGACCATCACTACCTCATTGTCTATGGTTCTCTTCCTCGTTATAATGTCCTTGAGGAATTTAGCGTAAGATGGGATCTTCGTGAGCGCGTCGTAGAATGGGATGGTGACTTGCAGCTTCCTAAGTAGTTCCACCAATTGGGCGAATTGAGCATCTTCGTTCTGCTTCCTTTGGTGCTGTGGGAAAGGTAGGGGTGGTGCCCTCGGGGCAGGTGGCACGTAAGGTAGCTCCCTCTCCTCTTTCAAGCCTTGAGTAATGGTTTTTTCAATTGTATTGCTCAAAGGCTCTCCTCTCGCAGCTGTGGAAGGCATGGGTTGCTCCACTGTATTTCTGCTCCTTAGAAAAATGGCGTTGACTTGCTCCCGGGGGTTCGTCTCGGGTTTCGCAGGGAGGTGTCCGGGCTGTCGGCTAGACCCTTGGCCTAGTTGTGCCACTTGCGTTTCTAGGAGCTTTAACTGTATTTCGTAACCATCCGTTCTCTTCCTCATGTCATCCACTTCAGCCTTGATTCCTCCAAGCGCGTAACCTTAGTTTTTCTGTTCTTGCATTATCAATTGGAGCATAGAGAGAATTTCGGAGTCACCTGAAGGTTGTGCGCGAGGCTAATAGCTGTGGTCTTGGCCACTCCCTCTCGGCTGGAAACCTTGGTTTTGGTTTCTTGCCATCATCCACGTGTTAAAATCCTGCGGGTTTGCTACATTACTTGTATTACCATAGGAGAGGTTGGGATGGCTCTTGATGTAGTTATGCTGGTAGGCTCGATTATTGACGTAGTTGCCTTCTCGATTCCTTGACCGATGGATGCATCTTGTCGATCAACATGAAGGCCTGCCATCATCCTGTATATCTCCTAAACATGTTGCTTTAGATCTGTTAAGTTCGGGTTGGCAATAGTTAACTCATTTACCGCAGCTTTGAATGAGAAGTCGCGGTTGTAATCTCTGACCTTCTTGCCTCCCTCCCTTGCCATGTTCTCGATCAAATTATGGAGTTTTTGGAAGGTGAGGTTGCTGAGGGAACCACCACCCGCTACTACGATCATGAAGTGTGTGGTCTCTTGGAGACCTTGCATGAAGCTCGTGATGAGGTACCTCTTGTCCATTCCATGATGAGGAGAAATGTGTTAATAGTTCTTGAAGCGCTCCCATGCATCATGTAAACTCTCACCTGTTTCTTGCAGTAATGAATTTATTCGGCTCTTGGTGAGGAGCGTCCTGTGGTCTGGGAATAATTGCTGCATGAATCGCTGCTCTAAGTCATCCCACGAAGTAATAGACGCAGTAGGCAATGTTGAACAACCAACTCTGTGTTGCGTCTTTGAGCGATAATGGGAATGCTGATAAGTATAGATCTTCTCGTGTGACTCATGTGCCAACTTTAGTAGTGCTGCAAAGCATCTTGAAGTCCGTGAGGTGTGAATTTGGATCCTCATTGTCCATTCCTCTGAAAACGGGTTGTAGCTCAACTTGGTTTTCTATCGAACGAGCCATGCATGAAAGCAATTGGGTGTGTTTTGGAGCTGTGTAAGCTCCATAAGTTTCTTCAGCAACAGCCATTTCGTGCTTATCAGTGTTGCCTTCTCCGCTGCTTGCACTGGGGCTTTCGTTGTCAGTTCCTTCCTCTTCGGAACCGTGTGTCTCTGGGATGTTCTCTTTATCTACTTCGGATTCAGAGTCTGCAGGTCTAATTCCCCTCTTTTTGTGCAGGTTTCGTATCGCTCTTTCAACCTCGAGATCGTATATGAGTAGCTTTTGTGTTGAGCTTCTCATACAATGGTACCTGCACAACAATAAACAAACAACCAAAGTGCAGATCTGATGTAGATAAATGACTCGATAAATGGAAAAGAAAAAATGCAGAAAATTGACTAAGACTACGGAAAAGACTGAATCTTAATCTAGCTAATTCCTAATCTAGGTCGTAATTAGTCCCCAGCAACGGTGCCAAAAACTTGATGTGCGAGATATCAAGCAATAAAAATGCCTAATATCCACTTACCGCAAGAGTACGGATCGGTGTAATAAAAGGGTTGAACTATAGGGACTAATGCAACCTAAGCTAAGAATACGACTAAACTAAGATGGATTGAATTGATGATGGTGTGATATAAATTTCTAAAACACTAAAGTTAATCGTGACAGCGATGGGGAGATGTGGAAGACTTGATAATTAAGAACACTATGGATTTCGGGTTATCGGGATTTGCAAGGATGCAACGAACAAGGGATCATGGACTTATCAAACTATCTTGATAACGGGGAATTCATGCTCATAAATAAGGAATGGTTCTTTCGAATCCTAAACCTCCTAACCATAACAACGTGCAATCCTACCTTCCAGCAGTGATTGACTCGTGATTACGGTAGCGTTAAGCGCACAATCCTAATTCCTAAGTCTATTAACCGACCGATCATATTCTCATTAATCAAGCTTAATCCACAATCAATTGTTCCGGATTTGTAATCTAACCTTCCAGCTAAACAAAAATTCCTAGATTTCTGAGCGGTCAACACAAGTATAATACATTTATGATGTTGATTGTAAAACCGAATTTCAAGAAAGGTTCGATAAGTCTAAGCATTAACGCATAGTTTCAAGCATCCATTACAAATTCGATATCCCTAACCCATAGCTGAAAATCTTCTCACTCATAGAATCTACTGTAAAACAAGAGAAATAAACCCTAAAATTATAAGGATAAAAAATACGATTCGTCGATCTTCCCTATCTTGACACCGAAGTTCGGATTGTTGTTTCTCTTCTTCTCCAGAGTCTCCTGAGTTTTCCTTGTGTTTTTCAGTCTCTTCTCAGCCCCTAGCCACCGTCTTCTTGCCTTCAGATCGCCCATTCTCTTTCTAATTTAAGTTTGAAATTCAAAACAGGTTGTTGCTGAAAAAGGGGGCCCGCACAGGCTATGTGTTTAACCCGTGCGGGCTCATCGTGGTCACTCTGCCCGAGCGGGCTACTCATCTCCTCGGATCGTGCAATATTCTCTAGAATAGTCAGCCCGCGCGGGTTAAGATATCCACCCCGCGTGGGGTCGTCGTGTTTGTCCAAACCCGAGCGGGTTCTCTTCTAGCCCGAGTCATGCGATATTTTCTAGAGTTGCAGCCCGCACGGGGGCCTCTACAAGCCCGAGTGGGCTGGGTTAATTCTGTGCCTTTGCTCCTTTTTGCTCTATGCTCGGGTGTTCCTTTTGCTTTCGTGGCTTGAATTTGTTCCGAGTGATTTGTAGCTTCCAGTATGTGCGGTTGAATCCAGGAATTGCCACTTTAAAGCTCGATTAGGCCTTGTCTCCTTAAAACCTTAAAATCAACAAAAGGGGAGTATATAAAGAACGTTCGTGTCGGATTCGGAACTTGTGCTATACAAACTATGTGAAAATGATATAAATACCTAGCCTAAAACTAACATACACTACGTGTTATCAAACTACAAGGAGTGGATGGAATCAATTTTGACCACGACACATCCAAGGAAAATCTTCTTTATGGTCAACACCTAAAATTCGGCAAATGTGGGTAAAAAGGCTAAAAGATATACAACATTGAAAAAACCTACAATAAACAAATATAGATGAAAAAATCAAATATTAATGGCAATGTTGCATTAACTTCAATACAAGATGATCAAGATTCTATGCGGTACTTTGATAGTAGTTGTTCAAGCAAATAACATGTAATCTTATCTTGTTATCCAACTTTAAAGAGATTACCAAAGGTTGTTGTATAACTTTTTGATATGGACGCAAAAGGAAAATACAAAGAAAAGGTGACATTAAAACTGTTGGACAACCTGAATTGACTAATGTACACTTTGTGCAGGGACTTTCAAGCCAATCTAATAAGCATCAGTCAGCTTTATGATCAAGGTTTATATGTTTTTTCTCATATGAGAAAGGTATTGTCACTAGTAAACATGGTAAGAATGTTCTTGTAAGAAAAAAAAACATCAAAAAAATGTTACATCTAGTGCGAAGACTAAAATGCTACATAGTTACATAGGATCATATTGATATATGGTATGAACTATTGGGACATGTTAATTATAGGACTATTTTTAAATCATCCAATTTAGAGTTGAGTCAAGGTATGCCCATAATGACGAAGATGAATGAGGTTTTATGGATTGAAACAAGCACCAATGACGTGGTATGACAAGGTAGCCACGTTTCTCATCGCCAATGGATACAAATGAGGGAGATTTTATGGAACTTTATTTATTAATAAATTAGATAATAATTTACTTGTTGTCCAAATTTATGTTGATGACATTGTCTTCGATTCAACATCTCAAAAGAAAGTTGATTTGTTTGTGCAAAGAATGACAAACGAGTTTGAGATGAGCATGTTCGGGGAACTGAAATTCTTTCTTGGATAGTAGGTGAAACATTAGATGAAATAATATTCATATCAGATAGCATGTATTCTCACAACTTAGTGAAGAAATTTGAAATGGAGAATAGCAATACTACTCATACATCTGTGTCAACTACGACCAAATTGACAAAAGACTCCAATGGAGATGATGTAGAACAAAAGTTTTACCGAAACATGATAGATTTTTTTAAAATAATTTATCATTATAATTAAATATTAAATTACTGATTATTATAGCGTTGAAGATTTTTCAAAATTTAAATTAATCTATGATAATATTAGGACGTTAATAACCATGACGGTTTTCTTCACAATATTGCCCGTCAATCCCATAGTTATATATTTGTGACATATTTGTTTTTTTTTAAATGGTACAAGCAAGTGGAGTAAATTATTAAGCAAAACAATAACATAATATGTTAATAGATCTACATTATAAAAACTCACATATTTAATAATAACAAAATTTTATTTTTTAGATCAAAGGTTGGTAGATGAATATTTGATCTTTGTAGAGTGATTAGAAGCCCAATAACATCTATTTATTAAAGTAAATAATATCAATTTAGTAGCAAAGAATTAATAGTAATGATTTATTGAAACAACTGCTTACGAGAAAATTTTATTTGTGGTCAACAAACCCAATTATTGGTCGATAGGAACGTTTCTTGAATATGTACTTTCAAACTATTTATTTTTTATATAATGAATCATATGATGAATCTGATTAATTATGAATAAGTTTTGCGGTTTAATATATACAAATATATCATTGTTATACCAATAGGTATTGATATATGTTAAGGATAAGAATGTTTTATTGTTATAAAAAAGTTTTTTAATGTGAAAATTTATAATTACTGAAAATAAAAAATGTCATATAGAGACAAATAAACATTAATTTTTTCTATTTTATTTCTACACTTTTCTAATTATATTAACAATTTATTAAATATTTTATCTTACTTTCTTTTTTATTATGACAAATTTATTTTAATTTAATCATATAGTTTGTGATATCATTCACTATTATAGATCATATCAGTTATTGATTTTTAAATAAATTTTAAAATTTATTTTTATTTTTTAAAATATGATTAATTTAATAATTTCTTCTTATTTTATATTCATTTAGAATTTAATAATTAGTACCAAATTATTCATAAATAAATTAATAATAGTTTATAATTGATATTATAAAATATATTTTTACTATTATAAACATTATTATTAAATATTATTGTTTCATATAATATAAATAATTATTTTTTAAGTATTAATGGTGTTAGGAGATACATGAAAAAAGATTTTTTAAACAAAATAAAGCACTAATATTATATCTTTAAACCATAGTAACAACATGTATAAGAGCCTAGATAGTATTATTTATATCATTATTATAATAACTGATTATTATACGATCAATATTAGGACATTAACGATCATGATTGTTTTCTAGATGATTATCGGAGCAATATTTAACTCAAGTTGCATTGCAAGTCAATCCCATACTAATATTTTTGTAATATATTTTCTGTTTTATGAAATGGTTCAAGCAAATGGAGCAAATTTATACCCCAAAAAATAACATAATATGTTAATGGATCTACATTATAAAAACTCATATATTAATAATAACTGAATTTCATTTTTTTATCAGAGGTTGGTAAGTATATATTTGATCTTTTCATAATGATTAGAAACCCGATATTATCTACAATTTATTAAAACAAATAATATAAACTTAGTAGCAAAGAATTTAATATTAATGATTTATTGAAACAAGTGCTTATAAGAAAAAATATTCTTTGTGGTCAACCAAACCAATCAATGGTCGATATGAACGTTTCTTATGCAATTTGGATTAAAATTAATTTTTTTATATAGGTTATATAATGAATCATATAATGAATCAAAATTATTATGAATAAGTTCTTGAGGTTTAATATATAAAAATATATCATTATAATACCAATATATATATTAATATATTTTAAGATAATAATATTTTAACTATATTTTAGAAATATATATTGTTAAAAAGTGTTTTTTAATACGAAAAAATTATAATTACGGAAACTAAAAATTTCATATAGAGAAAAATAAACACTAATTTTTTTTATTTTGTTTCTACAGTTTTCTAGTTATATTTAAAGTATACTAAATATTTTATAATACTTTCCTATTTACTACAACAATTTATTTTAAATTTATCATATATTTTTGGATGTCATTCACTATTATTGATAAAATCAATTATTGATATTTTAATCAATTTTAAAATTTATTTTTCTTTTTAGTACAAATTACTTAATATTTTATCATATCTTTTGTCATGTCATTCACTATTATAGATAACATAACTTATTGGTATAATTATAAATTTATTTTGAAGGATTAATGGTGTTAGAAGATACATGAAAAAAGTTTTGTTAAACAAAAATAAAGCGCTGATATTAGATCTTTTAAACCATAATAAAACTATGTATAAGAGCCTAAATAGTATTTTTTATATCATTATTATAATAACTGATTATTATAGCGTACTTTTTGAAAAATTTTCAAAATTTAAATTAATCGATAATCAATATTAGGACGCTAACGACCATGAATGTTTTCTAAATGCTTATTTGAGCAATATTTGACTGAAGTTGCATTGCAAGTCAATCCCATACCAATATTTCTGTGACATATTTTCTGTATTTTGAAATGGTTAAAGAAAGTGGAGTAAATTTAGGCCGCAAAAAAAATAACATAATATGTTAATGGATCTACATTATAAAAAACTTATATATTAATAATACTTGAATTTCAATTTTTTTATGAGAGGTTGGTAAGTATATATTTGATCTTTACATAACGACTAGAAACGCGATAACATCTACAATTTATTAAAATAAATAATATAAATTTAGTAGCAAAGAATTTAATATTAATGATTTATTGAAACAAGTGCTTACAGGAAAAAAATTATTTGTGGTCAACCAAACCAATCAATGGTCGATATGAACGTTTTTTAAATATGCACTTTGGATTAAAATTAATTTTTTATATAAGTTATATAATGAATCATATAATGAATCAAAATTATTTTGAATAAGTTCTTGAGGTTTAATATATAAAAATATATCATTATTATACCAATATATATTAATATATTTTAACATAATAATATTTTAACTATATTTTCGCAATATATATTGTTAGAAAAGTGTTTTTTAGTATGAAAAAATTATAATTACGAAAACTAAAAAATTTCATATAGAGATAAATAAACACTAATTTTTTTTTATTTTGTTTCTACAGTTTTCTAGTTATATTTCAAGTATACTAAATATTTTATAATACTTTCCTATTTACTACAACAATTTATTTTAAATTTATCATATATTTTTGGATGTCATTCGCTATTATTGATAAAATCAATTATTGATATTTTAATCAATTTTAAAATTTATTTTTATTTTTTAGTACAAATTAATTAATATTTTATCATATCTTTTGTCATGTCATTCACTATTATAGATAACATAACTTATTGATATTTTAATCAAATTTAAAAATTATTTTATATTTTATTTTTAAATTATTTTAATAATTTTTTATTTTATATTCATTTAGAACTTAATAATTTGTACCAAATTATTCATAAATTAATTAATAATAATTTCTAATTTATATTATAAAATATATTTTTACTATTATAAACATTATTATTAAATATTATTGTTTCATATAATTATAAATAATTATTTTGAAGGATTAATGGTGTTAGAAGATACATGAAAAAAGTTTTGTTAAGCAAAAATAAGGCGCTAATATTAGATCTTTTAAACCATAATAAAAATATGTATAAGAGCCTAAATAGTATTATTTATATCATTATTATAATAACTGATTATTATAGCGTATTTTTTGATAGTTTTTTCAAAATTTAAATTAATATATGATCAATATTAGGACACTAACAACAATGAATGTTTTCTAAATGCTTATTTGAGCAATATTTAACTGAAACTGCATTGCAAGTCAATCCCATACCAATATTTTTGTGACATATTTTCTGTATTTGAAATGGTTCAAGAAAGTGGAGTAAATGTAGACCGCAAAAAAATATAACATAATATGTTAATGGATCTACATTATAAAAAAAACTTATATATTAATAATACTTTAATTTCAATTTTTTTATGAAAGGTTGGTAAGTATATATTTGATCTTTACATAATGACTAGAAACGCGATAACATCTACAATTTATTAACATAAATAATATAAATTTAGTAGCAAAGAGTTTAATATTCATGATTTATTGAAACAAGTGCTTACAGGAAAAAAAATTCGTTGTGGTCAACCAAACCAATCAATGGTCGATATGAACGTTTCTTAAATATGCACTTTGGATCAAAATTAATTTTTTATATATAAGTTATGTAGTGAATCAGAATTATTATGTAGGCTATAGTTTATATAGTTTGGGGGAATAGGCAAGAATTTATATAGTTCGGGGGGAGGAATAGGCTACAATTGATATAGTTAGGGGGAAGGGGGGAATAGGCTAGAATTCATATAGTTAGAGGGGAATAGGCTGGAATTCATAGAGTTCGGGGGGAATAGGCTGGAAATCATATAGTTTAGGGGGAAATAGGCTATTTTAAAAAATATTTAACAGAAAAATTAACGAAAAGTTAATGGAGGGGGAATAGGATGATTTTTTAAGTTAATGGGGAAATAGGATGAGTAACGGTAGTTTAGGGGGGAATCAGATGATCAGAAAAGTTCAGGGAGGAATATGATTAAAGTTTGTACTTTATATTATAAAATATATTTTTACTATTAATATTATTATTAAATATTATTGTTTCATATAATTATAAATAATTATTTTGAAGGATTAATGGTGTTGTTAGAAGATTGAAAAAAAGTTTTGTTAAACAAAAATAAAGCGCTAATATTAGATCTTTTAAACCATAGTAAGAACATGTATAAGAGCCTAAATAGTATTATTTATTTCATTATTATAATAATTGATTATTATAATGTATTTGGAAATTTTTTCAAAATTTAAATTAATATATGATCAATATTAAGACGTTAACAACCATGACTTTTTTCTAGATGATTATCTGAGTAATATTTGACTAAAGCTGCATTGCAAGTCAATTCCATACGAATATTTTTGTGATATATTTTCTCTTTGTTGAAATGGTTCAAGCAAGTGGAGTAATTAAATTTAGACAACAAAAAATAACATAACATGTTAATGGATCAACATTATAAAAAAACTCATATATTCATTTTTTTATAAGAGGTTGGTGAGTATATATTTTTTATTAGAGGTTGGTGAATATATATTTGATCTTTACATAATGATTAGAAACCAAATAACATATACAATTTATTAAAATGAATAATATAAACTTAGTAACAAAGAATTTAATATTAATGATTTCTTTAATTAAGTGCTTACAAGAAAAAAAATTCTTTGTGGTCAACCAAACCAATCAAGGGTCGATATGAACATTTCGTAAATATGCACTTTATATTAAAATTAAATTTTTATATAATTTATATAATGAATCAAAATTATTTTGAATAAGTTCTTGAGGTTTATTATAGAAAAATAAATCATTATTATACCAATATATATTAATATATGTTAAGATAATAATATTTTCACTATGATTTTAAAAATATATATAGTTAAAAAAGTGTTTTTTATACGAAAAAATAAAATTACTAATAATAAAATATGTCATATAGAGATAATAAACACTATTTTTTGTATTTTATTTCTACACTTTTCTAGTTATATTAAAAATTTACTAAATATTTTATCATACTTTCCTTTTTACTACAACAAATTTATTTTAAATTTATCATATATTTTGTGATGTCATTCATTATAATAGATAAAATCACTTATTGATATTTTAATCAATTTTTAAAATTATTTTTTTAGTACAAATTACTTAATGTTTTATCATATATTTGTGATGTCATTCAATATGATAGATAAAAACCTTATTGATATTTTAATCAATTCTAAAAATTATTTTTGTATTTTTAGTTTTGATTATTTTAATACTTTTTTATTTTATATTCATTAATAATTTGTACCAAATTATTCATAAATGAATTAATAATAGTTTATAATTTATATTATAAAATATATTTTTACTATTATAAACATTATTATTAAATATTATTGTTTCATATAATTATAAATAATTATTTTTGAAGTATTAATAGTTGTAGAAGATACATGAAAAAAGTTTTGTTAAACAAAATAAAGCGCTAGTGTCAAATCTTTTAGACCATAGTAACAACATATGTAAGAACCAAAATAGTATTATTTATATCATTTTTATTGAATGTATTTTTATATCCAATATAACGATTAAAAGATGTGTACTACTAAAATACTTTCATGAAATTTAAATAAATTTCATTCTATTAATTATTTTTATTATCTCACTACGATTAGAAATCTCGAGGGATATGTTTAAGATTTGATGTGCTTGCATCAATATTTAATATAGTATCACAAAAACAATTTACATAAGGTTATGTCTTATGGAATTGTCTCCCACCAACTTTTTTTTACATGGAAATTATCAAAGAATCAGAATATAAAATCAAAAGGAAAACTTTAAAAATTATATTCTTTTATAAACCTGTTAATTTGTTTTCATTTATTATACAAATTTTTAGTTATTAAATTATTTTAATAAAAAATTTAAATTTATTATCAAATTAAAATTTAAAATTTTGTTTGATATTAATTTATATCATGTTATAGATAAATACAAAATTCATAATCTAAGAAAAATTTTCATATTCTAAAAAACTTAAGAGGTATTTTCTCTTTATTGGTAACGTGGCTTCACCAAAGAAGATAAAAAAAATCTTCTTATTATATATATGACTAGAAATCGGACCCGCGCAATGTAGAGGTTAAAGATAACTTTTTAATATATAAAATATTTAATTTCAAATTATGTGTTTTGTTATATAAATAATTTGATATAAGTAATATAACAAAAATAAAAGTTTTAGAGGTTTAATATATATAAACATATAATTTTTATATCAATAAATATTTGAAATGTAAATTTTTATTTCAATATATACGTTTATAATTTATAGTTGAGTAAATTATACACAATTAATAAAAATTTATTAAATATTTGTTAGATAATTATAGATCATTTATTATATTCTAAAATAATTTTAGTATGTAATTGTTTAGATAACTTAATATTTTTTTGTTTTATGATAATAAGAGAAAATGGTACTCCAAAATGGAATATATGAAATATTTTAAAGATAATTGAAGTTTAATTACTATTATTTAGAAAAAATATTTATTTAACATGAAAAAACTTATAATAAATGATAATTTTGAAATAAAAGATACACACAGGTGAACACTGAATTTATTTCATTTTTCATTCTATTGCTACAATTTTGTAATTATATTAAATTTATAAATGTTTTTGTTTCAAGTATTTATGAAAATAAATTTATTTTAAATAAATTTATATTTCGTAGTAGATAATCATTATGTCATTCTCTATAATAAATAAAATTTCTAATTGATATTTTAATCAATTTAAAAGAACTTGGTGACATTTATTTACTAAATTATTCCAAAAAAATTTCTATTTTATATTCATTTAGAATATAATAATTTGGATTAAATTATTTATAAAAAGATTAATGATAATTTAGGAAACTAATCATATATAAAGGGAGGATTTTTCCTCCCTTCTGGTGATGCCACGTCAACACGGAGGAAAAATCCTCCCTTCACACTACAATTTTGCTTTCACACCTGTATACAATTTTTCATTTTACACCCATCACAATTTTCCCATGGATTCTATGAACTTGTATTCTTCTTATTGATTAAATTAAGTGATGTACAAGATGTATATATAGGTACAAAGATTAGAAACCCTAATGAGCGTTAAATTACATATTTATCCCTTTCTCTTATATGCCCCCTCAAGATGGAGCACCATTGGTGATGCCAATCTTGTGAAATAGTCTAAGGAACGGTTGACGAGAGAGCGGTTTGGTGAGTAAATCCGCTAGTTGATCAGACGAGTTGACGTGAGACACTCGTAGGATACCGCCTTGCACTTGTTGACGAACAAAGTGGTAATCCAAGGCAAGATGCTTCATGCGAGAGTGAAAGACGGGATTGGCACTCAAGTATGTTGCACCAATATTGTCACAGTATATTACCGGAGGCTCAGACGTAGAAATACCAAGTTATGTCAGGAGAGACGTGATCCACCGAAGTCCGGCTGCTGTATCTGCTATAGAGCGATACAACGCTTCCGTGGATGAGCGGGCGGTGAATTTCTGCTTCTTCGAAGACCATGAAATCGGATGGCTACCAAGGTAGACGATGTATGCCCCTGTAGAGATATACTCATCACGATCCCCCGCCCAATCTGCATCACTGAAGGCGTGGAGAGATGAAGTATTACCAGTGGAGAAGAAAATACCACGATCTCGTGTTCCAACCAAGAACCGGAGTACCCGTTTGAGAGCTTGTAGATGTTCTGTTTTCGGTGCATGCATGTACTGAGATAATCTGTTGACGACAAAACTGAGATCCGGTCTCGTAAGTGTGAGGTATTGCAGACTGCCAACAAGAGTCCGATAGGCTGTTGGATTTGGCATCGGAAAACTGAGCTTTGTCTAGGATATCATTCACGTATTTGCGTTGAGTGAGGAGCAAACTAGAGGCAGTCCGTGTTGCTTCAATGCCAAGAAAATAAGATAGATCTCCCAAGTCTTTGATAGAGAACCGAGTTCCGAGGGTGGTAGTGAACCGTTGAACTACCGTGGTGTTACTTTCTGTGACCACAAGATCATCCACATAAACGAGAACATATATTGTTACCTCAGAATTGCGGAGAATGAATAATGATGTGTCGGCAAGAGAGTTAACAAATCCTTGGTCGCGGAGTTCTGAATACCACGCCCGGGAGCTTGTTTGAGACCATAGAGCGCTTTGCGAAGTTTGCAAATGTGGTGTGGACGATCATGATCAACAAAGCCTTGAGGTTGTGTCATATACACTTCATCCGTTAGATGCCCTTGGAGAAAGGCATTGTTGACATCTAGTTGGCGAAGAGTCCACCCATTGAGATTGCAAGGCTCAAGATCAATCTGATTGTAGTGGGTTTAACAACTGGACTGAAGGTCTCAGAGAAGTTCACCCCGGGTCATTGTGTAAAACCTTTGGCCACAAGTCTAGCCTTGTAGCACTCCACAGAACCATCAGGCAATCGTTTGATGCGAAAGATCCACTTGCAGCCAACAATGTTCGAGGCTTGTTCAACAGGTACAAGATCCCAGGTTCCATTGCGGACAAGTGCATCAAATTCCTCGCTCATTGCTTTTCTCCACCGAGAGTCCTTAAGGGCTTGAGAAACCGTCTTCGGTTCAGTGTCGTGATCAGAGAGAACAGCGGAATAGGAGCAGTTGTGATTCACCTTCAACATTTTGGCCTTAGCTCTTGTTTGCATAGGATGAATATTGCCACGGACAATAGGTTCATTCACCGTAGGGGCAGTGACGTCCGAAGCTGAGCGATCAGAAATAGAGGCCACGTCCGGTGAAGCATGAGATGTGGACATGTCTGGTGAAGGATCTGTTGCAGGAGTGACGGAAGAGGACGGTGTCAAGAGCAGCCTAGGACCCGAGGGAACAACAGAAACTGGTGGTGACCATAGGGAGTTTGGTGGATTTGTGGCCGAGGAGGTGGAACCGAAAAACAGAGAGTAGTTTGAGTAGAGAAAGACTGTTTCGTGGGCACTTTGGGTGGTGGAGTATCCTAGGAACACACACGGTTTAGAACGAGGTGAGAGTTTGTGGGTGGAGTATGGATGAAGCCACGAATAGCATAGACAACCGAAAGTCCGAAGTTTATGATAGTTCGGGAAGGTGCCTAGAAGTTTAGTGTATGGGCTGTCATAGGAGAGAACAAGAGTGGGTAAGCGGTTAATGAGGTAGATCGCGGTTGGGAAAGCATAGGTCCAAAAGGAGGTGGGAAGTGAGGCGTGTGAAAGGAGGGAAAGACCGGTATCAACAATGTGACGGTGACGATGTTCAGATATACCGTTGTGTTCAGGAGTATGAGGTGGGGTGGTATGATGAGAGATGCCGTGAGTAGAGAGAAAGGAGGCTAGGGCAATGTACTCACCACCATTATCGGTATAGAGAGTACGGATGACGGTTTGGAACTGTTTTTCAACAAGGGTTTTAAACTTGATAAAAATGTCTCGAACTTGAGATTTTTGTTTGAGAGGATAAAGCCATGTGTAGCGGGTGAAGTGGTAAACAAAAATGACATAATATTTGAAACCATCAACCGAGATTATTGGTGATGTCTAAACATCGGAGAAGATGATTTCAAGAGGATTAGAGGTTGTAATGGTAGATTCATGAAATGGTAACTTGTGGCTTTTATTGGTTGAGCAAGAATTGCATAACAAGGACGAACAGGACTTAGACAACGGTAAAGAATTCTTAGAAACGATATGCTTTAAAATGGAAAACGAAGGATAACCTAAGCGAAAATGCCACTCGGACAAAGTGGTCTTGACACTATGGAGAGCCACAATTTGAGGGGTGGGAGACTCGGGAATCGGCCACTCATAGACACCATCTTTAGACTTTCCTGGGAGACTCGGGAATCGGCCACTCATAGATACCGTCTTTAGACTTTCCGTGAAGTAGACGTTCCCCCGTTTTTAGATCCTTCACCTGAAAATGATCATCAAAAAATTCCACGGAAACTGCATCACCGATTACCACTTCTTCACCACCCTTGTACGGAGAATGCAGTGACAAATTTTGAAGATCCGACGTGATATGATGAGAGGCGCCGCTGTCAAGAAGCCATTGTTCCGGTTCATATGTCGTGAGGGTTGTGTTGTGAGCGCGCGGCTGCCAAGGACGCGGTGAAGGAGTCCAATGCGGTGACGGAACAGCAGCGAAATTCTGACTTCCGTGAGGAGCAGAGTGTTGGTGAGGCTGTGGACACCGACGGACGCTATGTCCATAGATCCCACACAATTGACAGCGACCTTGATACCCTGAAGATGGTCGGTTATCATTCCGTCGCCAATGGGAGGGACCGTTCTGCCTGTTGTATTTTTTCGGGCGAGTATTGGCAGCGAGGGTAGTGACAGGAGGCGAGAAATGCAGGGGAGTGGAGTGAAGCAGTTTTTCTTCATGATTGAGGAGTTTTTCATGAAGTTCCTCGATCGGAATTATGCTGTCTCGAGCATTCACAGCATCCATAATAGGCTTGTAGTCTTCCGGCAATCCATCGAGGATGTATTGCAGCAGATCTTCAGCATCAAGAGGCTTTCCGAGGAGCGTCAATTCATCCGCCTTGTTGATGATGGTGCGCATGTAATCGTCTATGGGCTGAGATCCTTTTGAGCTTTCCTTCAGTTGCTCCTTCAGTTGAAGGATATGCCACCTGGATGCCTTGACATACGTTTGAGCAAGGAGAGCCCAGGCCTCTCGCACGGACAAGACCCGAGCCACCATCGGCTGCAGAGGGGGAGAGATGGCACCGAGGATTGCAGAAAACATGAGGCGGTCTTGCTGTTTGTATGGGGCAAAAGCCGGATTTGGATGGGCAATGCCATCGACAAGGAGGGTAGCTTCAGGAACGACGGAATCAGTTTGGAGAAAACAATCCAACCGATGACCCTCGAGTAGAGCACTGATCTGAATACTCCAGATCAGATAATTGGAGGAGGTAAGTTTGGTCACATTTGACATATTGACCGTGAGAAGAGTGCTATTAGGCTCGTGGGGATTGAACGCCGGAGTGACATCGGCAGCGGAGGAGTTGGCCATGGCTGAGACGGAAACAGCGCGGCGGCGGCGTTCGAACTGAACGGTTCGACGATAGGTTTGGGTTTATGCGACGGTGGTGAAGCAGCTGGTGGGAAAACAAGGGCTAGGGTTTCAGCTGTGAGATAATCTCACTGAGATTTGAAGCAGGAGGACCGACGGCGGCTGAAAAGAAAAATAGGGTGGCCGGCGGCGGTAAAAAAAATTCTTTAGACGTAGGTCTTTAGTGGCTCTGATACCATATGAACTTGTATTCTTCTTATTGATTAAATTGAGTGACATACAAGATGTATATATAGGTACAAAGATTAGAAACCCTAATGAGCGTTAAATTACATATTTATCCCTTTCTCTTATAGATTCATCCCTCTACAGACTCTTCGCCTCCTCCCAGAATCATCCCTTTCTCCATCATTGTTCGCCTTCAATATTTCGTGATGAGGATGCCCTAGCACTCGAGATTCCATGTTTTGTGATGAGGGGTTGGAAAGAGGAGGCAGGGAGCAGCGGCGCGCGACGTGAGGGGCTACAAAGGCATCTAACCTGTTCGCCTTCAATATTTCGTGATGAGGAGGATGCCCTAGCACTCGAGATTCCTTGTTTCGTGATAAGAGGTTGGCGAGATCGGGCATGATGCTGAGCGGAGGACGGTCCAGAGGATGCCCTATCATCCCCTTTTCTGCAGATTAGGTCGCCATCCAATGGATTTCAAGGTGCCCTTCAGATTTGATTTGGTGATGTTTAATGTGGGTAGGGTTGGGTAGTTCAGATTAGGTCGCATGTTTTCCGATATGTTTGCATCGCCGTAGAGCGGTAGATTTGGCCGCAAGTTCGTGGTGGAAAATTAGGGGTTTTGATCATGAAATTCTCCCCCTGTCGTCACCGAGGCGGGAACTAGCTGAGCTAACCACGATCGTTTCATAGATTTAGAAATGGTGGTGGATGAAATGAGAGCAGGGATGAGTTCCTTCCATGAGATGATCTGGAAAGGCGTTCCGAAGTTCCTACGACGTGTTGACACAGCTCTGACGAACATAGGAATCGATGACTGCATTCCTTACAATGCCCCTCTGGTTCAATTCTCAGTTAAACAAATAACAACACGAGGATTTTCTATTAAGCAATTCGCTGGAGGGCTTGCAAGATCTCTTTAAGGATCTTATGATGCTCCTATCATCTTTTTCGATGGTGCCATTGCTCAGATCAATAAGTAAGTGGTTTTGTTGCTCTTTGCTTCTGATTTTATCGCCGCCAATAGCGATTTGTTCAAAACCTTGAACTGGTTTACTTATCCATCCGAGTTTAATGCAATGGGGCTGTCAGATTGGTTGCCCCTATAATTAATTTCCCATTTCTTTTTCTTGGGAGTCGAAAGTCGCATCTGTTATTCTAATTTTGATGTTAATATGAGAAATTGAGGTCCATTTCCGCAATGTTCATGTGTTTTAATAAACTTGGATGCTGATTTTTGGCTGGGCAAACATAGCCTTGCGAAATATCTGATTGGATGGTAACCTTAAGTTAGATTTCTTTCGTCATCAATGGTTTGATCAATGAATCTTGGCAGAGATTGAAATGTATTGTGCTCTTTATGTGTGAATCGATTGTGTTATGACTTTGTGAGTTTTCCTATCCTGTTTTAGGCACTTAAACACGCTTGTTGATCCTTTGGCGTAGACAAAATGGATGAACGTTAAGAAAGGTATAATGGAAGAGACATAAGTTGTGAAGCAATTGGATGCAGAGAGTAGGGGTGGGCAATCCAGGTTTCGGGACGGTTTCTCGAATTCGGCCCGGGTCGGGTTCCTCGAGTTTTAAAAAGTTGAACCTAAAAAAACCCATTTGGTTTTTAGGATGGGTTCCGCGAGTTTCGAGTTGGGTTCGGGTTGTTCGGATTTTGAAACATTGAACCCAAATAAACCCAAATTGTATTTGGGTTATTTTTGGGTTCTCGGGTTTTTTTGGGTATTTAAGTACGGATAATTCGGGTTTAAATGGATAATTTGGGTTCCAAATTTAACATACAAAAAATTAGGTTAGAAGGGTTAGGGTTTTTTCGGGTTCCTAGGGTTCTCCCGCACCCAACCCGGACCGACCCGAACCCATTTGGGTTTTAGATTTTGAACCCATATGGGTTTTCTACAAAACCCGTTTATCACATGGGTTGGATTTTTCAGGTTGGGTCGGTCTGGGTAAGCCGAAACGCCCACCCCTAGCAGAGAGGCGAGCATTTAAAGATGTCCCGATTGGTCGCCTTGCTGCTTCTCCACCGATCAATGCCAAATCATCTTTTGTTTTTCAGCCTTTGGACGAGTATCCAACTTCATCTTGTGGTCTTGTGGTCCCATGGATTATCCTGATGTATGGAGGCCGCCCAATCGGGTTGTTGCAACTAGGAGACCCATGAGGGCTGGTCAAACCGGTATGCGGAAATCACTGCAAGATAGGGCATGGGCCTGTGGTTCTACAAGGACAGGTGCAACTTCCCGTGGTAGAAAGGCTAGAGGTACGGGAAAATCCACCACTGGTACCCGCACATCCACTGCTAGAAAGAAAGGCACCAGCTCAAAATCCACGAAGACAGACTCACCAGTAAGTTTTTAGGCATTACAGATGTAGAGCTCTTTGAATTTTTGTCTTGGCATGGATTTGGAAATTCAGTATGCCTTTGCAACTTTGCCGCTTTAGATTGTTTGTTTAAAAATCTTTTAACATACAGTGATCATCTGCTTTGATTCTTCATTGTCTCCTATAAGTTAGGGTTTCAGTTGCCTACAGACATCATTTTCTTTTGTTAGAAGGGACTTCTCTTCTGTGATTGTACTTTCTTTTTTGTAGATACATAGTTTGGGATGCGAGGCTTTTATCAGATTCAAATCAGCTATAGCTCAAAAATTAAGGTGTTTATACCTCCGGGCAAATAGCCTTCGATTTTACCGAGGAATGTGGACGAACAATCCTGACCGAGGAAAATCTCCAGTGCATCATCCTAGCTCACAAATCGACCATTTAAATGGTAAGTTTGTTTTCGCTTTTCTATTCGGTTTATGTTTGGTTTCGCGTATTTTGGGTCTCGAATTTGATTTCTTTGGGTTTCGGTCATTTTGGGGTCCCGAAGCTTCGTTCAAGGATGAGCTACAGCGGGGAGCGATAGGGCAAGGAGATGCGTCAGGCTCTGCGTCAGCGACAAACCAAGGGTTGTCTAGGGCGATGGTAATGGTAAGTTTCTTTTCGATTTTTGTTCGATTTATGTTTCGAAATGGGTTTTAAAGCTAATGGCAATGACGATTACTGGTTCGGAGATTCGGCAGAGCAACCGGTTTCTGGGGTTTATACCAACAAATGGATATATTGGCCTCCGACCTCTGCTGCTATTGCCATTGGCATGGGGTATTCCATAGTCTCATACAGAGAGAAGAATTATGTGCTAATGGTCAGATTTTTGGAGAGAAGAATCGAAAAATAGGGTTTCCGAAATGGAGTTTCATCTTTTCCGGTATGTTTCTTCCCCTTTTCATCACTTCGATGGATACTGCATCACTTTCTTCTTTCATGTTATTTTCCCAATGCTTGACATGGATTTTCAACTTCAGTGTGCTTGTGAAACTTTGTCGCTTTAGATTGTTTGTTTAAAAATCTTTTAACATGCAGTGATCGCCTGCTTTGATTCTTCATTGTCTCCTATAAGTTCGGGTTTGAGTTGCCTATAACATCATTTTGTTTTGTTGCAAGGGACTTCTCTTCTGTAATTGTACTTTCTTTTTTGCAGAGACATAGTTTGGGATGCGAGGCTTTTATCAGATTCAAATAAGCTACAGTGCAAAAATTAAGGTGTTTATGCAAGTACGCCACCCTCTCTTAATCACTATTATATTCGTTGTTCCACCTTTCATACCGATCGGGTCAGTGTTGTTGCTGTTTTTTTCGTATCGTTTTTTTTTGTACATCTGCGTTTTGCTTCATTACGCTGGATTCCCACGTCATGGGTGTTCTCTTGATGTGATACTGTCAATTTTGATTCTCACCAAGAGTATATTTCATCAGCCTTTTATCTTATTATCAATTTAGAATTCAGGTTGATTTTGCTATCATACGAAGCATCCGAACATCATTTGATACTTCTTTGTAGAGGAGCTAATATCAGTGCAATTGGTCTTTCAGCTTCTGGGGAGCTGGAATTTTCATCTTTCTCAGGCAAAATAGGTTGGAGTTTACCTGGAATTGGTGAATTTTAGGTATTTGTAGGTTTTTCCTTCCTCCAGGGTTATCTCTCAACCACTTATTTGGGGTTCGACTGTTTGTACTCTTCGATTTTAAGGCATGATATTAGAAGTTGATATGTTTCTTTTTTGTTCACATCAAAGCTAATAATTATTGGAATTAGACTTGATACTGGATTTTTGTTGCTTAGGCTCAATTAGCCATCTACATTTTTCTTTTCCGGAATTTACTTTTGATTTTGAAATTTCCTATTCCTGTTTAATTTCTTACCGAACGGACCTCCCAAAATAATGATGTTTTGTTCTTCAAAAAACCCTTGCCTATAATTAGAATCGGTAGGATTGGGTAAATCAATGTCAAGAATTTGAGCCGCTGATAAGCTGCCATAATCACAGAAATCAGTGCAAAAGACAGAGGAAATTTCAGGTTGGCGCTACCGAACATCATCTAATGACTTCTTTGCAGAGGGAATACTATCTGCTATTGCAATTGGTCTTTGAGCTTCTGGGGTGCTGCAGTATCAATCTTTCTTCGGCAAGTTGGGTGGGAATTACCGTAGAATTGGTGAATTTCAGGTATTTATGTGAGTTTTTTTCGTCCTCTAGGGTAATCTCCCAACCACTTATTTGAAATAGGCTATTTGTGCCAGTTGGTTGCGAACCTTGATATTGGAAATAACAGTTGATGTGTATATTTTCGTTTTGCGTCACAACTACTAGTTATTGCTGATTCCACTAATCCTTTGATACCAGTTATCGCCGATGCCGATAGGATACTAAAACAGAAACGGCTAATTCCGATGTATACACCATACATTTTTCTCATCAGCTGAAAGTTTTTTTCTTCTTCAAAGGATCTCCTAAAAAATTATTTTGGTTTTGTTGTTTGTCCTCTCCGATTTCAATACTTGATATTGGAAATATAAATTGGTATGTTTCTTTTCTTTTCGCATCCTAGCTGCCAGTTATTGGAAATAGCCTTCATATTGGATTTTTAACCTGGTTTGATTCAATCAGCCATCCAAAATCTGCTTTTTAGGCATCCTTTACTGTTTTTTATCCATCAGTGATTTCCTTCACTTCGGTGGATTCTCATGGCATGGGTGTTGTCTTGGCATGTTAAATAGTCCTTGGTTTGGTTATTTCGCCATTACTTTTTTATTGTCATCGGGTTATTATTGAGCAAACAGTATTCGGGCGAAAGCTTGCTTCTTTTGGAATCTTTCCTGTTATTCTTATGGAGTTTTTCAATTCAGAGCGAGATTCCATTGTGTTTTGTTTAATTGCTGCACAAATATCTAATCTATAGAATTTGAAGTCATTGTTAGGTCTTTATGTTCATTCATCTTGCGTACCATTTTTCCATTTCTAGGCATTGCATTGCAAATTCAGTTTGACAGTGCAACTTTTTCATTTTTTGTCTAATAATCGTTTAACATGAAGTAATCGTTTTATTTGATTCATGGTTGTGTCGTATAAGTTCGACTTTCAGTTAACTATGGACATCATTGTCTTTTGTTGGAAGTTAGTCTCTTATGTGATTGTACTTTCTTCTCTGCATAGACATAATTCAGGGATGTGAGGCTTCTATCAGATTCAAAGCAACATCATCTCAAAATTGAGTCGTTGATGTCGCAGCGGCGCTCTCTCTTAGTCACTCTTATCTTCGTTGTTCCACCTTTCATAACGACCGAGTGAGAGCTGAAATTTCCTTTCTTGCCGTGAAATTTGAATCTTGGTTTAGGGTTTTTCCTACTGAAATTCATTTAGCTATCCGATTTCTGCTTTTCCCGCATTCTGTATTTATCTTTGCTCATCAGGGTTTTGCTTCACTTCGATGGATTCTCACGGCATGGTTGTTGCCTTTGTGTGTTATGAACAATTTTGATACTCACTGTAAGTATATTTCACTAGCCTTGTGTCTCATTATCAATTTTGATTTAAGGTTAATTTTGATTTCATAAGCAGCTCCCAAACAGAATTTAATGACTTATTTGCAGAAGGGCTTATATCTGTTGTTTCAATTGGTCTTTGAACTTCTCGGGAGCTGTAGTACCCATCTTTCTCAGGAAAGGTTTGTTGGAGCTACCTGAAATTGGTGAATTTCAGCTATTTGTATGTTTCTTTGCTTCGTCTTATGTTATCTCCCAAAAAATTATTTGGATTAGGCTGTTTGTACCCTTTGCAAGCCTTGATGTTTGAAATGGAGGTTCACTATATTTTCTTTAACCTTTAAAAACCAAATCACGTTCTGATTTGTGGTTTGTTTGATCAATTGATTATGGATAGAATGAATTCGGATGAACAGTTAGTCAAAGGTTGTCATATGTTTGAATACAAGTTCCATAATCTCATGAATGCGAACTTGTGTTCTTAGTTTGGGAAGAACACTATTTTATTCTTGAGTTTTTCTATGAATTGATCTTCGGAAGGCCCATGTTTTAGGTGGTCGTAATTGTTTGATTCCGAAAATGAATATATTCAAATCAGCTGCATCGATATCCACCTTGCTAGATGGATCTTCCAATGGGTTGAGCTTGGTCTTAGAGCGTTGGGCGACAAAAAAAATGTTGGATCCACAAAGAATGGACAGGACTCTAAACCCAAGAATCTTGGCGTGAGGAAATTTGGAGGCGAGATAAAAAGCGTTGTCATGAGATGGAAAAAAGTGGGAAAACCCGTATTGGTGATGTGTGGATTATGTTTATGCAGGATGTTCGTTATTGTTCCGGTCTTACTGATTCCAAATGGATTTGGATCCTGAAGATGGTTGTTAATGTCGCTGTTGTGTTGCAGATTGGATTGTGATTAGATTTTTCCGTATATTTTTGCTCTAATTGAACAAATGGCTAATATTGCTAGGTTGGCAGAGTTTCTTGAGCTATTAAATGAGGTTATAATGAAAGCTAATGCCATGACAGATACATAGGAATAGATTATTCTGACAATATAGAGGAATCAAAAGGAACTCTCCGATTTGCCAGCAGAGCCAAAAGAATCACCAACTGTGCTCAAGTGAACGAGGTCTGCGTGCAAGTCTTTAGATTGTTTGAATTCTGGTTGTTTGTAGAAATCTTATGTGTTCATGCTGTACGAGGATACTGACACTGGTACAATGTGTAGGGATCTCATGCTGAAGTGCTGGAACAAGAGATCTTAAAGTTAAGAAATCAGATGCTCAAGGTAGTTTTCTTTACTATGGTTTTCTATTGCATATGCCGAGTTTTATCTTTAACCAAGAACATGGGGAACACGAAACATTGTCTTTTTTTATTCTCACTATGAGTTAGAGTGTGAAAGACTCGAGGCCCAACTTGAAGAAGAGAGGAGAACACAGAAGGAAAGTGAACACTGCATCAAGGAGCAACGAGTGAAAATAGAGAATCTCAGTAATCTTGTGTCAAATTCAGACCTTAGTAGGAACCAGACAAAGGTACAAATGTAACATAATGGTTGCGGGAATGATGTCTCTCTCTTGGGTAGTTCCAAGATGGAAATGTAAATTTCCCCAAAATTATCTCATTTTTTCCAGGGTTTTGAGTGTTGCTGAGAACATTGGATGTGAGTAAGATGTCGCCAAGGCTTTTGCAGGTCAGAAGGTGCTTCTTGTCTGCATCAAGCAAATGTATATCTTTTACCTCACAGACCTTGTTGGAGCTTCCTTTGAAGCTCCACGTTGCGTTGACAGATTTAAGGAAATGGATTGTTAGATCATTTTTTTCCTCTCTAATACAGCTTTTTAATGTGAATTAAGGACCATACTGCGAGAGGATAAATGCCTCTTTTGAGGAGAAGCTTAATAACGAACTCAACATCATCAAGTAGAAATACAATGAGATGGAGAAAGATTCGGATTTCAATAAACAGCTCCCGCAGGCTGCGAAAGAAAGCTATAGGAGGCTGGAAAAAGAGTTGCAGCTCTTGAAGGAAGAACATAACACTTTAGTTGTAGAAGTTTCTCAAAAATATCGAAGATTGGGAACGATTTCTGATGAAAAGGAAAATGTTTTAAAGGATAACGCGGAACTGAATACAAGGAAAGAGATGAAGAGGTTAAGCAATTCAGCGTTGCTTTCGCTAACAGGCGGACTTTGCTTATGTCATTTCACAGTGAATTCATAACCAAATTGCAGAAACTAAGGTCTCAGTATCTTAAATCTCCTCATAAACAAATGTATCTGCAGATGCAGAAACTAAGGAGACCATAATGTATGTTACTGTCTTGTGTTATGGCCGAGGATGTCATCTCTGTTGACAGTGTTAACAAATTTCCATATCAAAATTTCACCTTTGGGTCCTTGAAATATGTTCTTTACCCTTTTTCATTGAACAGTGTTTTATGACATCTATAGTTTATTATGTTTTCTTTAATAAATAAAATATTTTATGAATCGATTCCATTAATTTAACTGGTAAAAAGATTTATAAAAGGTAGTAAAAATCAAGATGCATAACCAGTTTGTTGAGTGGATCGTGTGGATGAACTTGAAATATAAGACATTTACAGATTCAAGATGCGTTCATATCAAACATTAGTTGCATTGATTGAAAACAAAAAAAAACTTTTATTGGGTAAGTAGTTTTACAATGAATCAATAATATTATTTCTTTGCTAATAAGTTTATCTAATTAATTTTTCTAAATTGTAAATGTTGTTGAAATTCTAATCGATTTGTAAGAATCAAATTTGTAGCTGCCTACGTCTGATAAAATAATAGCAATTCGGTTGTTATTGAATAGATAAGTATTTAACGTTGTTGCTCTATTAACATATTATGTCATTTCTTCTGCAATAATTTGCTCACCTTGCTTGAACCATTTTATATATCGAAAATATATCATAAAAATATCGATATGGGATGGACTTGCTATGCATTTTCGTTCAAGTATTACTCATGATTTTCAAGAAAACGATCATGATCATAACACACGTTATTCCCATGATGATCAACGATATGAATAAAACAACTTAACATTTATATAAGTTAATATTTTTTGTTCATGCCAATGCGTAATTATCCTTTGTAAATTCAAACATAATTAAGTTTTGAAGATTTCCAAATTATGTTCATCTCTCAATAATTGTTTTCTAGTCATGTTAAAAATAAAATTTAATCCTAAAAAATTATGCAAGTACGGATAGAAAAAACAGTCATACGAAAATTATGTCTAAATCATACAATCATTTTCTGTGACAAATTACGTTTTAAAATTTTAAAAATATTATGAATAAATCACAGTGTTAGTTTATATTGCATCTTATATATCTATTGATTAAAATTTTACATTGAAAATTAGAATTTGTATGTTTGTATTCGTCGATACATATATCAAATGTTATGAAACTATTTGAATTAATGAATTATGTACAATATTTAAGAAAACTACAATTTAATTATCACGAAACCGAGGGCGATGGTAATGGTATAACCAAGGGTGGCCTTATCATGATTCATGTCTAATGTTATAGTCTTTTGCCTTATCATGAGAATCGTTATCCACAAGGATCTAAACCAATCAAAATGTGAAGATAATCCGATGAACAA
Organism: Gynandropsis gynandra; assembly: GCA_036759665.1. Taxonomy (NCBI): domain Eukaryota; kingdom Viridiplantae; phylum Streptophyta; class Magnoliopsida; order Brassicales; family Cleomaceae; genus Gynandropsis; species Gynandropsis gynandra. The sequence continues at coordinate 14,291,427 of CM071874.1, forward strand.
CGATCCCAATCGAGGAATATATATCCAGCGCAACATCTTAGCCCGCTAATTACCATTCCATTGGTATCCTAAGGGACAAGATCGGGCAACCAAACAACGACATTTCTCTAATTCCCTTTTTCCAATTGATGATAGTTGTGTGTTTTCTTCACTAGGGTCTAGCTGAGGCATCTGAGTTTCTCTAATTCTGGCATTGGATATGTTCCATCTTATTGGATGACACATGTGAGATCAGACCTGATTTTTTTGCACCCCAACCTTCCACCACTTTTATTATCGAGATCCTCCATTCTCTGCCTCTCTAGGTTCTAATTCTCTCTTTCCCCACCTAAATCCATTTTTTGCATCTGATTACATCTATTATGTTAGATTATTTGTGTTGGATTCGTAGTTTGTTAGAGAAAAAACAATCACATTCCATCATTTTTATGGACTGGTGAATGAAAAGGAAGGTTATTATTGGGTTACTCATGGTAATATCTTTCAAGTTTCAAATGAGGTTACTCCTATCCATAGAATAACATGTTGACTCATAGCTCAAACACAATTACAAAATAAATAAATACTTTTATTTCAATTTGTGAATGGTTCAAAGCATGTAGCAGAAGAAAATGTATAAAATCATAATCAAACCAAATCCAAAATGAATAATAAAGTTTATTGAGACCTAATGAACGCCTCTCCTTTCGGTTCGTTGTAAGCTCTGATACTGCTGCTCATCCTCTTTGATCTTTTTCCTCACTATAAACTATCTATCTACGATAGCCTAAAAGGGGTGAGTACAAAGACACCTTATAAATCTATTGTTTAAACTTTTACATTGAAAATCAGAATTTATGCATTTGTATTGACCGATACATATATCAAACATAACTTTGAATTAATGAATTATGTATAATGATAACACTGAGCGATGAGTCCAAGAGCGATGACACCGAACTACCAATCGCTCCAGCCGTAGAAGAGAAGGCAACCGACAAGGAGAAGGAGCTACCCTATGTAGCACCTCCCCCGAGGGTTCCACCGTTGCCTTTCCCCCAGCGTCAACTTCAAAAGAAGCAAAGTGACGAGACGCAATTTTCGCAATTTGTAGACCTTTTGAGGAAGCTACATGTCACAATCCCCTTCTATGATGCTCTCACTAAGATTCCTTCATATGCCAA